>CM068370.1:286201325-287401325 GCA_034769895.1 Magicicada septendecula | reverse complement strand
TAAGAACTTATTATTATTCATTCTCTTTGTTACTTTTTATGTTCAATAATTCATTCTTATTGATTATTGTTTGTATTACATTGTCAAGGAAGGTATTCACTTAATAAGTTTTGGTCAGTGTCAATTTGTTTTGCAGCTTAGGGGTTTAAATCATGTTGTTTATTCCATTTATTCTTTCTTCTTTTATAATAATTCTTTTATTGCCATATGTTAGTTCATTATAATTCATGTTATCTCCCTTTTTTGTGTTTGATCTGGATATTTTCTTCTTCTCTTCACCGATTCCTTCCTCCCTCTTAATAAGTTTCTTCATGGCGTTGTTTTCACTGGTTTCCTTCTCACGGTTAATAGGTTTCTTCTTGATTTTGTCTTTAATGGGTTTCCTTCTCACTGTTTGATCTACTGGGTAATTATGTATGTCGTCTCGTCGTTAGTCTTGCTTTATCTTCTTTAGTTGCACATTTACTGGTAATTCCTTCTTCATTTTAATTCTCTTGGTTTTGGCTTATGATACTTCCTTTTTTATCCATGATCGTATGCTTGACCTTGTAGGTATTCTTAATTGTAGTGGCTTTCAACTTATTTGTGGTACGCTGGTGTTGTAGTGTTATATGTACCATTACAACATACAAAAATTTGACAGATATTTTTGTCACAAAAAACTTTTATGATATATTGTGTATAAATACACATATAAAGGTATTTTTGCCACAAAAAACGTTTATGATATATTGTGTATAAATACACATATAAAGGTATACAATACATTTGATTTGTTTAACAGTCGTTATAAGACAGTATTACCATATAGGGGAGAGCAGAGAGACATAAGTTGATACTTTGTACTTCTTCAAGTGTCCCTTAGTCGCAGCACCTCTGCAACTGTATAACGTTTTTGTTATAGCTTGTAGTACATGCTCCTCCAGTCTGATTATAGCAGTGTACAGTAAAATGTGTCTTTGTTCCCTTTTGTATTTTAGAACGTGTAAAGCAACCATTTTGTCACTAATTTGCTATGGGTGTTTACAGCTACGTACTTTGTTGGATCCATGGTAAGTGTACAATTGAATCCTACTAATACAAAAGCAATGTGGCAACATGAGGGCAAGTTATGTTTCTCTATAACTTTTAAAAGAAAATTAATTCATAACCTAACAGATCTCAGAATTAATTATGTGTCAGTTACTTGTGATCCTATAATGAAGATTACGTGTTTATTAAATCCTAAAAAACTAAAATTTTTAAAATGATAATAGTAATAATGTCTCCTTTTTATGCCGCCTTGGAAATTTAGGAGGTAGAATAGGTTGCCTAAAGTGAGTGTTCGACACACGCACTAAAGGTAGAGTGGCCAGCAGCACTACACTTCAGCCACTAATTTTAAAATTAAAGGTGTACCTTCAATTTCACCAGAAGGAAAGTGGTATGTTGGTACAATGTAAGTAAAACATTTTGTTCTGTTTTCTTTTTTTCATATTTGGTTCAAACCTACAAGTGAAAAACTTTCTGGGGCGATGTAGCTCACAAACCCTACAAAGACTCAGCGTTTTCCACAACTTGTTTTTAGGAAAGAACAAAAAGAAAAATCAGATTTCTGTGTTATGATCTGCACTATTCTGTTAGTTATTATGGTTTGTACCCTAAGAATATTCGTATGTTAGCCTCCGAATACGTGTTTGCAAATAATGTCGATTTTCTGGTGAACTGGGCCGGTAAAAGACTGTTTTACTGGCTTCATGCAGCGACATTCAAGGTTGTCTTTTAGAGAGGCTGAAGCAACAAGTTTTGCAATAGCATTTAGTTTTAATAAACATAACATAAAACTTTCTTCAATATTGGAATTCTGTGATAAGTCGCCTTCATTTTTATTGTCACAATATTTGGAATGTGAAGGAAACCAGGCAGCATAACAACAGTGCACTGTCCTAACAAAGTTGTCAGTTTGAAGGGAAATAAACAAGTCAGCAGGGTTACCCCTTTGGAAAAGGGTGAAACCAGTGGTATTTTCATAGATGGCAGCTGGAAACCACCACTTATCGTTATATCCACAGAGTGTTATGTAGATATCACTTTGATTATTTATGGACCAGCAAGTTGTATTGGAGTAGCACATCCATCAAGATAAATTACAGCCTCTCTTTTTTTACTATTTATGAAACAGTTTATACCTCATACCCGTTACAATCTGACTTCAGCCATTAGACAAGTGTTTATATGGCCTGTTTCGGTGCAGCCGCTGAGAGCTGGATGACAATAAACCCAGGTAAAACCATGACATACCTGGGCTAGCAAAAGATACTCTTTCAAAGGCAGCTACACCATCTAACTGACAGCAGGTTTTAGTTCAACTGGAATTTGGCCATTAAATGGAAATATATTCAGTATCGAAGAGTTTCTGTGTTCACCTGTAACTGACAGAGAGATAGGAGACAAAAGTAATTATGAAGGAAGATTAACACCAACAAAAGATTGTCAAGAGACCACAGTAGCCGGACCTCCCACGTCGGGAATAAACGAGACATCTGCTAATACCTTATCACAATTGACACCAGAATAAATTCGCCCTTATCCGAAAGCGACTGCAAAAATAAAATAAAAATGCGCCAAGAAGAAAAAGTCAAGTATTCTCACTGACTCCTATTAAAAAAGCAATTCGTATTGAAGAGGAGGCATGACAAAAGAAAGAGCGATCAAAACGGAAACTAATCATGAACGGTAAAACGAAGGCAATCTGTGGACTGTGTAGAAACGGTCAATCAAACTCTCCAAGACTTAAGAAATTGTAACAAATTAGTGGGTAGCGTAACATTTGTTATTTCAGAGGATTCTCGCTAGAGATTACCGGTAACTGCAAGAGGAACCTGCGCTGATATTGTCTCAGTGTGTTTAAAGTCCTCGGCGATGTGGAATTCTATTCAGACTAAATTTGCAAAGCAATATGAGAGCCCATTTAGGAGGAGGAGGAGATGGTGATTTTTCTACAAACTTACTACACCTCGGTGACGGTAGTGTTCCTAATGACGATAGCTTCACAGAAATTGACGAAAAACTGGGACATAGTAAATAGTACAACACTGTATTAATTGCTAAATTCTGTGCAAAACGTCAAGTGTTTACTTGATAAAAATTACAAGTGGTTATTCCCAAAGAATCGAATCTGTAAAGGAAAATAATGATACAAGTTTGGAAAAATTTTCTGGGGATAATAAAAAGTCCGAAGAATCTATTAACACCGTATTTAATATTGAAAATATAGTGTACTATCTCCAAGAATTTTTGAATTCTTTAAATCAATCTTGCATTCCGCCACAACGGTTCATTCTAAAGGTTGGCACTCCAACAATGTTGTTGAAAAATTTACATCCTCCGAACGTTTGCATAATACAAAATGCAGGTGACACGGGAATTTCTGTGTCAAGTAGGTAATAGCGTTATTATCGACTCAAAAGCCCTCTTCACACACACATTCGAATCAGTAGGCTACTGGTTGTTAGCATTACCTGTTTAAGCCTACCTGGTGTAATTACCAACTTATAAATTGTAACATTCTTTACTTTAGTACACACTTGAAGGAAATTAACAGTTTCGAAATTACATCCGTTCCATTTACATAATTTTCATTAAACCTACTTAATATGTAGTAGCGGACGATAAGCTTTTCCAGGTTTTACTAGTACTTGACCTACAACGGTCTGATCTCCTACACTCAGTGCCTCTGTCTTTAATGATCACTGCTTTTTTTTACATAATAATTTTCCCATTCCTGCATAGAATTTACCCGCTCGTACAGAAGGCAACAGAATTTAGTGAATCCAAGCTGCAATCGAAGTAAAACTACGTTACTTTCACATCTCCGTAGGTATGCCACGAATATCCGTCATACTGAATTCTGCTCAATAAAAGTTTCATACTATCACATGACTCCGACATGTAAGCAGTAAGTTATAAACTGAAGGGATTGGTGAACTATTAAAAATGGAGTAAAATCAATAGGTTAAAAAAAGTTCGTGGAAGTCTTGAGAGGAGGGAACGTTAGAAAACTGTTTATGTTATGAATGCTTAAGCCTACAAATCGTAATAGTTGTTATTATTATTATTATATTATTACTATAAAACAACATTTGTATTATTTTAATACAGACAGGAGTGAATACAGCCTTCGAATGAATTAGTAGTACGAACGCGTCAGCCTGCCAACACACATTAGATCTGTATATTTGTGTCGTCACAACGGTAGTAATTTTTGTAAACAAAGACTGTTGTGTCATTACGACATTAAGAATGTTGGCGTGAATTTAATGCGACAGATTTTTTTTACCTCTGCCCATGTTTCTCTCTTTCAGTCCTCTCACTCACTCACTCACTCACTCTCTCTCTCGCGCGCGCGCGCACGCACGCGCACCAACTTGTACAGTTTCTTCTTTTTCTTGTCAACAATTTCAGTGTTACACACAATCCTTCACTGTCCTTTATCTGCCCCCTCGCACTTTGTTAATTTCTCCCATATAATATCTAATACTACTATATAATACGTAATAATAATAATAATCAAGGTGTATTTATATCATGTTTCGTCTTCGACGCGTGGGGTCATGCTCTTCTAGTACCATATGTTTAATTTCTCCATTTATCGATTTACGTATAGTAGTATTAAGAGCTAAGGGCACGTTTACTTTGAAATTCTGAGCGGGGGGAGGGAAATGAAAAATCAGCTGTTAACATGTAATCACTGCTGGTGTCGCGTCAACTTAAGGTGTTGGCAACATAAATGTCGCGTTTTAGTTTCGTTGGTAATTAAAGTGTTAATATTATTATCTCAGTCCAGCTTGTGCTATTATCAGCGTTTTCTTGGTCCTACTAAAAATAGAAAGTAATTGTAAGTACAAGTAAAAAAAGTACAGTCTAAAAATTAAATGTAGAATATTGAACATCGTATTGTTACGACGGTCTACTGATCGTCGTATGGTACAGTGGAAAACAAAATACAAGACACCAATTAAATCACTAATCACCAGCTTAAATTATCACAATTATACAGTTTGTAATCAACAAGATAGTCTCTTGCAACAAATCAATTAAAAATTGTTCACACGCAATAAAAATGTCAACTAATATAAAAGACAATTACTGTATTGTATTACAATTGTCCCGCACAATTATAAAACACTTCGCTACAATTACTTCGAACAGCACTCGATTCAATCCCAACTCAAACTGAACTGAGCGTCGCTGAGTACCCGATAAGGTTCCAGAATATTCGCTAATAGGCGTCTACTACAAAACACTAGAACGTAATTGATTGCGGCCTTGAACACAGCACGCGCGGATCGGTATGGTCTCGTTGCGGATTCATGACACGTGCCACGTAATTGTCCATCTCAAAGTAGCAGCAATGTGTACGCACATACGCATTACAGCCGGATTCCACTGGAATAGCCGAGAAACACGTAGATTGTTCTGCAATGTCGTAACAGTATGTTAGGCCTATAACGTTTTCGTTCTGTTTACAACGAAAGGAAAGAAGGTCAGTTATTTCGCCGACTAGATCCCATGTATCGTTGATCTGTTTCTTCATTTCCCTGTTCCACCAATTTTGGGATTATTAGACATTAGGTTTGGAAAAAATTAAAACGATTTTGTTTTTTCCTTGCCATAATTAAATACATTTATTTTGTTTAGTATTAAAATCTGTTCGCAAGTAAACTAATACAAACCACACCTCCCCAGACAGTTGGTCCTAATTACTGACGATAAAAATATAGATGGGAAAATTATTGCGTACAGTAATTGCGTAGCGTAAGCGGGTATTTACACAGTCCACATTGCGATAAGAGCTGGCAGCGCAAGGGTTCCAGTTTTGACTCCCCAATAGTAGAGGAAAGCAACAGGAAAATACCGAGAGACTCGAGTGCGCACTCATGTAATGCGGACATGTGCAGAACTGTTTTAATATTTGCAATTTTGATGTTTAACGACCTCACTTTGAGTGATTTTTTTATTCTGAAGACAAAACACGTTTCGAAACGCGTAAAGATATTCAATCGAACGCAACACGAAGTCACACGACGGAAGAAATAAGGTAAATATGATACAGAATTTTTATAATATTAATACAGAAATATTATATATATATATATTAATTGTAAATGCAAATGTTAGTGTTTAACACATTATTCAGGTTTGTAAGGAGCTAGGACAGGTTAATGTCGTGTAATTCCCCGTTTCAGAGGCAGTACTGTGCGAAACCAGAAACGGTGCGGCATCCTCTTCGCTCGCAACGTGTATAACTCTGTCCTCTTCTTCGGCACGCCCGCGAGCGTATATAAGAAAAAGAGCACAGTAATAAACCAAAATTGAATAGCCTTTGTTACGACGATGCAAATTTACGATTGATTTATGGATCGTTGGGCTGAAAATAATAACTGCGACTTGACAAAACCCATAAACATTGCAGATGCAGACCAAGCGTAGGCACATACTACGTCCTGCTCGACGAATGGTTGACCATAAATAAACAAAGCACTTTGTACATCTTGTCAGTAAATATAATAATTTACTGTAAATCTGAAAAATGTAGCTTACTGGAAAACTGTAATAACAAAACTTTAATGCGGTTAGAATGTAAACAATGTCATCTCGTGGTTAGAGGCGTATTTACGGGAGGGATGAACTAGACCGGACCCCCAGAGGGTTGACAAAATTGACGAATGGTGTTAATATCTTAATGTTTAGGTTCTTCTATTATTTTTTCAGCTAGCAACTTTTTTACTTCCATGTTTCGTAAGGAATGGAAGTATGGTTATCGCTAAAAACATCGTGTTCGAGATAAGGGCAGATTCTGATTGTACTACCCTCAAAACGTGAAGAAAAATCATTTTCTTTGTTCAAATTCCTTATCACGGCTATTGTTCTCAACATTGGGTGCAAGGTATAATTACTTTCTGTCTGTAGAACATCTGTTCAGACTTGTTTGTGATTCTCTTTAGCAAACAGTAGGTGTGACTATTGTGTTTACAATGGCACAGAATCCGAGAAGGAAGTTATGGAATTATTGATGAAGAGTAGTGACGAGGAAGACAACATTTTCTCAGACAAAGATATGGATGCTCCCGGGCCTTCTCATAATCGTTCAACACCACGTGCAGCTTCATCAGAAAATGAAACATCAGCAGGAAAAGATGATGATGAAGAAGAAGAAGAAGAAGAAGAAGAGGTAAGAAATCTTCAGAAGCGAAAAAGAATTTACGATTGGTCGTCCAACAGTCCTGCGACAAAACGTCACTCTTTTGATAAAGCAGTTAGCGGATTACGAATTAGTTTCGAAGACACGGCAATTCACTTAGATTTTTTTAAATATTTTTCCCCTTAGAATTTATTTCTGTCATTTGCACAGAATTAAATAATTATTACAAATTTGTTACCGCAAAATTGACATTAATATCCCGATTGTCCCGATGGAAAGATATAGAGCCTGCAGAATTTAATTTCTTCTTGGCGTGTTCACTGCTGATGCCAAGAGTAAACAAATTAGAAATAGACGAATATTGGGCAAAGGATTTGCTATTACTGACGCCGATATTTCCCCAAATTATGTCTAGGGACCGATTCAAACTATTTCTGCGACTTTTACATTTTTGTGACA
The DNA here is from genome assembly GCA_034769895.1 of Magicicada septendecula. NCBI lineage: Eukaryota > Metazoa > Arthropoda > Insecta > Hemiptera > Cicadidae > Magicicada > Magicicada septendecula. The sequence continues at coordinate 287,393,683 of CM068370.1, read as the reverse complement.
ATTCTACCCCTACTCAAGATAGCCTTGTAAAAATACGGCTTATTGTCGAACACACAAGAAAAAAATTTAGAGAGGCCTTAAATCCATTTGAAAATTTAGTAATTGACGAAAGTTTGTTGCTATTCAAGCGGGCGCACCTCAGATACGGCCTGTCCGCAAACCTCCGGTATAGAAATAATTTTGGAATTTTGTCATCCCTCTCTCAGGTAGCAAAAGGCCTAGTGTCCGCAAATCTCCGGAAATTGCTTGTGTTCGCATATCTCCGTGTCCGCATCTCTCCGGTATTCGTTTAGATAACCTCGGTATGATACTGTCGGGTTCGTTCGCCTCACTGCAGCTACATACACTTCTTCGTCTATATATTCTTAAACTGTAGGGTATTGTGCGTCCTGTTAAAATAGAAACAGTGCTCCGTTTGAAAGGACAGGCAAGAAGATCAAATTCTTTGGAAGTATTTTTGGTCGTTAGAAATCTAATACCAAAGATTGTTTGTCGTAGACTAACAAAAATAGAGTGGGCATAAAGTGAATGGAAGAAGCAAGACGGTACAGAAGAGATACAGCGATACTCTCTAGAGTGTCTTTCCAGAACTCGTGTCACCCCGGTCTATAGTAATCACTGACTGTTCGAGAGGGATCAGGTAGTTTATAAATGGAGACTTCAGCCACTTTCTTGCACATAAAAATGTACAATAATAGTAGGCCAGAAAATCATAGGAGTCCAAACACAAAACTTTGAATGCCTGGGATCATAGTCAAAGAGAGACATCCGGAAAAGAATACCGTACATATAAAGATCGGAGAATACTTCAAAGGATCGGTGTCACAACATTCAAGACCTACGTAAATAAAGATGAATTGTAAATATTTCACGATCCAGCAAGGAATTACTTTTTGATATAATGAAGCCAATTAAAAAGAGTTATTTCTCCTATTTATCCTTAACGATTACATAATAATTAAACATATAAACGTATTAAAAAGTTAAAATAAAAATTAAATAAGAAACGTAAGATGACAGTCATATGTACATATGCCTGTCCAAGGTAGTGTGGTGTGCGTGTTTGTTTAATCATTCATTGTGTTCGTATAGACTACACATTCAAACTTGAGTAATCTGTTTGTAGCAGTGTAACATTTCAAGAAACATTTAAAGAGGCGCGCTTTGGGTGCAGTCGCAGAAGGACTTGCCGTGCTAACTTAATGAAAATAAAAGGAAATTAATAGTGAGGTAGTCATGTTTAATTAAAGGTAGTAGTGAGGTTTGTCCCTATTAGTGAGGTAGATGGGGAAAATTGACAGAGAAAGAGCGAGGGGGAGAAGAGAGACGGGGGAGAGAGAATTACGAATTTTTAATTATTCTCATTCATACCGAATATCATTTGTAAGAATATAGTTATGCACTTATTGGTATACAGTAGTACCGAAGCAACATGTTTCAAGATGACTCCCATCCGTTGGAAATTTATTCACCATTCTGATTAATAAAAATTTCTACAAGTACCAATAATATAAATAACAACCTGCAGAAGCAGAAGAGTTTATATCTTACAGAGTTGAAGAGTTGTAATGTTACATTAATTATATTTTTGCTTTTCGTATATCACAGTGAGCAGTAATCTAATTTTTTTGAAATAATACGTGAAGGCTTATATATTAAGAATTAATTTTTTTTTTATAGTTTCCGTAACTTGCTTGTAAAATAATTAGGTATCCAAAAGGTAAGTTATATATTTTAATAGCAACTTATAAGTTCCTCATCCTCGGTTTTTTCCTTTCTTCAAAATGTACCACTTCTTAATTGCGAATAAATTATTTAACGTAATAATCGTTTCACCAAAGGCTGTTTGGATCCTGTTAATAAAACTCTTGAGTCTGCTGCACATAATCCTCGCTTTTGGTTCATGTTTCGTTAACTTTCTACATTACAATAAGTTTAATTATTTTCAAGTTCTTTATAAGTAGCCAACTGTAGTAAACATCATGTACTTTGACCTCTCTCTCACTCTCTCTCTCTTTCTTTCTGTTACTCTTGTTCTTCTCAATAACTGTATCTCAGGAAGTCTGAACGTAACAGGTTCTTAAGTAAACTTCATATGACTTAACGTGCAAAATCTTAAACATCATTTGGGCTTCAGTTATGTTATAATTTTGTAAGAAAGCTTTACAAAATACTTTTTACACTGCTTCTGTATACGAAACTAGGTGCAGGTATGTAATCAAATTTTTAAGTAGGCCTATTTATTCTAACACTGTTACAGTTTCTTGAAAACGCCGTATGTAAACAAACATTAAAACTTAGTAATATGGTTTATCAAACTACTATTTTTCTTGGACGCATTAACGCAAATCAGTAATCAAGAGACCAATTTTATATTGAAAAATCGATGTCTAATAAACGGAATTTGATATGCAAAAATCCATCGGTTAAGAAAATAAAGTAAACTTGGTTAGTAACAAATAATTTTGGCAAAAATTTTTAATTTGATATAGGCTATAATTGATTCCAATTTTATTACAATCTGAGAAATGAAGACAAATAGATTTTCATAAACGTTGGTCTAGTAACAAAAAAAGTTTCATTCTTAAGCGCACAATATTATAATTTCCCTTTCATCCCGGAAAAAAGACTGTATTAAGCTACTATCATACTTGTCTAGTCTACACTATTTAATGGGTATATTATAGGTTTCACAAAAATTGATTATCTTACACATGGTTTTAATATATCACTAAACTTTGTGAAAAGTCTGAGTGAAAAGTATTATATACACAACGGTTGATGTTAATACAGGTCTTAATTCGTTTCAAAATTTATAGATAAATAAAAAATTAAAATTATCACATATATTGTGTGGTGTATAAAATAAATTGTAATAATCCTTTCTAATATGATTACTTAAGCCATAATATCCGATGTTGGACCGTTCCTTTATTCTTCTGTAGCCTCCTACATTCTTGCATATCTGCCGTCATATTCGCGTCTCACAGTCATAGTAGACAGTAGGCTATAATATTATACCTTTTTTTGCGTTGTCTGAGACTTGTCTCAGAGGATAAGACTCAGGCTGATCTGGGGCAAGCACCCTTCCGCCGATTGGAGATTTAGAGGAGTCGCACGCCAGCGCAGCACGGACCGGTGGCGAAGTAGGTGGAGGCATTCAGGATAGAGTGTAGTGTATGGATGTGTATTTGTGTGTTTACGTAGTGTGCAGAGCCAAATGGGTGATGGAAGAGCCATAATAAAAGTATAAGTCAAACGACAGCCAAGACGAGGTCGAGTAACGCAGGACGCCAAAGCTGGAGGGAGGTGTCAGAGAGGCGTCAAGGTAAGGCGGGGAGGCACAAAGGAGAGGGATAAAGACCGGATAGGTAGATAGGAAAATTTAAGATGTTAAGTTATCAAGAAGGAAGCCAGGTGTAGTAAGTATGACGAAGAGACTTAATTATTTCTATTTCTCCGTTGGCGGGGGTTTCTGGGAGGAGGTCCATCGGAAATGGTGAGGAGACGGTTTATGACAAAGGAAGGTCTGCGGGAGTTACAGGTAGTATTAATATTATACAATACCTCCTTCACATTTAAGTTGAGGAATTCCAATCAGCCTTCCGTTGCGTTACTTCTCTCTTGAGCCCTTGATATAATTCGTTGCCTGCTCTTTATTGCAGCTGTAATATCTCCTTCGTTTTATAATTCGTAAAGTTAAATATTCTTCCTCACCCTGGAATTTTCCATTCTCTTTTACTAATTTCTTTTCACTTCATAAGACTTTTCTATACAAAAGCAAGTATATAAAAAAGTTATAAGGTCGGGGATTAGCAACCAAACGGCATTGTTTAAAAACATTAATCTACAAGTTTCTTTTCTATAGTTCATCGTACACACCCTTGCGAGATAAAAATAACTACACGGTAGTTTCTTTCGCAATTTTTCGCATTATTTTGAGACAATCGACTTGTGATTTAGAGATAAATACTTAATATTAATGGGGTCTCATACATTTTATATTATATCTGTTTTCTATCCTACTGATAGAATTAGAAAAACGGTAGCTATCTCTCTTTTCCTTTTAAAAGGACAATACATATTAATTTACCAAGTAGCAGTTTCCTTTTTCATTTAAAATTTCTATCAAATCTACTGTATATTGGACAAAACAGAAGGGGAAACATACGTGCTTACAAGGTAGTTTTACGAGCTTTATAGTTCCTTTTAAATACCATTATTTTCTGCTCATTCGTACAAAACTTTTAATTGTTGAATGTGCCAATTCTGATAATCTTTGCCAAACCCAAATTTTAATGTTATACGGCGTCACCTTATTATGTAGCAAACAAAATTAGAACAAATCACTCTTATTTTAGCAGTAGCTTTTTTAAGGAGCCCAGAGTAGGCCTACTAGTAGGCCTATACCTATCCGACACACACACATTTGAAGGATCAGTATTTTGTCTTGGAGTTCACTCTCCCAGCTGAGATACCCATGTTTTTAGGGACCAGGAACTTGCATTTGAACTTCTATCATCAGCTACATAATGTAAATCCTAGATAAATGTACAAGCCTATGCTCTAAAAGCCTAAGCTATGGTACCCACAATCATCTACGTTTTACTAAAATAATGGTTGCAAGTTAAATTTTTTGATTCATGTTGATGCTTTTGTCTCGAAGAAACCAGGTAAATTAATCTGCTTTTCGTATCCGGCCGACGATGGTGTGCTCCCACTTACGAACAGTGGCACTTGCAACTCGTTTCACTTGCGAACACTCAAGTAGATAAGACACGTAATTAATTTTTGATACGTGAGAGTACCTCCCACTTGCGAACACACAAACAACGATGTATGTACATCCACCCTGTATTGTGTTTATGTTTTTATAATTCGTTAAATGTATTTTTTGTTACCAACTACGTTTACCAAGTTACAATTTTTATAAAACGCACACACACACACACACACACACACACACTTGCATAGCCGCTCCCTCACTCTCTCTCTCTCTCTCTCTCTCTCTAAATTAAAAAGGAAGGTTATTTTTTATTTATTTTTATTAGTCAACTTGTAGAACGGACGACGTGATCTTGAGAAACATCCCAACATCAGAATCTTTTTCATATCTTTTAGTTTATCCAATTCAGTATACTTTTTCGTCCTTTTCATAGCTTAAAAATTTCACTCCATCGTTACATCGTGTTCTGAATAGATTTCTCTGCCTCAGATTATAAACATTTGATAATGTTTTTTATTCTTGGATGTGGTCTTCCAACGTGGCTGTTTAGTTTCTGATGCGTGCTTGTACGGTATTATTCATTGTATGACGTCGGAAGTAGCAGTTCCGTAACTCCTGTGGCACTAATCATTGTCTAGCTATTGTTCTACGAAACAATTAAAGAATTAATCGAGTTTCTCTTCCTCTGGAACTTGACCATGCATATACTGCCAGCCACATTCTACATCTTTTCGAAGGAAAGCAAGTATAGCACACATTAGGATTTTTGTGCTCCCTAAGTCATTTGAATGTGTATACTCGTGCAAAGTGACTACTGCAGCTTTTGAATTTTCCATTGATAAAAAATTACTTTTAATCTTTCAAACTCCCTTTTCTATTGATTTAACCAAAAATCGGGAGCTTAGCTTGCACAACGTCTTCGCCCGGACGGAAACTACTCTCGTCAATTTTCAAACCGGGACAACTGACAAACTGGCCGGGAACCCGGGATCAGGTCGTCAAACCGGGACAATCCCGGTCAAACCGGGACGTATGGTAAGCCTATTTATACATGTATTTATCGGTTTTCAATATTGATGTGAGCATTGTACTGTAGAATTAGGAAGCGATTGTATTGAACGAATCACGATTATCAAATGATATACGGTATTCCTTTTAGTTCAACAATTCCGTCATCTCGTCTCCGGTACTTTGGAAAACCATTGTTATTTTCAATAGTTTAACGTAAAATGTTGCTCGGTTATTATGTGTACATATTCCATCAATCATGCAAGGAACATTAGGATTACGAGCTCTACAAGATCCATGTATCATTCGAGATAACAATTTTATGAATCCTTGGAAAACTGACTGGGTCAGGTATTTCTCCGCACAAAACTTAGGATAAGCAAGAGGTAGTGTATTAACTTTTTTAATTGTATATTATTATTATTTTTATTATGTTTTTACTATAAAATATTCATATTATTTTAATATGAATTTCTGGAACACGTTTGGTGGAAACGTAAAACCGGCCAGCTGATAAATAAGAGGTAGCTAGTTCAGACGTAGATGTGTATATATGTGTCAGCCAAAACAGTGTTTTGTAAACGTACACGTCTGTCATTACAACATTAAGAATGTTATTTGACCTTGAGTAGGTACTCATGTTGACGGGAATGAGAAATCTTGTCTCTGTGCTGGAGACCTGTTGTGTTAGCGCTGAATAGACACAACACATATCACTGTACATACCAGTGGCTGACGTATATTAACCATTTCTGAGTTCGAGATACCACAACTCAGATTAAACTGTGCACAATGTTTGTAGAAAATACGGACGTGTGTGACGTAGACGCCAGTTTGCAAAATGCACAATCGTTCCCGCCAGAAATGTGTCACGTTTCTCGTTTATCTTGTCTCAGCCAAATAAACATTACTATGCGTTTACCATGTTCCAGTGTCCTCCTTATTTCATAAACACTTGAGAAATTTTATTGTTTCTTACAGAGGCAACCTTAGAGGTGTCCGGCAGGTGTAAATGTACATAACCTCCTTGGCTCATTCTTTAATAAAAATAAGGGAAAGAAATAGAACGAATAAGGAGAGAGAGAGAGAGAGAGAGAGAGAGAGAGAGAGAGAGAGAGAGTGAGAAGGGGTGAGAGAGAGAGAGAGAGAGAGCAAGAAAGTGAGACAGAGGTACACAGACAGAGAGGAGCTGTTTCGTTAATCAGGGTAAAATTATATGCAAATTTTGAGAAGGACCGGTGTCCTAGGCCAATGAAAACTTAGCTAAAAACATTAAAAATACGAAATATATACAGTGTACACAAAATCTGAGGTGTACAAAACATATAAAAGACATGTCATAAGATTTATTTAACAAAAGAAATAATCGGAGTGGGCGAATGGTAAAAATAAATATGTAATTTAAACAATCCCTTTTAATAATAAAAGGTTTTATAATAATTATGTTCAATACATATAGGCCTAAGTGTGTAAAACGAATTCCCTACAAGAGTTTTAAAGATTAATGAAGATTTAATTAATTCCCTACAAGAGTTAATGAAGATTTGTCTTAAATTTTTTTAAAGTTACATAATTATTATTTGTTAAAATATACATATATTTTATTCAGAAAATATTAGATATTTGTATTTAATCTTTTATTTTATTTTATTTTTATTTTACCGAGAATAGTTACTATTTATAGAAAACCGTAGCAAAAAATATTTGTAATAAAGGTCTATCTGTAACGTATTCATACTTTTACCAGTACAGGTACAACCTGTCATATCCGGACTAATATGGCGACCGGCCGATCCGGATATGGAAAAATCCGGATATCACAAGGTCATTTATAAATACCGTATTTTCTCGCATAATTAACGCACTTTTTTGACGAAAAATACCGGCGAAAATTTCGGGTGCGTAAATTATTCAAGAATTTCAGATATACCCAAATTTCATTTGAAATTTATTGACATTTAAAAGATACATTAAATATACTGTATTATACACAAAATCAGTTCAACTCATTGAAATTATCGTCGGGGTATATATAACGATTCATAGTATGGGACTGTGCGCTGCGCCGTACGCTAGACAGAGAGGGTATAATAAGCAACTATCTCACTCTAACTTCGTCAGTGAAACTCGTGGGCGGATGAGTAAATTTTATTCAATTCATTTTTGCAGTTCAACCTGCGATAACTTCAAAACCAATAAATATACAGCAATTCTGAAAACTGCATTGTGTTCAGTAATTAAATCTCTATAAGTAGCCAAAATCTCAATTAATATAATTAACAATTACAGAAGATACACAGAAGAAGAACATGTTTTTTTTAGACGTTTCTATTGGTTTAGCATTTCCATTTGTACACTGTACTCTTTAAAATACAAAAAGTAAAATTGGTTAAAAAGTTTTACTTACAGTACGCCTACATCAGTTTTTGAAAAAGTTTGTGATTCGGCTGCTTCATACAATGCACACGTTTTTTGGAAGCCATGAAGCCAAAGTGAGTCGACCTAACGTCGCTGCCCCAGACTCAGTTGCCCCAAATAAAGTATTTCAATTGTAAAAACTTAAATATTCAAAAATAGTGAACCATATCGCAGAATGACGTAAGTGTAGTGAAGAAAAAGTCGTGATCAGCCAAAACATCAAGAGTAGTATCTTTACATCCCTAACCATTTCGCTAACCAAAATTGCAAAAATTAGTTTGGAGATACGTCCGGATATGGGAGGTTCCGGATATCACAGGTCCGGATGTGACCGGTTGTACTGTTACTTTGTAACTACATATTATGCTAATGTACAATGAAGATATACTTATTATATCTTTATTTAGTATATAGTTATTTACGTGTCAAGAAAAAAACGTGTGAATAAAGTGATCACAACATTTTATACCTTATATGTTTTCTGTCATTGAATGATTAACCCACTTTTTAATAACAGCGTTGAAAAATAGTTGATTACGTCTTTCAAAGATTATTTTTACTACGGTACTGAAATTAAAAATAACTAAGATCGTATACAGGAATTAAACGTAGGCGACTGGAAGCAGTAATTGTATAAACAGCCGAGACACACCAGCTGCTAATATTGCAGGAATTGCTTACGTTCAGTAGACTTGGCAACGTTGTGACCTTCGTGACTTTATATACATTTTGTGGCAACACTGTGCATATTTTTCATCACTAAATGCTAAACCGATATCCGTGATAAAATAGTAATGCATTTTTTTAAACGTGTGAGTCGTTTGTAACGATTAAGTTAACAGGATAATTATTATTCAACTTTTTTCAACAAACTATCTTGAAACGGATATATATTTTTACGGTTTTTTATGCTGATTACGAATATGTAAGAATAAAATGTCTAAGCTTACTCATAACTTTTATATATGGGGTCTCAAAAAGATCAACTTCTCTGGTCAGAACTTGCATGTTTAGCTAATGATGGAAAAACGTGATTATATATATATATTGACTCTTTGTGAACTATCATTACATATGTACGTACATTATATATGTACACACATATATATATATATATATATATATATATATATTGTAACGTAACAAAACAAAGGTCCCCTACGTTACATAAAGTTTTATAATTATCAATATAAAGAAACGCTAATTGTCCGTTATACTAAAGGTCAGAACGGTAAACCTTCATTAAATAAATGAATCAATAATACCAAGTAAGGTTACTAGGTAATAATAAAAAAATAGAAATGTCTATAAATATAAAGTAGGGAGTGGTCAGTGAAAAGTGTAAGCAATAAACATAGTGTCCAATAATGTGAAAATACTATAGACAGTTTAGACTTCAATTAATTAACTGAGAGTGGACTGGTTAATTGGTATTTAATATTTTACAATAATGTGCATGTGCATGTTATTATGTTTTATCATGTTGTTTTGTTTTCATGGTATTTATGTTGTCTTTTGTATGTAGCAGGTGTGAAGCAATTTCTTTAAGAAAGTATCAATTAATGGATGTTAATTTCATTTATGTTAAACTTTATAAGAGTAAATATTTGGGTACTTACTTTGAATAAATAATAGAGATATTGTTAGGTTAAATTTGTAAATTTGGCCAGGAAGGCAATAATTGTTGATAAGTTGCCAAAGGGTTATTGTAATTATGTTATAAACAGATGAAGGGTTCAATACTAAAATAAATAATAATAAATGGAAATCAGGATGAAAAAAAAAATCGGAATGATTGGCCATAAGCCAGTGACTCATTGTACAGTAGGTCAGATCAGAAAAGTTAAATAACTAAAAAATGTAAAAAAATTCAATGTAATATAATAAATTAAAGGAAGGCAGTAGTCTTAATTAATAAAAGGATAAGTGACTTAAAATATAAAAATTATAAAACATGTAATAAAACAAATAGGCCTAAATTTAGTAGTTTGTAAAGGGAAAATAATACCTATTAAACTAGGACAATCAAGAAGAAAATGGAGCAAAATGTATATAGTTTAATAACACAGATTATGTGAAAGTTTTATATGATGTAATGTAATTTTAGTAAGGGAGTATTTTATTATGTAAGTGCAAGAACATTTTTCTAATTACGGCCCTAGGATAACAAATATTATCCAGTAACAGAACGGAGACTGGTTGTCATGGACGACAAAATACGAGATATCTTGTTGATTCAACACTCAATTGTTATATATGAACGAGGAGAGTTCAGTTGATATAAATCTAGAAAAGACCAAGAAAACCTAATGATTAAATTTACTATCAATCAAAATTAATGAATAGTAACTAATTAAAAAGACAGTTGAGCGACTTCCGAGGCTAACACTCACATAATATAGTTCTACCCATCAATAAAATTAAAACAAAATTTCTAAAGAATAAATTAACTAATCAGCTACCATCAAATGAGTAATAATGAAAAATAATAAATAAATGAAGACAACCCAAGACCTGGAGAAGTCAAAGTAATTAAATACTTTAAAACGAACATAAAGAAAATTAAAATCACGTCCCGAACCTCACTTTCTACAACGGAGCGAAGACTTAATACTACACAAATTCCATTGGGACTTGTGACCACCAGAAACGTAAAAATTAGCGAAGGTCAAGAACTGAACCTTCCACTACATCCTGGGACACCAACACCAAACTTTTATTGAGAAGCTGGAGGCCGATATTTTCCAGACATTTGTCATCATCCTGCTCCCAGGCACAGTTCAGTGAAACACGGCCATAACGAGTATCTTGTCAACGTACGGTAAAAACCAGCTCATGTTAAACTTTATTTAATCAAATTTTATGACTAAATTGTAATACTTTGTAACCTTAACTTGCATTTTCTGACCTTACTAATAGTCACAAGAACTCCATGTACCCTGAGATTAAGAAAAATTAACAATATAATTAAATTTAAAGAAAACATTTAAACCCGAATTCAATAACTAATCGATTCAGTCCTGTGTGATCGATGTGTTTTATCTGTGCCCTGAGAAACCATCTGTTTTGAAAAGAATATAAAAAAATAAAGAATCTTTCCTGAACCTGATGAGTAATTATTATTTGTTAACGATTTAGTGTAATTTAAGGAACTTATAGTGTATAAAGGGAGAAACGAGAGAAACACCAGGCTCAAACAACTTAAACTATAATAACTGGCTGACTGTAAACAACAGCGCTAGTCCGCGGACGGCTGGTGAATTACAAGAGAAGAGGGAACTATTTAAGAATCTTATTCTCCCCTCTTAACGCTGAATGCAGACTAGGCCTGAATAATAACGATAGAATTACACAATATATTAACTGGTGTTGAACGTTATTCTTTCGTAAGGTATTTAATTACTATATGATATAGAAATATTATCCATATTTGAATAATATCACCTATATAAAAAAATATTATTTCTTTATAAATAGATTGACATTGCGGTACTTAAGAGTGACCACTTACAACTTCATAAATAGGAAATAAACACAAACAATCAACTTAAATAACAACAAAAAATTTAATGAAAAAATAATTGGGTTACAAATTGACTCACAACAGTGGGGCTTAACGTTGATACACGGGAGACTTATATTGCTTTTTATTACAATATACACATATATATTGTAGCATGACAGATAATCCACACAAATACATTACTCAATGATCATTAATGAAGCTCTAATATATGGAGTATCTAAATGAGAATCGTTTAAAATGCACTAGTTACTAAATATATTCACAAGAAAGGTTAAATAAAGAAAAATTCTGCAAATAATATAATATAATACAAATTTAAAAACCCAGAAGACTAAAATTGATAATAACAAAATTACCCAGGTAAGATAGAAGCAGGCAATTAATATACCCCGTCAAAGAAACCAGACCAGAAGAAACGAAGGCATACACGGCGAAAAACTACAGAAGAAGGAAGAATAGTCAAAACTACCACTACTGAAGAATGAAGAAAGAAGACTAATTAAAACTACTACTACTGAAGAATGAAGAAAGAAGAACAATCAAAGATACAGAAGACAGAAGAAAGAAGAATAATTAAAACTACTATTACTGAAGACCGAAGAAAGAAGAACAATCAAAGTTACTGAAGGAAGAAGAACTAATTAAAACTACTATTACTGAAGAATGAAGAAAGAAGAACAATCAAAGATACAGAAGACAGAAGAAAGAAGAATAGTTAAAACTACTATTACTGACGAAAGAAGAACTAGTTAAAACTACTATTACTGAAGAAAGAAGAACTAATTAAAACTACTATTATTGAAGAATGAAGAAAGAAGAACCATCAAAGATACAGAAGACAGAAGAAGGAAGAATAATTAAAACTACTACTACTGAAGACAGAAGAAAGAAGAACAATCAAAGCTACTGAAGAATGAAGAAAGAAGAACAATCAAAGATACAGAAGACAGAAGAAGGAAGAATAATTAAAATTAGAGAAGAAAGAAGAATAACCAAAACTACCACTACTGAAGAGAGAAGAAAGAAGAATAATTAAGATCAAGGAAGAAAGAAGACTAATTAAAACTACAGAAGAAGGAAGAAAGAAGAACAATCAAAACTCAAAGAAGAAAGAAGAATAATCCCAAACTAAATCTACTGAAGAAAGAAGAAGGAAGACTAATTAAAACTACTACTACTGAAGAAGGAAGAAGGAAGAATAAAGAAGAACCAAACTCAAAGAAGAAAGAAAAATAATAAAAATAAGAACTACAGAAGAAAGAAGAAGGAAGGATATTCCAAAACTACAGAAGAAGGAAGAATAACCAAACTCAAGAAGAAAGAAGAATAATTAAGACGACCCATATAAAACAAAAACCCCATAGGGAAAGAACCCCAAAAAACCCCAAAATCAATGAATGCCCAGAAAAGAAAGTATAACACATTAAAAAACCATATCACTGTAAAACTGACAAAAAACTAAAAGTGTTAGCTGTAGTAAATATTAGTGCATTCAAAAAGTTATTGTGTAATGTGTATAAACAAATCTTCACAGTTCCCCCATGGTTGAATATTTCATATTAAAAACTAGAAAAAGACTAGTAAATATAGTAATAATTCACCATGGAAAAGTGTAAGTGATCAAATTATAAATAATAAACTTTAAAAGGGTACATGAGTTGCAGTACAAAGTAACAAACTTTAAGTTTTGTGAACAGTGCCTACTTTGATAATGAAGTAGTAATTTTACTAATAAAAAGCTACTAAAACTGTATGAACATTCCATAGAATGGAATATAACTCAGATAGCCAGAGTTATACTTTAAGAGGGGGCATAAATCTTATAAAATGGGGAATTACAGAACTAACTGTTTATGATGAAGTAGTAGAAGGTATTAACAATTATATATGGATCCAAATGTGGGGTTCCAATTAAATATAGCATTTAGATAAGTAAGGGTTAGTCATAAGAGATATTAGTATAATAATTGTTATTTTATTGTTCATGTTAATTTAGGAATGCATTATCTAAAATTAGATATCATTCCAATGTTGTAGAAATACCTTTTATTATGTTATTAGGTGATATACCAAAACAATGTTATTAAGAACACCAGTTTTATATATCTGGGTGTTATATTTTAATTGTATAATCTGTAATTACTGTTATGCCAGATCAGAGAACTAATTTTTAATCAAATATATCAGAGTCAGAAGTCAGAGAAGGAAATAAAATAATTACATTAGTAAAACATTCTGCAAATAGCCACAATTCAAATCTAGGCAATATAATAAAGTTAAAATGCAGAATAATTAATAAACCTAATCTTATAAACCAGTCAAACTGACAATATTTAGGCAAGATACACCCAACATATTAAATACTATGTAAATAAGACTTTCTAAAGATATGGTCATTCTATGAGTAAAATTATTTATTTGTATAATGAAATACCATTTGAAACTGAAATAGGTTCACTAACTTTATCAGAAGGGGAATCATATACAACTGAATTATGTGAAAAAACCATCATTAGTATACTAAATTGCAATAAAATAAGTGAGAATTGATAATTATACAAATTTCAGATTTCATAGAATAATAATTATATTAGTTAAAATGGCTATTATTTACATAGAAGACAGGGAAGTATAATTTTAGGCCTACCTCCCAAAAAATTATAAGAAATATGATTTTCTGATAAAACTTTGTAATACTAACTTAATTACTATCAAAATAAGTAGAATAGAATAGTGAAAACGAATATGTATTTTATATTGCAAACAGTTAACTAATAACGAATTTATTTTATGAACATAGTGTACTATTTTAAAACGTGTCGGAAGTTATGGCAATTTTTAACAATGTCTGAACTATATTATATAGGCTAAGATTTTCATGAGATGAAGGAAATACAGACAGTTCATTATTATACATTGAAGAGAGCACTTGACAGGAATATTTGATAAAACCAAACTTAATGACGGTTACGTATAACAAGAGTTCGGAATCAGTTTTGTGTAAAAATTAAATTTTTAACTATTCTAATCATTGTGAAGTGGTGAAGTTGCCATACGAACTACATAACACTAATAAACAGAACCACATATAACTATTTAAATGAAGTAACACTGGAATCACACCAAATACCAAGTGAATATTCGAGGTTAAACGGACACACATAAACACCAATTGATATACTTAATTAACAACATTTTAACACCAAGTGAATTAGTCCATATTACTACAGTGATATTAAACTATACACCAGAAGATAATATACGATTGCGAAGAAGATTTAACCGCAGAAGGGACATATTTATTCCATAAATACTCTGTCAGTGTTAGAAGGTGAACTCCGCGCATGCGCCAGGCGGCCATTTTGACCCAATCTCGTCATCTCAACTAGACAACTGTTTGCTGAACTGGGGTGAATAAAAATTATATATAAACTTTTATTATTAATAATTACCATTATATTGTTTAATTTTAATACATTTTTAGAATTGTAAGTGTTATACTTTCTGACCCTGACCTTCTCTGGCTTTTTATATAATTAACCGTTCGAAGAACCTATTTTTGTAATACAATTGTAAAACTTCTAATATCGACCGACCCTGAGCAAGAACTCGATATGGCTTGTAACTTCGATTAATTAATCGACCAACCTTATTATTGTATTTAATAAACGTATTTGTCTGTTTTTTGGTAAATTGGAGTTGATTTCTCTTATAAAAGGACATAATCATTAATTAACCAAGAAAAATAGATAATCTTTAAAGGCAGTATATGCGAAACTACAACATTTCAAGAGTAAGAAGAAGAGAGCCGTTTTCGCCTAACTTGAAGTTAATTGGATTATCTTTTTAACAAATTTACCGAACAGAAATTTATTACCAAATTAAACACATTACTATTATAATTATAATTACGATCCACAACCTCAATTTATTCCTATTATTAAGCACATAAATACCTCGAAAATATTTGTTCCGAAATTATTTTTTTTTTATAAATATAAATTTTAAATTTATATTTTATTTCAATTTGCTACACAGTAAAATACACTTTATTTAATTGATGGTAATAACATCCCAATTACCAATAACAAAGACCAGGAACTTTACCAAATCGACGATTCCCAGAGCGGAACGTCACTACTGAACATACACACCATAAAAATTATCCTGGATAATATTATACCAGAACACCATTACAATTACCATTATATATTACAAAAGTGAAGACCAGTAGTGAGAGCCGAACGAAGATTAGAAGACATTAGCTACATTACTACACATAATAGTGAGAGTACAATTCTCATACATCAACTATTTATTTATTTTTATATTTAATATTTATCGTATTATTACAAAATTTGGCTAGCCCAACCAGTGGGGCTTACAGGTGAGCACAATCAACATACATCGATATTTATTTTATTATACCCACTCAATCATAGTTATATTACATAATTTGGCGTCCATCGCGGGGCTTGAACGAGGCAGACGTCTCGTTATATTACATAAATTGGCGTCCAACTAAAGGGCTGTAATTAGGGGTTGAAAGGCGGTAATTACTTACCCAATTCCTAATTCAGCTTGGCAGCGGTTAGTCAGCCAGAGAAAAGGGAAAAACAACAAGCAAAATGGCAGGACTTACGCAAGAAGAAAGGGATAAGATAAGGGAATTGTGCCGGCTTATAGAGAGGGACATGAATTCCGAGGAAAAGGAAAGACTAAATAAGACACTGGACAAGATCAACAAGAAACTGAAAGAGGACTTTGAGAAAAGGAGAGAAGACAGATTAAAAAGAGAAGAAGAGGAGAGGGCCAAAGAAATAAAATATGAAAGCAAACCAGAACCAGAAGAAGTACCAAATGATATAAGGCAGGAACAAGTAATGGTAGTACCTGAAATTGAAACTAACCGAAACAAGGAAAATATTAAACAAAGGAAAAGGATAATGTATCCAAGAAATGTAATGAAAACAAAGGAAGGAATGGAGATGATGAACCATGGTTTATTTGATGATGATAATATCCCTATTACCAACCATGAAGAAATCGTGAGTTCCAGGAATAAGGGAAATAGATTAAGGTTAATCTCAGAGATAGTTTACCAGCAGACAGTAGTTTACCGCTGGGAAAGGACCAGAGGTAAACTGAATAAAACATGGGGACTAGATCAGTTTCAGCGAAGGACTGGACAGTGTATTCCAGAAAGATGGAAGTATGACATCTTACCAGACTGTGATGACGGCACAGATGAATCACCAGGATGTGTTCCATTAGTGTACCATCCAGGACAGTTCCAGTGTACAGGTACACTAAAATGTATTCCTTCAGGGTGGATGTGTGATGATGAACCAGATTATGGGGCTTCAGATAAGCAAATAATTAATAATTCAGATGAAGATCCTCACAGATATTTCTCATGCAATACCACATATGGACCAGAGAAGTACTGGTGTATAAAACACTATGATAGAGGGAGCCGAATAAGCTTAGCAGCCAGCAAAGGAATAGCAGCTAGGAAAATGAAATACAAGACAAAGGCTAGAGATGTCACTAGTGCCGGAACGATGATGAAGACTATGGTCATCCGGACAATGAGAGCAAATGAAGTGACAGACTACGGTTAAGTCTAATACCATACACCTCCACAAAAAGGGACTGATGTTATGACAACCGGCAATGGCAAAAAACTATGTCAAAGAAAAAGAAATTATGAGCAATTGTCCAACCTAATAAAAATCTTCAACCTGGGTATTTAAAAGAAAAATAATTATAAGAAGTACATTTGAAATAAAGAAAAGAAGAGAGCTAATACCATATTTAGGGTAATAATATGATATGTTAACCATATTTATGAAAAAATATTATGAATAATCGAATGTATGGAAGAAAGAATTTAAATCTCAAAATTCAAAAATGAAGTAATGACTACTTACTACCTATTATTTAGAAAACAATTTATGGACAAGAGAAAATGAATTTTGAATTAAACCACTAAATTGAAAAATGAAGTAATGACTACTTACTACCTATTATTTAGAAAACAATTTATGGACAAGAGAAAATGAATTTTGAATTAAACCACTAAATTCAAAAATGAAGTAATGACTACTTACTACCTATTATTTAGAAAACAATTTATGGACAAGAGAAAATGAATTTTGAATTAAACCACTAAATTCAAAAATGAAGTAATGACTACTTACTGCCTACCATTTAGGAAACAATTTATGAATCAAAGAGAAAATGAGTTTTGAATTAAATCATCAAAATTCAAAAACACAAGTAAAAACAATTTACTACCTTATTTTAAAAACAACGTTTAGAAATGAACAAGGAGAAAAAGAATTTGGATAACACATTACAAACAATTATATATGGGACCAATTCTGAAAAACTTTCCAGAATAAAGAAATGGCAATACAAACCACTGATACCATTTAAATGAATAAACTTATTGTGAAGTGAAATTAATGAGAATTTTATGTCAAATAAACAGAGATATTAAACATATGGAATTAAAAATAAAGGAGTGCATTTGGATAAAAAGCAAGAGCAAAATAAAATTTTGAAAAAAGAAAGTAAAAACTATATATAAATAAATCCATATGAAAAAGATGATCATACAATAAATGTCAGTTATTAGAAAGACAATTAAAAGAGTAATTGAAAAAACATAATACTAGTGGAACGATTCACAAGAATTAAGAAAGGAACAAAAATATAATACAAAATATATGCTACCAATGACCAGAAGGAGATTGTGATAACAGTCAAAAAATGGCAGAGAATTAAAAACTTTACACTGAATAATAAGTGATGATTATATTATACCAGCTTCCAATCACAAGGAGAAATAAAATGCCAGCAGAGCTAACCATTGAGAAAAATAACTGAGATAGAGATTCACTAAGATAGATATATAAATAGATCTGTTCGTATACGAAGTGAAATATCCAAAGATATTTAATTTTTTTTTTAGTCATAAGGTGGACTATTCTTATATAATTTTATTAATGACTGTCTGAGATAAGTCCAGCAGTATTATTATGTATTGATCAGAGATGATTTACCTCTGTTATCAATAAATGACGTAGCATGGACAGCAGAGTGAGATGCCTACAGAGCCCCTCTGGACACTGCCCCAGCTAACGTGTTAGGGAATTTTAGGGAATAAATATCCCAAGGATAAAGAAACGAGTTAAGAAGAAAATGGAAAAATAAAAAATAACGAACCTCAGATGACTATTACTATCAGTAAGAATCCAGTTAATAATGAAATATAGATAAGCTCAAAAATATGGGAGAAAAAATTTTTAGAAATGTGAAGGAAGTAAAGAAATATAATTTATAATATAATGTCATAAGCAATTACTTCAGACAAATTAAGTATGATCTGAACTAATCACTTCTAGAAGAGAGCAATCTGTAGCATGACAGATAATCCACACAAATACATTACTCAATGATCATTAATGAAGCTCTAATATATGGAGTATCTAAATGAGAATCGTTTAAAATGCACTAGTTACTAAATATATTCACAAGAAAGGTTAAATAAAGAAAAATTCTGCAAATAATATAATATAATACAAATTTAAAAACCCAGAAGACTAAAATTGATAATAACAAAATTACCCAGGTAAGATAGAAGCAGGCAATTAATATACCCCGTCAAAGAAACCAGACCAGAAGAAACGAAGGCATACACGGCGAAAAACTACAGAAGAAGGAAGAATAGTCAAAACTACCACTACTGAAGAATGAAGAAAGAAGACTAATTAAAACTACTACTACTGAAGAATGAAGAAAGAAGAACAATCAAAGATACAGAAGACAGAAGAAAGAAGAATAATTAAAACTACTATTACTGAAGACCGAAGAAAGAAGAACAATCAAAGTTACTGAAGGAAGAAGAACTAATTAAAACTACTATTACTGAAGAATGAAGAAAGAAGAACAATCAAAGATACAGAAGACAGAAGAAAGAAGAATAGTTAAAACTACTATTACTGACGAAAGAAGAACTAGTTAAAACTACTATTACTGAAGAAAGAAGAACTAATTAAAACTACTATTATTGAAGAATGAAGAAAGAAGAACCATCAAAGATACAGAAGACAGAAGAAGGAAGAATAATTAAAACTACTACTACTGAAGACAGAAGAAAGAAGAACAATCAAAGCTACTGAAGAATGAAGAAAGAAGAACAATCAAAGATACAGAAGACAGAAGAAGGAAGAATAATTAAAATTAGAGAAGAAAGAAGAATAACCAAAACTACCACTACTGAAGAGAGAAGAAAGAAGAATAATTAAGATCAAGGAAGAAAGAAGACTAATTAAAACTACAGAAGAAGGAAGAAAGAAGAACAATCAAAACTCAAAGAAGAAAGAAGAATAATCCCAAACTAAATCTACTGAAGAAAGAAGAAGGAAGACTAATTAAAACTACTACTACTGAAGAAGGAAGAAGGAAGAATAAAGAAGAACCAAACTCAAAGAAGAAAGAAGAATAATAAAAATAAGAACTACAGAAGAAAGAAGAAGGAAGGATATTCCAAAACTACAGAAGAAGGAAGAATAACCAAACTCAAGAAGAAAGAAGAATAATTAAGACGACTCATATAAAACAAAAACCCCATAGGGAAAGAACCCCAAAAAACCCCAAAATCAATGAATGCCCAGAAAAGAAAGTATAACACATTAAAAAACCATATCACTGTAAAACTGACAAAAAACTAAAAGTGTTAGCTGTAGTAAATATTAGTGCATTCAAAAAGTTATTGTGTAATGTGTATAAACAAATCTTCACAGTTCCCCCATGGTTGAATATTTCATATTAAAAACTAGAAAAAGACTAGTAAATATAGTAATAATTCACCATGGAAAAGTGTAAGTGATCAAATTATAAATAATAAACTTTAAAAGGGTACATGAGTTGCAGTACAAAGTAACAAACTTTAAGTTTTGTGAACAGTGCCTACTTTGATAATGAAGTAGTAATTTTACTAATAAAAAGCTACTAAAACTGTATGAACATTCCATAGAATGGAATATAACTCAGATAGCCAGAGTTATACTTTAAGAGGGGGCATAAATCTTATAAAATGGGGAATTACAGAACTAACTGTTTATGATGAAGTAGTAGAAGGTATTAACAATTATATATGGATCCAAATGTGGGGTTCCAATTAAATATAGCATTTAGATAAGTAAGGGTTAGTCATAAGAGATATTAGTATAATAATTGTTATTTTATTGTTCATGTTAATTTAGGAATGCATTATCTAAAATTAGATATCATTCCAATGTTGTAGAAATACCTTTTATTATGTTATTAGGTGATATACCAAAACAATGTTATTAAGAACACCAGTTTTATATATCTGGGTGTTATATTTTAATTGTATAATCTGTAATTACTGTTATGCCAGATCAGAGAACTAATTTTTAATCAAATATATCAGAGTCAGAAGTCAGAGAAGGAAATAAAATAATTACATTAGTAAAACATTCTGCAAATAGCCACAATTCAAATCTAGGCAATATAATAAAGTTAAAATGCAGAATAATTAATAAACCTAATCTTATAAACCAGTCAAACTGACAATATTTAGGCAAGATACACCCAACATATTAAATACTATGTAAATAAGACTTTCTAAAGATATGGTCATTCTATGAGTAAAATTATTTATTTGTATAATGAAATACCATTTGAAACTGAAATAGGTTCACTAACTTTATCAGAAGGGGAATCATATACAACTGAATTATGTGAAAAAACCATCATTAGTATACTAAATTGCAATAAAATAAGTGAGAATTGATAATTATACAAATTTCAGATTTCATAGAATAATAATTATATTAGTTAAAATGGCTATTATTTACATAGAAGACAGGGAAGTATAATTTTAGGCCTACCTCCCAAAAAATTATAAGAAATATGATTTTCTGATAAAACTTTGTAATACTAACTTAATTACTATCAAAATAAGTAGAATAGAATAGTGAAAACGAATATGTATTTTATATTGCAAACAGTTAACTAATAACGAATTTATTTTATGAACATAGTGTACTATTTTAAAACGTGTCGGAAGTTATGGCAATTTTTAACAATGTCTGAACTATATTATATAGGCTAAGATTTTCATGAGATGAAGGAAATACAGACAGTTCATTATTATACATTGAAGAGAGCACTTGACAGGAATATTTGATAAAACCAAACTTAATGACGGTTACGTATAACAAGAGTTCGGAATCAGTTTTGTGTAAAAATTAAATTTTTAACTATTCTAATCATTGTGAAGTGGTGAAGTTGCCATACGAACTACATAACACTAATAAACAGAACCACATATAACTATTTAAATGAAGTAACACTGGAATCACACCAAATACCAAGTGAATATTCGAGGTTAAACGGACACACATAAACACCAATTGATATACTTAATTAACAACATTTTAACACCAAGTGAATTAGTCCATATTACTACAGTGATATTAAACTATACACCAGAAGATAATATACGATTGCGAAGAAGATTTAACCGCAGAAGGGACATATTTATTCCATAAATACTCTGTCAGTGTTAGAAGGTGAACTCCGCGCATGCGCCAGGCGGCCATTTTGACCCAATCTCGTCATCTCAACTAGACAACTGTTTGCTGAACTGGGGTGAATAAAAATTATATATAAACTTTTATTATTAATAATTACCATTATATTGTTTAATTTTAATACATTTTTAGAATTGTAAGTGTTATACTTTCTGACCCTGACCTTCTCTGGCTTTTTATATAATTAACCGTTCGAAGAACCTATTTTTGTAATACAATTGTAAAACTTCTAATATCGACCGACCCTGAGCAAGAACTCGATATGGCTTGTAACTTCGATTAATTAATCGACCAACCTTATTATTGTATTTAATAAACGTATTTGTCTGTTTTTTGGTAAATTGGAGTTGATTTCTCTTATAAAAGGACATAATCATTAATTAACCAAGAAAAATAGATAATCTTTAAAGGCAGTATATGCGAAACTACAACATTTCAAGAGTAAGAAGAAGAGAGCCGTTTTCGCCTAACTTGAAGTTAATTGGATTATCTTTTTAACAAATTTACCGAACAGAAATTTATTACCAAATTAAACACATTACTATTATAATTATAATTACGATCCACAACCTCAATTTATTCCTATTATTAAGCACATAAATACCTCGAAAATATTTGTTCCGAAATTATTTTTTTTTATAAATATAAATTTTAAATTTATATTTTATTTCAATTTTCTACACAGTAAAATACACTTTATTTAATTGATGGTAATAACATCCCAATTACCAATAACAAAGACCAGGAACTTTACCAAATCGACGATTCCCAGAGCGGAACGTCACTACTGAACATACACACCATAAAAATTATCCTGGATAATATTATACCAAAACACCATTACAATTACCATTATATATTATAAAAGTGAAGACCAGTAGTGAGAGCCGAACGAAGATTAGAAGACATTAGCTACATTACTACACATAATAGTGAGAGTACAATTCTCATACATCAACTATTTATTTATTTTTATATTTAATATTTATCGTATTATTACAAAATTTGGCTAGCCCAACCAGTGGGGCTTACAGGTGAGCACAATCAACATACATCGATATTTATTTTATTATACCCACTCAATAACGGTATATTACAATATATATATATATATATATATATATATATATATATACTGTCAACAAAATACTAAAAACAATTAAAAATCATCACCATGAACCAATGTATTGTCTACAAATAGTGCTTTAAAATGAGAGTATCTACTGTATTCTTATTATACTAATAACAATAACGGAGATTATGTTTGTTGTTTACAGCGCATTTTGCAACACTATAATTGTTTCTGTACGCATCAAACATCTGACAAAATTTTTGACGTTAACAATATTGTGGACGTTACTGTAAAGTGGGTGTAGTTATTTTATAAAGTAAATACACTAGTACACAAACACATATTACATTAGTACATACACCTGTTATACAATACTACATACACCTTTAACATAACATATACCACACAAAGGCACCATAATGAACATTTAGGAAAATTTACAGATTTACAAACATAAAACACAAAAAAAATTAATACCAGAACAAATACAAATCAATACAAAACATGACACAATATTCAAAGCACTCAACATCGAAAATACACAAAATACAAAAACAGATACCACAACCACACACAATAATGCAACTTTGAAGGACCAAAAACCAACAAACTACCTTAATAATATCCAGAAGCCAACACACAAATACTTCACCAGAAACAAGATGGCGAAGGCTGAAGATGGGAGAACAAGATCTCCCGAAACATGTTCCTAAAGGAAAAAAGTATATCTTGAGGTAAATTTAGTTATAAATGTTATAATATATATATATATATATATATATATAGCATTACTGAATATTAGCATTTTATAAAAACGTGCCTCAAAATTATATCCATAAATCTTCACACGTATATCAAAGAAGGTACTTTTCCATTAATTCTGTTGATAATTAAAATATCATCCACTAAAAAAATTAAAAACAGTGTTTAACGACTTTTTTAGTGAACGTATAGCAAATATCATTATCTGGACTACTATGATTATTTCTGATCAAAAAAATAGAATTGAACCACATTAGGTTTGTAGTTACAATAACTTGAATTCTATTTTATGTACGTAAGTAGATTTTATTTTATTGGTAAAAAAAGGTCTCGTTACATTCCCACGTCCCACTTATTGTATAAATGCATGGCAATATGTAACTTCTAATTATATAATTTAGTGTGTGTGTGTGTGTGTGTGTGTGCGTGTGATATTCTGGAGATATAGTCACTGTGGAGATGGGTGCTAAATGAGAGTGACCACAAAATTTCCATCGAGCAAGGTATTTCAAGAGTGTTGCAGAAATTGTGTTACGGCATTCTTACAGGCCTATTTAGCCAGCCTAAACAGAACTTTATACCGAAGTATGTAAATGTAATGTATATACTTACTGAAAAGATTATTTCAATGTGTTCAGTACTTTCTACCGACTTTTGTCTGTGTGTATTGAATGTTTGTTACAGCCTTTATATGTGGTGTACTGAACATCATTTTTAATTATCAGTTTGCACTCTTTCTCTGATATGAACGGTTCGTTGTTTTCTAGTAATTTAATTCATTTCATTGTACATTTGATAATTATAGGACACTCATTGAGCCAATTTTAGTGACTTTTGTAAATAGAGAAAATGTTAACTACATATCTTATAATTCCAAATTGTCAAAACATTGCAAAAACAATAAAAAATATTTTACTGTTAAAAAAAAAGAATATTGTTTATTATAGGCCTAAGTTTAAACATAATTGAACAACAATTGCACGGAGAGAAATAAATTAATAAGAAGTGGAATCATTGAGCAGAAACTTGCCAATAATGATGATTATAAATATAGGCCTACATATAATTATACATAGATCATTTTATACTTAACTAAAAATGAACTTTTTCATGTGAAAACTTACTGATTTTATTGGACGCGTTTCGTGTCATCAATTAATTACATCAATTACAATATAAATCACATACATTTTTTGACACAATTATACAGAAAACAAACAGTAAGTTGAATCCCCGCGCCAATCCCTTTCCACCACACACCACCCCCACTTCACCTTCCACACAACCGTTACAAAATGCTGGCAGTCTTTTACCAAAGCTGAAGAAGGCGGATACGTAAGCCGAAACGCGTCCAATAAAATCAGCAAGTTTTCACATGAAAAATTCATTTTTTGTTAAGTGTTAGTGCTGTGAAAGAAGAGATGAATAATCAAGACAACTATCATTTTCTATATAGGTAACTCGAAGTTTCTTGCAGCAATTATATAATGTTTTGATGTTAGTCAATATGTTTGTTTCTTCTGCAAGTAGGTAATTTCGTATTTTCTTTTTTAACACCTGACGCACTTTTCACGGAAAAATATAAGCATCATCAAAGGTTTGTAAGTGATGATAATATTTTTCACTTACAAACCTCTGATGATACTGATATTTTTCAGTGAAACGTGCGTCAGGTGTTTACGAAAATACGGAAAAGAAAATACGAAATTACCTACTTGCAGAAGAAACAAACATATTGAATAACATAAAAAAATTATACATAGGTAATATACGTGTGGTGTCTTATACATATTTTTAATTATCAGTTTGCACTCTATTTCCGATATGAACTTTTCCTTGTTTTCTAGTAACTGAATTCATTTTAGAGCATGTTTAATAGTTATAGGACAGTCATTAAACTCATTTTAGTGAATCTTGTAAATAGAGGAAATGTTAACCAAAAAATCACACAGAAAACAGTCGACATAGTAGACACCTTTGAAAGGAAAATCCTCAGACGCATTATAGGCCCAATACAAGAAAATAGCTCATGGATACTGAGATACAACAACGAACTGTATCAAACATATAAAGAGATACCAGTCTCAAAATTTATAAGAATTCAAAGATTGCGTTGGGCCGGACATGTTATGAGAATGGAGGATGGCAGGAACCCTAAGAGGGCTTTGCTGGGTACATGGGAGGGAACGAGACCTAGAGGTAGACCGAGGAAGAGGTGGGAAGATGGCGTTGCAGAGGACGCGAGAGACATGGGGATAAGAAACTGGAGGAGGGTTGCAGTGGATAGAGTGGATTGGAGGCGGAGATTGGTGGAGGCCAGTGCCCGATTTGGGCTGTAGCGCCATAGGAGAGGAGAGAGAAAGTTAACCAAAAATCTTAAACTGTAGAAAACCAAAGAACAATGATAATTCAATATTTATATTATTAATTAATGACACCTATAATTATTTAAATATCATATGTGTGCGTGTGTGTTTGCGTGGATGTGAGTGCACACACGCGCGCGTGCGCATCTCACATGGTACATGTGGATACACTGTGGCTTTATGCGGAGTTATTTAACTACTAGACCTAATCTGTTGATAATTATTTAAGCTACCGGATTCAACTTACAGTTTACTTCTTGTTGAACACCAACCTACATTGGCCTCTAAATCTCCTGTGACCGTCCGGACACAGAGGATATATTTGCGGCACTACAACGCACCACTTGTCGTCGTTGTGTCGGTAGTAGTAACGGCGGTCTCCGAACTGTTTACCCAACAGCACAACGCTAACAGGCAAGCCAAGAAAAGACGTACACCGGTAGACAAGCTGATAACAGACTGAATTTTTTTGTTTGAAGTGGCTATTAAGTGTTTACCGCATGCCACAGGATTTCCGAAATTTCGCAGTATTATATGATATCCACTTCCTATGATATGATATGACAAGCAACACCACACAGACAAAGGAACACTTGTTCGATGTGTGTGTGCTAGTAAAAAATACATGTTCAATTGGCCCTACGCCAATCGCTCGCTAGCTACAAACCTCTACTTCTTCTTGTGTTTCATTTTTTTCTCCTATTTCAAGCGCCTCCATTAACTTTACGTCTTCAATGACCTTGTTCCTCACCTGTGTCTAGTTCCTTATGCATCACCTTATATATTCAAACACTTTTCGCGACAGTCTATTTCTTGATGCATATATAATATATTTAAAATGTTTAATTACATCATCCTTTGCAAACCACCTCATTGAAGGAAACCACATATACAAAAACGTCGACAATAACATGGACATTCTACACGTACACACAAAATGCCGAAAACTAGACATTCTAGAACAATTGGAAACATTGTCGTAACTTGTGGCCTATCTTTGGGGGGGGGGGGCAGGGTAAAGCTTCATAAATTCAAGTGTGTTGTAAGATCATCTATATAATAAAATTAATAAAATATATTATATACAAAGTTAGAAAGTTTAGTAATAATTCGTATTTAGTAAACGAGGGACAATTTCTTTTTTTAATGATCAACAAACCTTTCTTCATAAGTTTTGTTTACCTACAACAAATTAAATATACTGTAGGCATATAAACATAAACAATTTCAGTTCTTCCAATCCTTGTACCCAGTTTTCGTAAACGCAACCTCTCCCATAGGCACACTGTCACAAAATGCTCGGGAATAGTAGAAGTAAGCCGAATCAGTCACAACACAAAGAAATTTTCAAAATGTCAGTCAGGCAATTTTCAAAGAAATTAAGCAGTGTTACTCCTTTGCGTTTCTTATCTCCCATTTCTCAGAATTTAGGAACACAAAAAACGAAAACAATCACAACAATAACGACTTAAGAAAGAGACAAGCGATGTGTACTTTAACAGACTACGTACACGACCAAGTAACAGACCGCACTTGTATCAGTAATCATTAACAAATAATAGTTCCAAACGACCGTCTTTTAAGATTCGTGTGTAAAAGGAACGCATTGTATTCCAGTTAATTAGGTCTCTAGCGTTTGTTTTTTTTCGAACAGAAATATTATTTTGATGTATATCATTCAAATCTGTCAAACATTCCCCTTACATGTTTCTTCGAAAGAAATAAAAATAATAAATTTGTGGCACCTAGTCGTCTGATAACAGTATAGACGTTGATAAATAGTGCTTTCTTTGCTCGCAAGCATAGAAACTGTCTCCTGTTTGACTATTTGTTAGTTTTTATTTACAACAACTGAAAACAAAATTTTATAACGCTCGGAACATTGGGGGTGTGGGCGAGTGCCCCCCTTGCCCCTCCCAAGTTACGCCTATGATTGGAAATATACAAACACACGAAAACACATAAAAACCACATCCTAAAAGAACAGACACAATTTAAATCACACGCATTATTCGAACATATCACACCCCACACACACAATATCGATCTTTCAAAAGTCGATACCGTCACCAACAACAAGACGAACAGTGCTCCCAGCGGCAGCGTCTGAAGAAGCTTTTTAAAAGCGAAAACCGGTTTTAAAAGATCATAGTTTTAGTTTTAATTTTGAAAATCTTTAGATGATATTCCTTGCATATCCAAGTCAGGTCCATCTGCAAAAAGTGAAATATTGCATCCATTCAAGACAATGCTCCAACCTGTATCCCCATCAATTGGGGGAACACTTTAAATGATTTTTCCGTTTTGATTACACATAGACAGAGAGACAGACATTCTATTCTGAAGGTAGAATGAATGAAAGTGAATGATTAAACTGTTATTGTTTTCGTTGTGGATTCAAAGCTCATAACACACGCCGTGAATGTTAACACACGTTGTGCCGGTGCACTTATCGTTTGTGGCAACGGAAGTGGGCATTGAAGTGTTCCCGGAAAAACGAGAATATAACTGAGGTGAGAACACTTTGGGAGTCGAACTTTGAGTACCACCACCACTATCGCGGCTAACAATTATAAGACTGTGTGTTAAGTTTGAGACTGGTGGAACAGTGCAAGACGTGCAGAAGAAATAAAGAAAGAAAGTGAAAATGATGAACAAGGAAAGTGTTGGCAGCAGTGATAGGCTACAGATTTTCAGACAATCCTGGAATAAGACTCAGGCAGTATTGTTGGGAGATTTTCATTAGTACCACCAGTGTTCATCAAATGGGTGGGGTGAGAAATGTCTTATATTATGTCTTAGCCGTACATTTCCTCATTGGGGCAATGAATAAGGTGATCCAGATGGGTCTGTTCAATGGGCGTAGTTCTTACAGTGGTTAGGGAATGTTTAATCATTTAATTGTTTGATCTGATAAAGCGACTTTTTGTCTCAGTTGCTGCCGTTGATCCAAATATTCGTGTAAACGGAAATAATGAAAACACCCTCTCGCTCACACATTACTGAGGAACGAGTAAACGAGAGATTAATCTATCAGGATGGTGTGGCACGTCTTCGAGAGGAATGATGGGATCGTCTTTCTTTGAAGTGACTGTCATAGAAGCACCTAAAACTCTGTTGGACCAAAAAAAATTCTGGCTCTTAATAATGTCTTTTTCAGTTAATGCAGGAATTAGAACAGTATCGTCCTTCATATCATTTTCAGATTTAAAGATGTCTGTAGGACCGTATTGAATACCTTTGAGTCCCCCACCCCACACAGTTCCTTGAAGTGGGCTTCCCATCCAGAGTTTCACCGGTGGAACTCTTAATAATTCGTTCATTGCCTCCTATAATAATGATTTTTTTTGTTTTAGTTATTTTGGTAATAACAGGTTGTAATTTTACTACTATAAACTGATCTCAGAATGTTTAAAATTGATAGTTTTTTATTTTACATTATTTTCTTAAACGTAACGTAAGTTTGAGCGTAACGTATTTTCTATAACGTAAGAACATTTTATTCGTTTCTGCACGAATTTTACCTGTAGCAAACAGTAAACATATACGAGACAGAGGCATTCCATTTGCATTAAAATCCTGAGACAAGACAATGGAAAAGTCACAGCATGGTAGTTAAACAAACCCATTTAAGTGAACTTATATTTATATCTGTTTTACTTGGATAAAATAAAGCATATATCAATAAAACCTAATATCCTTAATAAATCGATCTCATTATTTTACTCTTCAGATAGCCTCTTGTTATTCAAGGTATTTATTTAAAAATAAAAAACACGAGCCGATCTGAGGCTGAAAAATCATAGTTTTTATGCCGCTACAGAGAACAACACCCAAGATCTCTTTGTTATCCAAGGCTTACAGTCTTAAATGTCTATTTTATTTCCTTTTTCTGCATCTTCTATATATGTACTAAACAACAACTGCTAAAGACTACACTCCTATGTAAGTCTTTCTGTATTATTGGTTCGCTTTCTTGACTTTCTATTTCGCTTTAGTAGCTAATGTTGTGCTTTTTGTACCATTGACAGAGATTAGAGTCAATGTACGGCAGCCTACATTACATTAACCTTACGAACAAAAGTAGAGTAATGTTACCAGAATTAACATAATGCTACTATACTTACGCCTATCAGCCTTTTTCTTCGCAATTAATAGGGTAATCAACCTTCCGGATTGTACAGGCCCACTTGTAAATGCCGCTAGCCGCTAGCTAGCGGGCTCTAGACTTTTAAATTAACAAGAAAAGTTATAAAACATATAAATCAAATAAGTTTAACAGTTAATCCCATGCATCCAAAAGAATCGCTTAGTCGAATCCCTTAAGGAGAAAAGGAAGGTTATATGAAGAAATGACGTTTTAGAAAGTGTAATTAGAAATATTGATTCACGTTCAATTAGAAGAACGAAAATTGACCCTGTCCATAGATAAAGGTTTAACCCTTTTCCTATAGTAGCCGTCTCGGACAAACTGATTGCCCATGAGTTACCTTACCATGTGTTGGGTGAAAAGCGTACATTTATAAGTACACACAAGTTCATGCAGTCCGACTGTCAGGTGTGTTTTATTGTCAACCTTCATACCGCCAGCATAACAGGTTTATTAACGCAAGCCAATTTCGCGCCGCAGTTAAAACTTTATTTCTCTGACTTGCCGCATTCTTTTCGCGTAGAAGATTAATTGTAAAAGAACATACTTCATGTCCAAAATTTTCAATATTCTTGTCACAGTCTCTACAGTAATTTATTCTATAATAACCCAAAGATTATATATCAAGAGTAATATACCAGGGCTAAAGATCAACCGCGCTATCAACCTTGTTCCCCTTCTCTTAGTACGCTAGTGACTAAGTCACTCTTAGTGTAAAAGTGACTTAGTAGGCTAAATATATTATTCGCGTATTACTTCTGTAGTTATGTACTTAGAAATACAACGAGTTAAGTGATATCCGACAAGTCAGAAAGTAATTTATTGCGAAAAGTTTCAACCGAATATATTTATTTGTTATCGTTATTTATCGTTATCTTGTTGTTTTGACAAAGTGCAAGAATGCATTATTGGTTAAAACGTCTATTGTGAAGTCTAAAACTCGTCCCCTTCCTGTCAGGTTCATGTAGTTCTCTACTCCTCCTAGCCAACACAAAGTATTAAGAAATTAAATGTTTAAAATTGGAAGACATGAAAATATTCAACATAAAATTTTAACCAACTTTGTATGTAAAAATGCTGTATGCAAAAAAATCATAAACAATAGTCAATAATTTATTTATTAATTATGCTCTTTACAATAAATATAATCAGATTGTTATAATTCAAAGTTTTTGAACATATAACGTATAACTTTTTAAAGTTAAAAAGAGTTAACTTAATTATAAATATTTTAAAAAATACGCTATCTTAAAAGTACAATAAAATAATCATATTAGAAAAAGAAAATATAATTTTCAGATAAATGTAATGCTATGAAATCTAATACTAAAATCCTTTTCCTGTTGTAGTTGTGAGTCAGGAAATGCTAGAAAGAGATACTGCTATCAGTATTTTAAACGATACGTTATAATAAAGAATTACTGAAAATACAAACACAAAATAATTAAATAAATCTTTTAAATAACAGATCTGCAGATGATGAAGTTTGTTTTTCAGGTAAAAATACAATTGGCATTATGACTAATAAAAATGTAAAAATAGTAAAAACTTCTGCAAAGAAAGTGTGTTTTTTTATTAATTGTCTTATTCGTAGTTGTTTATTCGTCCTTCGTAATTGATTAACGTCGGTTAATTACATTTAACTTCAAATAGTAAAAATATTATTAATTATTAAGGAATGAATGAATTAATTAATTATTTAATAATTAATTGGAAGCATATTAAACATATGACATCGGTATTACAATATATATCTAGCATTACTGAATATTAGCATTTTATAAAAACGTGCCTCGAAATTTTATCCATAAATCTTTACACGTATATCAAAGAAGGTACTTTCCCATTAATTCTGTTGATGATTAAAATTTCATCCACTGAAAAAATTAAAAACTGTGTTTAACGACTTTTTAGTGAACGTA
Organism: Magicicada septendecula; assembly: GCA_034769895.1. Taxonomy (NCBI): domain Eukaryota; kingdom Metazoa; phylum Arthropoda; class Insecta; order Hemiptera; family Cicadidae; genus Magicicada; species Magicicada septendecula. The sequence continues at coordinate 287,361,102 of CM068370.1, read as the reverse complement.
CAGCAAAGATCATTATCTGGACTACTATGATTATTTCTTATCAAAAAAATAGAATTCAACCACATTAGGTTTATAGTTACAGTAACTTGAATTCTATTTTATGTAAGTAGATTTTATTTTATTGTTAAAAAAAGGGTCTCGTTACATTCCCACGTCCCACTTATTGTATAAATGCATGGCAATATGTAACTTCTAATTATATAATTTTGTATGAATGTGTGTGTGTGAACATAAAATACCCTATACCTGATAAGGGATGTGTGACATTCTGGAGATATAGTCACTGTGGAGATGGGTGCTAAATGAGAGTGACCACAAAATTTCCATCGAGCAAGGTATTTCAAGAGTGTTGCAAAACTTTTGTTACGGCATTCCTACAGGCCTATTTAGTCAGCCTAAACAGAAATTTATACCAAAGTATGTAAATGTAATGTATGTACTTACTGAAAAGATTATTTCAATGTGTTCAGTACTTTCTACCGACTTTGGTCGGTGTGTATTGAATGTTTGTTAGAGCCTTTGTATGTGGTGTACTGAACACAATTTTTAATTATCAGTTTGCACTCTTTCTGTGATATGAACGGTTCGTTGTTTTCTAGTAATTTAATTCATTTCATTGTACATTTGATAATTACAGAACACTCATTGAACCAATTTTAGTGACTTTTGTAAATAGAGAAAATGTTAACTACATATCTTATAATTGCAAATTGTGAAAACATTGCAAAAACAATAAAAAATATTTTACTGTTTAAAAAAAAGGATATTGTCTATTATAGGTCTAAGTTTAAATATAATTGAACAACAATTGCACGGAGAGAAATAAATTAATAATAGGTGGAATCATTGAGCAGAAACTTGCCAATAAAGATAATTATAAATATAGGCCTACATATAATTATACATAGATCATTTTATACTTAACTAAAAATGAACTTTTTCATGTGAAAACTTACTGATTTTATTGGACGCGTTTCGTGTCATCAATTAATTACATCAATTACAATATAAATCACATACATTTTTTGACACAATTATACAGAAAACAAACAGTAAGTTGAATCCCCGCGCCAATCCCTTTCCTCCACACACCACCCCCACTTCACCTTCCACACAACCGTTACAAAATGCTGGCAGTCTGTTACCAAAGCTGAAGAAGGCGGATACGTAAGCCGAAACGCGTCCAATAAAATCAGTAAGTTTTCACATGAAAAATTCATTTTTAGTTAAGTGTTAGTGCTGTGAAAAAGAGACGAATAATCAAGACAACTATCATTTTCTATATAGGTAACTTGAAGTTTCTTGCAGCAATTATATAATGTTTCGATGTTAGTCAATATGTTTGTTCCTTCTGTAAGTAGGTAATTTCGAATTTTCTTTTTTAACACCTGACGCACTTTTCACAGAAAAATATCAGTATCATCAAAGGTTTGTAAGTAATGATAATATTTTTCACTTACAAACCTCTGATTATACTGTTATTTTTCAGTGAAACGTGCGTCAGGTGTTAAAAAAGGAAATAACGAAATTACCTACTTGCAGAATAAACAAACATATTGAATAATATAAAAAAATTATACATAGATAATATACGTGTGGTGTCTTATACATAATTCTTAATTATCAGTTTGCACTCTTCCGATATGAACTTTTCCTTGTTTTCTAGTAACTGAATTCATTTTAGAGCATGTTTAATAATTATAGGACAGTCATTAAACTCATTTTAGTGAATCTTGTAAATAGAGGAAATGTTAACCAAAAATCTTAAACTGTAGAAAACCAAAGAACAATGATAATCCAATATTTATATGATTAAATAATGACACCTATAATTATTTAAATATCATATGTGCGTGTGTGTGTGTGTGTGTGTTTGCGTGGATGTGAGTGCACACACGCGCGCGTGCGCATTCTCACATGGTACATGTGCATGCACTGTGGCTTTATGTGAGAGATAGTAAAGTACTAGACCTAATCTGTTGATAATTGTTTAAGCTACCGGATTCAACTTACATATGTGTGTGTGTGTGTGTGTGTGTGTGTGTGTGTGTGTGTGTGTGTGTGTGTGTGTGTGTGTGTGTGTTTGCGTGGATGTTAGTGGACACACGCGCGCGTGCGCATCTCACATGGTACATGTGGATGCACTGTGGCTTTATGCGAGAGATAGTTAAGTACTCTGTTGATAATTATTTAAGCTACCGAATTCAACTTACAGTGTACTTCTTGTACAGTGAACACCAACCTACATTGGCCTCTAAATGTCCTGTACCGTCCGGACACAGAGGATATATTTGCGGCACTACAACGGACCACTTGTCGTCGTTGTGTCGGTAGTAGTAACGGCGGTCTCCGAACTGTTACCCAACAGCACAGCGCCAACAGCAAGCCAAGAAAAGACGTACACCGGTAGACAAGCTGATAACAGACTGAATTTTTTTGTTTGCAGTGGCTATTTGGTGTTTACCGCATGCCACAGGATTTCCGAAATTTCGCAGTATTATATGATATGCACTTCCTATGATATGACAAGCAACACCACACAAAGGAACACAAGTTCGATGTGTGTGTGCTAGTAAAAAATACTTGTTCTATTGGCCCTATGCCAATCGCTCGCTATCTACAAACCTCTACTTCTTCTTGTGTTTCATTTTTTTCTCCCATTTCAAGCGCCTCCATTAACTTTACATCTTCAATGACCTTATTCCCCCACCTCGTTTTTGTTCCTCACCCGCGTCTAGTTCCTTATGCCTCACCATATATATTCAAACACATTCTGCTACAGTCTATTTCTTGATGCATTATATTTAAAATTTATAATTACATCATCCTTTGCAAACCACTTCATTGAAAAACATCGAAAATAACATGGACATTCTACACGTACACACAAAAAGCCGAAAACTAGACATTCTAGAACAATTGGAAATATGGGCGTAACTTTTTTCCTAACTTTTGGGGGGCAGGGTAAAGCTTCATAAATTCAAGTGTGTTGTAAGACCACCTATATAATAAAATTAATAAAATATATTATATACAAAGTTAGAAAGTTTAGTAATAATTCTTAGTTAGTAAACGAGGGACAATTTCATTTTTTTAATGATCAACAAACCTTTCTTCATAATAATAAATTATGAACTATCTTCATAAGTTTTGTTTACCTAGGACAAATTAAATATACTGTAGTCCTATAAACATAAACAATTTCAGTTCTTCGAATTCTTGTACCCAGTTTTCGTAAACGCAACCTCTCCCATAGGCACACTGTCACAAAATGCTCGGGAATAGTAGAAGTAAGCCGAATCAGTCAAAACACAAAGAAATTTTCCAAATTGTCAGTCAGGCAATTTTCAAGAAATTAAGCAGTGTTACTCCTTTGCGTTTCTTATCTCCCATTTCTCAGAATTTGGGAACAAAAAACGAAAACAATCACAACAATAACGAATTAAGAAAGAGACAAGCGATGTGTACTTTAACGAACTACGTCCACGACCGAGTAACAGACCGCACTTGTATAAGTAATCATTAACAAATAACAGTTCCAAAAGACCGCCATTTAAGATTCATGTGTAAAAGGAATGCATTGTATTCCAGTTAATTAGGTCTCTAGCGTTTTTTTTTTCGAACAGAAATATTATTTTGATGTATATCATTCAAATCTGTCAAACATTCCCCTTATAAGTTTCTTCGAAAGAAATAAGAATAATAAATTTATGGCAACTAGTCGTCTGATAACAGTATAGACGTTGATAAATAGTGCTTACTGTGCTCGCAAGCATAGAAACTGTCTCCTGTTTGACTATTGGTTAGTTTTTATTTATAACAACTGGAAACAAAATTTTATAACGCTCGGAACATTGGAGGGTGGGGGCGAGTGCCCCCCTTACCACTCCCAAGTTACGCCTATGATTGGAAATATACAAACACACGAAAACACATAAAAATGACATCCTATAAGAACAGACGCAATTCAAATCACACGAATTATTCGAACATATCACACACCACACACACAATATCGATCTTTCGAAAGTCGATACCGTCACCAACAACAAGAGGAACAGTGCTCCCAGCGGCAGCGTCTGAAGAAGCTTTTTAAAATTTTTAAAAGCGAAAACCGGTTCAGACTATAAGGTAAAACTTTTATGTTTTTACCCATAAAAAACTTTGTGTTCCGAGTCGGTAGTGAAATAATTATATTTAATATATAATTACTTTACCTCAAGATGTTTTCCCCTTATTTGGGACATGTTTTGGGAAACATATTGTTCCCATCCTCAGCCTTCTTAATTTTGAATCTTGTGGAGTACTTATGTTTTGGTTGGTTGTTGTTATCGTTTCCTGTTGGTTTTGGTATTTTAAACCGGTATTATTGTGTGTGATTGTGGTGTATATATTAGTATTTTGTGTATTTTCGATATTGAGTTCTTTGAAAATTGTGTCATATTTTGTATTGATTAGTACTTGTTCAGGTATTAGTTTGTTTTGTGTTTGTATATTTGTAAATTTTCCCATATGTTAATTATGGTGCGTTTGTGTGGTATGTGTTTTATTAGTGTCATATTGGTTATGTCTGGGAATTCATGTCCTGTATTTATTGCATGTTGGGCCAAATTAGATTTATATACTTCTGGTTTTTTGTATGCGTTTAAATGTACAAAATAACGTTTTTTCAGTTGTTTTTGTTTGTTCTATGTAACATTTATTGCAATCTTGGCATTTAATTTTGTATATACCATTGGTTATTGTATTAGCTTTGTTATGTGGGTTATTTAGTTTTTGTAAATTTCTTTTTGTTCGTTTTGTATGCTATCTTTACGTGTGTGTTTTAAATAGTTTTGTTAGCTTTGTCATTTTATTATTTATGTGTGTGAATATTGCCTATTTTTATTGTTGTTATTATTTATGTGTTGTTCATTTTGATTAATTCTTAAATGTTCAGTTTTTATTTTATATTTGATTTTATTTTCTATTTTGTTTACAGTATTTTTATTGTATTCATTTTCATAAGCAATTTGGTATACATTATTATATTTCATTCTTTGTCTGTTTCTTGATTGTTTAGGGGAACATTCTGCTAAATAGTGAATAGAATGCTGCCATTTTATGTTGTGGTGGGTGGTCAGAATGGTTAGGTATAATGATGTTAGTGGAAGTTGGTTTTCTGTATACTGAATATTGTAGGTGGTTATTGTTTCCACATAAATAGCTGATTTTGTGTTGTTTTTCTTTTTCTTCTGTGAATTGTTTTTGGGTGTATGTTATTGATTTATTTTAATATGTTATCTGCATTTGTGTTTTTGTTATTTGATACATATAGCCAATAATCTACATTATCTTATCCATACGCCATTTGGATCAAATTAATTTATAATATTTTGTATTTTGGTGCGTATGTACACCAACATCCCAGTAGATGAAACAATACATATAATAAACAAACTTAAAAAACAAAACGAAGACACACAATATATAACTGAAATAAAAAATAGCCTCCAACTAATACTCAAACAAAATTACTTTGAATTCAATAGTAAAATTTATCAACAACATGAAGGTCTAGCAACGGGATCTCCATTATTTAGCATAATAGCAGAAATTTTGTTACAACACATAGACACTAAAATACAAATACAAAGAAAATAAAAATATAATATACAGGCCTATATATATTTAGTTATTTATTTTCTAACCGACTTCATCATTTATCTCACTATAAGCAATTTTATATAACTTGGATGTTATATGTCAGTCTCCGGCGGTACGGTCGTATCAATGGCATTGTGATTCCGCTTGCGTCACATATGTGAGTACAGGAAACTGTATAGATGACCATACAGCTGGTCGATGGCTGGTGCCGTTTACGCTTGAAGGCTAGATTGAGGGAGATTAGGCCTATCAACATCAATTTTAATGCTTTATTATTTTTACCAAATTACGCTTCTCTTTGACTTATGTCCTCATTCGTTAATCTTCTACAGTCACGTTTACTTATCTACTAGACCCACATTTGTTCTATTTTTTCCTCAACCAATCTAATTTTCTTTTCATCTCTTCTAGTCACGCACAGTACGATCATCGCATAGGACTTGCCACAAATGGTCTTACTTATGTTCTATTTACTTTTTTTCTTGTGTTTTTGCTTAATCACTTGCTTCTCATTACGACTTTATACATATAATACGCATTATAACCTCCGGGTATTATCTCTGTAATTCCCATCTTTCGAGTATCGTACTGGTTAATAGAGTCTACGCACTTGAATCTCCCTACCTACCTAACCTTATGTTTAACTACGTCAATCCCTTTTTTCTCGAATCTTCTCTTCAATCTTGCTTCAATGTATTTATATTGCTATTACTTCACTTAACAGCACTTATACACTTAACTCACTTAAATACGTTAACTCATATAAACAAATATTTCAAAAGTACTTTGTCTCATAAAGGAATGTTGACTATGTTACGAAAAACACGTTTAAAATATGTTTAGAGGTAAAGTTAAAAAAAAGCCTAACATATTTCCCTTGAAAACATCGATTTCCTGTCAAAAATAATTATATTTCGAATAAAAACCGTTGTAGAAGAAGAACAAAGAATATAAACTGCCTATAGGCCTATAGAATATAAAGAATAAAATAGGCCTATAACACGTGATATATTAAGAGTAACAAAATAACAAAGATTTAGGATTCAAAATAACAAGTGACGAAACACGAAACGAGACAATTAAAGAACGAGTTGTTCAAGATGGTAAACCAAATTCATGATGAACGAAACACTTTGAAACAAAAACTCTTCGGAATAAAGAACGGAAGATTTTTAACGTAACTGTTGGTTGAGACATAATAAGATGAATCAGGTACAAAGCAAATAAGAAATAAAGTTACTCACTGCGGGAATAAACGTTTATAAAAAGGGAGAAGAACAGTCAAGAAAGTTTAGTTACTTGAGTGAAACACACTCTACATGGTACATGAAAAATAAAAATGAAGGAACTTTAAATAGACAAAAATAGAAGTTTTAACCACTGTGTATACGTTGCATTAATGCAGTGGACAGAAAGCTGGTAGGCAGTACACACATGAGCAATGGTAGACAGAAAATATATGAAGAAAATAAAACCTGTAAGTCGCTCAAGGAAGAATACAGGTAATCGTTTCACTGGTTCCAATATAATGATGAATAATAAATTGGTCTTGAGATTACAATAAATGAAGTGAGATTAATGTATTAGTGCTCGCTTCAAAGATTAACAAATCAGAAGAAACGTAATTATAATGAATTAAATACTACTGGCTGCTGAGAGAAGCATATCAAGAAATGTGCTTAAAGGAAATAATGAGGAGAGACTGTATAGCAAACAAAAGGATGTGAAACGAAAGTAGACAAATTATTTCCATGATATTAATGAATTAAGAAACTGAAATGGCGGTAATTAAACATATATATTGGTATTTAGTTAGGCAAGGAGCTGACAGACGAAAGCTGCTAGAATGGCGGTGAAGAGAGGCCAGTCGTAATGAGGATGCTATATGTATTTAAAAATTGTCTACACAAGGTATGAGAAAAGTTCGAGATTTCTCATATAATAGGCCTATTTGTACATATAAAATATTTTATGATGAGTATTTTTACGTAACCTGTAGTAGTTCTGTGTGTGACTACGATGCTAGTGGGTAAAAAGCAGTGGAAGACCTGCTAGGGGAAGGCAAAGGAAAGAGTGCCCGGCTGAAGTGGCTAGAGAGGTAGGCGTAAGGGGATACAGATGTTTCAAGGAGAAGGCAATCAGCCGGTAAATGTGGTAAATTTTGAAATGACCGCCCACCAACCTTCGGATTCAGGAAAGAAGAAGAGCTTCAGCAATTAGTAATGTTCCAACAATTGCAAGCATTAGACATATGGCCTGCTTGTCGTGATATGCCAAATGAAAGGGAGAGCGGACTGCATTTATTCAAGCGCAGTGACAAACTGTACATTCACTGTACATTGACTTATAGATAACACGTTGTTACTGACATTTTAATTGGTATTTTTATTCCTTCAGCCGCCTCTTTTTTCATAAAGTGTAAAACATTAAACATTATTTTTCGAGCTTGACTGTGAATACCTTTCCTGTCTTTGCTGGTCGAGCTTAATAACACAAATAATTATGAAAATACGTAATTATAGTTTAAAAACTACCATTAGAAATTAAACTACAAAATTAAATAACTATTAAAATGAATAACTGTAAAACAACTATTTAATTAATAATAAATTGAAATAATAATAACAAAAGTAAGACTGAGATAGAACATAACTCCTTAATTAAGAACGTAACTAAAACGTGACACGCATTTTGGCATCACCTTCAATTGACTAACTTTGCATATCAGCTGATTCTCCCTTACTGTCCCACCATTCACAGTTTCAAAGTGGACTCGTCCAAGAATAAATTGGTTTCTGCGCATTTTACTTTAACTTTCAATTTAGCTATAGGCTACAATTAAATATAAATGTGATTTTTTTATTACGCTGTTTCAATTGACTGTACTTCTTCTTCATCTTTTTCTTCCTCTTCCTCTTCTTCTTCTTCATCTTCGTTTCTTCGCAAGTATAAGGTTGAAGGCCTATTACGTCACCGTTGTTATAACTGATCTCTTCTAGTGTTTTTTATTTTTGAAATTATATGCTTTAAATTACACAGTGATAGGTAGTGTAATTTAATTGGTTTACGCACTTTCACTTAATTTGCACTAATGAAATTTGTGGTGTTTATTTTCGTGGTTATAAATTCAGTGTTTGTTTGGATATTTGTTTTTATTTACTACCTGTTTTTATTGTCTAATTTTCATTTACTAAATATTACTTGTTTTATAACCGTTTTTTATACACAATCGTATGTTTCTTCGATTACTTTCATCCCTCACTTGTTTCGTTATGTTTTACGTTACCGTATATCACTTCTTTCATTTACTATTAATAATGGTATTTACTTTCACTTGGTTTGTAGGAATGCGCTTCTTGTTCGATGTGATCTAGCTAAAAGTTTAAATTAGAACGGCATTCTTTTAGAAATTTTTAAAACGAATTGTTGAAATCTATTCTTCTTAACCTTGTTATTTCCATTATTATAAGATTTTCTATTTTGAATATTAGTTGTCACTAAATCTTTTATGCCCAATATATAACTTATCTTATCTTTTAATATAATTATCTTGTTGATATTTTTCATTTATTAATTATTTACGAAATTAGTATATTATCTAACTTTACATACCTGTGGTTATTCTCTGATACTTTCCTTTCTATTTCTTTAAGATTGTTTTATGATTAATAGATTGCGATTTACCTATCCTTTTAAGACCTTACAATATTATATACTCAGTTTAAGTTAGTTAATTACAATTTCTTCATACATTTATTTTCGTCTTTACTGTGCACAAGGATTATCCTAATAGAGTGGACTTTGTTTTATCGGGACCGTATCAAGTTGGCCATATTAAGCGGCTGCCCCTATTAATAGAAAATTCTAAAATGTAAGCAAGAGTACTTATTAACGGAAAACCAAATTACAGTAAACAGTGACGAGTTCTTAATTACAGTAAACAGCACAATTATAAAAATTGTTATTAAAAAAGTATGTGTAGGAAAATACGATAGTAAATATCTAATACTATACCCTAATTATGGCATAATGAAATAACATGTGTAGGCACATTTTTTAAAATGAAGTCACTACCTATGTTTATTGTTGTTTAAAAAATTCGTTCTGTTTGTGTTGTCATTTTCTTTACAATTACTGCAGTTCTACAAGGTTTTAACCAATTTCTAATTCGTATAGACCTGTTTTCATTCCTTCTAGCAAAAATTATCACTGTATTCCAGCTACAAACTTTCGCATTTATATTTTCATCACTGTGCATAAATTCTTATTAATATTTAATATTAAATATACTAATATTATTAAATAACAAAAATTTTATTAATATTTAACTTGTTGTAATATTTAAGCTTGCGTCTTCATCAGTAACTGTTGCCTCTAGCAAGAGGAAAGTTGCTCGTTGAAGAGTTACCGACGAAAAAACCACAATAGACAAAGCAATGTCGAATTGTTATACCGGTACTTTATTTTTACCAACTGTCTGCCACCAAATGTGTTGCTTATAGCAAAGTGACTCTCGCACTGACTTTTGGAACTGCAGAAGACGAAGTTGAAACGTTTTATTCTATTTTGAGCAGAATGTGAATTCACCAGTTTACCCCTGTAAATTGAGTTTAATTTCTTTATTACAGCCATGTGAATTGGTTGAACCAGACTTGTGGCATTAGATGGAAAAAATCGACACTAATGTTTCTACGCGCTGACGTATATCACAGGTGTCTGTAATTAGAAGAATGTTCCTTGAAGATTTAAACATCTGCAACAAGCACGTTCCGTGTTTGAGAAACCTGTTGAAGCCCGTGTCTTTAGACACATTCTGGTCGTAATTTTTCTTCCTGTAGTTTTTAGTAGTAGTAGGCCTACACGACAAATTGTAGTTCTTAGTAGTCCAGTTAGCTCCGCTAGTTTTTGTTGATTAGTGTTATGTGGGTAAGCTTTGATCATATCAAGTAATTTACTTTTTTCAGCCAAAGGTAGTTTACTCATTTCGCGCCGTATTCGTAGTTTAAAACGAAAAGAAAATTGTAGGTCATAAAATTTAAAAAGTAAGTCAGCAATTTTAAAAATGAAATTTTAAACTATATTGGATAAGTCACACACAGTAATACAAACACTAACAACTCGATATGAATATCACGGACGTCTAGTAACGAACTGAGGCAGCATGTGTTTACCCAAAACGACAAGCTGTACAGTAGTGTGCCATGTCAACCACCTGCGGCGAAAACAGTAGATAGTCGAAGGAACTGATACAAAGAGACAGCATTATTAGACATAGCAATCTTGTAACAACCGGTGGCCCTATTAACCGGAATCCACTGTAGTTAGTAAAAAGTTCAAGACATTTACAAACTCAATAAGGCCTCAAGTTTACTTTTAAAACAAAAACTTTTTACAATATTTTATAACTTTATTTCATTTTTGAAAGTTGTAATGAACTGTTGTAATTTATATACATACATGCGCGCGCGCGCGTGTGTGTGTTTGTGTGTCGGATTCCTAAGATTGCACCAGCATTATACGTAATAAAGATAGCGCCTGCACAACGTACCATATAAATGCCACGTATGAAGGATGGATCATGAACAGTATACACACGTACATGCGTAGTCAGATAAAGCCATTTCTTGCATACATTTATCTTTAATTAACTATATAAATATTTGCTTAAGGTATTTGAAAAACAAACTAATACAGCTTACAATTAAAAAGTTTTTCACAACAAAAAACGATATATTCAGACAAGTCAACCTTATTAGCGTCATCAAGCTTTCCAGTATAAAAAATGACAATGATTAATGGTTGCAGTATTATGTAATGTTCTGTAAGTTGGTTTAGAGACTCACAACTTAGTGCATTTCACACACACATACGTATTTCCCCCTCTCATTCATTCGCACCCATAAAAACGCACATCGCATTATTTATATTTTACAATTACATATGAATCTTACTTTTCTTTATATAGGCCTATTTTTTTAAAACTAACTCTATGAGTTTTTGGCAGTATTCATATATGTATACAAATGTTCTTTTTGTGTATTTGATTGACTTATATACAACGTCTTCGTAATAACGTTTTCAAATCCTTCTTTGTATATTGAATAATACATTATGTATTAAACAGCTGTAATTTAGCACATATTATTTTAGTGATATTATTACCAGATACAATATATTCAAGCGGTATACGTGTTGACGAATGTAGAGTGTCAATTGTATTATTATTAATATTATATTCTTTATTTATTACGTCATGTTGTGTGTGTGTGTTTGTGTTGCATTACACGCCTCCGTGCATACGAGATAAAAAGGTTAATTCAGAAGCAGAACAACGATTATCTTACATTTAGTGGTGTCACGTTGCCAGAGTGCTGTAACGACTTGCTTATAAACTTTTGTATTCAACTAGAACAGACAGTTGCAGAACAACCGCTAATTAAATGCAAAAATGTTGTTATAATATTGTCTGATGTTTAGCCTACTTAAATACCAGCCGGGGGAGACTCATATCGGGTCACGACCTTGGATAAGAGAAGGTGATAACTCTGAATTACGCAGCTCACTCTGCCGCCAAATTTATTAATAAAAATAATCTCCATGTTTTTGCATATTACAGGACACATATATGGGTAGGCCTACGGGTTTTCCTTATCCCAGATTCGTCCTCGTGTTTGCGTCACAAAGATGTCGAGGAATTGGGACTGATATGCTTGTGTGAAGTTACGAAAAATTGAGTTCTCCGTCTACAATATACAAAAAAATATAAAATAATGGGGAAATGCAGCCAATGGCGTGTATCTTTTAAATCCAGTTATACTTCCTGGTCCGTTACAGTCTTTCTACGAAACCTTCGTATCAGGGTTGTAGAAGAGTATAGACCTAGTTTGATACATAAAAGTTATCAATTTGTGACAGCAACAAGGCTGAGACATACTTCAGCCAGTCCATCCAAAAGTCACTGCGTATACAATAAATTCAACAAATCAAACTTTATGTAATCTTTTGTTCACATTTTTGTATGTATTTATTCAGTTTATAAATAAATTAAATTTATATATGTTCTGAAAACTACGGGAAACAATACTAATTTAATAAAGACACACATGTATTTTTTATCGACTTTGAGAAAGATTTTGCTAATTTTAATTACAAAAAATGTAGATTGACAAGTATAATGTGAAGTTCTGTTCTAGATGAATAACACAGTGGTTTTCACCGCTGCACTCAGCTACCTCAGTAATCTCCTTGATGTCCCTGAGGTCTATCATTCTGGACTGACATTTGCTTTTCTCACTTATGCCAGTCTCTTTAACATATGCTATCAACACTTCTTTTTGTTAAATTCTGTTTTCTTTAATCTCGACGCTATTAGAGTACTTGAGAGCTAGGGCTTCCTGATAGGGTTAATTAGGTGCAGACAGTGAAAACCCCAGTACAGGCGGCAAGCTTCGCGATGTAGGCGTCGTTATCCATTGGCCGCAGTGCTTCAGGTGTGAACCATTTGACTACTGTTATTCAAATTGCGTCAAGTAGACCTAATGCAGACAGAGAATGTCAAGCTATGATTATTCATGGAGAGACATTTTAGGCGTTGATTTTACTTATTGAAGGACAAAGCAATGTACAGAGAGAGATCCGGAACCTAGTTAACTATATAAGTGAACAGTACAATATTGTATGTAGGCTGGAAGGGGTAAAACGTAGTAGCCCAGTTGCCAATTTTTGCATAAGTTGGAATGGCAGAAAAAATTAAGGTGACAAAGAAAAACTTTAGCACTTCCCTGTGATGAAATACCTCTTCAAAGGAAGACAATTGTAATACTAATACTAACCAGTACGTGGGTAATAAAGAGTTCGACTCAAGTAAGCAGAATGGTGACTCTGGCAACTTCCCAAGACCGGAAAATCACGTAAACTGCGTAATAGGGTAGTGCTTCCCGATGAACTGATTATACTAGTTACTAAAAAAAAAAGAATACATCTGTAGCGGTCATAGGACCGCAACGTAATATTTAAGACTAGGTTAATGAACCTAGAGGAAGCGGAAAGTGTGCTGGAGCTTAACAGAATGACAGGATTTGCAATCAACATATTTTAACAAATAACAAGATTTATTAGATTTCATGTGAGTGACACAATGTTCCAGTTTCATATCGTTGTTTACATATAGTCAATAATTCATACTGTGTAGTAAATAGACATAAAAGATATACATATATATTTCCAGACTAGCATACCCCATGAGGGAGAACAACGCGAATATTAATACAGTAGAAATCACGGACCATACCAAAGTTAACCCAACCACTTAATAAAAACGCTAATAACCCTTCAAGAATAATTATAATAAAAATAATGGTAATGCAGATAATCGGACTCCAAATAATCTAAGCAAGGAAACCATGCTTTAGTAACAGTTTAACCACACCCTCATGGTGTATGTTAGACAAGTTACAATGGAACAAGTTACAATTTTACAACTTGAGTTCTTGTGACCGTGATATATTTTCAGTTCTTAATAAGTTGTTACACAGATTGAGTTGACAGATATTTAATGTTGAAAACAAGGGTAGCCAGTCTATGGAGTTGCTGTAGAGAGAGACATAAATGAAACGCTCCCACCTCTAAGTATGTAGCGACGAATTCAAGTAGAAACATGATGAACTGTGGACGAGCAGAGGTTCCGAAAATTGTCCCTGGACTATGGTGTTTACTGGAAGTCGTTCCTGGGATTTCTGGATCTTTCTGAGTATATTTGGTCCTTCCGCATTTCTTGGTCTGACGGCTTCGGGGAGCGCCTTAATGTAGAACTGCTCTGCTGGTAGTCACACATGTTCGCGTGACCACCGATCTTCCCTGTTTTTCCTGGCTGAGGCAGGAACCCTATAATATTTTATTTGGTGATTAGCCGCCAGTTAATACACCCAGACATTACACTCTTTCGCCTCGGAACACAAACACCGCAATTACTTTGACAATCTTATTAACACATTACTCACTTCAATTAAATCCAAATCGTTTAATTTCATTAAATGGTAATAATTAATTTCAATAAGCTTTAACTAAAGAAGAGTTAACAAGCAATAATTTCGTCCTTAGACAGGAAGTAACTAGTACATTAAAATTTTACAAAGCGTAAGTTTTACAATAACGAATAACCTGGGCCACACACACGCTTCTACAATCGTAACACACATAATCCATAATTAAATACAAATGAAATAAAATGATTAAGTTTACACACCTGAACGTCTTTAGGAGTCTACTCACGCATGAAAAGAATTTAGACACACATAAATCCCGGCCGTCAGACCAACGGGAATGTCCTGGTTGAAGGTTCGCTAAGAAATGAGCCCGACACAAGGGGTTGTTGGTCGTACCTGCCTGCGTAAAACAAACCTGTCCAAATTTGCCAAAAATAAGCCTTTGGCTAACTTAACTGCGAACAAAACACAGCCAACAGCTGACCACAGCGACTGGTCACTAAATCGCGTCGCCGTAGCGTCGACAATGCACAGGCCGGCAGTGCTGCCAACCGAGTTGGTAGCCCTGAACAACTCTACACGCGCCGGGAAAATTCAAAGTCGCGGCACAGATCTCACAAATACGAAGATACTGAGTAAAGTAATAAAGATCTCAAGAGTTTTGGGGAACAAGTAACTAAGAGATCCGTTACAGGGGATTTTATTCTTATCCTAAGCAAAACGGATGCGATAGCAATAGCTTAGTTCCGTGAATCCGTAGAGGTAGTAGGTAGTCAAGACGCTACAGTTAGTAGCAGAATACGCAAACTGGATGTAGAGGTCAAGGATATGGATTGAAGAGGCAACTGTGGAGGACGTACGCGAGGCATTTAAAGCACAAATTGAGGATGCTAATCTCATCACTATTGCCTCAGTCAAGTATATATAAAAAAACGTACGTATGGTAACGTTCAGACTGCTGTTGTGAGATTCCCTACAGAGGTGGCTACGAAAGCTATTAACGTTGGGAGATCCGTATAGACTGGATAGCGTGCCATAGCAGAGAGAAGGTGTGCCCAACAAGGTGCTCTAAATGCTGGAACTTTGGTCTTTTGGTAAGGGGTTCCAAACTTCAACAGTTCCGAACATTGTATTAAATTTGGGAACAAAGGACTTAATTATGACAAATGTCGTAACGAGCCTAGATGTCTACGGTAACTTGAAAAGGGCAACAAAAGCAGTAGCCATGCAGCTGGATCACATGCAACTCTACCTGGCAGCTTTGCGTACCATTAAACAGAAACAATAAAGCCTCTACAATTCAATCTCAATCACTATAAGGCCGCACAAAACCTATTGATGCAGTCAGTGCACGAATTCGTAGTAGCATGGCTCAGAGCAGTACAGGAAAACACAGTCCTGGGAGAAAATGCTACTAGCAGAACTACTGTTTGGCCCTGTGATCGGCGACCTTTTCAGGAGACAATGGTAAAAGGGAAGACAGGCTTCGTGTGTGTAAAGGTGAAGGAAAGATATATCTATTGCTGCTATGCCTCGCCTACTAACAGATTGGAGAAGTAGATGATTTCTTGTACCGACTGGTTAATGTAGCGCCCACGATAATTAATGCTGACTTCTAGGCCTGGGCTGTTGAATTGGATATCGTGGAGAAGAACGCTAGAGGGCGTGTCTTTCTGGAATCATTCTCCTCCATGGAACATCTATATCTTGTACATCTCAACGACAGCGAGTGATCTTACATTTTCCAGTAATTATTTGTTTTGTGAAGGAGTTTGTCAATAAACATTAAATTAATAATGACCACCCGACTAACCTCTTTGACATTATACTGTACTTGACACAAAACCGTCAGAACCGTATAATCCAAGGAAAAGTACAGTTGGGTGGATCTCATTCCCCTAAATGACCAGGAATTCCCCTAATTCCCGTGGACAATGTCATCAGATGTATAATAGTACAAGAGACGTTGGAACACATTATGAGATGCAGCAGAAGAACAGCGATGCTTAAATGTCAGACAAACGGAACTTTATCAGATCCGCGTACAGTGTCACAGACAATATCAGAATGCACGTGACAGAAGCATTTTTGCTGCTTCGGAAAGAGATTACAACGGTTTAGCTCTTTGTTGAAGAATGCTGTTGAGCCAAGAACAAAGATGCTAGAGGGAGCTGTGAAGTGAGAAAGACAGCAACCATGGGAAGACCTTACAAAACAGTTATGGAGAAGATCAAAAGGCGTCCGATGATTACTTATCTGCCTTGTTATTCTGCGAAAGATGCTCTCGATGTTGTATCCTAGTAAAGGCGAATGTTACTATCACTTAGAGCAAGAAGAAGGAGAGATCTCGCCGATTTTTGCCGAATATCTGATGAAAGCTTTTAGCAGGATAGGAATAAACAAGACACCTGGGTCAGAAGGACTCCCTAACATCATTCTCAGCAAACCCTGAAGTGTTTATTGGCATTTATAATCCGTATCATAAAGATGGGGTCTTTCCGGTACTATGGAAGAGACAGAACTTGGTTCTTATACCGAAGGGCAAAATACCTTCTGACGAACCATCTTAATAGTATCTTCAGTTCAGCTAGATGGAATTGCATTGGGAGAAATTGAATGGCTTGAGTGTGACACTGTATCTCAAGAACATAGTTGTGGACCACCTCATTCATTGGGTTCTTTTATACAGAACATGGCCAAATTAATAGGCTACCCCTTTAAAAAAAACGACAATTTTTATCAGGTTAATTGATTTTCCAGTTTGTTTAGATTACTTACTTGTTACATAGTGTTAATTTAATATAATATTTCATTAGGAAAATAACTTTTTTATGTCTACGACGTATGTTGGCAACACTGTGAGATTGTTTATATCCTTTGTTAGGTATTACAGAACATTGCAGTCATCTGTGTGCTTTAGTGAAGTTCTTGTGAAGTTGTTTTATTAGAATTTAATGTTTTGAATTGCTAATTTTTAGTAGTTTATTGCTTTATATTTTTTGAAGTGTCCAATCGTATACTACAATGTATGATTGTTAAATCTGGGTATTTTGTGTTGCTCAACAACGTTTAAGGCACCAATCATATCATGAAATAGAAAATATACTTTTTTCACGTTTTATTTTAATTAAATATCACTCATAAATAGTGAAAAATTAAAAATATTTATTTCTAAATAAACTTTCGGCATTAAAAATACATACAATTTCTCGATATTAATTGATGACTCGTTGGGGACTTGGTGAAACATATTAATACAAAGGTTTTTACAAACAATTTTGTTTGTATTTAGTATTTTGTTATCCCTCCTATAGCTTTGATAACGCTGTCAGTTCTTCTAGACATGCTTTTAAAGCAGTTAGATGTTTTTAATTTAAATGATCATTACAATTCCAACGCCAAAATTATTCTGGAAATGAATTGTATCTTTTTAGTTCCTTTCCAATTTTTTGTTATAAAAGCTCCCGTACATCTTAAAAGATCCCGTACATATCCCGCAACTCAAGAATTGGTATCCCGCTCTGTGTAAGAAATGTTATAACACCTTTTGCTGTATGGCAGGAAGCTGCATCCTGCATGAGTAGTTTCTCTACGCTGTTTTGAAACTACTCATTTAATTGGGGAATAAGTCTTGTTTGAAAAACTCTAGTGTATTGGCTCTGTCGCATTGTCCCTTCAACAATATAAAGCCATCCGAGTCCTTTGGAGTTGATGATCACTGATGGTGGACTTTGAATTTGCCTCCAGGTCGTTTTTACATATTGCTTTTTGTCACTGAGGATTTGAAATGTGCACACATCGTTGAAGCACAGTGGACATTCTGCACTTCCTGGCCCATAGTAGCTTCTTTTCTTTCATAGCTGCAGTCAGCTTGGGTTTCTTAATGGGTCATTGACTTTTGACTCCCAGTGCGTACAGACCTCGCGAAACATATTTTTTAGATGGCCTACTGCTATTACAGAATCGTTTAGTGCTTTTGTGATAATTTAATTAGTGGCAGAACCAGGGTTTTTAATAATTTTCATTATTTTCTGTCAGCTCTTGAAGAAGTAATACTTTTACGACCAGACAGTCCTTCCCTCTTATTACAAAGTGAAGTATTGTTGGTTAAATTTTCCTTTATTCTTCTTACAGATTGCCTGTAAATGTTACATTCTCTAACAATTTAACTAGCTTTAAGCTTTTCGACTTCAAGCAGATGCTTTACAATAGCTTTTTGTTCCGCAGTGATATCTTTCACATTGCTCATGCTAGTCTTCATAAATATTTTAGCTTACCTTATTGAACAACAAAATACAAACTAATTTAGAATTGTAGTAGACCTATATGATTACCTTAGCAATTAAAACACCAAAAAGTAACAATTCAAAACTTAAACTGGTAATAAAACAACTTCACAAGATCTTTACTGAATCACACAGCTGATTATAGTGTTATATAATACCTAAAAAAAGTGTAAGTAATCTCACAGTGTTGTCAACATAAAAAACGTGGACATTAAAAAGTTATATTTCTAATGAAATATCATGTTAAATCAACACTATATAACAGTAATGTAATCTAAACTAAGTGGAATACCAATTTGAGTGACAAAACTGTCGGGTTTCCTTTTTAAAGGGATGGCGTAATAATTCGGCCAGGGACTGTACAATTCATAGAACGGCCTTAAGGAACATAGGTCTCTAGAGGCTTCCAGCAGGGTTCAGCACGTGGTCATTGTTGTGGAATATCATGTACGACGGATTACTGGTCTGGTGCATCACACTAGTAGCATTCACGGATGGCGTAGCTGTGAAAAATTGTAGCAAAATATTTAGAATAAATCGCCAGTATTATGGATAAAGCTATGAGCGCTATAAATCGCATGAGAGCAGTTGGGATAAACAAAACATAGGCAGTTGTAATAACCAATAGGAAGAGGACGGAGACTATCTACTCAAGATTGGTAATTGTGCAATTAAGTCACAGTCATATATCCACTATATTGGAGTAATGATTAAATCTAGATTTACTCATCATGATAAGAATAAGGCTTTACCTACTGATAGAGGAGTAGCACGGTAAATGTCTAATGTTGGAGGGTCAAGACAAAGTGACTGGTGTTTATAAGTAGTATCGTTTACATTGGTGTATGCTACGGCGATCTGGTTAGATGCAGTTAATGCTGAGGCATAGAGAAATATGCGGTATATTGGCCTACTACTCTCAGAATTTCGCACTGTGACTATGAAAGTTTAATTATTTCAAAATCAAATTATAAATTTCAGGATATACGTAAGGGCGTAGATAAGTAATTGTTAAGTTAGCAAGCGGCACGGAGCTCTTTTTTGGCTATATGATGATTCAGATTTTAGTAATACTGTCACATTATGATAACTTTGTTCTATTGCTTGGTACCGTTCTTTTTCCTTCGTTTGTCTTTCCTCTGTTTGTTTGCATTTCATCATTTGCACGTTGCCAAGCAATAGTACGATTCATGGAATGCTACAGTCATTTTTAGAAAAATACCTTTTATAACTTGGAAAGTGTAAAGTATAGTGGAAAAGGATGAATAGTATACATGTAAAAAGAAAAACAAAAACGAAACCAAAAAAATGGATTAGTACAGTTTTATGAACGACGTGGTTTTTATTACACATTACAATTCAATCTTTCATCTTTCTGTTAGTTTCCTACGCTAGATTGTAACAGCTGGTGTACCGAAACTAAGATCCGGGCTATTGGGCTGTGGTCTACTGTAATTATTATTTTCACAGATGTTGTTATCAAACGTTTCAAAATCACCTCTGGATAATATCTTTTGCCACAGTACTGTGGTTGCTGACGAACCGTGTCAGAACCGTTGATCACTGAAGATATCCTTCAGAGATGAGAGCGAAACGTCTGATAACAACATAAGTCAGAACAGTAATTATAGTAGACCACGTTTCAATAGCCCGGACCTTAATTACGAAGCCGGCCGTGAAAGCCTTAGAAATAGGTTAATAACTGGTGTTTGTTTCTACACATAATGTGTCAGTACGCAACTGAATGGAGCATCTTAGATGTTAACAGCAACGGTTCCGCTTAACGCTAAATGTACATATATTTGTAAATAAGTAGGTGGACCTGGCTGCTATTACTTCCTTTATAACTATTCGAATATTAACTATAACTATTTCTAAACTACGAATTTTGTTGTTGTAATACAGTTACATTCTCAGTATACAAGCGTACATCTAAAGGTAAAACATTTGACTTTCTGCATCATATAAATTTCTAAAAATGTATAACGTTGAAATATAACTAATATTTTAGAAATAATAACCGTTATTGACAAGAAACAAAACAGATATGAAAATTACACATACAGTTTTTTTATGCATGATTGAAAGCTGTATTTATACACGCGGGCGCACGCGCACTCGCGAGTGTTATCAAAACTTCGTTCGACAATTTCCCCTCCAGTCTCTAAGTTCTCCTTCTGGGCAGGCGCGATTGGGTGCAACTATTATCCTAAAATTGTTCTCCTGCGGATGTGTATGAGTTGAGTTGATAATTCTACCATTTACAGATTCTCCAGTAACAAACAGAACGACAACCAGAAGCGCTAAGATCAGTGGAGTGTGCGCAGTTGACTTGCACTTCATTGCGGATCTCTGAAACACACGATATTAATGCTATGTATGACCAAAAAGTGTAGGCAGAACACTTAAATATAGGTCCACAAATGTTCACTAAAATTAATCCATAATGACTATGCACTGGAAGCTATATGCCTTAAGAACAAGGGTGATTGGAAGCCGAACGAATAATTCGTCAGGAAAACATTACTAAGAATCCACTGCGAAAATAATGTTGGCAACGATCACAGAGATTAAATGAAGATAGGAGAACCTCAGATATTACAGGAAGAGCATTACTGTACCTTTTTAAGACACAAAGGCTAAGTGGTTTGGCGTCTATGCAACAAACGAATAAAAGGGCTCAAAAAATTACATTATGTAAAGCAGAAGAAGGACGGAGTATGAGTGTGTCGAGGTTACGGTAAAGAATCGAGCTTATGAGAAAGAGAGGAAAAGAATAAACCAGAGTTTCCCAAACTCTCTGGGAAGCCTGGCTGGTTGTGCCGCGACATTTTGGAAAAATAATAAAAATATTAAATAAAATAAAATGCCTAACTCGGCAAAAAAAAAATCAAAAAGTTGTTTTCTTACTTAGTTAATAGTCATGAGAAGTGCAAATAAAAGTTAGAAAATATGTTTTAATGGCTTTTTGTAATTTTATAAGTCACAAAAATCTATATTGGTAGATTTGCGTTACATTTGGAAAAGTCCACTGACGTAACTGGGACACCATAAGTAGTACTGAGTTAAGCAACATTCATTATTATGGTATATTACGCTGCAGTGTGATTTTAAAGACATAACAATCATGGCACTGAAAGGTATATAGAGGGACATAGTGTGCCGTGGGCTGAAATATTTTGCGAAACCCTGGAATAGACGAATAGAGAGGATAGTAAGAAGAGCAGAAACGGAGGGAAATACGCACATAGCAAAATGTACATCAATCTAAATCTCGAAAGAAGTGAAGACGGCTAGCCAATCTCTTGGGGAAATCAGAGTGTGAAGAGTTCTCTGAAGACTGACTTCAATTCGTTTCTGTAAAGTATAAATATATTTGATCAGTGTTAAAGGTAATGGTAATGTTGCTAAACCAATAATATATTTTATCCATGATACGAACGAATTCAGATGACAAAATTAAGATTGTTCACGCCTTGCTTAACAATTTTTTTGTTTTTGTAATTTTTGTGTAAATATTTCAAGTAACTATACGATATCGAAATTTTTTTTACCTTTGCCCCACTTTCAACATCTGTGACAGGTGTAAATATTGTAACGATACGTTTCGGTCGTCTCTGTAATTATGTATATGTTGTGTGTTCGCCTCACACTGGTGTCGTTACTTCAAGGTTTTGCGCTAACGAAGTCCGCAGCGATGTTTCAAATTACCAGTACAACGCGAGTGGAAACTTTACCTGTTATTCCATAGGGCTTTATGAATCCCGGGTGGCGCCAAATTGTTTATTTAAAACAATTAAATTAATAAATAACGTGACAGGAAGTGTACTAATCTATGACGGCCGGGAGTATTCAAATTTGTTCCCGGCTTCGTACGACCTACTGAATCAAGCCGGTAGTTTGTTGAGTTGCAGCGAGAGCGCTGGCCGTCGATTCTGGAAGTTCGCTAAAATGCACAAATTATTTAATACACTTCCCTATGAAATAAAAACAAAGGTTACACTCTGTACTAGTTTTTTTAATATTTGATTGGTAATTATTCAGGTTGACAAGAAAATTATATTTGGTTATTCTACAATTTTGCACCGACAATAAATATGAGACAATTTCTCTAGGGTTTGGCGAAATCGATTTTGGAACGATTCATACGGCCCAAGATGGCTACAGTTTAGTTTGTTTACAATCTGTTCCGTTTAAAATCTAGGTTCTTTTGATTATGAGAAAAACATTAACGATGATTACAATAAAAAGTACACTACCTTACATTATTTGTACTTAAATAATATAAAGTGTAGCTACAATTTGTTACTGCAGTGTAGTAAAGTGTGTTTTAAAAGTTCGCAATCTAATGCTTGGTTATTTCCTTAATAAATAAATTTTCAGTGTTTGTTTATCTTACTTAATCTTTGAAAGAAATTATATTCAGTTTATAGTGAGAGTTCAGATAACTGTGAGAAATATTCAAAGTGAATTTATTTCAGGAAATTGGGTAATTCAATTATACTTATCAAATCAGACGACTTGGTATAAACAGTCGTTCAGTCGTAATGTAAGTGGGCTGCAATCGTATTCAGTTTCCAATAATCTTGGGGCTTAAGTATGTCTTGCGTCCTTTTCATGTTAGTTGAAGTCATTTTTTCATTTAATTATCAGGTAAAATGGTCCTTGGCATCAGCTAAATGTTATTTCTCCTCGTCGTCTTCCTACTTATTCATGTTTTTGAATTTTTACTACTTTTTATATATTTAAAATGAAAATTTAGGTCATTCAATATTTGGCGTCTAATCTTGACGAGCGTCACTTTGAGAGTAATATAAATTAACGGAAAATTCGTAACCAACGGTCTGTTGTCATGGTTACATGTTAATTCTGATTGGTTAATCTTGTCTTAAAACCACTGTTATCAAATTTGAATTATTATTCAAAATAGCTGTATATCTTCTGATTGCTTATATTCTTCTGTCTTCCTTCCTGAGTATTAAATATTATCACTACTGTTATTTTTTCCTTTCAAAGATTGTTTTGATACCCCATAAGGTTGGGTTCTATAAGATATTAACTTTTGTACAATTATATTAATATTTGTTAATTACATTTCTTTTTTAATTTAAGTCCTTATTCTAACATTTTTCTTTTAATATGATTTACACATTATCCTTGGCTGGTTACTCGCCTTGGATTTGTTAAATTCATTATTGATTTTATACAATTTGCAGTTACTTGTTTTTGGCAGTTAGGCATTTCATAGGCCTCAGCAGCCATTGATTATATTTACTTATTTTATACAGATTATATCTCATTTTACTTTAATGTGTTGTGTTTTGTTATTATAATTGGTTGGTTTATTTGCGGATGTGTTTTGGAACTGATTTTATACTATTTGTAGTTTTCTATTATTTTCTACGTCATGGCTTGTTAATTATTTCCTAACTGATTTTCCAGTGTTATTATTTTTGTATTGATTTACCTTCTTATTTATCTATTTTGCCCTTGTTAACAATATGGCTATTACTTACTATTAAAACATAACATCTAGGCCTATGGTCTGTACAATTCCTTCAGCCATATCCTATTCATAAATTTAATTAAACAATTTTTTAACAGTTATTAGGTAATGTGTGTTTACAATTCATTTCATTCCTTATTATATTTTGGGTGATAAACATCATCACTCCTTTTAAACTTATTCAATTAATTATCCCTTATAACTTGGGGTGTTTATTGATTTCATTTCTAATTCCTTATTTCTTACATAATCTCTATCTTCAATCCATGGTAACACCAACCGTTTACCTTTCATGGGATTCTCCCTTTTAAATACTAGTGTATACAATTTAACTTAATTTTGTTAATAATAAGATTCTTATTTTAATAATAATGTCACCATCACTATTCAGTGTTCATTACAGGTTGTCTGTTTACTCCTAATACTATCATTAACAACATTATTAATTATTAATATGGTTCACTATTAATCATTTAGAGTTCGTTTATAGATTATTAAGTGTTTTTTCCTATTAATATGGTTTCTAATTATTTTGGGGTTTTACACTTTCACTTTTGCACTCCTTAAATGTTTATATTAAGTTTTTATTAGTGGGTAATCCCTATAATTACTTTTTTTCTTTGTCACTTAGTTGATTTTATATTCTCACCATCTCACTTTCTCTCTCATTACAAATATTATTTACATTATTAATAAGTTTATGTCGTTATAGAGTTTTTTGTTACATCTAACTCTAATTCTTGGGTTAGTGTACTTTTATTTTTTCACATTACGTTATTGGGTTTTATCAAATCATATACATTTATTTTTCAATCGATAATAATAATTATTCTATATATATTGGTTAGTTATTGGTTTCGTTTCCAATATTACTTTTGAGTGTACCATTTCTCCTTTTAATATTCTATATTATTTGTCAGTGTTTTCTCATTCGGTTTCACTTTATTTCCTTTATACTTGGTTAGTTTCATGTTCATTTTCCTTTATTCACCTTCATATTATTTTGTTTCATTTTATTTTGGTTTTCCTCTTCTCACTTGGTTTTATTTCATTTGGTTGTATGGAGTCATTCACTTCCTTCGATTGGTTTTATTCTTGTTTGGTTTCGTTGTTCCCTTCTTCTTTTGGTTCTTTTTATTTGGTCAATCACTTGGGTTAGGTCATGTCGTCCTTTGTCGTGTCGTCGTCATTTTATTTTCTTTATATTAAACATTTTATTTTATACGAATTACTTTTTTATATTCATGATTCATCTTTTTTATCCCTGGTATTGGGGTGGCTTATTTGTGTTGTAACGATATTTAAGAAAGCGAGGAAGATGTTTATGATGCTCTGTGCGTGATAGGTAAGCAGCGCCGGGTGTCTCCCCTAACACTACTCTGGAATTTTAAAGAAATTCAAGCATAAAATCTCTTAGTTGTGCCAAAAATTAATATATAACAATTTTCTGTACATAAAATTTTGTAACAACGTAGCTTACAGTGTAATTAGAAAACTGTTAAAATTCATAACCTATTACTGTAAGTAACACATTACTAATGCTGACATCAGATGTAATTAAGTTTTGTATCAAACAGCGTTGACTATAAGCTATAACTTAAACTGTAAATAAAATATTATATTATGAAAGCTTGGACTTTAAGTAATATCTTATACGTATACTTAAAGATTGTTTAGGCCTAATGGAAGCTTCAGCCAATAGCTATCCGAATTCCACAGATAATCCACAATATGCAGAAAAAAGAACAGAAAGTATTGAAAATGATTTATTAACCTTAACTCTTTATTTAAAGTAAAGCAATATACATAGTTGGGAGGGACACTAATTCCGGTATTTGTAAACGTAAAATCGTAAACGCATCTTTTATAGCTTTAAATGATAATTATATCAGTCAGCCTAGTAAAGATGTGTCTAGGATCTGGATTAAGAATGTAAAAGTAGGCCTATATATATGTCGCAGTGGGCGGGGTTAACTGTGGGGGGGGGGCCAAAGGTTTAGTTTTGTATTTAAATAGGGAATTCCTTGTATCTGACGTTGTTCGTTGTGTAAACTTACGTCAGTGTGGTGGGTGCTTTCTGGTTATGCTCAGCCGACGTGGAGGGCAAGTATCATTTTCATGTAGTTTCTCTATAGTTGGGTTTAGCTTTGTAGATGGTGATGGATTGTTAATGTGATAAATTGTGTGATAAATTATAACTATGATAATTGTCCGACCTAACTCTTGTGTTAATAGAGTTAACACCTCGTGGGTGAGCGGTGATACACTCCGTCCCTTGGACCTACCTTTACGTAACTTAAATAATTTTGATGCAATATTTTTAACTATAGTTAATAATATAACATTAACTAATATATAATATATTATATATAATAATATATATGATATAATATATATATATATATATATATATATTGCAACGGAACACAGAATGATAAGCTATGTTGTTTGTACCAGAGCACATGGATGACGAGCATTTTCTTGTTTAAATTTGTTTTATGTAATATTTGATCTTTTAGTCGTAAGTTTTGTATTTAGAAATCGATAAGCACGTATCGGATACCAAACTCTTCATAAAAAGGTGTTCTATATTGTCATGTATTTTTTGTGTGAATTTGTGGGCGTGTGCGGGTGTGATACCGATTGACGTGAAACTTTGACAAGGAATTATGTAGGTAAATAGCTTCAATTTGTGTATACTCTGAGGTTCATAACTATTTTAGAAATATGGTTTTTTAAGTTAAGAAAAACTCAATTGTAACTCTTGTCAATGATTTGGGTGACCTGTTCTCGGCGGACATCACTGCTTTGTTCCGGCAGGTCCTAACAACGACCTACTTCCAGTGGAATGGCGGCTTCTATGAACAGTTGGATGGCGTCGCCATGGGAAGTCCTCTCAGCCCTGTGGTTGCAAACTTCTATATGGAGAAATTTGAAGAGTTGGCAATTTCATCTGCGCCTCTGAAGCCGAAGTGTTGGTTGCGGTATGTGGACGACACTTTCGTGGTCTGGAGCCATGGGGATGAGGAGTTGGAACGCTTCCTTGGACATTTGAACGCTGTACACCCGCGCATACAGTTTACGATGGAGCGCGAGAGTGGTGATCAATTGGCTTTTCTGGATGTGTTGGTCCTGAAAAGGACCGATGGCAGCTTGGGACATAAAGTTTATAGGAAGCCAACGCACACCGACAGATATCTGCACAAGACCTCCAATCATCATCCTAGGCAGAAGAGGGCGGTGCTGAAGACTCTGGTAGACCGGGCAAAAAGAATCTGTGAGCCCCAGTATCTCGAAGATGAGTTTCGGCATCTCGAGAAAGCGCTGCAGTCCAACGGCTATTCTGCTGCGGAGGTTAGGAGAGCTGCCCGGCCGAGAAGATCTGGTAGGCCGGACCAGTCGGAGTTGCCTGAGGTTGTTGGCTCTGCTATCTTGCCCTACATCCGTGGCGTGACTGATCGCATCGGCAGGTTGCTGAGTAAGCGGGGCGTCAGGACGATCTTTAAGCCAACCAAAAAGATCCAACAGTTCCTGCGACCGGTGAAAGACGCCAGGGATCCACTCTCGTCGTGCGGGGTGTACAGTATTCCTTGTACGTGTGGCCAGGTCTACATAGGCACCACGAAGCGTAGTGTCCGGACGCGCCTCTCTGAACATCGGAGATACTGCCGCCTGGGCCAGCCGGAAAAGTCCGCAGTTGCTGAACACGCTCTGTCCCACGACGATCACCGGGTGATGTTTGATGAAGCCCGCGTGTTGTCTTCTGTCCGGGGTTACTTCACTCGCCTGCATCTGGAGTCCATCCATATTCATAAGAATGCGTCCGTCGCTATGAACCGCCGATGTAGCATGTAGCATTGTAGTAGCGGGGCGTCTTTGCACCCGGTGCATGACTGCAGCATCTGAGTCGAGCTCAATGGCTGCCTGTAGATATACATAGGTCTGGTTCTTCGACTGGTGCCTAATATCAGGAATGGACAACCGCCAACCAGTTAACTGGGAAGGCGGGGGAGAAAGGTTTTTAATTTTTATTTATTTTAAAATATCAGCAATCAGTGGGCACTGCCGCAAGGACGGGTTCAGGTGACAGATGTCGCCCTTTCCCAGTCCCGCGTGCAGACGCCGTGAGGCGTCGGTCGCTCCCCGCGAGGCAGAGAGCCTCCGTGCCAGTGATAGCGCGTAGCAGCAGCATTCAGCGCGGTCGGCATACTAGGAAGGGAGGAAGGAAACAACTTTACAGGTAAATTCTGGGGCATGGGCAGATAGAGAATATACAAGTTAAGTGAGGTTTAAGTTTACTTAAACTTATGGCGGGTCATCGAGAATCGCCCGAGGGCGTTTGACCCGGACAGGGGGAGGTGGTTGCGTGGTGCTGATGGTTCTGAGGTAAGGGAAGGAAGAGGTCTCAGCTGCGGCAAAGAGAGTCGCAGCTAATGACCAGACAAAGGCTGAGAGAGCAGGAACTCGTAGACCTCCTCGAATTACACTATTTCTAACAAACCAAGGAGATCCCGACAAGGAACGGAGGGTTCTGGATTGGAAACTTTCCAGCCTACGCCTGTTGGTGGCGGAGGCAAGTGACCACCATACAGGTGCCGCATAGGTCAATACAGACCGGAGAAACAACAGATAGAGGGTAACTTTCGTGCGCAGCGCCAGGGGGCTGCGGCACGCGAGGTATGGGTAAAGTTTGGCTCGGACGCCGCGAGCCTTGGCAAGGGTGTCCGTCACGTGGGCGTTGAAGCAAAGGCGACGATCTAGCCGAACGCCTAGATACTTCACCGACTCTTTGTAGGCGATAGGCCTCCCTTCAAGGGAGAGGGGCTGGCATCGGGAGATGGACTTACGAGTGAAACAGATCGCCTCGGATTTCTCCGTGCTGATCGTCACCCGCCATTTCCGTAGCCAGTCCGGAAGCTGGTCCAACTGACGCTGCAACTGTGTACTCGCAAAACGCGGGGACACAGAGCTGTAATGATACATTGCATCGCCAGCGAACAAAGACAACGTGACTCCGGGCAAAACAGGCAGGTCGTTCGTGTACACGAGGTACAGAACGGGGCCGAGGACAGATCCCTGGGGTACGCCAGCGGCGACAGGACGAACTGCAGAGCAGGTTCCGTCGACGCTCACCCTGAAGGTTCGGTCGCTGAGATACGACCGGAGGAAAAACACTATGGTCGATGGTAAGGGGGAGTTAGCGAGTTTGAAGAGAAGACCTTCGTGCCAGACTTTGTCGAAGGCCTTGCTCACGTCCAGCAGTGCGGCGGCCGTAGCCGCTCGCCTGTTGGTGGCGTCAGAGAGTTGCGTTACCACGCGGACTAGTTGAAGCGTGGTCGAGTGCTCTCTGCGAAACCCGAACTGTTCGTTGCGGATAAAATTATCCAACAACGGCGAGATGCGGGCCAGCAGGAGCCGCTCGAACACCTTCGAGATAACTGGCAAGAGAGATATTGGCCGATAGCTTTCAGGAAGCATGCGCGGCTTGCGGGGTTTAGGAACCATAACGATGTTGGCATTTTTCCACAGGCGGGGGAAGTACTGTAGCCGGAGACAAGAGTTGAACAGCTCGAGAACGAGGTCAACGCCTGAGGCCGGGAGATATTGTAATGCAGCGGCCCCGATCCGGTCAGGACCGGGGGCGCGACGGCGGTTTAGTCGACAGACAGACGAAACGAGTTCGTCTCTGTCGAACGGGAGGTCTGGGCCATCGGGAGGGCGAGAAAAATAACCAGATAGGAAGTCCCGGACTTCTGCCGAGTGAGCAGGGTCCGAAACGCCTCGATGAACGGTAAATTGCGACTCCATGCAGTCGGCGAAGACCTCAGCCTTGCCTTCTGATGAAGACACAACCCCGTTCGGGGTTTCAAGCGGGTTGCGAGTTCTCTTCTCGCGGGTCAGTCTACTCACCGCTCTCCAGACGGAGGCGTGGTCGACTTCAAGAGACTCAAGGTATGAGTCCCATCGATCAGAGTTTACGTCCCGCAGTAGCTGCTGAACGTAAAGGGACTGTTGTTGAAATCGTCGCTTAACGACTGGGTCTCGGGTTCTTTGCCATCTGCGGCGGAGCTGGCGCCGTAGCCAGATGGCGTGGAGTACTTCCGCAGGTAAGGCCGATTTACGATGATTCACCTCAAGTGCGTAGGTGTGTCGATCCATGACACCTTGGACCAATTCCTGAAGATTTGTGGCGCGGAGATCCAGATCGTCACGAGTGACGATTGGGTCCGCCGGGAGAGATGGTAACCTTCGAGAGAGCTCATCATGATAGGATCGCCAGTTGACTCTCCTAACAATCTGAGCGGGAAGTCGGGGTGACGCCGACAGCTCTCGAACAGTTATAACAAGGGGATTGTGATCGGACGAAAGGTCCGACACAGACGAGACCTCGATGTTGCGGGCAACGTTCTTGACAACTACTATGTCAAGAACGTCCGGCCGATGGCCGTGAAAGGGGAAGTAGGTAGGGTCTTCAGGGCCGATGACATTAAGTGCCGGGTCGCCAGAGACGAACCGGAACAGAGAATTTCCATAGGCGTTGACAACGCGGCTGTTCCATGAAGGGTGTTTGGCGTTTAAGTCGCCGGCTACAATGGTTGAGAGGGGGTGGTCGAGGAGGGCGTCCCACTCCTCGGGCGGTGGCGGAGTTCGCCGGCCAGGCCGGAGGTACGCAGAAACAACGCGCAGCTCCGATCCGCCGGCTGAACCGCCGAGGTGAAAGCATCTCTTTAAATAGTGTCTGGCGTGGTCTATTTTCCATGGCCAATCAGAATTGAGTATGCCGAGCTGGCTTCTCATTGGTCCGTGCGATACACCTGAAGCGGACAAAATGTTATAAATAGAGGCATCGTAGCAGCAACTCACTGTTGCTTGTTCCCAGTCCATTGGGAGACGTGTTCGGCGTATCATCCATTCGAACACATTTTTCTTTTGCTACTGAAGATGGCCACCGGTGGTGCGGCCGAAAAGTTTAGCAGCATCTTAAGCAATCGACCACGGCCTTTCAGCCCGGAAGTTTTAGTAAATAATCGTAATGACACCGGCCGTGAAAGCCTACGCACTAAGAATAAGGTAATAAAATTTGGAGATAATTTCCATGCAGGAATTTGCTAAATAGTACAAAGTTTTTCATGAAATTCGTATATCTGTTTGTTCCATCAATTATGTGACTTGGGCTTAGCCAATCAGAATACATTAAATTCAGTGAGATTCATATGTTGTAGAGTTAGGATGGACACAGTCGGTCTGTAGAAGTTGCAAGGGAAAGTTGTGCCCGGTGAAGAGAGTTGTTCTCTTACGAACGTAGAAATATCATATATAAAATAAACCTTGGTAATTCTTAACGACGTTTTGCGTTAAGAACTGAGTGGGTAAAATATTTAGGTAAAATTTAAAATATAATATAGTGTTGTGTCCGTGTAAGTTAAGATATCCGCTTATGGAACTTAAAGACACTTCAAGATATCGTGTAGAGTGTACATTAAACGCACCGCATTAGTTAATACCCATATTAATCCTGTGATTAAGAAAATATAAAATTGAAATTAATAATAAACTGTACGAGTGAAATTTATAATCATTGTGAGTGAACAATTTATGAAGAAACTAATAAATGTTAGCAGTCAAACATAACAACGAGACTCATTGAAATATCGCCGCTGGAGCCGCATTTGTAGAAGACGACGAAGAGGACGCCAGGAAGGAGTGACGCTGTAGAAGAGGACGACGAGCCGAAGAGGACGCCAGGACGAATGTTGATTCCCTCACAATCATGATAGGTTATTCGTAGTAATTTCGTTTCTAGTCTCGTCTTATTTTCATCGTCGATTGTCTACATTTGTCCTTTCCTATTCATTTTATAATATTTGGTTTCTCCTGATTCATGGATGTTGTCTCTTTCTTTTATATTCAAATAATAAGTTCATAATTATCTTTAATAAGAGGTGCTTATTTCGTTTAGAATTTTGAAATTTATTCAAATTCGTTTATTCCCTTGATCCAAAATAACATTATCAAAATGTACTGTAAGTTGTCCTTACAATTTGTTTGAATTTTGAGATTTATTCAAATTCGATTATTCACTTGATCCAAAATAACATTATCAAAATGTACTGTAAGTTGTCCTTACTATTTGTTTGAATTTTGAGATTTATTCAAAAATGGTTTTAATTGGCTTCATAATACATTTTTAAGGAAACTTGGTTGTATGTTCCCTTAATCTTCTTCGTCTCCACATCACTGATTACATAAGTATTGTTGTTATTGTTTTTTACAACAACATATGGTCCGTTATAAAGTAATAATAGCTTTTTTGCTATTCCTTCCTTAGAACTTGGCAATTCGCGTTTTTTTAACAATACTTTATCTCCAATCTTGTACTGGATTATCTTCTGTTGAACTATTTTGTATTTTTTCCTTCTTTTCTCCACTTGCTCATTCAGTTTGCTGTGGAATCTCACGTTGTCGAACTGGTAAGCTGGGTTGTTTGGGAAGTTGATTATTTCAATAATTTCTCGGGGTGGTAGTCTTTCATGTATTATAGTATATGGAGTATCTTGTATTGATTCATGGTAAGCTAAGTTGATAAAGCTTTCTGTTTGTGTAATATAGTCACTCCACTTCTGGTGTTTATTGAAACAATAGGTCCTGAGGATCCTGCCGACCTCCCTCAGTACTCTTTCTGTCGGATTGCTATTTGGGTGATAGACAGATGTTTTATATGTCTTGACACCTAGGTCTAACAAAGTCTCCTTCCATACCCTTCCTCGGAATTGAGTTCCGTGATCTGTAATAATTGACTTTGGAATTCCTAATTCTGGTATGTATTGTTGGGTTACTATTTGCAGAATCTTTCTTGTAGTTGCCCGGTTAATGGGGTACAGTTTTGTAAATTTGGAGTAATGGTCGAACATTATTATAATGAATTTATATTGTTTTCTCCCTCCACTACGAGGTAACGGTCCACACACATCTAAAAATACTCTCTCGAATTTACCAGTTGATGTAATTGGCTGCATTATTCCTTCTGTTTTCTCGTTATTGCATTTTGCCAACTGACAGATGTGGCACTGCCGAATACATTCTCTAACTCTCCGGTTGATATTGTTAATGTAAGTGTGTTCCTCAAGTGCTTTCATCACTTTTAATGCACCCATATGCCCATATCGACTATGGTAGTCCAGTATTAATTCTGTTTCTAATGCTTTAGGTATCACTACCTTCCATGATCCTTGGTTATTATTTGGTTTGTAAAATAATATGTCTTCATGTAGACAGTAATATGCAGTAATTTTTTCATCCTGTTGGATCAGTCTTTGCCTAAAATTGTTGATTTTTGTATCCTCTGTTTCTTGTTGCGAAATTGATTTCATGAGGTTTTCCAAATCTGATTTGTTTTTTATGATAGCGTATGCCTTCACGATTGTTTCCTTTTCCCCTTCAAAAGCTTGCTGTTCTATGTTAATCCGGGACAATATGTCTGCAGCAATATTCTGTTTTCCTGGAACATACTCCCAATTTATATGGTATTCCTGTAGTGCAAGTATCCACCTTGTCAATCTTCCATGGTTAAACTTGCAATTTTTTAAGAAAGATATTGACTTATGGTCACTTCTCACAGTTATCGGATATCCAAGAATGTAGGTTCCCAATTTTCCACAAGCGAATATAACGCTTAATAACTCCTTTTCCGTTACACTATAATTGCGTTCACATCCATTAAGTATTCTGCTTGCAAAACTCACTACCTGATGGTTTCCCTCACTATCTTCTTGATATAATACAGATCCTAAACTTATATTACTGGCATCGCAGTTCATGAAGAACGGTTGGTCGAAATTAGGATGTTTTAATATAACTGAATTTAAGAAATTATGCTTGATCATTTGGAGTAAGTTGTCTTGTTCCTGTCCCCATGACCATTTGTTCTTGGAGGATAATTGTGGAGAAAATTTCGCTGTCAGTTCAGAATAATTTCTCTGGAACTTCCTATAGTAATTACAAAGTCCCAGAAATGATTGAAGTTGCTTTTTATTTTTAGGACTTGGGAACTTCTGGATAGCTTCTATCTTCTCATTTGATGGTGTTATTTCTTGTCTTGATAAGTTAAAACCCAGGAACTGGACTTCACTGGCGATAAGTTTGGATTTTTGAAGCTTTAGGGTGACGTTACTAAACGTCGATAATTTTTGTAATACTTGCCCTACTCTGTCACAATGGTCTTCCCAATTCGCTGAAGTAATCAACAAGTCATCAACATAGACTGTGGTAAATGAGATAGTATCTGGGCCCAACACCTGGTCCATACATCTTACGAATACTGCTACTGAGTTTACCAGTCCAAACGGTAGTCTCTTGAACTGGTAGTTCCTTCCTTCGAAAATGAAGGCGACGTACTTTCGACTATCTGGGTGTAACTCCACCTGCCAATACCCACAAACAGTATCCCAGGTGCTGATAAATTGTATGACATTAAATTTTTTCAATCCCTCCGGGAGATGTTCTGTCATTAACTATGATCTTGTTGATCTCTCTAACATCCAAACAGAGTCGTACTTTGCCACCTTTCTTGGCAACGGCAATTAACGGACTAGTATATGGGGAACAGCTATACTCAATAATATCTTCTGCTATCATTTTGTCTAGTTCAGTCCTCACTGTTTCTTTAATGCATAAGCAATGGGATGTGATTTCTTATTAAAATTTACAGGCTCCTTGAATTGTAGTGTAAATTGATAATTTTTACTTCCATGTTCCTTAAGGAAATGGAAGTATGGTGATGGCAAAAAAAATCGTGTTCGAGATTATTGCAGATTCTGATTGTACTACACTCAAAACATGAAAAAGTCTTTTTTCGAAAAGTGTCTGTGTGTCTATAGATTTTTTTTATGGCAAACGATAACAGCCGCAAATTCAAACAGAATCAAATAATTTTTTACATACCGGCCTGATTTGTAGAGTACTCAGGACCTATTGATTTTGGTGAAGATCGGTTAACGGAAAGGGGTAGTTTACCGGCAACGGTTTTTTTTAAAAAAGGGTATTTTTTATGGCAAACGATAACAGCCCCAAATTCAAACACAATCAACTACTCTTTTGCATACAGCCCTGAATTATAGAGTTCTCAAGATCTGTTGGTTTTGGTGAAGATCGGTTAAGGGAAAGGGGTAGTTTACCAGTAACATTTTATATTTTAACAAGGGTATTTTCTATGGCAAACGATAAAATCCGCAAATTCAAGCAGAAACAACTAGTCTTTTGTATACCGCCCTGCATTATAGAGTTCTCAAGACCTTTTGGTCTTGGTGAAGATCGGTTAAGGGAGTGGGGTAGTTTACCAGCAACGTTTTATGTTTTAAAAGGGTATTTTCTGTGGCAAACGATAAAGAGTCGCAAATTCAAACAAAATCAAACACTTTTTTGCATACAGCTCTGATTTGTAGAGTACTCAAGATCTGTTGTTCTTGGTGAAGATCGGTTAACGGGAAGGGGTAGTTTACCGGCAACGTTTTTCTTATCAAGGGTAATTTTTACTATGGCAAACAATAGCCGCAAATTCAAACACAATCAAACAATTTTTTCATACAGCATTGATTTGTAGAGTTCACAAGATCTATTGTTTTTGGTGAAGATCGTTTAAGGGAAAAGGGTAGTTTACCGGCAACATTTGTTTTTATCAATGGTAATTTTTTCCTATGGCAAACGATAACAGCCGCAAATTCAAACAGAATCAACTAGTCTTTTTCATACCTCTATTAATTATACCGAACTCAAGGTCTGTTGATTTTGTTGAAGATCGGTTAAGGGAAAGGGGTAGTTTACCAGCAACTTTTATATATTAACAAGGGTATTTAGTATGGCAAACGATAAGAGCCGCAAATTCAAACAGAATCAAATAATTTTTTGCATACAGCCCTGAATTGTAGAGTACTCAATACCTATTGTATTTGGTGAAGATCGGTTAAGGGAAAGGGGTAGTTTACAAGCAACGTTTTTTTATCAAGGGTAATATTTTTTCTATGGCAAACGATAACAGCCGCAAATTCAAACAGAATCAAATAATGTTTTGCATGCAGCCCTGAATTGTAGAGGACTGAAGGTCTGCTGATCTTAGTGAAGATCGGTTTAGAGAAAGGGGTAGTTTACCTGCAACGTTTTATGTTTTAACAAGGGTAATTGTTTCTATGACGAACGATAACTACCGTAAATTCAAAGAAAATCAAATATTTTTTTGCATACCTTCCTAAATTGTAGAGACCTCAAGGCCTGTTGATTTTGGTGAAGATCGGTAAAGGGAAAGGGGTAGTTTACCTGAAACATGTTATGTTGTAACAAGAGAAATGTTTCCATGACGAACGATAACTGCCGCAAATTGAAACAGAGTCAAATATTTTTTGCATGCATCCCTGCATTGCAGAGGACTGAAGGTCTATTGATTTTGGTGAAGATCGGTTTAGATAAACGGGTTGTTTACCTGCAACGTTTTATGTTTTAACAAGAGTAAAGTACTTAATTTTGATAAATAAAGTATCTTGATAAGAAGCTCATAATAATCCACTGTAGAGACGTAGGTTAGGTGAACGGGGTGGGGGTAATTTTCTATAAATGAAAATTATAGTTGAAGGGGGAGGGGAGAATTTTGTATGTGTACTACGATATCGGCAACAAAGAAGTAGTTCTTTGTTAAAATTCCTTCCCGGGCTGTTTAGCCGTAGTCCAATGTTTTCTGCAAAACCATACATTTTGGCAGTGCCATCGACTTCCATCTCAGTGAGAATCGGGTGCGAAAACGTGAGGTGGTATACGTTAGTGACAACAGTACTGTGGTTTAAGGCTGAAGCAATAAATAGAAAGAAGTAGTTTCTATGGAAATATTTCATTTCGAATATGATTTTAAATATAAATCTTAGAACATGGAAGTCCTGTATGGTTCTCCATACCGATATTTTACTTTGCCGGGTATATCAGAGAAAACATAGCGGTATTTATTATATACTGATATTAACTTTTCTATTTGTTGTGTAGTTAAATTACATTTATTTTGTTCTGACTAAAATTGTCGGATCTCTTCTAATTTTTCCAACCATAAACGGTCTTCACTCCCAAAGTATTCCCTTCTTATATTCCATGAATCATCTTGATCATTATTGAATTTTCTTATAATATTAATACTATTGCATGAAGGTACATTTTTATTTTCTACTAATTTTGCTGTCCATTCTATATTATCCATTTTTAATGACACTATGGCCCGTCTCCTGTCAATTATTGCTGAGTATTTTCTCAAAATATCACAGTCTATTAGTAGATTAAATGGTAGGTTACTAGCTATTAGAAAAATCATAGGTATAGCTATATTTCCGCTGGTCACTGCTAATGATACCTGTTTTCTTATTGACTTGTTTTGCCTTCCGGTGGCTCCAATTAAAATTATATTCTGGATTCGTAGAGTCGGTAAGATTATCTTACTTAATTTTTGAATTTTGTGGTATTCGTTGCTATCGATTAACGACACGTTTGCGCCCGTATCTATCATGAATCTTGTGTCTAGTCCATTTACTTGGGCGATAATATAGGCAATCTCATTATTCGAATTATTGTTCGTTATTGTATCTTTGTTTAGCAATTCTTCTCTCACATTTAAAAAAAACTGATTATGTATTATTGTAATGGTATTGTCAGTCGTTTTGTCTCGTCCTAGTAAGTACCCAAATTGTCGGATCAGTGATGGGACCTGTTGGTTTCTCACTGCCGCGGTCCTTTTAAATCAGGGCTGATTTCCTCGGTCCTGTTGTCTGGTTGACCGGGGCTGTCTCTATTTTGTAATTCTTGTATCCCAATGGCGTTATTATTGAACGTCACTATGTTTCTGTTACTCCTGTCATCGTCGCAGCTCCTACTACGCCTATGTTCATCCCGGTAGCGTTGGTTATTCTCCTCCTGAAAATTTCTCTCCCGGTTCCCATTATAATTCATTCGTCCATGGTACGAACGTCTTCCCATATCTCTATCTTCGGTGCTCAAATAATTCACATGCCTTCGATATGTTTGGTTTTGGTTGTTATAATTGCCATTATTATTCTGTCTGTATCGGTTATCGTAATTGTTTTGATGACCTCGGTTGTTCTGGTAATGATTGTCTCTGTCATTGGCACGCTGGTATCCGTTATTATTATTCGTAGGAGAGCTACGGTAACAATGGCTGTTGTTATTATTCATCGCATTATTCCGTGGATAGTTGTTATTGTTATTATTATTTTGGTAACTACGTTGATAGTGGTTACCGTTGTTGTTGTAATTATTATTATTTGGTGTATTCCCGTTTTTTCATATCGGGCGTCGCGGCGACCATTATTTCTATCCATCTCGTCGCTCCTTCGTCTGCATTGGAGGAAGCTCTTCTCTTGTTCCATTTCCGCTAACAATGCCGACATCTCCTCAACGGTTTGCATCCGTCCGTTTATTCGGCCTCTCGTAATTTCTCCACCATAGTGATAAGCCAATAGCCTCACTAAACATTCAGTAGGAA
This sequence comes from Magicicada septendecula, assembly GCA_034769895.1. NCBI lineage: Eukaryota > Metazoa > Arthropoda > Insecta > Hemiptera > Cicadidae > Magicicada > Magicicada septendecula. The sequence continues at coordinate 287,322,153 of CM068370.1, read as the reverse complement.
TTGCAGGCTCTAAATGTCTGGCTATGTTAATCTTACCCAGAAAGTATGCGGTCGGAGTTTGTTTGCCGTGTAGATCATATCGGCCCAATCCTATGTCACTTCTTATCATGTGTTGTGTGGCATCAGACCAGTATTTGGATTTAAATTTTCTTTTAAATTATTGTAAATTTTGTATATTCGGCCGCATCGCCGTCCACCAATTATCATAGACTTTTCTGAACATTTCGTCCAGCATACTTCTAATTACAACCCATCTGTCTCCTCCGGTTTTTGCTATTTTTTCTTCTACCCGTTCTAGGAATAGCATGGGGTTTCTTCTATAATTCTGGAAGTCGATAACTTCTCGGTTTTCCTCATATGTGGTATGGGCACCGGTACATTGTCTGTTTCTTAGAGAGTTGATTTCATCTCTATGGGAAGTTGTTTGGTCTTGTACCCGATTAAGACTAGTACCTATGCTTTCTAATCTTTCTCCCATCACTGCTTGGTTGGTTTGTATATTTTCTATCCGTCCATTCGTTTCTTCCCGGACGCTCAGTGTCTCTTGGTTCATCCGCTCACACTTTTCCTTCGTCTCGGATTCTACCCTTTTAATTTCGGTCACCGGTTCTTCTAGCGTCTTGTCCCATTCTTCCTGCAATTGCCGGTTATTAATTTCCATCTTGTTATTCCACTCTTCTTTTAATGACTCTTTGTGTTCATCCAATTTTTTCATGGTTTCCTGGTAATTTCCCTTCAATTCTTCCCTCAATGCTCTATTATTTTCGTCTATTTTCTCCTCCATTTTCCTGCTATTCTTTTTCAATTCTAGGCTCAATTCCTCCTTTGTCTGTTTATTATCCTTTTTTAATTCCTCCATAGACTGTTTATTGTCCTTTTTTAACTCCTCCATCCTTTCTTCCATTTTCTTATTAGTCTCTTCAAATTTTCGGCTCAATTCCTCCTTTGTCTGTTTATTATCACTCTTTATTTCCTCCATAGACTGTTTATTGTCCTTCATTTCGTCCATTAGTTTCTTATTACTCTCCTCCGTTTTTTACCAGTTTCCTGCATTAATTCCATCATACGTTTAATCATTTCTTGCGTCTTCTCGCTTTCTGTTTGTGTGGGTTCTTCTGGTTGTTTCTCCTGAGCCTTCCTTATTATGGTTTCTATTTCCTCAACCGGTGTTGCTTCCTTGTCTTCCATGCTTAATTCGCTTTCTTTCTCGGTTTCAGCCGCCCGTTTGCGCGATGTTTCTCGCTTCCTCATTTTCGTTTATTTTTTTGTTGTTTCATTATAAATTATATTTTAATTTATTGCCTCACACGTTGGTTCGCCAATTTATAAAAATAATTTTTTATTAGTATATATTTGTTTATTGTTGTATCCCACTATTTCCGCCGTTCGCTCCCGCCTCGGCGTCCAGTACCAATGACGTAACTCGGAGCTGCCAACTGCCGCTCCGTCCGCTTTGCTGTGTTATCGTATCTTTTAATTAAAACAGTAATAATAATGCAAAAATAAAACCAAACAGATGTACTCCTTTAATCAATCTTTATTCAAAAGAATTGATCAATTACGTTTCACGTTTTTCTTTATTTTAATACAATTTGTGACAAAATTATGTCGTTCTTGTTCATAAGTTGGTAGTAACTAATAACTATACTGGAATCAACCACGATAATGATGCTCGTTGTTTTTATTCTATTAAATAAAATAATCTCAGGGCGTATTCGGTCCGAATATTATGGTTAAACAATTAATACAACTCTTAAAATCAAAATACAAACTTTACAAGATAAGGATATAAAAAGGTTTTGATATTTATAGTGCAAACTAGTAATCGTGTGAGTGTTATCCACAGTTCTAGGTTATGAACAGTTGTAGATATTTATTAGTTGCCGTTCAGGTTTTTGGTATTCAAAAGGTGTAATCAATTTGTGTTATCTTCAAGTGTTCTTTAGTGTTGGTGTATTATAGTGTATGTGGTTTTTTATTGTTTAGTTTTCTAAGTGGTTCGTGTGCTCAGATGTGGGTGTTGTTGTTAAATAAGTTTATAAAATTATACAGATTCACCCAGATCCTCTTCTTTTATTCGTTGAGGACGAAGATGGGGTCCAAATCTTCCTTAATTCTTCTTCCAGGATTTAAATTCTTCCGAATTGGGGTCTTGTTGGTCTTGGGTTCCTCTAATGTTCTTCAATAACTGTCCTGATTCGTTTTACTATGTTTGGTATAGGTTTACCCTATTTAAAATATAATTAGCTAAGACGTTATAAAAACGCGTCTGTCTTCAATGATGGTTGTTAAAGAAGTTTCTATTTTATTTATCTGAATTTTCGGTTGCTAAGGTAAAACTTGAAATCTGGTTGGTTAATTCAGATGTACAGTGTCATACAAATTCATTATTTTATTACATGAATTTGGCCAAAACGTTTAAATTAGTATAACTTTGTTATAATAATTGGGAATTTAAAACCAATAGCATCATTATTTTGGTCTTAACATTTGTGACACTAGACACCAAACATGCCTATTTTTGCTTAAGAAATTCTGATGTTACATTTTTGCTATTTTAATTTTCTTAAATAATTTAAAACTGATTATTTCGATTCCATATTTACTGTGTATACTCTTAATTATAAACCTATCCATATTACAACATTTGTTTTATAAAATTCTAAATGTATTTCCTAAAATTTACAAAATTCCAAAGTTTTTATAGCCCTAGGTCTTGACATATTAAATTTATATTTTCTGTTATTGTAACACCTATTAACTACGCAACTACCATCAAAACTGCTCCCTATGACTCTATTAGTATTATTATTTAAAATTACAACAATAATTATTACTGGAACATTATAAAAAACATAATTCACATTTTGTGATCAAACAATCTGTATATGCCTGGTTACATAAATCCTGCATCAGACATATCATCCACTCATTACTTAACAAAACTATAAATAACATAAACACAACTTTATTCTTACTTTCGAACATTAGAAGAAAAAGTTTAATCATTTAATAATGATTTTATATCTTTCTATTTTATAACATTAAGTCCACCATTAATCACACTATTTTAATTGTATGTTTCTATGTATCTATAATGATTGTGTTCTTGTATTATCCAATTATATTGGTTACTTAATATTTTGCTAGTATATTTTTGTTACATTCTATTGTGTATTTGGGCCTATTATCCCTCAATTTGTATTTTGATTAATTTTATATTGTAAGATACATTTAACAAAACAATTTGTTTACTGATAGTAATGGTCCATAATGCTGTCTGGCTTCGTAAGTATTATTATTGTAATTGGTCGAATTTTATCTCATCATCTGGGTATTTTCCATCACTTTACTTAAACATTAATTTGAGTACGGTCAGTTATAGTCTAAGTCAGTTTAAATTTGTCATTTGTTCATCTTCACCATCATTTTTAAAAGATATGTTTCTTCTCGTTAAGTTTCTTATCCATGATCTTCATTAAATCTGGTACGATATACGCCATAAGGGATAGTAGTATACGTTGGTCCCAGTCTGTTTGGTTCTCGTCAACAACTTTCGAAAGATGCTGCTCAAGTGTCCTGTTGAATCTCTCAACCATCCCGTCCGACTGAGGATGCAGAGCCGTTTTCCTGGTCTTTCGAATTCCGAGTAGACGGCATAATTCTTTAAACAATCCTGATTCGAAATTTCTCCCTTGATCCGTATGGATTTCCATAGGGGCTCCATAACGGCAACAGAAGTTGTGAGCTAACTGCTTTGCCACAGTAGTAATCCCCTGATTTGGAATTGCGTAAGCTTCCACCCACTTAGTAAAGTAGTCACCTACAACCATGATGTACCGGTTTCCATCGTCAGTAACTGGGAATGGTTCAGCAATGTCTATGGCAATTCTCTCGAAAGGTAGTCCAACGTTATACTGTCTCATTTTTCACCTGCTTCTGGTTTGTGAGCCCTTGCTTGCAGCACATATTTCACACGTCCGCACCCATTCCTCTACGTCGTGGCGAACATGAAGCAAATAGAATCGCTTTCGTACTTTTTCAAGGGTTTTGTTAACGCCAAGATGGCCTCCAGATGTTCCAGCATGCATCTCCTTCAAAACAGACTGCACTTTACTTCGGGGAACTATCAACTTCATGACCACGTCTCGTCCATCTGTACTTTCCCAAGCTCTCTTCAGCAATCCGTTTTCTAAGGTGAGAGATTCCCATTGTGCCCAGTAGCCCTTCAGCATGGCAGATATCTTGCCAATCCGGGCGGCGACCTTCCTCTTTTGCTGTCAAGATCGGTCCAATGTCTTCATTAGTCGTCTGTTTTTGTCGACAGTCTTGTGTTGTCCAGCCGTCAGCCAGGAAATCTACAGTGATGGCTTGAACATGTTCGCTTGAGTTTTGTTCTTCCTTTCTGTGGCAATGTCGGCAGCCTTCCGGGCACGGTCTTCGTGATAAGCCATCTGCATTACCATGCAGGCGCCCCCGTCGATGTTGTACCTTGAAGTTGTACTCTTGCAGACGTTCGAGCCACCTTGCCAACTGTAATTCCGGATTTTTAAATCTCAAGAGCCATGCAAGTGCGGCATGGTCGGTACGTAGTGAAAACTCTCTCCCATAGGCTAGAGGTATTTATGGAAGTGCTCCAAAGCTCTGACAATTGCCAACAACTCTCTTCTTGTAACGCAATAATTTCTCTCTGGTTTAGAAAGCGTCTTGCTGTAATACGCTATTACTCGTTCTTCACCGTTCTGTACTTGAGACAAAACTGCTCCTAGACCAGTATTGCTTACGTCTGTGTCTACGATGTACTTCCCTTCGGAAGCTGGAAAAGCGAGAATTGGCTGCAAACATAATGCAATCTTCAGCGTTCTAAATGCTTGGTCACACTCTCTCGACAACTGGAAGTTTCGTTTATTTTCCGTTAGCTCATGTAATGGTTTAGCAATAGTAGCGAAGCCTTTCACAGAACGTCGGTAATATGAGCATAACCCCAGGAAACTCCGAACTTCGTGTTTACACTTCGGAACTGACCAGTCTCTTACGACACGTAATAAACACCTACTTTATTAAGATGCATACTAACATCCGCTGCCGAAATCAGATGGCCCAGATACTGTACTTCCTTCTGGAATAGAGAAAACTTCTTCGGGCTCAGCTTCACTTGTGCACCGTGAATTCTAGTTAGAACTTCCTTAAGGTTTTCCAGATGATCTTCGAAAGTCTTCCCGATAACTATGACATCGTCTAAATAAACAAGGCAAGTTTTCCACGTCAGGCCTCGGAGTATCAGGTCTATCAATCTCTCAAATGTTGCCAGTTCATTACAGAGTCCAAACGGCATGACGTTAAATTGGAATAAGCCACTTGGGATCGAGAAAGCGGTCTTTTCCTTGTCTTCTTGATGAAGACCCACTTGCCAATATCCACTCTTCAGGTCCAGTGTGGAAAACCACTGTGCTACGGACAACGTGTCGAGTGTATCGTCAACGCAAGGTAATGGATAGCAGTCTTTCTTTGTAACGTCATTTAACCTCCGGTAGTCTACGCAGAAACGCAATCCAGCATCCTTCTTCGCTATCAGCACTACAGGAGAAGACCAAGCACTTGACGAAGGTTCGATTACTCCCTCTGTCAACATGTCCTGTACTAACCGAGACATTTCCTCTTGTTTAGATAATGGAGGCCTTCGAGGAGGTTGGCGTATCGGTGTTGTGTCCACAGTATTGATGCGATGTTGCACAAGAGAGGTTCTTCCCAGTGACTGTCCCCGAACGGCAAAACAATCTTTGAATTCGTGTAAAAACTGTCTGAGTTCTTTTACCTCACCACTTGAGAGGTCGTTAGAAGATCTGTTCAATAACTCTTGCAGTTCCTCTGGTAATTTGGAAGTACCCGAAGAATTGGATCTTCGTTCCGTTATTCCGGCTACCCAGGCCACAGGAGTCAATTTGCCTAGGAGCGTATTGCTTTGTAAAGTGATAGCTTGATCCAAAATATTCGCCACTCTAATAGGTACATTTCCGGTTTTGTCAGGTTTTACTAAACGTCTGGCAATTAGTATGCCCGGTGTACTGACTACCTGGGGTTCGAATATAGAGCACTGTTTTCCCCTAGTATCTACATCGGTTCTAACCATGATGATATTTTCGGAGTTTGGCGGAACAGTTACGGCCACTTGGTTTATGACGTCCATCGATTTTTCTGCTGTCGTCATTGTTGGTAGCATTACCTCTTCGCCTCCGATTCTCAAGACATTGTTCTTGAAGTCGAAAATAAATCCGTATGCGTTCATAAAGTCCACACCAAGAATTGCTTCATACACAATGTCTGCAACAAGTACTTGATGATTAAACTCAAGTCGACCGAGGCGTAGGTGTATCTCCACTTTTCCATACACTTTTACAAGCCGTCCAGTAGCTGTTCGCAAGCTGCAAGAGCACCAGATTGGCTTGAGATCTTTCACCACGTCGGGGCGCACAATAGAAACTGTTGCGTCTGTGTCAACTGTAATCGAGGTTGGCCTTTCTTGAACAAATCCGGTAACTACCAAGCTCGCGATGTTTTTCTGAAGTGTAGAAATTGCGTATTGTCAAGGGTTCCGTTCCTCCAGTTAGTCAGCACACGCACCGTTGTACCGACTGTTGCTTGTTTCCCTGCTGCTGAATTCTAACCCGACAATCTCGTGGTAGATGTCCAAGTTTCCCACATCTATAACACTTCGGTCTTCCATCCTTTATTATGTTATTCTGTGGCGCCGACCATCGAGTCTCTCTGTTCCTTGTTCTTCTTCCTCATCGTCTGTGCCGTCGCGATCTTTTAGCGCGCGCACTTTATGACTTGTCCAACCAGACGCTGATTTGGCGGCCTCAAATTGCAAAGCATGTACCAGGGCGTCCGCACTGTTCTGGTGTCTTGCCATTCGTAACACTTGCTGTAGTTCGTTATCTCGGACACCGGCAGTAAATGCCTGCATCGCAAAACTCGTTCGGAAATCTTCTGGCGCTTCAGGATGGGCCAGTTTAATTAGTCTGTCGATACTTGCTTCAAACTCTTGAAGACTCTCCCCGGAATGCTGTCGCCTTGCTCTCAACTGGGTGCAGTACACATCTCGCAAATGTTTATCACCATACCGTATTTCTAGAGCCTTTATCAACTCGGCATAGATGTTCTGGCTGTCAGATGGCACTTTCTGTAGTAATTCACCCGCAGGTCCTTTTAATGAGAGAACGAGTGAAACCGCCTTGTCTTTCTCCGTCCAATTATTTGCACATGCAGCAGTTTCGAATTGGCGGAGGTACGTTGCCCAGTGACTGCTTCCGTCAAATGTTGGAGCTTTGACATGAACTGTCCCTACTGCAGGCAAATTGACTTTCTCTATTAACTTATTTTCTGTGTCTTTTTCTGTCTTTATCACTGGTACAGTCTGTTCAGAAATTTGTTTTGGTTGAATCCCCATGCACTGTTCAACTTCAATTTTAATTTGTTTTCTTATGTTTGCCATTGAGTTTCCAACTGCAGATATTTTTATTGACATACTTCTTCCACAGTCAAGACAGATTTTTCTACTTCAGCTATTTTATTTGACATTGATTCTTCTACGTCAGATATTCTGGTAAGCTGATTATTGAGCTCACCTCGTAATTCACCTACGTCACCAAGTAGGAGACTCAATTCTGCGCTAGTATGTTCTTGCATCTGCTTTTGTTCATGAATTAACGCTTTGATGTCACCTGCTTCACGTTTACGTTCCTCTGCCTCCTGCTTACGTTCCTCTTTTTGTCTTTCTTCTGTTTCTAGCATGCGTTTCTCATCCTGTCGTTTCTCCGTCTGTAACAGCAGCGCCTGTAAATGTTCCATCATCTGACGGGCATCCATTGTTTTCCGATTAATTACGAATTACACTTGTCTTCTACAAAGAGTCCACTGTTTCCACTGTCAACCGTTCTATCCCGGTTCTGACACCACTGTTACAACGGTCTACTCGATCGTCGTAGGTACAGTGGAAACAAAATAAGTACAAGACACCAATTAAGTCACTAATCTCACCTTTAATTGTTACAGTAAAACAGTTCGTAATTACCAACACAGTCTACTACAACAAATGAAATCAAAATTGTTCACACGCAATAAAATGTCACTAATATTAACACAATTGTATTAAAATAAATTGTAATTATACCGCCCGATTATAAAACGCAACACTTCACTAATAACTACTTGAACGTACACAGTAATCTCGCTACTATAACTCTCGAACCGCTCTGTAAATATCTCGCACTAAAACTGAAAAACTAAGGCCGCTACCGCCATCTATTTATAGTCCCGCTCACACACCAGAAGCTTCCAAACTGCGTCTTATCTCTCGTGTGAACTATGTAATTAACTGCGGCCTTGACACAGGCCGAGCGCCCGAGCGAAGCCCGGCACAGTCGAGAAGATTCTCGCAAAATGCGTCTATCAGCACGTACGCCACACGCTTACATTCTGGATCTCTCTGGAACGTTCGATAAACACGTAGATTGTTCTGTGACGTCGTAACAATATAATTTGTATGTAGCAATGTCTGAATGTTTGGTTAATTTACTGATCGTATTTGATATATAACCCGACACCAATATTGTATAAGGGTATTTTGATAATAAATAAATAAATAAATTTGATATATACAAGTGTTACGTAAAAGGTATTCTGACTATACATATACGGATTCTTTGCATTAATATAAGAGAAAAGTGTCTATAATATAGATATGTCTATAAACATAGATCCGGAAGCGTCTCGTTTTCCGTCTGGCTGCCATTTTGTGTTTTTTAACGAAAACTTACACAAGAAGACATTGAGATATTTTAATTAAATTTGGTAAACATTTGTTTTCATTAATGTTATTTAATAAATAATATATTATTAAATTATAAATTACATACATAAAATTCTGAAGACTTGAATTTTTTATACCGGACTTCGATTCCTCCAGAATAGGAAAACTTTATATTTAAAGTTATTAATGTAACGAGAGCGCTATCGAACAGCCTAGTACTTCCTCAACCCACCCCCCCTTAGCCAAGCAGGTGTAGCCTCAGTCACGGCCGCGCTCAAGTACGTTTCATAGTCCTCTGGAGAACACTTGATTACGCATTAAGTGGCATGCAGTTAAGGATGGAATGATTCTAGAACACGTGCGCTACGTATATAAGGGACAGAGGCTGGCTTTGTGGATCAGTTGACAGTGAGCGATTTCCTTAGCGCGGATCGAGTGTTTGTCGGAGTATTGTGTGAAGTGTTATTGTGTTATAATTAATGTCGAACTCTACTATTTGACATTATTATTGCGTGTAGACAAATCTAACTGGAATTTTTGTACGAGTTGATTACAAATTGTTATTTGTGATTAATTAAAGCTGGTGATTAGTGACTTCATTGTTGTCTGTAATTTTGTTTTCCACGGCACCATACGACGATCAAGAAGACCGTCGTAACAAATTAACATTTTAAATTAACTCAGTAACGATAATTTATAACAAAGCAAACGGTCGATTTTCAATTAAATTAATAACTTTTAGTAAATTTAAGTACAGTTATTTACACATCATAATTTGAATCACAAGTAAAATTCTTTTGAGTTAATATAAAATTATATATATATGCGTGTTTGTGTGTGTATGTGTGTGTGTGCGCGAGCGCGCGCGAGCCAGATAAATAGTATAAAATGACGGTGCAATATTAGAAATTGTCATTGGAAAAAGTGAAGGTAGTTTTGTAAATAAACCCTACTTATTGTCCAGAAACATGGGTATTTACAACAAAAATTATAGTAAACTTAGACCTAACTAAGACACGCGGATAAGAATAAGGTAGGAACATCAAAGCGTGGGCAGGGAAATACGAGACGTATGCAGAACTTATAAAATTGAATGCAGGTAGATAAGACGTCTGGATCGACGTAGAAGACAGCGTGTATGGTCACGAAAATCACTACATTGGAGCCAAAGAAGTAGTCATCACAAACCTGCTTTGTACGAATGGCTTGGTGAGTATGCTACTGTGGTTTAACGAACTATAGAAAATGTGCTGTGGGGAATGACAGATGATGACATAATTCTTCAGGAATTGTGTTTTACAGTTCGGTCTTTTTAAATTTTCCCACAGTGTATGCAGATTATTAGTGAACTGAATTTTACGCTTAAATACAATGATGGTGTGTATGCTTTATAAAGAAAGCATTTATTGCCACAGTCGTAATCGAAATATAACCCTGATGGTTTTATTGATGATGATAGTGGTAGTGCTGATAATTACGTTGCAATCTATACCTTCGGGCGCGAGTGTGTAATCTGCGACTTTATAAATAAAGTTAACAAATTACGTCTGAAGGGAATTATCGTATTTGGTAATACAAACGTTCTGCCAAACAATCTACGTTTTGAAATAAAGAATGTAAAGGAAGAAGTGAACATTTTGTTAATACTGAGATATAGTTGGCTCATCTCCTTCGTCGAAAGACCACTAATATGGTTTTAAAATTAATTTTTATCGAGGACAAGACCAACGATATACCGAATGATTTTTAATATTTTACCGCTGACAGAATAGGACCATTCACTGGTTTACTTATAGACGAACAGATACGCTGAACAGAACAGAGGATACTCTCGGCAAATGGGAAATCATAAATCATTTTTCAAACATTTTCTAAGGTCTATTCATTAGCTTGTTTCTCACTTATTTATCGCTTAAGTCTATTAAACTTAAAACCTTACGTCAATTTAGAGATATAGTAATTGGATATATGCAGAAATCAATCATGATAATATCTTAGAACATAAACACACATCATCTATGAATTGATGTTAAAAGAAAATATTAATCTCCAGCCATTATGTCAATAAATTATTTTAAAATGCACCTTCAATTTAAATTTATTTATTTTTTGATATTGTTAGTAAGGTAGTACTAATATGACAATTAAAGTCTCCGATGACGGTTCACGACTTTCAATTGTGGAACGTGTTGGCAGGTGTGAATCACAATAATGATTAAACATCAAAAGTGATTTCCAACTCCAAGTACACAGACTAACATATTGTAGGCGTAGACACGTTAAAACTTAAAAAAAAAACGCTTATGATTTTGGTGGCTACAACTTCACTGAAAATATGCAGTATTCAACAGAAGAATTGTGTAGGATTAGATACATTACGCTCAGGAATTATAATTCTATTAATGGAAATTTATCATATTCCACATGCAAATAAGGAAAATCCGCAATATCTTTTACCATAAAAAGAAACAAGCAAAATGTAATAAAAAGTATTATTACAAAAACATGTATTGACGTATTAACGAGGAAAGGTGTAATAAAAAATTGGGAAATGATAGATGAACGATAAATTTAATGTAATATTGTTAAAACACTGCATTTGACCTTGAAGAGGTTGCTTGTTATGCAACATTGTGCTATCTAACGTACATAATAGCGTGTCAGGGAGGAGAGAGAGAGTGAGTGAGTGTGTGTGTGTGTGTGTGTGAGAGAGAGTGAGAGAGTGTGTTATTGTTTGTTTCTATAAAGTATAAAAAAATATTAGTATTGATAACGGATATAAAACTTAATGCACTGTTATTACTATTTAAAAATAAGGTAGATGGGGCAAAAGTAAATTCGATCATACAATTAAAAATGGTTACTTACATTCAGAAAATTCGCCTGCTGTCTGTGCGAGGACTAGTTAAATACTCTTTGCTCTATGTAGAACTACTGAAACGATACACTAGAAGTACTGAATGCTCAGTCTGAATCGGCCAGCGGGTCAACGGTCTCAGGTCACGGTCATCTGATTGTGTTACTATTGTAAACAGTTCGATTTGCAGAGTTCACAAATATTTAGCTAATCAGGTTTTACTACTGAGGATAGAGTTTAATGTGTTAGAGGTATGTATTCTGATACGTTGGCTTTTAGTTATTCCGCATAAAAATTTATAGGAATTGCGAAACGCTTTTGTTTTGAAATAATTGCTTAGTAATTTTCGTAATTAACATTTGAGACAGCATTCGTCTTTCCTTACTGTAATACTTCGAATATATTTTAGGAACGATGTGTGTGTGTGTGTGTGTGTGCGTGCGTGTGTGTGTGTGTGTGTGTTTTACATACGTATTGTGACGAGTGGATCAGTGCAAATAGTATCAACAAAGACGTACACAGTGTGTCTGATAAAGAACAAATCCATCCACAAGCACAATCGCTGTACACCGTTAAGTTATGCAGGTGAAGTGGAATTACAATTTGTGAATTTGTGAAGTGGTATTACAGTAGTCGCAAGTATCTGTTGTTATTTACTGATTACTGCAAAGTGTTTCCAACTGAAATTCATGAGAGGTTCCGGAGAGGAAAGTAGGGTGTCCTGTTCTGTTGATAAGGGCACGCTGTATTTGCAGGCATCTTCTCCACCTACTAAGAGTTAAGAGCAGTCACGTGACGATGCGGACACCTCATGTGAGACACATTTAGAGTACGTTAATATAATGTTGTTATTTCCAAGTGACTCATGCCTTGTATACAGAAATTCTGGTCTTACTCATATCTTGTAACTCATTACTCTCATTACTGTAATTTGCATTTATTTTCACATCTTTTGTAACATTTCTAAAATGTCGGTATGGAGAACCATACATGACTTCCATGTTCTGAGATTTATATTTAAAATCATATTCGAAATGAAATATTTCCATAGAAACTACTTCTTTCTATTTATTGCTTCAGCCTTAACAACAGTACTGTGGTCACTAGCGTATACCACCTCACGTTTTCGCACTAGATTTTCACTGATGATGGCGGTCGGTGGCACTGCCGAAAAGTCTGGTTTTGCGAAAACATTGGACTACGGCTAAACAGCCCGGGAAGGAATTTTAACAAAGAACTACTTCTTTGTTGTCGATAACGTAGTACACATATCAAAAATTCTCCCCTCCCCCTACAACTATAATTTTCATTAATAGAAAATTACCCCCACCCCGTTCACATAACCTCTTCATTTATAGATATTTCATCTACGTTTCTACAGTGGATTATTATGAGCTTCTTATCAGGATACTTTATTTATCAACATTAAGTACTTTACTCTTGTTAAAACATAAAACGTTGCAGGTAAAGTACCCCTATCTCTTAACCGATCTTCACCAAAATCAATAGACCTTCAGTCCTCCACAATGCAGGGATGCGTGCAAAAAAATATTTGATTCTGTTTAAATGTGCGGCAGTTATCGTTCGTCATGGAAACATTTCTCTTGTTAAAACATAAAATGTTGCTGGTAAACTACCCCTTTCCCTTAACCGATCTTCAACAAAATCAACAAACCTTGAGTTCTCTTTAATTCAAAACGGTATGCAAAAATGTAGTCGATTCTGTTTGAATTTACGGCAGTTATCGTTCGTCATATAAAAAATTACCCTTGTTAAACATAAAATGTTGCCGGTAAACTACCCTATTCCCTTAACCGATCTTCACCAAAACCAACAGGTCTTGAGAACTCTACAACTCAGGAAAGTGTGCAAAAAATTATTAGATTCTCTTTGAATTTTCGGCAGTTATCGTTCGTCATAAAAAAATTACCTTTTTTAAAACATAAAACGTTGCTGATAAACTACCCCTTTCCCTTAACCGATCTTCAACAAAATCAACAAACCTTGAGCTCACTTCAGTTCAAAAAGGTATGCAAAAACGTAGTTGATTCTGTTTGAATTTACGGCAGTTATCGTTCGTCATATACAAAATTACCCTTGTTAAAACATAAAATGTTGCAGGTAAACTACCCCTTTCCCTTAACCGACCTTCACCAACACCAACAGGTACTGAGAACTCTACAAAACAGGGCTGTATGCAAAACATCATTTGATTCTGTTTGAATTTGCGGCTTTTATCGTTTGCCATAGAAAAATATCGGTATGGAGAACCATACACGACTTCCATGTTCTAAGATTTATATTTAAAATCATATTCGAAATGAAATATTTCCATAGAAACTACGTCTTTCTACTTATTGCTTCAGCATTAACCACAGTACTGTGGTCACTAACGTATACCACCTCACGTTTTCGCACTCGATTTTCACCGATGATGGCAGTCGATGGCACTGCCGAAAATATGGTTTTGCAGAAAACATTGGACTACGGCTAAAGAGCCCGGGAAGCAATTTTAACAAAAAACTACTTATTTGTTGCCGATAACGTAGTACACATTTAAAAAATTCTCCCCTCCACCTGCAACTATAATTTTTAATAATAGAAAATTACCCCCACCCCGTTTACATAACTTCTACATTTATAGATATTTCATCTACGATTCTACAGTGGATTACTATGAGCTTCTTATCAGGATACTTTATTAATAAAAATTAAGTACTTTACTCTTGTTAAATCATAAAACGTTTCAGGTAAACTACCCCTTTCTCTTAACCGATGTTCTCCAAAATCAACAGACCTTCCGTCCTCTACAATTCACGGAAGCATGCAAAATAATATTTGATTCTGTTTGAATGTGCGGCAGTTATCGTTCGACATGGAAACATTTCTTTTGTTGGAACATAAAATGTTGCTGGTAAACTACCCCTTTCCCTTAACCGATCTTCACCAAAATAAATAGACCTTGAGCTCTTTGCAACTCAGGAAAGGGTGCAAAAAATTATTTGATTCTCATTGAATTTTCGGCAGTTATCGTTCGTAAAAAAAATTACCCTTTTTAAAACATAAATCGTTGCTGATAAACTACCCCTTCCATTAACCGATCTTCAGCAAAATCAACAGACCTTGAGTTCTCTTTAGTTCAAAAAGGTATGCAAAAGCCTAGTTGATTCTGTTTGAATTTACGGCAGTTATCGTTCGTCATATAAAAAATTACCCTTGTTAAAACATAAAATGTTCCTGGTAAACTACCCCTTTCCCTTAACCGATCTTCACCAACACCAATAGTTACTGAGAACTCTACAATACAGGGCTGTATGCAAAACATCATTTGATTCTGTTTGAATTTGCGGCTGTTATCGTTTACTAGAGAAAAAAATTACCCTTGATAAAAAACCGTTGCAGGTAAACTACACCTTTCCCCTAACCGATCTTCACAAAAACGACAAGTCTTGGGTACTCAACAATTCAGGCCTGTATGCAAAAAATTATTTGATTCTGTTTGAATTTGCGGCTGTTATCGTTTGCCATATAAAACACCTTTGATAAAACATAAAACGTTGCTGGTAAACTACCCTATTCCATTAACCGATCTTCACCAAAAACAATAGCTCTTTAGAACTCTACAATTCAGGGTTTTATGCAAAACATTAGTTGATTCTCTTTTAATTTGCGGCAGTTATTGTTCGTCATAGAAAAAATACCCTTGTTAAAACATAAAACGTTGCCGGTAAACTGCCCCTTTCCCTTAACCGATCTCCAACAAAATCAACAGACCTGGAGTTCTGTATAATTCAAAAAGGTATGCAGAAGAGTAGTTGATTCTATTTTAATGTACGGCAGTTATCGTTCGTCAAAAAAATTACCCTTGATAAAACATAAAATGTTGCTGGTAAACAACCCTATTCCCTTAACTGATCTTCACCAAAACCAACAGGTCTTGAGAACACTACATTTCAGGGCAGTATGCAAAATATTATATGATTTTGTTTTAATTTTCGGCTGTTATCGCTTGCCATACAAAATACCCTTGATAAAACAAAAAACGTGGACGGTAAACTACCCCTTTCCCTTAAACGATCTTCACCAAAAACTATAGGTCTTTAGTACTCAAGAAATCAGGGCTGTATGCAAAAACGTATTTGATTCTGTTTGAATTTGCGGCTCTTATCGTTTGCCATATAAAATACCCTTTTAAAACATGAAACGTTGCCGGTAAACTACCCCTTCCCCTTAACCGATCTTCACAAAAAACAAAAGGACTTGAGAATTCTACAATTCAGGGCAGTATGCAAAACATTATTTGATTATGTTTGAATTTGCGGCTGTTATCGTTTGCCATAAAAAATACACTTGTTAAAACAAAAAACGTTGCTGGTAAACTACCCCTTTCCCTTAACCGATCTTTACCAAATCAACAGATCTTGAGAACTCTACAATTCAGGGCTGTATGCGAAACATTATTTGATTCTGTTTGAATTTGCGGCTGTTATCGTTTGCCAAACAAACAAAATTACCCTTGATAAAAAAACCGTTGCAGGTAAACTACCCCTTTCCCTCAACCGATCCTCACCAAAAACAGTAGGCCGCGAGTACTCTACAATTCAGGGCTGTATGCAAAAATTATTTGATTCTGTTTGAATTTGCGGCTGTTATCGTTTGCCATAGAAAAAAAATCTACAGACAGACAGACAGACACACACACATATACTTTTCGAAAAACGACTTTTTTTCATGTTTTGAGTATAGTACAATTAGAATCTGCAATAATCTCGAACACGATTTTTTTTGCCATCACCATACTTCCATTTCCTTAAGGAACATGGAAGTAAAAATTACCCTTGATAAAAAACCTTTGCAGGTAAACTACCCCTTTCCCTTAACCGATCTTCACCAAAAATAAAAGGTCTCGTGTACTCTACAAATCAGGGCTGTATGCAAAACATTAATTGATTCTGTTTGAATTTGCGGCTGTTATCGTTTGCCATAGAAAATACCCCTGTTAACACATAAAATGTTGCCGGTAAACTACCCCTTCCCCTTAACCGATCTTCACCAAAACAAACAGGTCTTGAGATCTCCACAATTCAGGACTGTATGCAAAATATTATTTGATTATATTTGAATTTCCGACTGTTATCGTTTGCCATATAAAATACCCTTGTTAAAACAAAAAACGTGGCCGGTAATCTACTCCTTTCCCTTATCCAATCTTCAGAAAAAACAATAGGTCTTGAGTACTCTACAAATCAGGCCTGTATGCAAAAACGTATTTGATTCTGTTTGAATTTGCGGCTCTTATCGTTTGCCATAGAAAATACGCTTTTCAAACATAAAACGTTGCTGGTAAACTACCCCTTCCCCTTAACCGATCTTCACCAAAAACAATAGGTCTTGAGAGCTCTATAATTCAGGGTAGTATGCAAAAAATTATTTGATTATGCTTAAATTTGCGGCTGTTATCGATTGCCATATAAAATACCCTTGTTAAAACATAAAATGTTGCCGGTAAACTACCCCTTTCCCTTAACCGATCTTTACCAAAATCAATAGGTGTTGAGAACTTTACAATTCAGGGCTGCATGAAGACATTATTTGATTGTGTTTGAATTTGCGGCTGTTATTGTTTGCCATAGAAACAAATTACCCTTGATTTAAAAAAAAAAGTTGCTGGTAAACTACCCTTTTCCCTGAACCAATCTTCACCAAAAACAATAGGTCTTGAGTACTCTATAAATCAGGGCTGTATGCAAAAAATTATTTGATTCTGTTTCAATTTGCGGCTGTTATCGTTTGTCATAGAAATAGAAAAAAATCTAACACACACAGACACACAGATAGACAGACAGACACACACAGACACTACGAAAAATTACTTTTTTTCATGTTTTGAGTGTAGTACAATCAGAATCTGCAATAATCTCGAAGAGATTTTTTTTGCCATCACCATACTTAAGGAACATGGAAGTAAAATTACCCCCAATAAAAAAATGTTCCTGGTAAACTATCCCTTCCCCTTAACCGATCTTCACCAAAACCAATAGGTATTGAGAACTCTATAATTCAGGGCTGTGTGCAAAAGAGTAGTTGATTCTGTTTGATTTTGAGGCTGTTATCGTTTGCCATAGAAAAAAATTACACTTGTTTAAAAAAACCGTTGCCGGTAAACTACCCCTTTCCCTTAACCGATCTTCACCAAAATCAACAGGTATTGAGTACTCTACAAATCAGATCAACATGCGAAAAATTATTTGATTCTGTTTGAATTTGCGACTCTTATCATTTGCCATAAAAAATACCCTTTTAAAACATAAAACGTTGCTGGTAAACTACCACTTCCCGTTAACCGATCTTCACCTAAAACAATAGGTCTTGAGTACTCTACAGATCAGGGCGAACTACCCCTTTCCCTTAACCAATCTTCACCAAAATCAGTAAGTCTTGAGAACTCGACTATTTAGGGCTGTATGCAAATAATCATTTGATTCTGTTTGAATTTGGGGCTGTTATCGTTTGCCATATAAAATACCCTTGTTAAAACATAAAACGTTGCATGTAAACTACCCCTTTCCCTTAACCGATCTTCACCAAAACAACAGGTCTTGAGAACGCTACAATTCAAAAGAGGCTGTATGCAAAAGAGTAGTTGATTCTGTTTGAATTTGCGGCTGTTATCGTTTGCCATAGTACACAATTACCCTTGATTAAAAAAAAACGTTGCTGGTAAACTACCCCTTTCCCTTAACCGATCTTCACCAAAAACAATAGGTCGTGAGTACTCTACAAATCAGGGCTGTATGCAAAAAATGATTTCATTCAGTTTGAATTTGCGGCAATTATCGTTTGCCATAGAAAAAAAATCTTCAGACACATAGACAGACAGACAGACACACAGACAGACACACACACAGACACTTTTCGAAAAATGACTTTTTTCATGTTTTGAGTGTAGTACAATCAGAATCTGCAATAATCTCCAACACGATTTTTTTTGCCATCACCATACTTCCATTTCCTTAAGGAACATGGAAGTAAAATTAAATCGGATTATTCTTATTATTCTGATTGCCAATATTTATAAAAAGGAGTTTATTTTTCTCGTACGTTTTCGTACGTTGCGAATTTGTTGTTCGGTTTGAGACACATTTGTCTACTCTGCATATGTGGGTAGAAATGCTTACACATTTATGCTTACGTAAAGTGCGAAAATGCCTATGTTAAAGAATATCTGCTAGAATGCCGGAATATCTATGAAAACAGAATATTCGACAGCAGACGTAACTTTTAAATCAAATTTTAAAAGTTAATATTAATCGTTTTTGTTAAAGTGTTAATTCCACGATTGTATACTTCAACAACATTGATTAGTTTGGGATACTCCCACATGAATGAACATAAAATTATTTTAAATTACCACACAATTATATATAAGTACCACGCAGTACCCTATAGTGGCAGAGGGATGGTGAGGCAGTGAGGGGGGAGAGGGAGAGAAGAGTTTTTTGGGGCGTTAAATCTCCACCAATGATCGAGTGTAAACATGTGCTTATAAAAATTGAGTAATATAAGTCCAATTAAATACTAAATTGTTTATGTCAATATGAACAGTATTATCTGCGGTACGTTGCAGTTGTTTTGTGAGTAGGAACTCTCTTAAAGTAAACATTGCTACTTGTCTGGTGACTGAGGAATGGTTCAGATTTCTTTTCTACATTCTGTTTTAGTTAAAGTTGCATGTTCTGGTAATTATTATAAAAGAAACTGTCGTGCATTCATAATATCCCAATGTTTATTCAACACGGAGAGTATCCAACTCGGTTTACATATTTATTGTTGTGGAATTAATTCCATAGTTTTAATTTTCAAAAAACCATAAAACTTGTTGGTCCCTATTAGAAACTTTTACAGATGTGACTATTGTTTTATCCAATTTTCGATAGCAACAGTTATCATCCGTATTTAGTATATTTTCAAATTGTTTTAGTTTTGGTTAAATACTCTTTCGAACATAAAATCAGAAAACCGTCCGCTACTCCATACAGATGTAGCAAGTAACATTACATCGCAGTGTATTAAAGAGGCGGGGTATCATTGCACCCGTGACATGATTTCAGCATCTGAGTCGAGCCAAATGGCTGCCAGGTGATAAACTTAGTGGTGATACAGTAGACGGAATGGTCAACCGCCAACACTGTCATCCGCTTGAAGGGGGGGGGGGAAGAAGGCTTTAGTGTATAGCACTGCCGCTGAAAGTGATTCAGGCGACAGGTGTCGCTTGTCTCAAGCACAGCAGGCAGACGACTTGAGGCGTCGGTCGCTCTCCGCGAGGCAGAGAAACTCCGTGCCAGTGACAGAGGTAATAATAGCAAGCAGCGCGGTCGGGTGCAAGGAGGGAAGAAAGGACAGCTTCGAAGGTTGACTCAGGGGCTTGGAAGAAGTTAAATGAAGTTAAATTTTTTATTGAGGATGTCTTTATGGAGGGTCATCAAGAATCGCCCGAGGGCGTTTGATCCGGATCGGTGGAGGAGGTTGCGTGGTACTAATGGTAAGGGAAGGATGAGGTCGCAGTTACAGCAAAGAAAGTTACAACTAACGACCGGACAAAGGCTGACAAGGTAGGAACTCGAAAACCTCCTCGAATTACATCATTTCTGACAAACCAAGGAGATCCCGACAAGGAACGTAGGGTTTTCGATTGGAACCTTTCCAATCTACTGGACTAGAGTCCAGTCTGCTGGTGGTGGACAGAAGTGATCACAAGCGGGAGCCGCATAGGTCAATACTGACCTGAGGAACAAAAGATAAATGGTGAGTTTTGTGAGCAGCGCCAGGGGGGCAGCGACACAAGAGAAATGGGAAGTTTGGCTCTTACAGATGTCACTACAGTTCCTTCAAATGTTTGTAGGTCAGTCAACATATTGTTATTCTGCCCTTTGTCTTTATAACCTGCCTTGGCACCAATTCCTCTTCAAAACACAACCAATGGCAAAGTACTTTACCAAAAATAATGATTGCATACAATTAAATAAAGATCCAACAGAAAAATATCTTAAACACACAGTAGAACTAATAAAAACAGCTAAAAACATTTTCAACAATAAAAATACAGACATATATATAAATAATAATCCAGAACCACCTAAAATGAATAGCCTAATAAAAACACACAAATTAAACAACCCAATACGACCACTAATCAACTTCAAAAAAGCACCTCCATACAAAATAGCAAAAATAATAGCACATAAACTGAAAAGTAACCATCTAACAAATAATTATCACAACATAAAAAATACGTAAGAATAAATAGACAAGCTAAAGCTAATAAATATAGATGAAAACACATTTTTCACATCATATGACATCACAAATATGTACACCAATATTCCATTTGATGAAACAATAGACATAATAATAAACAAACTTAAAGAACAAAATGAAGACACACAATATATAACTGAAATAAAAAATATCCTCCAACTAATACTAAAACACAATTACTTTGAATTCAATAGCAAAATTTAGCAACAACAAGAAGGATTGGCAGTGGGATCTCTATTATTTATCATAATAGCAGAAATATTCTTAAAACATATAGACACCAAAATACAAAATATTATAAATTCCTTTGATCCAAATGGCATTTGGATAAGATATGTAGATGATGGGCTATATGTATCAAATAACAAAAATACAAATGCAGATAACATATTAAAACAAGTAAATAACATACATCCAAAAATACAATTCACTTAAGAAAAAGAAAATCATAACAAAATCAACTATTTAGACATAACCATCACAAGATACAATAACCAACTACAATATGCAATATACAGAAAACCAACTTCCACTAACATCATTATACCTAACCATTCTGACCACCCACCACAACATAAAATGGCAGCATTCTACTCACTATTTAACAGAATGTTCAAAATACCCCTAAACAAAAAAGAAACAGACAAAGAAAGAAATATAATTTACCAAATTGATTATGAAAATGGATATAATGAAAATACTGTAAACAAAATAGAACATAAAATCAAATATAAAATAAAAACTGAACAATTAAGAGTTAATCAAAGTGAACAAAACAAAAATAATAACAACAATAAAAATGGGCCACATTCACATACATAAATAATAAAATGACAAAGCTAACAAAACTGTTTAAAAACACAGACATTAAAATAGTATACAAACATAACAAAAATTATCTACAAAAACTAAATAACCCACACAACAAAGATAATACAACAACCAATGGTATATACAAAATTGAATGTCAAGATTGCAATAAATTTTACATAGGACAAACAAAAAACAACTGAAAAAACGTTATTTTGAACACCTAAACGCATACAAAAAACCAGAAATATACAAATCTAATTTGGCCACACATGCAATAAACAGTGGACATGAATTCCCAGACATAACCAACATGACACTAATAAAACACATACCACACAAAGGCACCATAATAAACAAATATACAAACATAAAACACAAAACATACTAATACCTGACCAAATACAAATCAATACAAAACATGACACAATTTTCAAAGCACTCAACATCGAAAATACACAAAATACTAATACATACACCAAAATCGCACACAATAATACCAATTTAAAGTACCAAAACCCAACAGGAAACCTCAATAACAACCAGCCAACACACAAGTACTTCACCAGACGCAAAATCACGAAGGCTGAGGATGGGAACACATTGGTTCCAAGACAAGTTCCTAATAAGAAAAAAATATCTTGAGGTAATTTCATTATAAATATTAAATATAATATATTACAACGTTAACGAGTTGTATGTGATGATGGGTGTAATCTAATAATAATAACATTATGTAATTTGGTTTAAAATCGTGTAAATATTTATTAAACAAAAATTCTTATTTGGTTGCGAATTAAAATGTCATTATAATTTGCTTGTGTGTGTGTGGCCATAGCACACATCTAATTATTACATATAAGTGATACTCTCGTATTACACATAGGCATAATATACAATCATATAATCTAATACACATTTATGATTATCTAATATTGCTCTCGGCTTGCTCATTAGTGTGATAATGATTAGATTATCTAATTATTTTCTAATTATCTAATCTCTTTTGATTTTACTGCATATGCATTACTTTGCTTTCTAATACAAATTTACTAATTACTTTATCAATTTAAATATCAAAATTATAGATTCAAAATTATAGCTTCAAAGTTATTGATTCAAAAACATTCTTAAACATTACTCTAATTATTATACAAAGAATATTTACATTTTGCAAAAATTATTAATTCATATTTGAATTAGATTGTCTCTCTTTTTTACATCGTTAATTATTGTCTTTGTGCGAGTCTCTGGTTTACAAGTACATGGTTGTTTGTCACCTTATTGCCGTGGTAAATCGGCAGCGTGTCCTCTTCGGTCTTAGGTCCTTGATCCTGGATGCTCCTTTGTCGTCGTGTAGCCCTGGAGTCCTTGATCCTCGTACTTCGTCCGTCGGATTCTCGTACACTGGATTCTACTGCATGTACTTGGCTGCTCCCTCGTCTCCCGTCATGGTTCTCAGGTTGCAGGTGCTCTCACGAAAATGATGAGTAGTCGTGAAGCCCCTGGCTGCTGCTGTGGTTGAGATACAAACGTTGTTGTCTCTGGGCAGAGCCTCCGGCTGCTACGGTAGTTGTACGTAAAAGAGTTGTAGTTGTTGGGCAGAGCCTCCGGCTGCCAAGATGATTGAACGAGAAAGAAAATGAAGTTAGTGCGTCTCGTGTATTTATACCCAGGGCGCTAAAATCATGTTTTGACAATATTCTGCATGTCAGAGTCTGTCGAAGGCGTCACTTCTCACACACGATTCTTGTCACACCTAGCCTAATTCGCCTCTCCTCGCGAAATGCGAAGTCTTTTGCACATTACCCGATATTCATTTTGTCGGTAATTTTTATGTGTTCACCATGTATAAACCGTTTTTCTTTATCTTAATTAACATAAGTTTTATTTATTTTTTATTTTCCTGTAATTACACTTTTTATCCTTTTTACGCTATTTTTTATACACATGTGTGTCTTATTTTTATACACACTTTGGTGTATTTGGTTTTGTGATATTATGCTCACACTCTTTACAAAATAAATAAATTCATATAATTAATAGCGTTCCTTAAGGGGGACGCTTTTCAGGAATTGACAGGTTTCACTCACACATGTAACATACGCGTGTGTACACAGACACAGTAAAATGGCGTGATCTACTTGTCTCGACATGAAAGTTTGGTCGTTCCTTATACAGTTCAGATTGAAAGCTGAATTATTATTGTTAACAATATGAATTATTCATTTACTTTAATTAATTATTTTAATTAGTTTGTGCAATGCACAGTACCCTATGCATTTGTATTGTTGCAATATATATATATATATATATATATATATATATAGTTTGTACTGCTGTTAAAATGCACACAGTACATAATAGGGAGGTAATAAATTTTAAAAGAGAAAGGATGCAGATTTTGTATTGAATGTAACATGTGTTTTAAAATGTAAACAAAAAACATTGGGATTATCGACTCACCCAGTCAACATAGAGGTCGATTCCTATATGATATAAAACAATATTCAATTATATGTTATGAAAAGAATATATGAAATTGGAATGAATGTTATAAGAAGAGTAAAGAGTAATAAAATTATAATTTAATAAATAACAAATAGAATTACGAATATTAGAGGTAAAATAAAGATGTTTAATAAGAAATAGAAAAATTATATATGTTTTAATAGGTATATGATAAACAGATGTAAAGAAATTAGGGAATTATCAAAGTGGCAATTTTGTAAATTGTTAAAAAATTGTATTGTATAGTGATGAAGGAAATGTTTATTAGTCTAATTTTGTTTTCAATAAGAACAACATGAAGGGTCTAATTTTATTTTTAATAAGAACAACATGAAGAGTCTAATTTAATATCTAATGGTAACAGCGTGAAGAGTCTAAAATTATATCTATAAGAGTAGCTTGAAGAGTCTAAATTCATAAAATAACATTTGTACATCATCAAGTTAATGTAACATGGAAAAGAAAATATAGTAAAGGAATTAAATTTGTGATACCAGAGTTTTGATTACAATATTTAATAAATAAATAATATTACGAGAAATATAACAATATCCTTAATAGAACGACGATAGAAGAGGGAAATCCTGGACTGAAGAAGAGTTTAAGTGGCCATAAAGGATAATTAAGTGTGCCGAGGAGACATCTGTGTTGCAGTCGTCCTGGAGAGCGGCATTCAGCGGTGAGATCAATAAGAAATTTGTGTGAAGGAACAGATTGCCAAGCCTAATATTGCTTTTGAAAAAAGGTAAACAACAACCAGAAGTGAAGCCGTGGCAGCTTGAAGAAGTCAGAGTCGGTCAAGTTACATTAGTCTGGTATATATTTTTTACATGTTTAATTCTCAAAATACTATATATTAACTGAATTTGGTTTGGTTTAAAGAAAAGACAATATTAGATACAATCGTAAATACGATCAAAAGCTTAATAATCATTAACCCTGAGAGAAAGAGTTTCTTTACATGTACTGGTAAACAAAAAAAACATAATAACAGTAGGTACATTTATTAATTATTTTATACTATTAAATAATTACAAGACTCATAAAAAAATAACAGTACAATATATATATTGTAGCAAATACTAATAAATAGAGTTCGTTTAAACCTTTGTTCAACGTTACGCTCCACTGTGGTGAGCGTCAATTTGTAACAAGCCGCTGTTCGTCTATGTTAAGCCCCACTGTTGTGAGCGCCAATTTGTAACAAGACCTGTATACACTGGTTACAAATAAATAGCTGTGTATTGTAAAAAAAAATTTTTAATTTAAGTTAAAAAAGAAATTTTTCAAAAAAAATTGTTTATGTTTGTTTGTTGTTGAATAATTTATAAATAATTCTTGTTGTGAGTTTCCGTTGAAAATTTCAAATTCTGTGAGTTTATTATGTTAATATATGCACTTCTGGTTGACCGTAAAATGAGTCTGGAGTTAATCAGATTGTCTTATTTTACTAATCGATTTACGATTTTCTTCTATACTCCAGTATATCAATTTTCTTTAGTAAAGGTCGTCTTCCAGTAAGTTCTGTAGTTAATAAACACTCTTATATTAATGTGTGAAATAATTTTAAAACGAGATAATAGAATTATTTTGATTTATTAACATTTATTTGGAAAATATCGATTGACAATCGATATTGATATAATGTTCGACTCTTTTCAGGGATAATCGATTTCACAAAACAGGTTATATTATATGAATGTTTAGAATGGTTTTTTTAGCGGTTATAACTATATAGTCAGAGAAGGGACAAGCATAGAAAGTATAACATGTACAAAAGAATTTTTAATATTTAATAAATGACAAAGTTGATAATAAGATATAATGTTTATAAAATTGAAATATTCAGACCAATGGTGTGGCGACGAATCTCTGCTGGCAGACACTTTGCATGATGGGAGTTCAAAATGGCGGCACGCCTCGTTGTAGAAGAAAACTGCGAAATGATGGTTGGAAATTCTGATAATAAAATTACCTTCACAACTGTTTTATTATCTCCGGAATAGTGTATAATGTCTATTGTGTTGTTTGAGGTGTCCTGTTTAAGTGTTCTTCGTTCACTGGCCTTATTGTTTTGTATATTGGTGTTTTCACTCTTGTCTGTGTGTAGCTAAAATCATGAGTTTCGTTGTAACGTGAATTCTTAAAGTGTGATAGCTTTACTGGTTTATTTCACAAGTATTCTGTTAAGTATTGATTGTTCTCACTGTTTGTGGTGGTGTGTCTCACTGATTTTAAGTTTAAAGTGACAATTTCGGTAACACTCGTTTTTTCAATGCATAACCTTATACGCCATTAAATATACTCTATATAGGTTCTTAGAGCGATTTTATAACAACCGTTCGCGTTGAATGTTAATTAAGAACTGTTTTACTTCCTTCGTCTACTGAAATATCTTGCCAAGTTAATATTAGAAAAGTATAATTTCAATATAAATCACTTCCTCTCCATGTGATTATAAAATACATTATATCCAGAATATTTTTTGTTTATTGATTGCTTTTGTGAACTAGTAATTATATAATTGGTTTCTTTGACTCCTTCTGTTTAATTTGACATACAATAGTCCATATTTATAAAGTTTTTTGTTAAAATTGCTATATTTCTGTCTTCTTGGAAATATAGGCCTAATATCTGGTTCCTGTTCTTGTCCAACATATTAGCCATCTTAAGTGTTATAAATATGATTATAATAATTTTCTGATTGATATAAATCCTTTTCTCTCTTAATTTCTTATAAATTTAACAATTTGATCATCCTTTTAGTTGTAATTCATTAATTTACTATTGTTCCTTTGAAATGGTTAGGTATTACATTTTGAAATTTTTTAATAATTTTATACAACCTTTTATATGATTCTTTTAAAGTATAGTTTCAGTTATAGTAGTTGGTGATTGATTTACCTTATATAAATCTAATTAGTTTGCTTGGTTTATTTAACTTCCTTACTCAAATATTATTGTTATTGGAATTTCCATTTTGGCCTAGATTCTATTGTTTTACATATACTGGTTTTTTAATATTACTAATTCTATACCCTCTCTGACTGTCTAAAGTTAACATAATATTACATAAAAATTCCTTATACAACTATTGAAACATGTAGCATTGTATTCCTGCTCATACTACAAAAACAATATTGAAATTAATTATCAGTCTTAAAAGCTAGATATTGGTTTTAACTATTTCTAAAAAATTACATAACAATCATTTTACAATTAGTCTAGTATACAGACATAAACATTTTATGATGTATGGAACTGGTATATATAATAAACATTCTTATGTTACTTATAATTCTATATTCTATTAAGACCTTGAAATGTGGAGTTCATAGGCTCTGAACATAAACATAATTAGCTATTTGATTGTTAAATTTTCCTTTAAACTTAATCTAATTACAGCCCTTTCTGTTTATTCTATATTACATTTTTTAATCCCCTGTCACAGTAATTATTTCCCCTCAGCTCTCTTTATCATTTGCATTCCTATGAATGTTTTTTGATAAAAAGATGTGGCCTCTTTTATGAAACATTTAACATATTTTCATAACAATACTTCATGAGATGTTATTTTTGTATTTATTATAAAACTTAAAAGTTATTTGATTGTACATAGTTAAAATATAAGTCACACCTTTATTTGAAGTTTATTAAATAGAAATCACTTGCACTGGTACACTTACACTGTTGGTTCTTATTTACATTTGAGTTCTACAATATCCTAAGACCAAACTTTTAGTTATAAGGGACTGTGAAGATTTGTTTATTTTATTACATAATAACTTTCTTTGGTGCACTTCTATTTACTACTAAACACTTTTGTTTATAATTATTTTACATGAGGTTTTGGGGTGTTATACTTTCTTTGGGGTAATATTAACATTTGGTTCGGGGTTTGTTATTTTTATTAATAGGTTTTAATGGGTGTTCTTCGTAGTTCTCCCATCCTACATCTTCTTTTCTTTATTTCTTCTGTCTTGGGTTTTCCAAGGTAAGTTTTTCATTATGTCCTTTGGTTGGTTCGGGGTATCTTCTTTATCACCTGCTCCTAACCTTCCTGGGTAATCTCCTGATTTTATATGAGTTCCTTTGGATTTAATTTCCTTGATACTTTATCATTGCAATTTTATAATTTAATTATACCTTTCTTTTTTGGTGGTGTTGTTCACTTTGATATTTAATTCTTTTCATTTGATGATTAATTATTTTTATTTGATATTTAATTATTTTCATTTGATAATCAATTATTTTCCTTCGATCTTTCTTTTGAGTTAACTAATTTAAATGTAATTATGATCATATTATAATTATTACTTAGTGGATTATCTGTCATGCTACAGATTGCCCTCCTCCAGAAGTGATTTTTTCAGGCTGTACTTGGTTTGTCTGAAATAATTGCTTATGAGAATTATTATATTTTTTTATATTCTTGACTTCCTTCCATTTCTACATTTTTTCTCCTCTATATTTGAGCTTACATCTATTTCATTCTTAATTGATCTTCCTTGATAGTAATAGTCATCTGAGTTTCATATTTATTATTTTATTTTCATTTTTCTTCTTAGTGTTTTATCCCTGGGATATTTATTCCCTATCATTCCCTAACACGTGAGCTGGTGCAGTTCAGAGAGTACGCTACTTACTCTGCTGGCCAATACTTCACTTCTATTTGAGTACAGAGGCAAATCATCTCTGCTCAAAAAATATATTAATACTGCTGGACTTATCTACAGACAGTTATTAAAAAATTATTTAAGAATAGTCATTTTTATGACTATTTAAAAAATATCTTCGGATACTTCACTTCGTATATTGCTCAGAGATTTTAATATTCCTATCTCAGTTATTCTTCTGACTTGTTAGCTTGATGGTTATCGCAATTCTTATTATGGTGGGAAGCTCTTTTATTAATATAATTATCAATGTTTATTATCATATAAAGATTTGGTTATTAGTTCTTCATTCTTCTCTGGTTTTTATTACAATCTGCTCTTGTTTATATTAGTAGCATATATTTTCTGATATTTTTTGTTTGTTTCTTAGTTTTCATTGATTCCACCAGTTCATGTTCTAGAACTTTCTTCTAATTGTCTTTATTACATTTGAGACTTGTTTCATGATCATTTTCATTATTGTTTTATTTAATTACACTTATTTCTTTTGTTCCTTTTCTCAAATTACTTCTCTCTGATTCTTTATTCAAATGAATGCTTTAATTAATTTTTAATGAGGTCATTGTTTCTATTTGTATTACTTCAAAGTTTTAGTATTTTTATTTCAACACAAGTTTATTTATTGAATCGTATAACTGATTATTATTTCTTTTAATTTAATTTCATATAATGTTTTTATTGACCATTGGTTGTAATTTGATATTACCATATATTTGGATTTTGTTGACTTTAAGAACATTCTTTCTTTTTGTTTCTAAATAGTTTTTTCTTAATTATATTGTAGTAAGGTGATCTTACTTATAGTTTTAGAATTTTGATGATTATTTTCCAAAATTCTTTTTCTTTTTATTTATTCCATAATAATAGTTTCATTAATAATGGTAGTAAGGTGTTCTTACTTTATTTTTAAATTTGATTTTTTTATTTCAAAATTCATTTTCTTGTTATTTCTCAATTAATTTCATAAATCATAGGTAGTAAGTTGTGCTTACTTTGTTTTGGAATTTTGATGATTTTTTTTCATTCAAAATTCTTTTAATTATATTTCCATAATGGTTTCATTAATAATTGTGACTGTACGGTGATCTTACAATATTTTTGAATTTTGTTGTTTTAATATTCAAAATTCTTTCTTTTTTATATTTCAAATTGTTTCTTTCAAATCATTGGTAGTAAGTTGATCTTACTTTGTTTTTGAATTTTTAGGTTCAATTCTAGATTCAAATTCTATTTTCTAATTTTACTCCTCATGGTATTTTTTCATGGAAGCCTGGTTATATACACCCTTGATTCTACCAGAACTTATCTCCTTTATCTCATAAGTGTTATTGTTTTGGTCTTTGGAGACTATATAGGGTCCAGTGTTTAATACTAACAACTTTCTTGTTATCCCTTCCAATGAGCTGGGTAATTCCCGATTTTTTAATAATGCCTTCTCACCACTTGTATAGGTTAAGATTTTGCCCATACCTTTTTGGTATTTGTTTCGCCGTTTCTCCTGGTCTTCGGCCACCTTAATGTAAAATTTGATTCTGTCAAAGGTATAAATATTATCCCTTGGGAACTCTAATATTACTTCGATCTCTCTTGGGGGTTGTTTCTCGTACATGGCGGAGTATGGGGTAATTCCTATGGCTGGGTGGTATGCCAAGTTGAGGAATTCTTCTGTGGCTTCTAGATAGTCTTGCCACCTCCTATGTTGATGGTGGCAATATGTTCGTAATATTCGCCCCACTTCTCGTAATACTCTCTCTGCCGGGTTACTGCTCGGGTGGTAGACCGAGGTTTTATAAGTACGAACACCCATAGACAGTAGGGTATCTCGCCATTTTTTCCCCTTGAATTGGGTTCCGTGATCGGTAATGATCGAAACTGGTTTTCCGACGTTTGGGAAGTACTGGTCGGTTAATATGCCGAGAATTTTATTAGTAGTCGCCCGATTTGCTGGGTATAGCTTGACGAACTTCGTGAAGTGGTTCATCACGATGATTAGATACTTATATCTGTGACGACCACCACTGCGGGGAAATGGCCCGCAGATGTCCAAAAATACCTTTTCCAACTTTGCCTGTGATGTTATAGGAATCATTTGGCCTTCCTTTTTCTCATTATTCAATTTAACGAGTTGGCAAATGTGGCAACCTTTTATGTACTTCCGGACCTTCCGGTTGACATCTTTCATGTGGCAGCTCTCCTCCAGGGCCTTTATCACCTTTAAGGCGCCCACATGCCCATATCGAATATGACAGTGACTTACTGTCTCCTTTTCGATATGGGTTGGAATGATAACCTTCCATGTCTCCTTCCGCAACGATGGTTTGATGAATAGTATATTGTTATTAATTTTATAATATCGGGCGACAGTTTCGTCCCCTGCTTCCAATCTCGTCTTAATAGATTTTAATTTTGGGTCTGCTTGTTGGTGGGTGCTCAGGTTGGTTAATATTGTGGCTAGATCGGCTCTGGTGCTGATAATGTGGTATATTTTGAGTACACTTTCTTTCTCTCACTCGAATGTTTGCTTATCTATGTCAATTCGTGACAACACGTCCGCAACGACATTCTTCTTTCCTGGGATGTACTCCCACTGAAGATTGTACTCTTGTAGTAACAGTATCCACCGGGTCAACCTTCCGTGACTCAGTTTGCACCTCCTCAAGAACGATATGGACTTATGGTCTGTCCGGACGGTAACGGGGTAACATAGGATGTAGGTGCGGAATTTTCCACACGCGAACACTACACTTAACAGCTCTTTCTCAGTGACGTGGTAGTTCTTTTCGCACTGGTTTATTGCTCCACTTGCGAAGCAAATCA
The DNA here is from genome assembly GCA_034769895.1 of Magicicada septendecula. NCBI lineage: Eukaryota > Metazoa > Arthropoda > Insecta > Hemiptera > Cicadidae > Magicicada > Magicicada septendecula. The sequence goes on along the minus strand of CM068370.1, from coordinate 287,290,352 downwards.
CGAGATGTTCGCCCTCCTCATCCTCTTGATATAGTGTGGTGCCGAGACTAATGTCGCTGGCATCGCAATTTAGGAAGAACGGTTTACTGAAATCTGGATGGCGAAGTATTATTGGTTCAAGGAATTTTTCTTTAATCAGCTTTAAGGTCTCGTTCTGCTCTATACCCCATATCCATTTATTCTTGGATGACAGTTGCGGTTGAAATCTGGCGGTCAATTCAGCATACTTTTCCTGGAACTTGCGATAGTAATTACAGAGTCCCAGGAACGACTGTAATTGCCTTTGATTCTTTGGTGTTGGAAATTTCTGAATCGCTTCTACTTTTTCAGCCGATGGTGAGATTCCTTGGTCATTTAATATAAAGCCCAAGAACTGAATTTCCTTGGCTATGAACTAAGATTTTTCTAGCTTGAGCGTGATGTTATTCGCAGGCAATTTCTTCAGCACATGTTCCACACGGTAGCAGTGTTCCTCCCAAGTTTCTGAGGACACTAGCAAATCATCTACGTACACGGTGGTGAATTGTAATGCTTCCTGGCGAAGTATCTGGTCCATGCAGTGCACAAAAACGGCGACCGAATTCACGAGTCCGAAGGGCAATCTCTTAAACCGGTAGTTACGCCCTTCGAATATGAAGGCCAGATACTGGCGACTCTGTGGGTGCAATTCCACCTGCCAGTAGCCGCACACCGTGTCCCAGGTACTAAAGTACTTGGTATCGTGGAAACGTTTTAAAATCTCTTCTATCTCACCGGGCGAAGTCCTGTCATTAATAATCATCTTATTGATTTCTCGCGCATCTAGGCAAAGACGGACTTGTCCGTTTTTCTTAGGAATAGCCACAATAGTACTGGTGTATGGGGATTGGCTACTCTCTATTATGTCACGGTTAATCATCTTAGTTATTTCAGCTCTTACTGCTTCCTTTCGTGATTGCGCGATGGGGTATGACTTCCGGTTAAAGTCCACTGTGTCTCGAAATTGTAGAGTACACTGGAAGTTTTTTACTTTACCGGGCTCGTCAGGAAATACTGATCTGTAGTGTTCGTAAATTTTTATTAATTTGTCCGCTTGGTGTGTTGGCAAACTTTCCCCTGTAATACCGCTCCGGAAATCCCTGATGTCCTGGATCTTTTGTGACCATAAATCCTCATTAGCGTTATCGTCCATTATCTGCTCAATCATAGGATTATTGTTTATGTAATTGATCCTACGGATCTGTTGGTGGACATCGCTGGGAATTACTCTGTCGCTACCAACCAAGTCAGCCGTCCAAGTTTGTCCGTTCGTAAAAAGTGACAATTTCTCCATTCGTAAATCGATTATGGCGGAGTTCCGCCTGAGCACATCGCATCCCACCAATATGTTAAATGGCAGCCCGGTTGCCACTAAGAATTCCATGTCAACCGCTATACCACAGCTAATCACATTGGCGGAAACTTGTCTTCTTATTGTCTTGTTTTGGCGGCCGGTTGCACCCAATAAAATAATATTATTCAACGGCAATGTCGGTAATACTCTGCCGCATTCTCTCTGTATCCTCTCCAAATCTGTCATACTAATTATAGATACATTGGAACCAGTATCGATCATTAAATTGGCGGGGACTCCTTCTACCTCCGCATTGACGTGTATTATTTCATTATTTATGCTACTGTTGGGACTAGTATCGTCCTCCTCCAATAACTCGTGTCGGAGGTTTTTTAGATAATTACAACCTATTATTGTGATACGATTAGTTTCCGTTGCGCTTGGCAACTCATTTATATACCCAGGCGTTAGGAGCAGCAAAGGGTCTATATGATTTATTACTGCCTCCTCCCGTTTAAATGTTCGACATCATTGTTATTATGGGTCGCACTGGTTGACGAATCAGTCGGGAGAACTTGAGTGGGTCCCTGCCGCTCTGTTCGATGATCCAACGGTTGTTCGCGGTTTGTCATCCGTTCTGTGTTGTCTAGACTGGTACTCCGTCTAGTAGGATTGTACCTTGGTACGTCACGTTCTCGGCTCCTCCGCCGATCTTCATATTCATGATAGCTGTTGCGTTGCTGATGGTAGTACCGACGTTGGCGACCGTCTTCTGCTCGTATAAAGTTCACCCTTGGTCTAGAAAACCTATTATCATTATTGTTATTATTTTGTGGATTGCCACGATTATTATTATAATAACATTCGTTGTTATTATAATTGGGGTTTCTCTGACTATTAGGGTTTGGGTAATATGGGTTTCTGTTACCCTGATAAACATTATTTGTTCGGTTATTATTTGGATTATTTTGAATATGGTTATTGTTATTATTATTGTTGTTGTTGTTGTTGTTGTTGTTGTTGTTGTTGTTGTTGTTGTTGTTGTTACTCGGTGGATTGGTGCGGTTTCCCTGGTATCCATTGTTGTTGTTGTTGGTATATGGATAGTTTCTGGGTTCTGGCCGATCATTCCTCCTCCGGCTTTGTCGCAAGTACTCCTCGTTCTCATAATTTGCGAGAAGTTCAGTCATGGCCTGTATGGTCTTAATTTGACTGCCTCTCCTTGCTCGAATCACCTCCTCATCATAGTGAAATGACAACTTGTTTATGAGGCATTCTTCAGGTATGGCTGGAACCAAATGATTGGCCATACATACTTTGCCGAGGAAGTACGCAGTCATTGAGCTACCCACTTGTTGTTTGTAATGGCCGTGACAGATGTTGTCACGGATTAAATTTTGGGTAGTCTCAGACCAGTATTTCGCCTTAAATAGGCTCTTAAACTGCTGGTAATCTTCGATGTCAGAACGGTTGGCCATTAACCAATGATCGGTCATTTCTCTAAATGGCTCGTCTAACAACTCCCTGTTATTGACCCATCTGTTGCCCCATGTTTGGCCATGTACTCCTCTATTCGGGCCAAGAACTCCATGGGCTTTCGTTTATATTGGCGGAAGTTCAACCACTCTCGATTCTCATTCATTGGGAAATTAGTGAAGTTAGTCGGTCGGTTTCGGATTACCTCCATCTCCTCCTGGCTCTGCCGCACTTGACCGGTGATATTGGTAATTACCGCTTCCATCCCGTCGCAACTTTCTGTGACTTGGCTTCGCACCTTACTTATTTCCTCCTGTGTTTCTTTTCGGTTTTCTTCCAACCTTGTCTTCTGGTGTTCCTTGATCTGGGTAATTTCGGTATTTATTTCTTCCCTGACTTCCTGTACTTCACTCTCAGTTTGGCGACATCTTTCGTCAAATTCCTGATCTGTTGGTTTACTATGATTGTCTCTTGTTCCAATTTTTTAATTATGGGTCTCTTATTGTCGTTGATTTTCCTGTTCAACTCTTCCTTCCCCAACTCTATTCTCTCGTCTACCTTGTTCATGTTTTCCTGGTTGACTTCCCTTATTTCTTCTCTTAATCGTTGGTTATTCTCATCCAGTTTCTCCTCCATCTTCTTATTGTTTTCATCCATCCTTTGATTAGCTTTATCAATTTTCTGACTCAAGGATCGATTGTCATCCTCCATTTCCTTGCTGCTTTCCTCCATTTTCTCTTCCATCTTCTTTCTATTTTCTTCCATCTTCTTGGTATTTTCTTCCATCTTCTTACTCAAAGATTGGTTATCCTTTTTCCTTTCCTTGTTGTTTTCCTCCATCTTCTCTTCCAAATTCTTACTGGTTTCTTCCAACTTCTTACTGTTTTTTTCCATCTTCGCTTCCATCTTCTTGCTGTTTTCTTCCATCTTCTCTTCCATCTTCTTACTGTTTTCTTCAATTTTTTTACCCAATTCTTCTTTTGTGGATTGGTTGTCCTTCTTCAAATCCTCTTTGGTGGCATCCATCTTCTTACTAGTTTCATTAATTTTCTCCATCATCTGCCTGAACATTTCTTGTATTGCCACGTTTTCTGTTTGCGTGGGTAATTCAGGTTGTTCCTCTGGTGGTGCGGGTTGTTTATGTTCCACCGGGGGTAGTAACACTTCTATATCTTCCACGGGTGTTGCCTCCTTGTCCCTCATATCGACTTCCTTTTCGGCCTCTCCCGCCCTCTTTTTAGAAGTAGTACGACGCTGCATGTTGTTTCCTTCTTGACGGTATAACCGCTGCCAAGCTTAATTAGTAATTGGGCAAGTTACTGTCTTCCAATAGCTAATTGAAGCCCCACGTTGGGCGCCAATTTGTAACAAATACAAATAAATAGAGTTCGTTTAAACATTTGTTCAACGTTACGCTCCACTGTGGTGAGCGTCAATTTGTAACAAGCCGCTGTTCGTCTATGTTAAGCCCCACTGTTGTGAGCGCCAATTTGTAACAAGACCTGTATACACTGGTTACAAATAAATAGCTGTGTATTGTAAAAAAAAAAATTTTAATTTAAGTTGGAAAAGAAATTTTTCAAAAAAGAATTTTTTATGTTTGTTTGTTGTTGAATAATTTATAAATAATTCTTGTTGTGAGTTTCCGTTGAAAATTTCAAATTCTGTGAGTTTATTATGTTAATATATGCACTTCTGGTTGACCGTAAAATGAATTTGGAGTTAATCAGATTGTCTTATTTTACTAATCGATTTACGATTTTCTTCTATACTCCAGTATATCTATTTTCTTTAGTAAAGGTCGTCTTCCAGTAAGTTCTGTAGTTAATAAACACTCTTATATTAATGTGTGAAATAATTTTAAAACGAGATAATAGAATTACTTTGATTTATTAACATTTATTTGGAAAATATCGATTGAAAATCGATATTGATATAATGTTCGGCTCTTTTCCAGGGATAATCGATTTCACAAAACAGGTTATATTATATGAATGTTTAGAATGGTTCTTTTAGCGGTTATAATTATATAGTCAGAGAAGGGACAAGCATAGAAAGTATAACATGTACAAAAGAATTTTTAATATTTAATAAATGACAAAGTTGATAATAAGATATAATGTTTATAAAATTGAAATATTCAGACCAATGGTGTGGCGACGAATCTCTGCTGGCAGACACTTTGCATGATGGGATTTCAAAATGGCGGCACGCCTCGTTGTAGAAGAAAACTGCGAAATGATGGTTGGAAATTCTGATAATAAAATTACCTTCACAACTGTTTTATTATCTCCGGAATAGTGTATAATGTCTATTGTGTTGTTTGAGGTGTCCTGTTTAAATGTTCTTCGTTCACTGGCTTTAATTGTTTTGTATATTGGTGTTTTCACTCTTGTCTGTGTGTAGCTAAAATCATGAGTTTCGTTGTAACGTGAATTCTTAAAGTGTGATAGCTTTACTGGTTTATTTCACAAGTATTCTGTTAAGTATTGATTGTTCTCACTGTTTGTGGTGGTGTGTCTCACTGATTTTAAGTTTAAAATGACAATTTCGGTAACTCTCGTTTTTTAAATGCATAACCTTATACGCCATTAAATATACTCGATATAGGTTCTTAGAGCGATTTTATAACAACCGTTCGCGTTGAATGTTAATTAAGAACTGTTTTACTTCCTTCATCTACTGAAATATCTTGCCAAGTTAATATTAGAAAAGTATTGTTTAAATATAAATCACTTCCTCCCATGTGATTATAAAATACATTATATCCAGAATATTTTGTGTTCATTGATTGCTTTTGTGAACTAGTAATGAATCTATTTCTTACTGTTTGATGCGTTGACCGAAGGTAGGAATCTGTAGAGGTCCTCCTTTCGATGGTGTTGCACAGAAGAATGGTTTGATCAATGCTGTTGAAGATGCCCTGGCTATTACAGATGCTGTAGCCTTCTGTAGCACAGGTCCTTCACGGCTGATTGATTAATTACTTAATTAATTATTTAATTAACGGTTGTTTTACGCAGCTAGTGTTATTGAATATTGTTAATTCATCTACACTGCGGACTACTTCTCGATTTAGAACAGAATCTGCACTGTTGTGTAATTTAAAATTTCTGTATGTGAATTATACACGTCTAGTGTGTTTAAGTACCGAACGAAGAGTGATGTTACCCCTCGCTTTTAGCTGGCGTCTGTTTTAAATACGGGCTGCTGATTGGTTGTACAAATAAATCATGCGTTTTTCCAGTTCCGACAATCTCGAACAAGTCGCTCAAACACTCCGTGACAGGTTCCAAACGGCAGAAAAATTCTTGTCAAAATCGTACTTCCTGTATTTGCAAATCGATTGATTACAGGTATTTGCAAATGTGTTTCCGAAGATCTGACCACAGAATATTGTTGCTTAGGTCTTTATCTGTGTGTGTGTGAAAACACCTTATTCCTACGTAGCATAATTCTCTCGTTATTCCTGTTGGCGTGCGCCATCCGTATAACTTCTTTATTTGTTAATTATATTAACTGAGCTTGCGGCTACTTATAAAGCTTTTCTTGCTGAATACAATGCTGTTTTCAGAATTGCCGTATATTTACAATTTTTGAAGTTATCGTAGGTTGAACTGATAATTCGCTTTGAGTAAAATTACCTGTTTGAACTGGATTCTAATGTAGCGGTGACGTGGTTAGAGTGAGATGGCTGCGATTATACGCTCTCTCTCTTTCTTACGGCGTTACACTCGTACCGTCTATAGCTTTCATATAACGCTCTGATAGGAAGCTATTATGAATCGTTATATATTCCCCCACTCGGTGTAAAAAAATTGATTATTTAAATCATTAATTTTTTTTCTAATGTACAGTTTTACACTGATTAAAAATTTTTGCATTTTCTTTAGCACTTTTTCCCGCACAAAACTTGCACTACTACAATGTCGCTTACATCTATCTTCTAACTAAAGATTACAATGTTTCTTAACCTAACATGGTATTTTCGAAATTTATATGATAATTTTTTAATCATCATTTTGGATTAATTAATGTCAATAATCTAAATAAAAATTCTACATTTATTTAAATAACATTTTTTATCATTATTATTATTAATATTGATTCAAAACAATTATTTATTTATTTAATTGACCTGGTTTGACTCTCATACCTTATGGCTCAAATTATTGTTTCTTTATGGGTCAATATTTTGTTTATATTTTCTTAAACTATCCCCATGGTACTTTCCTATAATTTTATTTTTCTCGACATCTTTTAACAGACATGTGTACCTTGCAATCTGTTTTTCTATCCTATAAGGTCCCATGAATATCGGAAAGAACATGGCCGTGGTATTATCTATGGCAGAGGATACAGGATTCACTTTCACTAGCACTTCCTCTCCTTCCACAAACCTTACCAACTTGAGAGTTCGATTATATCGTTCTACTCTCTTTTGACCTTCTCTTTGTATTCTCTCTTCTGCTATCCTGGTCTTTACCTCATATGGGATAGGTAGATTGTAGTTGGGTGGACTTTTTATGGTTTTGGTCCATACATGTACAGGTTCTTTATTAATAAACAATTCTGAAGGTGTGTACCCCGTTGTTTCATTGTATGTATTATTTATACAATCTGAAATAAAAACTGAAGTAGTCTAGCCATGCAGAATGGTTCTGATTACACAATATTCTAAAATACCTCCCTAATTCTCTATTTACTCTCTCAGCTAAATTGGCCTGAGGGTGACGTATGGATGTAAGAATAGGTTTAATAATTAATTCTTCCAAGGTTTCTCTCCATAGGTTATGGGTGAACTGTTTTCCTTGGTCGGACAATATTTTCCTTGGTTTACCATACTGTGGGATGTAGAACTTCGTTAATGCTCTAAGTGTTGCTTTGGTCGTGGCTCTTTGGACTGGGTATAATTTTACAAATTTGAAAAAGAAATCTACCGTCACTAGAATGTGCTTTACCCCTCCTTTTGCTTTTGGTAGAGGCCCGTAATAATCCACAGATAGTAACTCTCCTTTCACTTTACCTTGGACTGTTTGCATTTCTACCCTTGTAGCTAAGTTTGGGTGTTTACATTTCTGGCACAGGTCACAAGTAGATAATAATCTTTTCATGAGTTTTGCTAACCCTTTTCCTATGAAACTTTCTGTTAACGGTAGATAGCATTTTTTAAATCCAGCGTGGCCCAATGACAAGTGGCATTCCCAAATAAGTTCATCTATCATACAACTAGGTAATAGTAACTTCCACTTATGGGAACATAGCTTATATAGCTTACCGTCGTATATGGAAAATCCTGGTTTGGAGTTGGTAACTGCACTCCTCCAAGCTACACTAATACTAGGGTCTTGTTGTTAATGAGTCCCTATTTCCTTGATTCGTCTAACTACTTCAGGTTTCGTTATATGTTTTACTGCGTAAATACCAATATCATTGCTACTCTATTTAATATTACCTGTTTCCATGTTGTTTCCTAATGGTGGATTTCTACTGAGTACATCTGCTACTAAGTTGTCTTTCGCTTTGCAATACTGTATTTCAAATTGATACTCTTGTATAGCCAAGATCCAACGAGTCAGACGAGCACCTAGCAATGTACACTTTAATAAAAACACTAACGCCTTATTGTCGGTGATTATAGTAAGTTTATCACCCAGAATATAACTTCTAAACTTTGGCAGGCTATGCACTATCGCTAATAGCTCTTTTTCTGTCGTGAAATAGGTTATATCTGCCCCTTTAAGTGTGCGACTTACAAATCCTAATACCGCTTTTTGGCCCTTCTCATCAATCTGATACAAGTGTGCTCCAACAGCAATATTGCTGGCGTCTGTTTGCAAGTAAAATCTTTCTCCTATTCTTGGATGATTTAATACAACAGTATTTATAAAAAGACTTTTCACTTGTTGCAGTGCTTCATCGTGGTCCTTTGTCCACTTCCATTTAATACCTTTATTTAACAACTTTAACAATGAAACTGTACTTTCCGCGTATTTACTTGTAAACTTTTGATTGTAGTTAGCTAAACCTAAAAATGACTTTAGCTGCTTGCAGTTCTTTGGAGTAGGAAATTCTTGTATGGCTTTTACCTTCTCTGGGTCCGTGGTTATGCCTTCCACTGAGATTCGGTGACCTAAGAACTTAATTTCCTCCTTACCAAACTCTGATTTCCGTAGATTCAGCGTCATGTTTGCTGATCTTGATTTTTCAAAAATATTCTTTAAATGTTTTAAGTGCTTCTCGAATGTTTGTGATACACATAGAATCTACTTCTACCTTTATCCTCCACTTCCTGTCTATCTTGTGGTTTGTTACCCGGATATGGGGTAAACCTTTTTTCTTTCATACGTTCATTATCTCTCCTCCTATTTGAGTAGAACGTTGGTTCTTGCTGATCGCCTCTAGAGTAGTTACTCAGCTGATTACTTACCCGCTGTAGGTCCCTCTCTAAATCTAGACACTCATCTACAACCATAATGAACTTTTCTAAAGTATCCACTCCTCTAGTTGTGGTTGCTACTCTAGTGCGTTCTGAGAAATGACGCGCTAGCTTATATACTAGGTCTCTCTCTTCTATTGGTGGTGTTAGATGTTTAACTTGCGCCATTACATTTAGCACATAATTGGTAGTTGTCATATTCATTGACGGGTGATACTTATCAAATTCTAAATGATCTCGTACCCTTCTTTGTATTTGAACGTTCCAGTACTGAGCTAGAAATTTTTCTCTGAAGTCTGAGTAGGTTTGGACTCTGTCTGAAATGACTTTCCACCACGTACCTGCCCAATTCTTGAGAAATCGGCCTAACATGTCCTTCTTATCCTCGTCGTCCATCAGTGGATTTACACGAGTTACGTACGCTTCAAACAGCTTTAGGAATTCCACAGGATTCTCATGTGGGTTACCTGAAAATGCAAGGTTTTCCGGTTCTTCCTTATAGCCGCCACACCTCACTACTTTGGTTTGCTGTGACTTCATTGCTTTAGTCAGATCCTCCCGCATTACCTTTAACTGGTGTTCCACCTTTTTATGTACTTCGTCACTGTTAGCCTTACTCTCTACCTGTTTCTTAACTTCATTAATATTTACACCCAGTTGGGTACACTCTTCCCTAGTATTTTGGATTTCTTCTTCATTGAGAAGCGACTGTGTTTTTAATTCAGCTGTTACTTCACTGAATTGTTGATTAATGAGGGTTACTTTCTGTTCTAACCTTTCATGTAATTCATTTCTAAATTTATTTAGCTTTTCGTCTTGACGGCGAAAATTAGTGTTTACTTGTTTTCTAAACTCTTCTAAGGTAGTTTTAACCTCTTCGGTATGCTTATCAAATCTATTATTACTTTCATCTATTTTACCAGCTAAGTTAATAGCTAAATTTGCTATTTCTTCATCTATTTTAAATGTAGCCACTTTACTACTTTGTTCTATTTGGCTAGACAAATTTTCATTTATTTGTTTCATTTCACTGGACAAATATTTATTAGTTTGCTCAATTTTATTATTAACATCTGTTATTAATTTTTGATTAATTTCTTCTAAACATTTATTATTGTCTTCAATTTTCTTTGATAATTCACCATTTGTACTTTCAATTTTACATTCTAATTTACTACTTGCATCTTTTATTTCAGTTTTAGTTTCTTCCATTTTAGTGGTCAACTGTTTAAACATTTGCTCAATTGCTGCCATATCTACTGCTGATGATTTAGCCATTTTTACAATTTATTTTTAACAAGTTAAATTAACAATTACTTAATAGTTATTTGTAACCTTGAATTCCACTTTCTTTTCAATTTTATTAATATTACAATTTAATTATCACTTGGGTGAAAGCAACGCCAAATTATATAACTTTATTTATATAATTTTGTGCTTAATCGAGCTTAATCGGGCTTAATCGGGCCCCTTAGTTGGCCGCGCTAAATCTTTATACAACGCTTCCTTTCGTCTAACACAATTATCTAATATTTGTGATGTTAGATAAAAAGTTACTTACCCGTGATATTACTTTACCAGGGCGCCAGAACAAATCCCAGATACAAATGACACGGTTTCAGCTTAGCTCAGCGCATGGAGACACTCTTTCTCAGGATTCGTTCAGTGATTGTAGTTTTCAATGGGAATCGTTACAAATAACACTTTAAGATTTGGTTGATTATTATTTTTAATGTTTTAATAAATGATTTTTAAACTTTAACTTGGTAATGGTAGGACTTAATTCTACCCTAACCTTATAATTATTGAGTGAGTGTGGAAAGTAATGATTAATACGCTCAAACGACCTATATCTGGTTTGATTAAGAGTTTTCTATCTCCTAAACCAGTGCTAAAGAACAGGTCTGCAATAATTTGCACGTCCAATACTACACACCACTTTCCATTCAACACTCTTATACTATATCAGAACTAATCTTATAGTTAAAATACAATGTGTGCTTTTCTTAGTGTCTTTTTAAAATTGTTTATTGTTTTATTAATTTGTTTAGCGCTTATATCATTGATCAATGAATCTATTTCTTACTGTTTGATGCGTTGACCGAAGGTAGGAATCTGTAGAGGTCCTCCTTTCGATGGTGTTGCACAGAAGAATGGATTGATCAATGCTGTTGAAGATGCCCTGGCTATTACAGATGCTGTAGCCTTCTGTAGCACAGGTCCTTCACGGCTGATTGATTAATTAATTAACTAATTAATTAAATAACGGTTGTTTTACGCAGCTAGTGTTATTGAATATTGTTAATTCATCTACACTGCGGACTACTTCTCGATTTAGAACAGAATCTGCACTGTTGTGTAATTTAAAAATTTCTGTATGTGAATTATACACGTCTAGCGTGTTTAAGTACCGAACGAAGAGTGATGTTACCCCTCGCTTTTAGCTGGCGTCTGTTTTAAATACGGGCTGCTGATTGGTTGTACAAATAAATCATGCGTTTTCCAGTTTCGACAATCTCGAACAAGTCGCTCAAACACTCCGTGACAGGTTCCAAACGGCAGAAAAATTCTTGTCAAAATCGTACTTCCTGTATTTGCAAATCGATTGATTACAGGTATTTGCAAATGTGTTTCCGAAGATCTGACCACAGAATATTGTTGCTTAGGTCTTTATCTGTGTGTGTGTGAAAACACCTTATTCATACGTAGCATAATTCTCTCGTTATTCCTGTTGGCGTGCGCCATCCGTATAACTTCTTTATTTGTTAATTATATTAACTGAACTTGCGGCTGCTTATAAAGCTTTTCTTGCTGAATACAATGCTGTTTTCAAAATTGCCGTATATTTACAACTTTTGAAGTTATCGCAGGTTGAACTGATAATTCGCTTTGAGTAAAATTACCTGTTTGAACTGGATTCTAATGTAGCGGTGACGTGATTAGAGTGAGATGGCTGCGATTATACGCTCTCTCTCTTTCTTACGGCGTTACACTCGTACCGTCTATAGCTTTCATATAACGCTCTGATAGGAAGCTATTATGAATCGTTATAATATATATATATATATATATATATATATATATATATATATTGTTACGATACAAAACTCAGCCCAATACCAAATACCAGAGAAGGGATGTAAAGTAAAAAGCATTAAAATAAAGAAGGATTAACAAAAAGAAAAATAGTATGACTATAATGTATACGAGACAAATGACAATGACCCAACCCAAGTGATTGGCCCAATGACAAAAGAAATGAAATGAACACATGAATTAAGAAACTATTATTAAATATACCATTAATCATGGAAAGTACAAGCCCAAAGAAAATATTGTAATAGTAGTTAATTAAGTATAGAATAATAAAGAAATAAACAAACAATAAAACACAGAGGACATGATACAAAGAATGATAATAACAAAAGTGAAATATAATAATCAAACTAAAAGGAACCAAGAGTGGATTGATAGGAGTAGGAAGTGAATTACCAGTTAACATTATAATAAGAGTGATCACACCAAAGTGGATAAGGTAAATAAATTAAATAATATGGAATAACCACTGTTAACACTAAAGTACTGTGAAACTTTACAAAGTGCCAGTGTAACCCAAAAGATAAATAAACATCAATAATTATAAGCAAGAACTCATCTGGAAGTGAGAGTGCATAAGAGAAGTGGATAACTAGAATTAAAATTAAACCACAAAAATGTATAAAAACATTAAAATAAGTGAATAATTAGAGAGTTTAGTGGCGAAAAGGAAATAATAACACTAGTAGATAAGATATAATTAGATTAGATTGTTAGTCAGTATAAAAAATACATTAATGCTAGTCAAAGTAATATTGTTATTAGTTAGAAATAATAATTAAAAGGACTAAGCCAAACTTTACACCAATAATATGGTATAAAGGAAGGGTAGACCTAAAAAGGAAAATGAATGTTTAAATGCTAAAATTATATGTTAAATGTTTAAATTTATTGTAATGATGTTATAAAGAAATGCAGAGAAGATGATAGTGATATTATAGAAATATGCAAATGTTATAATTGTTGAAACAGTATTAAGAATAAGTTGTATTAATGGTGAGAAAAGCCTAAGAAACAGTTCATGTTAAAGTTATAAAATTAGCTATAAAAAGCAGTAAAATGTGAAAGGAGCTGTAATAGCCATATACTAAGGAATGCAAATCAATAATTAATGTAAACTACCTAAAACAAAACGATAAGAAAATAGTAATAATAGTAAAATTAAAATAAAAACAATGTAACAAGGATAGGTCAGGGTAGGCCTAAAACGATGTGAAACAAAATTGTAAAATATTTACAAATAACAGTAAACAGTGAGAGAAAAAGATAAGTAAACATAAAATAACAAACCAAGGAACAATACAAATACAAAATAATTGCAAAAAAACGACTTAATAACAAAATTAAATAAAAAGAATAATGATAGCCAAATGTTAAAATAGGCCAGAGATAACAAAACATAATCATGTTTGATGTCTAAATTGAACTACATTCAATAATAATAATAATAATAATAATCAGATTGGTAATAAGACAAGGAAAATATCTTCATTAGAAAATATTTATTCATTTTGAGCAAAAAAAAGCTTTATAACAATGAGTACAAAATGCTTTTAACCAATAGAGAGTAATCTGGTTACCATGACAACAAAACATTATTATATAAAAACCATTATAAACGAATTAAGAGTCCATTTTTGGCATCAGAAGAGGGCAGATGACAAAATTGTCTATCCATAAAAATCAGTACAATAAACCAAACAGATGAATGAAAACCAATAATAACGATGAAAAGACAAGATTGACACAACCTTTCAGCAAAATACATCCAAATTAATTGAGAATTATAAGAAATAAAATCAATATAAGAGAAGGACAACTCGAACACCAGAACTGATGAAAATAATCCATCAAACATCAATGAACTTGTAAAGTATAATACTAAATTAATTAACTACACCCACTAGACTTTTCACAACACTTAAGGAATTAATGCACAATATCCAAACTTGGTTCAAACACTATAGACACTGAATAACTATTCAAATAATTAATAATTAGTATTAAAAGATTATTTAAATTCATTATTAACACTTTGAGAAATAAGAAACGATTTATGCACAATGTCTAACTTAACCTATGTTTGTAAAGTGAACTCACTATTATTTTAAAACCTAAGAAAACTATTGTAAAGAAAGATTACAATATTTAATTAACTTGATTATCAAGAATTTTACTTTCAAAAATCATGTTTGTAATCTTTTTGCCGTAATCAAAAGAACTTTTTGAATGATCACATGTCTGAATAAAGAAAATTCGACATCTTAGCGTGGTCAACAACGACCCAGGTCAAAATAGCCAACTGCTGAGTGATAATTTCTTTATAGCCGGAGCATAACAACCAAAAAAGTAATATATTTTTATAATCTCATGTTATCGTAATTATTAACAGCAAAACTGACTGTTAATAAACCAATACTTATTTTAATACCTGTTAATTATTTCAATTATTAATCTTTATGTGTTTACTTCATTAACATAGCACCGTAAAAATTTGTCTACAAGAATTACAGGTTGGTAAGACTATCGCGGGAAAGCAGATTTTGAATTTCTCCGACGACAACCGCCGAGAGATACAGCTCAGTTAAGCGAAGTAATTATAAAACTTTTTAATTGTTTGAACAAACAATTTGCCGCCTAGAAACGGGAAAATCACAATTAAGTGGAACAGGTAAACAGGTATTGGCGAGGTCAAATACGACGCAAGAAGTTCGTTACGAAATTACGACGCAACACATACAGATCTTATTGTCACAAATTGACGCACAAACGTGAGGCTTTTAAAGGACGAAAAGATCATATTGTAACAAATTGACGCCTACAACAGTGGGGCATAAAAAAAGAGCGACACGAGCAAAGCTTGTCGTTACAATATATATATGTGCATACACCTATATTCCCTTTAAATTCTACAAATCAAATAATAAGGAAGAAAATATACAAGATGCCAAATTGTGAAAACATCTCTCAGCAAAATTTTAAGGGAAACCTACACAAAGACACTGAAAGTTAAAACCGCAGAAAAAGTGCAAAATACTATACAAAAGAATAGAAATATGTAGAGAAAGATTATGGCGAAAAGTGACACCGAGCAATTACAAGTGAAAAATACTAAAACTAACGAAGAGGTACTTTATCATAATACTGAAGATACGTAGGTGGAAGAGTTCTGTAAAATTTAATTCATGACATTCCCACATAGTGCAAATCTTGCTTTAAATTTCTAAATGAAATAATAACGAATGATAGTATTTCAGATGTTTTACAGGAGGAGGATGACGAACTATTGGGGATTTAACTGTGTGAAAACAAACGTTCACGTGCGGAAATTGAAAATACGCTTTTAAGGGTAATGTATTACGCAATAACAGTTAATGTCTGAATACAAAAATTGTAATGATTTTAACAAATGAGGAGACAAGAACAACTCATGATATTACACACCAATTTCGTTGGTGTCATCTCATACAAAGCTTTCAGCAAGATTTTCATTAATAACCTTGGTGGAAATCGGAGAGCAGCACTCGCCTTTGGAAAGCACTTTGGAAGAACAGGCATTAAGCAAGCAACAAACGATTTCAACTACGTTGTGATGTGTACAGGAAAACGCTTTATTCTGTTTATGCCTGCTTGTACGAGAAAGGTGTTTATTTATTCTACACAAATGTAAAATTTAATGAAGGGTTTTCTATACACTGAGTATAGAAAAGGTCAAAATATATGAATACTACAATATTTTCCTTGCTGCCTGCGCGGGCTTGCTATAGTGGTTTTTGTCCAGACAAAATCTTGCCCACTTCTTAACAAACACGTAACTTGTACCACAGTTCTGCATTTCGCACATGGTGGTCACCTTGGCAACTCGATGTCACCGTGGTAACTCGATGTTTGCTTTCGATTATAGCCCGGTAGCCTCTTTGCCCGACTATCTCTGTATAGTCAAACTGTGTGTTCACTGTTTCCTTTTGTTATTCCAAGCACAGTCTCATTTCCTTCTCTATCTTAGCAGTTTTGCTTTTTCTTAAAAATTCTGGAGTTCTCGTATCATGCTGACCTCTACTGACTAGGTTTATGATCTGAAAATCGTTGAACAAATACAAGTTAAAAATACCACCCTTCATGATCAGAAACGGTGTTCGTAATTTTCACGGTTTTCTGATCTGTATAATAAGAAACTGTGATTATGTTTATTAATTACAGAAACTCATATTCGTTTTTTCGTGATACGTTTGTTACGATACATGACATGTGTACAACAAATCACAAATGATCAGTCGAAAAATGTGTGAATATTACAGGACTGTAGGAATACAAAAATTAAAGAACAAATTCAGATAAAAACAAAAGAAGACAAATTTTTCAAATTATCAGCGTCACAACGTTACAACATATCTCTACACATGAACGCGCGCGTGATGAGAGAGAGAGAGAGAGCGAGAGAGAGTGAGATATTAGTATTCAAAAATTAACGCTCTTTCTCATAAGATGAAACAATTTTTCATTTTCATTAAAAATTAACATTGCAACACTTTTAATTTACGTTTTAATTTAAAATCAGTCTGCTTTTATTGGAACATCTAAAGCTACAAACAAAATAATTTACTAACACGATGGGGGCTGAAAATTGTTGTCTGTACAATCTTATTTTCAAGTAATTGGAAATAAGATTATTTCCAACTTTCTATATCATAAAGTTCTTAAATTTTATAATAAAGTTTGTCAAAGATAAACTACAACAACCTCACCTTTAATCATACTGATCCGATTTCTGTAGTTTTTTAAGATGGTCTTGAATATTTCTGTGGCTCAGCGTCATCTAAATCATTTTTAAATAACATATTCATCCCAATCTCTCTTAATTAAATTACATTAAATAATACATTTGAAAATAAACTATGCGTAGGATCAAATTGTTTTAAATAACATACTAGGAAGGTCTAAAATCTGTTGAACTTGCTTTTCGTGTTACAAAATCTAGTTATTTCACAATGTAAAAGAACTACCATTCTGCTGATCCTCCCCTTGCGTCGGGACGACATACCTCGCTTCCTCTCCCCTCTAACACCCTCATTTTATATTTCCTCATCGTCTATTAGTTAGTGTGAACAAATTAAAAACTTTTTTTATACTTGAAAGTAAACAAGTTTTGTATCAATAAAAGAAACGGCAAAAATTGGCGAGGGAAATTAGTGATATTCACTTCTTAATCGATTGCTAGGTTTCGAGTACTGAGAGTTTTCCAGCCATGATCTTCCAGTCTTTTTGGTTCTCAGTCGTTGTAATAGTCTGTGTTAGATTGTTCGAAGTGATATTCACTGTAAGACTCATTTACCTTGTAAGGGATCTTGTCCTTGTTTTCCTGTTGTGTCAACTATTGTGTTCTGTGTACAGAGTTTTCTAAGACCATATACCGTATTATGTGGCGAGAAATTTCACTATTCTGTTATGTACCACTGTGTGCAATCTTTTCTGTTTGAACATTTTATTATAGGATCGATTGACTTGTTATTTTTTTAATACAGCCTGCTCTTGACATACCTCGCAAAAGTCTTCCAAAAGCACGTACGTCTTTTTCTTTTTTACCGACTCAGAACTCGCCATAAAAAAAAATGGCAAGTCTATATTGCAAATTAACGGCACACACATACACAAATCATATTCCCCAAAACTTGTGGTCCGTTACGAATACATGAAGGCTGTCAATTGGAACAACAAGGTCGGAGCATGCATGCATGCGCGCGCGTGTGAGTAGCTGTTGTTCTTTTCCGCCCATTAATTATATAAATTGCTTTGCACCGCAGACTGGGCGTAGTCGTGTTGACAAACCATTTACACGGGTATACTGTACCTATGTACACATGTACTGTAAGTAAATTATTTACACACTGCGGTATACATTACATAGTAGTTTGCTTCCTTTGGGAATGGGTGGCTAAGAGAGAGACAACATCAGGATGTATTTACTAAACATAAAGTTTGAGAAACTTTTGAGCCTGTCGTTTGCATATACATACGAGCAAGTCTCGTACGTTTAGCGGTGGTTTTGCATGTATACGGACTGGGCTAGAACAACTGTTTTGACCTTGGGGGCCAAATTGTGGGTGTTTTCATACGTTTGCTGACACGAACCAGTGACACGTTTTTACCATGCATAGATATAACTTTTATTTCAAGATATCATCATTTATAAATTATCGAACAAACTATGAAATTGGTTAATAAGTTTTACAGCAATTTTTAAATAACGTGTTTTACTTAGGCTTGGATTAAAAATAAATACAATGGACTAATCGCAATTTCAAAGTTATATAGATATTAATTAAAATAGTTTTCTTAATAGTTTCAAAAGATTTATGATTTAATAAAAATGTTAATAGAAGTGCAAACGTTTATACGAAATTACTGTTATTATTGTTTCAAGCAATTCTTGTACCTATTTTTTATTGTTTTTCTTAAAAGTCTGTTGTAATGTATATGGCTCTAGAAAAATTGTCTCTTGCTTATGTTGACTCTAGGATGATATTATGTTAGCAACTTTTCATATAGCCTACAAATTGAACTTTATGCAGCAAAACTAAGGCATGGAAGTACGTAACTTGGTTATCAACATACGTACGGCTAGTATGTTATCAACAGACAGAAGAGTATCTCTTTATTTTGGCAGTTTTGAGAATGTGTGTCGAATCTTCTACGAAGAAAATAAACAGGAAGAGAAGGAGGAAGGTTACTCCATACCATGTACGAACAAGTAAAGAAGATCTCTAAAATAGAAGACAGTAAATTAACCAGTATTGACACGTAGTCGGAGGTACAGAACACCGCTGTCACTTTTTAGTAAGCGAGTATGTTGTACATAGGCATTCATTATTTTTTAAAATATTACAATTTACTATAAAGTATTTATTTACTGTTTATATTTAAGTAACACATTATGTTAATTCAGTGTAAGTTTAAAAATACAGAAAAACCACAATTCCCTCTATTGATTTCATCGACTTCCCATAAGCGTTTTCTGGGTTTTCAGTTCGGAACTTCAGATGGCCCGAAAAAAATTCGAAAACGTTAGTCGGAAGTCACTGAATATAGTGGAGCGCAGCAGTGGTATTCTGCAATATGTATTCAAAAGGTAACAAAACTGATTGTGCAAAATTAATTATTGACGGATTAGTTATAAAACAATTGTGTTCCCTTCTAAGCAGCTGCCTTGGGAAACGACGCACGCACAGAGCCGTTGATCCAAATAATTGAAACAGTGCTGAAAGTTGTTGTCAACTGTCAATGTTTTAGCTAGTCCGCCACAACCTTTTTGATGTTCTTCGTACTTTAAAAAATGGCGGGCCACAGTTTGCCTAGTATTTTTGATACTTTACCGGTATGTGTACCCACTCTATGTTTTGAATGTGCGATAGTATCGATATACCACGATGTGAAGAAGAAGAAGTGTATTGATTTTAAATTATTCTCTTTTTTAATGTAAGGTGAAAATAGGTGATTTTTCATTTGTGAGGTTAGGTAATAATATTTTGTTTTTTTTTGTTTTTCTGTTTGAAGAAATAAAAGTCATGGTTAGGGGAAAATATAACTTTTAACGTGTATATACAATGCTTATAACAGATTGCATTAAAATAAAGAATGTAACGTTTTTTAACAAAACAAGAACAGACAATATATATATATATATATATATTGTCACCGGACAAAAGGATTGCCGCATGACAAATGGCGCCAGTCGTACACTCTAGTGTTTTTGGTGGCCCTAAAAAGGACCTTGTGGCGAGAAAGCTGATGTTGGTTGTGCCGCGCTAAGATGTTCAGCGGCTGCGCCTGCTGTTCGTGGCGTACTACAGTCCTCCTCTTCTTTTGGCACCGGTTGTAGAGTCGGCTGCCGGCCCAGCGAAATCCATCGCTGGCGCGGAATGGGAGTGCGAAGACGCAAGAACGGCGGCGGTTCTATTCTTCGGCTGTTCCTTCCGGCTGACTCCGCCTCGATGTCGTCCGAGAGAGGAGAGGAGATGAAGTGCGTCCGATGGCGTGGCGATGAAGAGTGCGCAAAATTTTCTGCTGGCCCGGGTTTTATTAACTAACCGAGATCGCTGATTCGCTAGCTCCGAACACGCAGTTGGTCACGTCTCGTCCGCTGGTAGCGGAGAGCCGATTTTCGCATACCGCTGCCGTCACAACTCCCCCGGGTCTTGAATGCTCTCCGGTACCCAGCCTACTGCTCTTCTCCGGATGTTATAGAGGTGTCTGTTGGGCGCCATGTTGATTGGTGTGCCGGTTGCTAGCTCGCTGGCGTGGCCGGATCTTGTATCCGCAAGATGATCGCTGCCCCACGTTGGGCGCCACTTGTCACCGGACGAAAGGCTTGCCGCATGACAAATGGCGCCAATCGTACACTCTAGTGTTTTTGGTGGCCCTAAAAAGAACCTCGTGGCGAGGAAGCTAATGTTGGTTGTGCCGCGCTAAGATGTTCGGCGGTTGCGCCTGCTGTTCGTGGCGTACTACAGTCCTCCTCTTCTTTAGGCACCGGTTGTAAAGTCGGCTGCCGGCCCTGCGAAATCCATCGCTGGCGCGGAATGGGAGTGCGAAGACGCAAGAACGGCGGCGGTTCTATTCTTCGGCTGTTCCTTCCGGCTGACTCCGCCTCGATGTCGTCCGAGAGAGGAGAAGAAATGAAGTGCGTCCGATGGCGTGGCGATGAAGATTGCGCAAAATTTTCTGCCGGCCCGGCTTTTATTAACTGACCGGGATCGCTGATTCGCTAGCTCCGAACACGGAGTTGGTCACGTCTCGGCGGCTGCTGATGCCGGATTGGCTCGCTCCGAGCACGTAGTTGGTCACGTCTCGGCCGCTGGTAACGGAGAGCAGATGTTCCGCCGTCACAATATATATAGTGCAAAACGCAATTATTTCTGAATAACTCGGGTACCCGGTGCAGGCAAATTTTCGCCTGCACACCAACTCAGAAACCCGAGCACCTCTCCCGCTCGTCCGTCTCCAGCTCGAGAAGGGCGAGGCCGCAGACAAGATATTCCAACTGACGCGGCTGTTTGGCTTCCGCGTCAGGGTGGAATCCAGTCGTCCCCCGGGCAAGCTCGCACAGTGCCACCGGTGCCAGAGTTTCGGTCAACATACCGACGTCTGTCGCAGTGCCCCGGCCTGTTTACGTTGTTCTATGGGACATTCCACGCAGGCCTGCACTGCGTCAGACAAGTCCCATTTTCGCTGCACATATTGTGGCCAAGGCCATGCAGCCAATAACATTAACTGCCCGGTCTACAAGGCGGAGCTCCTGCGGAAGCAAAAGCCGCAGGGGCCCTTCCCGAAGACAAGGCAGCCAGTTTCGCAGCCCCAACCTCAGAGGCAGCCTAAAACACAGGCTAGGCCGCAACCGAAGGCACAACCTGTACGGCGCGCGCCCTCTCCGGCTCCAACTCCAGCCCCTACAAAGGTACAAAAACGAACCGCGTCTCCTTCTGTAGCAGAGACAAGCCCTGTAGCCGCCATCTCGGTTATGGAGCCGGAGAATCAACCCTCCACCTCCGCGGAACCTCCAACTCCCGCGTCTGAACCAGAGGTAGCCTCGCCACCACTGCCACCTCCGCGAGCAGGCATCACAAAAACCAAAACCAAAGGGATAACTACACCGGGTGCTCGGCCCCGAGCTCCTGCTTGCCCACAGCCCAAGAAAAGTCCTGCTTCCCGGTATAAGTCCGACGAAGCGCAACAGCGTACTTTTCCTATCGCTAATTCAAAACCGTCTGCCCCGGTCCTGTGGCTTCCACCACGACCCGATCTGCCGTACAACGTGGTCGCCCTTATGCAGCCTCAGTTTCCAGGCAAATCGCCCAGTCCGTCATTTCCGATGACGCACAGTTTCTGTCTGGCTACGACCTCAAGCAAGTCGCATCCACCTTCAGGTCCATCCGAGACCGCCTGGAAACTGCTGACGCAGCTGAGAGATTCATGCTCTTGGTGGAAGCCTGCGAAGTCATAGGTCTTCTATGAACCGAGCCCTTAGACGAGATCTCTCGCTCATAGCCTGGAATGCTAATAACATCGGTTCCAAGCATTCCGACCTTCTAGAAATCCTGGCTCGGTTTAAACCCGACGTACTTCTCCTCTCTGAAACCCACCTGACCCCGGTGAACCGGTTTCGATTACCAAATTACGTGGTCTATCGGGATGACCGAGTTGGCCGACGAGGAGGCGGCACGGCGATCGCGGTGAGGACCTCCATAGGTCATCATCGTGTCGTTTTGCCGCAGCTTACCAACCTAGAGGCCACCGCCATTGAGGTCCACGGAGCTCTTGGCGGCGTCCTCGTGGTTTCAGCATAAAAGCCCCCGCAAGCTGAACTCCTTGTCGGCGACCTGGACGTCATCTTCGATTTCCACCGAAGGGTAATTTTGGCCGGCGATCTGAATTGCAAGCATCGCGTTTGGAATAGTCGCTTGACTACTCCGAACGGGAGGCGCTTGCTCAGTTTTGTTGAATCGCGCCGGGCGATGGTATATGGTCCAGCGCAACCCACGTTCTTTCCGACACGGCCTAACGCGACTCCCGATATTCTGGATATCGCGGTGACCCAAGGAGTTGTCTGCCCGGTCGAGGTATTCTCACTTACGGAGTTCACATCCGACCACAACCCTATCTTGGTCCACGTCGCTACCCAGCACGCCTATGCACGTTCTGACCAGAAGAAGGTTATCGATTGGGATCGCTACGGCCCGGCCTTGTGCCGTAGATTGCCGCCAGCGGCCCCACTCGATTCCGTTCGCCTCCTAGACGAAGCAGTAGCGGGAATCGAAGAGGCAATCGTCTCGGCTATAGGCGTGTCTTCACGCACGCGAGCTGGTTTCACGCCTGACTACCAACGCACCCCTGAGGAAGTCTCTCTTCTCGCTCGCGAGAGCAATTACTTCCGGAAACGTTGGCAGAGGACCCGTGATCCAGCCGATAAGGCGGACGGCTGCGTGGCAGTCTGAAGGCGTTCCGACGTAGCTGTTGGGAACTCGCTGTGGCCCGAACGGGGGATGTGGACCCGCAAAGTCATCCGTACAGAATACCTACCGCATTGACGGGACGAAGGCGACGACCTCCACTCCCCGCCATTGTTGGACCGTTCGGACGACTCCTGGGTCGCCCGGAGGAGAAGGCCGAGTACTTGGGCTTGTGTTTCGAGCGACAGTTCGCTCCCAACCCGCCCATGGACTGGGACTTCGAAGAACCAGTCGAGATGGCTGTGGATGACTTTCTGTCTCTTCCGATCACGGCGGAGCCCGAACCCAACTCTTTGGAAGAGGTCTCAGATCGGCTCGCTGAACTTCAGCCAAGAAAAGCTCCAGGCCCGGACGGTGTTACGAACACCGCTCTACGACTTCTTCCCGAGCCTGGAGTTCAATTCTTGACTGATTTGTTCAACGCGTGTCTCAGACTGGCCTACTTTCCCAAGAAATGGCGAAAGGCGACGGTCATCGTGATCCCGAAGCAGGGAAAGGATACCAGCAGCTCTGAAAACCTCCGGCCTATCAGCCTACTCTCCGTAACGTCCAAGGTTTTTGAGCACCTCGTGCAGCGTCGTGTACGAGAACATCTAACCAACTTTGACGTGCTGGTCCCCGAACAGTTCGGCGTTCGTGTGGGGCATTCGACCACTCATCAACTGATGAGAATGGTGGAAAGCGTCACGGAAGCCGGGTGTCGGAGAGAACGGACCGTTGGCTATTTCTTAGGTGTTGAAAAAGCCTTCGACAGCGTATGGCATGATGGCCTATTATTCAAGCTTAGGGAAGTCCAGCTCCCGGACTGCTACCTCCATCTGGTTGATAGCTTTCTGACGGAGAGGACCTTCTGCGTGAGAGTTGGAGATTCAGTCTCTTCCGAGAGACGAATCACAGCCGGCGTCCCTCAAGGTAGTGTTCTAGGCCCCCTTCTGTTCTCGATCTACGTCAACGACGTGCCGAGACAGCCTGGAGTCCAGATGGCCCTCTTTGCGGACGACACGGCCGTATTTACGGCCGATCGTCATGTGGAAAGGGCCGTCCTACGACTGCAGCGCCAGCTCGACACGCTCGTAGACTGGACTGAGAATTGGAGAGTGCAACTCAACGCTACCAAGCGTGTAGCCGTCGAATTCTCCAAGCGACGGAAGAACCCTGTTAGGCAGCTACGTATCGGCAGAACGTACTTGCGCTGCTCCAAAGAGGTCAAGTACCTCGAATTACCCCTCGACCGTCGGCTCACCTGGCGTACCCACGCACAGACAGTTCTTAAGCGAGCATCCACTCGCCTGTGCGCACTGTTTCCACTCCTGATCAGCTCAGTCATGACCAGAAAATTGGGCAGGATGATCGTCGGCGCGTATCTGCTGCCGGTCATTACCTACGCCTGTCCGGTCTGGGGTTACCTCGCCGCAATGCATAAAATGAATTTGCAGAGCGTCCTCGATAGGGGTGTTCGGCTAGCGGCTAGCGTCGCTTTTCATCTCGCCTTCTAAGGAGAGGACTTGGCGTCCGCTACTTAGACGACACATTGAGGCGGCTTGCACGCAAATTTTATGCACATGCAGCGAGGTTCCCAGACTGTCCTCTAGTGACTGGGCTGGGAAGGTACCGTATACGTCCAGGTGATTCGTGGAAACGCCCTCGGTGTATACTGCGCTAGTGTAGGCTAGCACAACAGCCGAGAATCGGCCTGCTATAGAGCACACGCCCTACTTGGGCAGGGCCACGAGGCAGGAGCTGGAGAAGGTAGCTCGGAACTCAGATCCCGAGCGGTTCGTCTCTGCGACGCACAACCGCAAAGCCCAGAGCGAAAAAAATTCTGAATAATAAGATTAAAGCAAAACAAAAATTATGTATTAACAAATTGAAACAAAATTTTTTATTCGTTAGGCAGCCAATATTATTTTATGTTATTCAGTAAAATCTCGAAAACTTTCCTGCAACCGAATTGTATGCAAAGAAAAAAGAAGAGTATTGCACTTCGAGTTGGTATTATAGGGCTACGTGGTTTTCACGGAAAGCGAATATTGTTTTAGAGTCATAACGGTTTCCACGTGTACTTATGATTTGCATGTTAACCTAACAATGTTAACTTTTAGAGTCACAGGCGCACATCAGTGCTATGTCACTGCTTCAAAACTTTTTCGTATAAAATATGACAATGAAAAACGGTTGCAACTGTCAACAAACTATTTTATAACATACAAAAACGAATTTCACGATTTTATCTTGTAAGGAAAATTACCGGTATATGCGATATTCACTACATATCGATTCCAGTAATCGCATAATCGAAATATCGAAATGAGTGTAGGTACGGTTATTGGGAAAGCAATCATGTGAACTAACATCAGGTGAGTAGTGGGTCGGAGTACCACAGTATGCCATGTGGCCCAAGTTCACAGAAAGTGTATTGTCATATTCAGAACTATCGTTATGAAGCATGCAGGAGTCACAACTTTCTGACCGCACTCAAATCGTACACCAAGATTTCGTGTACCGTCTTGTAATTGAAATGTAGTTCCGTGACTAATAAACGATTAGTTGATTACATTTAAATGTAGTTCCTCATAAAACAAGGATGAAGCTTGATGAGATCTCTCACTTCGACATATTTGCATCAGTTCGTAGTATGCTTGGTTGTCCAGAACAAAGGTTCATTCTCCACGGTTTCACGGCCATCCTAAAATACTTTGGTCAACGATGACCTCGAGCCAAGACCTTCATCTCTGCATGTTTTAACTCGTTAAGTGTTTCCGTTCCGCTGTCTTTTTTAGTTTTAAAATGTGATCACATAGAGTAGCTCAATTTTATTGACACTTATTCTGTGAAAAACGCCTACAAAAACATTTCTTGTCAAAGTACTTATTGTCCTATTATTTACCTTCATTCGTCATGTTCATGCTTCCAGTTTTGTTATAGTTCACAGAAAAACTGTTACCCCTATTTCTGCGTATTGAAGTATTTGAATGCTTTTTTGCTGTATAAGGGAAATAGCGTCCATATTCTACTGATACAAAGTATCAACTATCCAATGTCTACTTGTTCCAATGTCTACCGTAACCATCCAGAACCTACTTCATGCCAACATAAATTTTTTAAAACATCTTTCAGTGTTGTGTATGTAAAATCTTATATTACGTAGCCATATCTGGTAAGTTTTTAATAAGATGTCACTTTTTATGTATGTAAACAACGTTATACATATCAGCTGTTAATTTTTTGGCCTCGAAGTGTTGCTACTTCGAGGGAGAAAGTTTCACTTTTGTTTAGACAAGTTTCATACACGCGTTGTCTATTTAACCTCCTTGTACAGAATTATGAGTAAGCTAATATTGACGAAAACAGAAGGGTAAACCAGACTTGAAAAGTGTAACTAGAATACAAACTACCGAATATATTAAAAGGGATCTAACAATTTTAAGGTGAATACAGACAGATAGTTTATTAACATCTAATTCCTCAAGTCTAATAGCACGATCTACTGCACAACCAAGGCCAAACACGAAGTGGATTTTGTTGCCTTTCGTTAAGGGAGAGTGTAACTGGAATACAAAATCCACATCACAAACGAGTCTTAGCCCATTTGTAGTATTTCTTCAGAACGTAAGCTGCCAACGTCTGAGGAATTTGTGTTACGTTTCGAGCGAGAATCATCACAGAAGGAACTTCGTGAAACCAGGAAGAGAAATCCGATGACATCGGGGAATCCGAAGAATACGATTTTAATCTCTAGTAGGGTTTATAGAGCCCGGTAAAGGATTCAGTTGCACATACGTTTTTCTAATTTCTCGAAGTAAAAAACGTTTACACCAAGAAATTCTCTCCACAGGTGTTAGTTTCCGCTTTGAAATGATTGTTTAAACCATTCGGCTGTAACACGTTCAGTTGGTTGATAAAGTGGGATGACATGCATAGTGACATTTGACAAAACTCAAAGATTACAACACACGTTTTATGATGGAGCAGAGGTGATGTTTTGACGCCCATGAGCATTATAACAGCCAAAGTATTTCATATAGGAAGAAGAGAAGACCGAGATTTCGATGGAGGATATGTATACAGGAAGATCAGAGGGCAGTACAGTTGAGAGGATAAGAAGAGAAGATGAAGAATGCATTGAGGGGGATTGTGAAGGGAATCAAGGTCTAGCGAGGGCTTTAGCATCGTGTGGTAGATATGCACTGCGCTGTAAAACATTTAAAAAAATTGATGTCAATTAAGGAGCATAATTAATTTTCTAAAACCGTTAAAATTTGGTCAAAACAGCTAAATTGTTGTTACGATTTTATAAAATAAAGAAATAGGTACAAAAATAATGTTATAAATTTACTTACAATATCCTAAACATTTGGCTACACCAGGTCAAACAAACTTTTATGTTACAGTTATTTAAATGTATGACAAAAAGTGCCATTATGGTAATTTAGTTTAAAGCCATACAAATCTGATAATTGCTAATTGAAGTTTGTGCTTTAATCAAAGTTCAAATCGTTGATTACCAGTACACACATACTCGCATATGTAGGTGGCCAGCCACAATTCATTGTACCAGTGGTCATTCCGAAGTGATGAGATCTGGAAATTAATATTATTCCTAAAACCGGACAGTCCAAAAATTCATTATTCCTAAATATTCTTTAGCGGAGTATATGGAAAAATAATAAAAATAGCATATACCTATCAATAAAGCCTCATTCCGTCTGGTTGAAATATATTCTTACTTCGTCAAGGTTTGTCTTTTCATTCTTCTCTGTCGCGTGTAAAGGTTATCCACGTAAACTCAGCGTGTTTTATTCGATTGCTTACCCATATCAGCTGGAGTTTTCCTGTTCTCAGTGTTTCTTTGTCCCGTTGGCATTTTGTTGTCTCATTAGCGAGCGGAAAATTTCATTTCAACCTAATCCCTGTTATGATTTATAGTAATTCTTTTTTTGTACTAAACGCATATATTAGTTAACATGTATTTCTTCTTGTCCTTGTATAGTACTTGAAACATTTATTTCCATGCGGTATTAGTGGGACACCGTCCATCGAGTATCACATACGCGTAATTGTGCAAGTACTTTCTATACGTTTCTCCTCTTGGGTGCCAATATAAATTTTTTAAACATCTTCTTGTTTAAAGAAGATTGCGTGTGCAAAATCTTACATTATGTCGATTAGAACATAATAGATTCTACTCTTACTTTAGTTAGCTTACGTTGACTGCAGTATGTATTGAGACGAGTGAAGTAATATATCTAAAGCCATAAAATACTAATTACTTCCATAATGTTCAAACAAAATACAACTTAGTACAAATTACGTACAAAAAACATGTTGACTTTATGCTACAATATAACAAACGAAAAATTTGCGCGCGGAGCAGATCACTACCCTGAGTTTATTTAAAATGAACTGTACACGTGTGATTCTGATTAACACGCACGTATGCCTACTCGCCAGTCGTTTGTTTGATTTTTTTCCATCTAACATTACCGAGTCCCTATATTTTCTAGGAAATGATATGTGCAACTTGAAGTATCACACTTCTACTTACTGATAAATTTTACAAAAAGAAAATATAGAACGAAAATGGTATTGACATGTAAGTTTCATTTACATTTAAAGTTGCTCTTCTGTTGTCACTCTGAGCATGATTACTACAGACATTTCTTAAAATATTCCTCTTGAAATTATCGGAGGAGTGTACACAATAATCTTGTTCTCAGTCAAGTTAATTTTTTGTGTGAAATCTGTCGCATAGTGAACATCGTGGTCTTCACACACACACACACTGGTATTTATAAACATTATCAAAAGACGAATCTGTAACTTCTTTTATACGTGTGACGCATTGGAAACTACAAACCGGATCTATCCGTACAAATAGCCTTGTGAACAATTATGAAGTGGATTTAAGATGTGTTATTTTCATATAAATGAAGGAACAAGAGAAAAAATGTTGAGGATCACGTGGTTCACGATCTGTAAACAAGTACCCTTGACAAGAGATACTTCTTTCCAGAAGAGTCCTTAGCTACAATTTTTAAAATGTTTAAAAACATTTATACATCTTTTTCAATAAAACATTTTTTACGGTTGTCATCACTGCGTCGTCGTCTTCGCTGTCATCACTGCTCCCTGTCATAATCGTGATGAACAGAACAACGATCACAACTAGTTTTCATAATGTTGCAGTTAATCGGCATCCCCAACGCGTATGTCGTTGTTATTATTAATCTAAACAATGATGCGTCCGTGACGTATCGTATCGGGTTGGTAGTGCAATCATCTGAATTTCGTTTTTGTTGTTGTTCGACGTCACGACCCCACCTTTTCTTTACAGAACTATTCAGTACTCACCAGGTCGACCTTTTTTTGCTCAGTCAGCTACGGGAATCCAAGCTTGTAATTGGGTGAGCAGAGTCTGGTATAATTTTCTTAAAATCTGCCTTTTGCGCTGGGAACTTGATATACCAAGCATCGGCTTGGTTGAAGAGTACCGGCAGTTTTGATTTTCTCCAGGAAGCTATCATTCGCCGATGTAACCTGCACGTACTTAAAGAGACGGAGGCTGACACCTCGTGAAAGCACCCAAGAAATACGTCTCTGCGACAGGCACCCGCACGTCATCATCGGCGAGATCATGCTTCGAAAGGACACGCCCTTTTGTTCTTTCAAGTAAACTAATTAATTACTAAGTAAAACACATCTGGAACTACAAGTTTGTAACACTCCAGACAGAAAGAAAATGAACTAAGTTTATTCATTTATGTGACACAAAAACGTTTGTTATAATTAAACAGTTTATGGTACCATGTATGTAATAGATTTTGTAAACTGACATTGACTGATGCATCAACATTAACTTTAGTCCTCTGGCTGGCTTAATTTTTTATAGTTAAAGATGGTAATCTTTATTCTACTAAAATAAATCAATGCTGATTCTGCTCACTAAGTTACTACTAATTGTTTTCTAATATGCCTTATTAATAGCATTCAATGTAAATATTACAGTTATTGGTGCCGAAGTATTTTTGTGTTACGTCTGTTTAGTCCCAGCAGCTCATCGTACAATTTAATACACAGCACGTGACAATAACGCTACATGTCACAGAGGTTACTTCGATTTCTGAGTTGTAGAGATAAGCGATAAATGACTGCGATATGATGTTACAACGTACATGATACTATTACACTGATTATTAACTGGTTATTCCATACGAGTTACTTTGTAGCTGTGTATAATGAAGAACGTCATTCTGACCTTTGTTTCTGACGCATTACTTGAACATGAGACAGTAAAAACAGCTCAGACACTCCAAAGATATCAACATCAACACTGGTTGCAAAATACACTTGTTTTCCTCATTGCTAGGGACCTATTGCGACACTTTAAATCCGTTATGTTAGCAGTTTCTACTAACGCTAAATTATTATAAGTCAACGCTAAAGTTGGAAGTTAACATCTTGCAATTCCATTCGGATAATTACTCTATCAGGATTTAATTTTATTGCTTGTTGTGTATTCAAAAACATAAATTGTGCACAACATAGGCGTGTATGCGTGCGTGCGTGTTGAACCAGCCGTCACATGACATTACTTGGTACAGACCTATT
This sequence comes from Magicicada septendecula, assembly GCA_034769895.1. Lineage (NCBI taxonomy): Eukaryota > Metazoa > Arthropoda > Insecta > Hemiptera > Cicadidae > Magicicada > Magicicada septendecula. The sequence continues at coordinate 287,259,418 of CM068370.1, read as the reverse complement.
GTTAGCCCTCCAAACATCGCCCTGTTTATTGTTCGAAGGCTTTCACGGCCGTTGTCACTTGAATTTAAACTAACTGCCGGGCTGTTTGGTTAATGGTGAACCACTGTACTCTGTTCCTAACGTACGACACCCCGAGTTAGGTTTGACTCGTTATATCCACTGAAGATGGCAGCCAGTTGTGCTGCTGAAACGTTTGGTTTAATTGAAAATTTGGACCACGGCCAAACAGCCCGGCAGTTAGCTTAAATTCAATCGGCCTGTTTGTTGTGACGCACATTGTTTGCGCCAGTACCTATCCACAGGCCGCTCTAAAACCCTTTATAGGCGGATGAAAGAAGAGACAGCTGACGTTTCTGAGATGAGATAAGTATCCACGTCCATCCGTTTCGTAGCCAGCACACAAGTCTGACAGCAGATTGCTTCATTACCCGCCGACTACCGTACAGATAGTTATGAACTTGTAACAGTACGTTTTGGCAAGAAACAAGGTTTAATCTGATATGATTTTAATTGGTTTGATAGAGGCTCTTGTATCATAACGTCTCTTCTTCTCTTCCTCCTCTTCGTCGTTGAAAGGTGCGAAGGTTCCTCTAAACCGGTTCCGGTAACTACTGTATCTTCGCTCTATCTGTATCTCTATTCCCCTTTGACCGACAGTCTAGTGCTGCCACTAACAGTCTATCATGAGGCACTCTTCGTATATGTTCATTACAAACTCATTTTCTTTTCTTTTGTTGTTTTAGCCGGAGATAGGACATTTATTTTTTTCCTTACATCGGTGTTATTTTTCAAGTACTTTAGATGGTACATCAAGGGAACATCTTAAGCAAAAGTAACGAATTTATACTTAGATTTTACACTGTTCTGTACCTCAACAAATAATCATGTAAGTCGATTTATAGATTAAACTTCACTTTTCATACATCATTTGTAAATTAAAAATTAACAGTTTCTACCCCTAATCCCTGCGTATGTTATCATCTTCTCATCTGTTTTTTAGTACTCCTCAGTCTCCTCTTATCTCACCATAATTATTATAAGAAGCATGTCTTACCAGATAACTAAAATTATTAAGCTCTTCTATTATTAATTTACTACTACCTTTATTTTTCAAATATTTACCTCAAAATAGTATTAATTTCGACTTTCGTTACAACTTTATAATATTTTTATCAAGGAATAAAATTTCCCATTTTGTAACCTGTGACTTGTGACCTGGGTAACAAGAGACCCAACTGCATAAAGTATAGGTTCAAATATATTCAAATATGTTCAGCCGCAAGCGAATTTCTGAAAACTTGTGGTTATTACACTAAAACATGTCTTCAATGCATAGATTAAAAAGTACTGGCGACAGAGGACATCTGTAATAACTCTTTTATTAGTGGAAATCTTTGTCATCAGTTTACATTCAAATCCAACTGTTTCAGAGAACAAATATTGCAGGACTGTTGTTAGATCGTGGGGCTTATTTCCGTTATAAATTCTATATTGTTAGGACGGTCTACATGGTGGTCGTGTGGTACAGTGGAACACAAAATACAAGACATTAATTACGTCACTGATCACCAGCTTTAATTATCACAATTAAACAGTTTGTAATTGACAAGATAGTCTCTTACAACAAATCAAATAGAAATTGTTCACACGCTATAAAAATGTCTACTAAATTGTATCGCACAATTATAAAACACATAATACTTCGGCACAATACTTCAAAACGCACAGAGTAATCGCCCGACAATAACTCTGAACTATAATACTACGAACCGCATTTCAATAAATCGCAACTCAAAACTGACTGAGCGTCGCTGACTACTTGTATTTATACCCCGCCGAAAATCCAGAACATTCCACATGCTATGCATTTGCTCTACACTATGACGTAACCTTGACACCGTCCGCGCGGCTGGCGGCGTCTATAAAAGTCTCGCGAATGCATGTTGCAATCACTTACGCAAACAACATTATAGCCGGATTCTTCTGGAACATTCGAGAAACACGTAGATTGTTCTGTAATGTCGTAACTATATATTAGAGTCAAACAACATAATGAAACTATTTGATGAAACTATTTGTTTTTCGCATCAACTAGACAGGTTTCCAAATTACACTCTAGTCTTTTCCATTATTTGTTTTATCATAAACAACGTGTACAAATACGTAAACTTTTCAGAAAACAAACTGCTCTTCATACGATAGGAATTAACCTGCATACGCTGTAACGGCATATTTAGTATTCTAGTGTAACGTTGTAAATTTGTAATGCCAACTCTGAATGCAGATTGTTATGTTCCGGCTGGTTCTTTGTAAGGCTGCAAAGACTTCGCTAAATCAATCTGAGTCAGATACTCTTTTCTCGGACAGTAGTTAAAGAATAAGAAATATTTTGAAGTACTTCTGATTCTTCTGAGAGACCTTCTTCAATAATAACTGTGAATATCAGTTTTACTGAAAGTAAAATTATAGCAAACTAACTAACACTACTTCAGTAGTATCGCTGAAGTCAATGTAGGCCTAAATGTAATTATCTCATATACAGTGTTTTATCATTTCTATTAGATTGTAGCTATTTATTATTGGTGCAGAGAATTTTACCGTGGCTATGAATTTTGTAAAGACAAATTAACATATATTTCTTATAAGTTTAACTAAAACATATTAAACATGGTAAGTTCAGGAAAAAGGTTTAGAGGAGTTTCGATTTTCAATATCAAGATTTTACTGTACTATCTGTGTGCCTTAGCGAAACGTCGGTTAATTTTAACGAATTTTCTTTAATTAAAACACATGATATATCTTGTAAAATATGCGATATTATAACTTATGTTTAAATCATGTGCAGTAATTTAATTACTTATTAATAAAATTTACGACTGTATACTGAGCTTTCACATTGATGTGCACGTCAACAATTAAAGTATCTGAACCGATCTATAGATCAAATTTCAATTTTCACTGTTTTGGCCAGCAAAAAAATTGTCAGTTTCTATAAATTATTTAGTTTAAAAAATTATTCTTAAATTTAGAATACCTTTTTTTTTTTTTACTAACGTAGGCGATATTGTTTAACAATGCGTTATGATACTTTTAACTACCGTTTTCGATTACTATGACGTTTTTGGTGCTACATGTGTTATAAATCTGACCTTGATAACCGCTAATCCTGGGAACTCGGCAAACAAAGAGATTCACAGTGGGATACTCCGGATTCAATGTAGATTCTCCGTAAAAAGTAATTAGTCTGACAATTTTGCACAAAGTGTACTGCGCTTAGCCAATGAGTAGTTATTAATTTTAACCTGGCAAGTAAAAGTAACCTTATATCTTATGATATAAATAAGTTGTAATATTACAACGACTTTTCCTAGAATGGTTAAAACAAGGTAAATAAGTGGAGAAAACGTTTCAATTAATTTCTTATAGAACGAATATTTTTTAATTTCGTGTTTTACGTATTTCTTAGTATTTCCAGCTATTTTCCAAGGTAAACATCAAGCTAGTACCACTCTCTACGCTAGTGGAGTTTTAGATCTACCATTTTACGGTTAATTTAAACTGTGACGAAACCCAGAAGTCAGGTACAATTACCAGGGGCGAACCTAGGATTTCATTGCGGGGGGAGGATTTTTTTCAACCACATATCGTTTTCTTAGAGTAATGGTTTTCTCATATTTTAATGAAAACCAGCACATTAAAACTAATGGGCAAATAATAGTTGTAATTCACTAATTTCATTAGAATCAACTAAAAACATGTATCAGATAGAGTTTCAGTTTGACTTGAAAACCTAATAATACCTTCCTGTGAAAAATAATTTCTTTAAAGAGAACAACAGCATGTATATAAATGCTGTGTATCTAAATGTATATAACAGGGTTATGGATATAAATTTTATAGCATGTAAATAATGTTAAATAATTCTGTTAAAGAGCGCAATGATTTTCTATCTATTTTAAAAGGAAAATAGAAAAAAAAACAAAGTTTAAAAAACAAAGAAATAAATATTACTATATGCTTTGATAAATAACTGTTTTATTTATTCGTCTTGATATTTTAAATAATATGTGGATTATATATGTTTCAATTGTTTCATTATACGTTTATTGCATGTTTCATTTTAAAAATCCGAAATATTTAAGTAATATTGATCAAATAAAGCGCGTTAAGTACGCAAGTACATAGGATTACACTGGAATTGTTCGACTGCTAACGTCACGTGACTTCAAAAAACGTTGTAGGGCTACGCGCCGTAGCTTGTCTTTTTCGTAGGCCTCGGTTTATGGCCAACTAGCAACTAATAGCAAACAGTTCCTTCGTTGCGGCATTAAATAAATCAGCTGACATAGCTCAAGCACAGTATAAAGCACGTCGTCTTTCAAGTTGCTTGTAACCAGCGGAAAATCGTGTCCTCCTACTCTCTTTCAAGTAGACTTCTTTTCACTTTCAACACTTCATTCAACGTCTGTTATATTTATTATTGAGTATAAGGCCTATTATTGTAGATTATTTAAACTTGCAATTGACCTAAATAATAATTTTTTAAAATTGACAAAACTTGAAGTCAATTAATTACATTTCAAAAACAGGTAACAAGTTTTAAATTTTTTGCTCCATTTTTTAGTTTTTTTCGGATTTCGGGGGGGATATGTACCCCATATCCCCGTATCTTTGCCCCTGACAATTACTGTTTAATGACATAAGAAATACTCATAAGATTAGTCAACGATCCATTTTTTAACTCATCAGTGCTAAATATTTATTATCATGTTATAAGATGCAATTACTCCATTACGTCCAAAGTTAAGCTTTCGTGGTTTACAATATCAAACAATTAATGAGGTTCACAAAAACATTAAAATTTTCACGCCCGGAGTTGTGCACACATCGAAAGCATGCAAGCTCTATTCCCATTGACGTAGCCGACAGACGTTTCGCCCAACTGCGGTGGCCATCGTCACACTGGCATTCTGGTCGCGCTTCTAGCCTTCCAGCGACTGACTAATAATTGCAGCTGATAAACCGGTGAAGGTGATCAAGGTTATTTAGTGTGACGTTCCAGGGAAACAAAAGACTTTTCACAATCTTCTTATTTCGGAGTTAGCATGGAAACATGCAAAAATTTAACGCTAAACGCGCATCAAACTAAGCGACGAACCTGTCTAAATGTTGGTACACATTGATCGCCACGTATTTGTGTTAACAATACAAGATTTAATTGACGACTGCGGAGAAAATTATAAGTTTTAGTGGGATAGAAAACTAAATTGTATGAAAATCTGGTATAAATTAATTTTGAATTAAAGTATAGAACACAGCAAAGACACACTAAAATTGTTCAGTCACGATCACTGTCATAAATGAAGCTAATAATTGGTAAAATTATAACCGATAACAACACAAAATTATTGATAATTATTGATAACACTATTCACAAACATTATGAATTTTTGTTGTAATCCAGTACACAAAGTACAATGTAAATTGAATGTTAATCGGATAATGTACACAAGCATCAGCGTTAAAGATTTTACCTTGTCGGATAAGTGACAAAATACCAAGGTCACTTATTGTCAGTAAACGGACAATTTGCGAATGACAAAACATAGAGTCAGAAAGCAAGCATTCTATTAGCAATCCAAGGAAGAAGGAAAACAGGAAAAATTGGAGAGACGGCAAAGTTAGGAGATGAAGTAGTGGGGTAATGAGGACGTCTCTAAAACAACAGAGAAATACGGTGTGTGTGTTCGAACGCGCGTGTGTGAACAGGCCTGACCATCGATCCTTTCCGATGCGACGGATCCGTTAATTAGTTCGAGGTAATTTTTGGCTCTATTAGAATGAAGCAAAGAATACTCGAACAGGCGCGTACACTGTAATTACTGTAATTAGGTACGTATTTATACATGACAGAGTGCTCCACATTAACAACAAAACACTATTACCGTCAGGAAGCGTCACTGGGCTGCTAATAGAACGCTAGTTGGACGGTAACGAACCCCGCAGACAGCCGAGCACCGTCCGTGGAGCGTGACTCGAATCTCACATTGTTTTGTCTTCCGGTGCTTTTTATTTACGTCGTATGTATAAGAAAGAAATAAGTGTTGTTACAAAAAAAGAAGAGAGCGTCGTCAGGACGGAATGAGAAAAAGGTGAACGCAATAAACGCTGTATGTGACCGGGCGAACAACGAACTATCCGGTCCCGTGCCAGGAAAATCACTACAGGGACGCACCGTAATCAGTAATCAGGACACAGAAACTTCTGGCAGACCAGAAATTTTTCAGTTTTACGATTAAGTCTAATATTAAAAGAAAACTACAGTAATATTGGTATTTAAACGTATACTCTATTCAAATATTGTAAAAAGGATGGTAAAATATAACATTGTACAATATTCGGCAGGCGACCACATCCACATTCACTTGGTTTCGGATTATTGACCAACTTCATCTGGATTAGAGTAAAACATAGAGAAATAGGTTTACTACGGTACTTTAAATAATTAATAAAACAAACAAAAGCAGCCACTAATATGAGGATTCACCACTATATTTTAGGATTCAGTGAAAGCCTACTGACTGCATCATCATCATTAGTAAAAGTGATGAAAGAAACACTAGTCAAAAGGAATTTTATACACAACATGCTTTACAGATGTGGTTTATTAATTCAAGATATTTTATTATAACTTTTTAAATACAATCCTTAAATTACAATCTCCTAATCAACAAATGTAACAGATTTCAAAAAAAAAAAAAAAAAAAAAAAAAAAAACGGTCAGTCCAACTTTCCAACTTAAAGTCGTGATAATCGTGCCTTGGAACAAGCTGGCAGTTTTCTGTATTATGTGTGTTATAAAAGGACAGAAAACTCGGTTTGTTCGAGACAGTATCCTATGTAGTACTATAAGAAGAACCCTGCAGACCAAGTCAAGTTTAATGAAGATCACAGTTTTTATGGATTATAGACTTCTGAAGTAAAAAACGAGCTCGCTTTGACGTATTGGCTTCGACGTCTTTTTTCTTGTAGGCGCATCAAAATGCTCCATTAATGTCATCTGTTTAACACGTTCCTGTGCTAAGAAGAGACTGAACGACAAGACTTAGTTTCTCTATCCATTCATTAAAAATAAAGATTATCTCTATGAAAAGTGGTCGCTTTACAAATTTTGTAATCCTCTAGTGCATCCATGTATCGTCTTTGTTGTAGTACTATAAGGCTTTAAAATTATTAGAAAGACGATGTATTTCTTCTAAGGATCCGTGCAATGATCTATTGTTAAACGGATAGCTGTAATCAGTTAGATGTTGCGCGCAAGAAGAAATGTCATTAGTCCATGTCCAAAGAATGTGGCTTTAAATCTTTTTCTTATCAGATACAGACTGTGTTAAATGTTATATTCTAAATTCTATTGTATGTATTATTTTTAGTATTTTAAATTTTAATTATTTAAAAAAAATTGAACCTTTAGATAGGACTGTGAGCACAAACTCTTCGCTAATAAAACATAAAGTTACAAGGACACTTAATAAAATTATAAAGTTTAATATGTACCGTGCATACGTGGATTCGTACCTGTAATTTGAGACCATACCGTATGGAATGAAGTATCGGCAAAGTATTTATGCTGACATATACGAAAAATGTGGCTTAAGCAAAAATTAGATCAATGTAATTTTTACTGACTTAAAGATATTGCCACTGTTTACTGGAAGGAATCGCTTCACCAGGTGTGACACAAACGAGTATGAAAACTTAAAATAAACGAAACGTCCTGAGTTTTAACTGAGAGACGATATTAATGATTTCCAGTCTGGCTGCTAGTTTGTTAAAAAAGGCGTTCCACCATGACCTCCACTCTTTCCCATGCATACAACCAACATACCTGAAACAAACGCCACCACCACTGTGTCTTTTGTCGATGATGTTGTTATACTATACCAATGAAAACCCACAAGCTACTTATAACAATCTGCAAATCTATCTAAATCTACTCACCGAACGGCACAATGGATGGTGAACTAAAATCAACGAAACCATATCTGCTCAAGTTACATCTATTACCCACGTAACATCTGTCCACCTGTAGCAGTAAAATTTAAATTAAATTGTGGATTCCACCTCGATCAGTGGCATTTGGCAGGAGTATACTCAGATCAAACGAAGGTAACTAGACTGTAAGTCAAGTCAGGTATACTGGTTCCCAGGACGTAAATAAAAACTCTGAAGGATGAACCAATAAGTGGTTATTACAAAAACCACGCCAAAACTTACATAATTCTAAGGACTCCAGTAATGAGGATGTGCAAAACTTAAAAGTTTAAAGATCATCCAAAGTTTCCAGTCAAAAGTATTGAGAACTTTAATAGCTGTCCCATGGTACGTAAGGAATCAGACGCTTTACAAGGATCTGAAAGTATCACTCATAAGGGACGTAATCAAGAGGATTGCGACCAAATACAATCATCACATAAATACATACTGCAACAATACATGTACTTGGATATTTACCTAGGGCAGTATTTTATAAATAATTAGTATAAGGATAGTATGACGAATAGTTTTAAATATATTGTGCGTGAAAATGTAGGCGATAGCCTATTGAAATTGCACACCTACCCCGACAGTGTAAAATCATCGTTTGTGTGTCTGTGTGTGTGTGAACAAGCACGGACCTGCATTGTACTACGTTAGGGGAGTCGTATGAATTGTTTGTTTGTATTATTAAATCAGGTATTGACACGAATAAAATAAGTTAATAAATTTTTTTTTACCTGTTACCAAAGACATATCACAATTCTAAGAACACCATTAGAATAAGGACATTTAAACACGTTTGGTGATGCAAAATTACTGCAGAAATGTGCAATAATAATGACGTCATACAAGTTAATGTTAATTACTACCATATTTAACTAGTAATTAACGAGTTTTTTATATATAAATGACGAATGGACAATTACGAAGACAATGCAACCACTCTCCTAAATATCAAGTTTCGGTTTTCGCGAAAACAGACTAAAAGGTAATCAGTAGAAAAAGGCCGCTACGCATGAATTGACAATCTTTAACATGTCACAAACAATATCTGACATGTCAGTTCCTGTTTACTATAAATACCTCCGGGAATTCTGGACGAGGATCAGACTCAAGATATCTTTACACGTAGACACTATGTCCGTCAGCTGACCAACTTGAAATAATCATCTTCATCACAATGATCTGCAATACACCACGATCGATGGAGGAACACATGACCACCATCAAGAACAGGCTATAGAATACCAAGGAGCCATCATCATCATCACCATCGTCATTGTCATCATTCAGGAGACGCACACACACACACACACACACACACACACACACACACACACACACACACATGTACACATGCAACGGTGACTTCGACAATACGCAGGTGACAAACGAACAATTATATTTTTGTGTAAACGAACTCATAAAAAAACAGAATGTGAGATAATGAGGTAATATTAAGACTTAAATGTAAATAATGTAAATATTCAAAGTAAAAAACGTAGCCTAAGTATGAGTTGTTATTAAAAAATAATAATTTTATTCTGTTTAATTTTACAAATTGGGTGTGTCATTATAAATCATGAATATCTTTAAAGTAAGTATTACTTTATTAAAATATTAATAGCTACCATTCAAATTTTATTTGATAAAGCTAATATTGTTTTTATAACTAAGCCGCTATGAATTCAAATTTTAATTCTAAGTCAGACATCCAAACAATATAAAAGAATTTTATAATTTGTTCATCATATACGTTTAGATATTTAAGACTAAATGTTATAAATGTGTGCTGAATAGCAAAGATATGTTACGTTTTCAGAGTGTAACTTTATAAACGAGTATTTTGAATTTTTCTAGTTCAAATTTTATTAATAAATTTTTTTGCCATACTTAATAAACCGTTGATTAATTTTTTTACAATGTTTTAATTAATTATTTCATGTCATCAACATCTTACTCTTCTTTTTAAAATTACGTTTATTGTTCAACCACATATACTTAACGCAACGAACATACAAAAATCCTACGACCTAGCCAGTGTCTAACACTTTATAGTTGCGTTGGATACATGGTCAGAAATGTATTAATTTTATAATACTTGTAATGTTGCAATACATATACGGCACTACAGTCCAGGATGGACTTTGGTCTCCCTAATTATCTGCCTCGAGATAGTCCAATCATGTGCCTTGGTCTTCCACGAGCCAACAATGTGTCAACACTCGAACCAACACACGAGTCAGGTCTTCTTCCACGTCGTCTGGCCATCGTTTTCTTGGCTTACCTCGTCTTCTGCGCCCATCTATATGCCCATTCATTATACTTTTGGCAAGTCTTTGGTTGTCCATTCTTTCTACGTGCCCTATCCAGTTGATTCTTCTGGACTTTATAAATCGGACGATATCTCCTTGTTTTAGTCTATTTCTTGATTAGATCTGATCCTCCATCCTCCATTACATATACTGGTCCGAAGATTCTTCTAATAATTTTCCTTTCAAAAGTCCTCAGAGGATTCTCATCAACTGCTCTTCATGCCCAGGTTTCGGACTGTATGTCACTACAGGCCTGATCATTGCTCTGTACATTTTCAGTTTAGTCTCTAATTTTTGAGAAGACTAGATCTTAATAATTTTACTAGACTAAGGTAAGCTCTATTCCTCGCCATTATTCTCTTAGTTATTTCATTGGATACCTTGTTCTCACTAGTCATCACATAGTATTTAACGAAAATTAGTTAATAAAGCATCTATACAACAACGAAACCCATTGAAAAACATGGGCTAAACATTACCTTTCATACCTTGTTCTGTAAGCAGAAACGTCAATAAATGTTTTAATTTCAAGGCTAACTCATAAATTGGATTTACATAATACTCTATACGAAAAGAGACTGATCACTGATAATTGCCAACTAACAAAAAGTATAAAAATTTGTTAAATACCTTTACGACAGTCTCACGGACAGTCTCAGTGGAAACAAAACAGACACCAATAATATCACTATCACCATCTTCAATGAGAGACAAATAACAACGTGAAATCAACTAGATACTCTTATACAATATATGAAGTTACATTTGTCCATACGCAATAATAATGTCAACTATTATGAGTCTGCACTATTTGCAACACAGTAATCACATTCCATAATCAATTGATCCGCACTCTACAATCTCGCCAGGTGTAAGTAACTAACTACGCTTGAATTTGTTGCTTATATACATCCCGCAGATGTTCTAGAATAATTTTCCATACTCCTGGGCGCTTGCTAATATAATTTACGTAGTTACAAGTGCTCTCGAGCAGTCTGGAGTACTACGTGAGTGGACGGCCTTGACACAGACGCCACATGCTGAGCTAGTCGAGAAACGTTTAGAATGGATGCTCTCGACCATCGGGAGCGTTACGTAATCGTCGTAGCAATATTGTAATTGTTGGGTCTGTAACGATTTGTTATTGTAAAAATAAATACCTCGAATAATGAAACGCTATATAATGAATTTTGTTTTCTGTGTAATAGCATATGATATGCGAATGCTTTTTATGTGAAAAGAATAAAATTGACAGAATGTACGATCAGAAATCGTTATATGCGATATTTTGACAACTCTTCCATATATTTATTCAGAGACTACCTCATTTTGTTTTTATATACACTCAAGCTGTTCATAAAATGGTTTTAATACCAATATGCTGTGGTAGCCTACTACGAGATCTGTTAGGGAGACTTCGTAGATCCTTATAACAGCTCTGCTGAGCTCAGATACTGAGATTTGTACAACAGCGGCCAGAGCTGATACTGCGCATATAACCAGGCTAAGCATTATGTTGCTGTCATTATAGGGTACACCATCCTACTGGTCAGCGGATTCGTGTCTTAAATTGTCGTAATTAAAAATACGAGTCTTGCTCTGTCTAACCAAAATCTCGTATTTGTTTAGAATAGGCTGTCTTTAATCACTGATACTCACTGACAGAACCGTCTTCTCATGTCACTACAGTTTCATGCAGTGAAGTAAACTTTGGTTTCTTAAGTTGCCAAACACTTCACGTTAATCAGTATAGCGTATAGCGGCAATACACTGTAGGATACCCGTCAGCATAAAGTAGCACCCAAAGTAGTTGTTAACTAAGAATCAACGATATTTCATACTATTTATTTGACATCTTTTTACCTGGGTGTTGGTAGACCACTGATAAATCAAGTAAAAGAAGATTTTCCAGTTAAAGGATAGAAGAAGAAGACGAAAATAGGTTGCTACTAATTTTTGCCCTTTTACTGATATATTATTTGAAACAAGTTCTGAAGCGTTCCCGTATGTATGTATGTATGTAGGTGATGGGGATAACAATAATGTTTTCTGCAGTTTACAACAGATTCGATACGTTTCTTCTCTCGTGAATCTTTCGTACATGATCGTAAAAGTCAAGTGATATTCCACTGACATTTTCAAACGGAATGTCTTCTTGTTTTATTACGAATATAAAACCGTATAGTAGGCTAATGAAACGAAAATTTCGTTTGCGGTATGATGGCATATATACATAAGGTCGTCCAAGTATTAAGTGTTGAGAGAATATTAAGGGTTACTTGAGGAAACATTATTTCTCCAACCGTATAAATATCTTATTACATATCAACACATTTACATCCAAAGATGACGAAGGATGTATTCATAATTCATTGTTAAGATTTCGTAAAACATTAAAACAGGGTATTAAGAGTTAAAACATTGAAACTGTATACATATTTATTTTGTATTAACAGATAAATTTTACCTATATTTTTATTTGAAGTCGACAATACGGATGCACATCCTCCATGCGTCTTCTATCCTGGGCTGTTTTAAATATATTTGTCTACACCCGTAACGTAATAGCGTGTTATCCCACTCATTTTGAGTGGGATAACAAGTTCAATATCGCACTGGTTTTGTTATCCCACTCGTTTATATTTTAAAATTTATTGAAACATAACACGAAATACAACATAATATTACAATCTAAACATGTTATCTACTTATTGTATATATTAATAACACAGTCTTTAGAGTTAATTAAGTAAATTCCTGCTGCAGAAGAAGATTGGAACTTTTTCGTCACCAAGTTAAATGTTTGATCGTCAGAAGTATTTGCAAGCTCCTTGCTCTTATTGTCGATATCAGCAATGCCTATACCGATGTTTATCGAGATTATGTTTATAATATTCTTCTCTGTGCACCATTTTTCATATCTTCCATATGCAATTTCATATTTTGATCTCGACTTCTCTGGTATTAAGTTGGATATGGTTTTTAAAGCTTCCTCTTCAATATCTGAAGCCAAACTTTCAGATTCACTCATTTTAAAACAACTTACAAATTACTAATTTGCAGCAAAAACAAACTATTTTTAGGTACGACTTCACTACTGTTTAAAATTGTCATTGAAGTAATCATTCAAATAAAATTTTTTTTTTATTATTTACTGATTTTTAGGGCTGATTTTTTGTTTGTTTTTACAAGTAAAAAATAAAAACTTATGTCCACGCTTAAGACCGAGCAACCAATCTTAACAAATTCCTTTAAGAAACTATCCTTAACAAAGGCCTAATGCACCAAAAGTAATTTATACACGTTTGGCTTTTTTGTAGTAACTTAATTGGTTATTATTTAAGCATGGATTCTGTTTAGTGATTAAGTAATGATTTAATCATTAATGAAAAATTTTTTTATCCTATTTCATGTTTGTTAAAAATACGTTTTAATTAAGCCGTTAATATGGTAATCATTAAATGGGGATGTAATAATTTCAATAACTGTCTTTAATTGATATTAAAATGTAGTTTTGATACTTGTTAATATTAAGGACATTCAAATAAAAACGAGCGGCCGAACATTAACAAATGGAGAAACCTACCCACTGAACAGGGGCGCAACTAGACCTCGACCCTTCGAGGATCGACGAATCCGGAGGGGAATGTTTTGACCGTGGGCCCAACTCAAACGTGCCCTCTGGTACAGCCGTTGAAAAGTTTCAAAGAAAAACAGTAAGAGGAACATAATTGAAAGACTCAGTTTTTTCAATAATTATAAATAGAATAGTTTTTATAAAATTACTATAGATTCTGGAAAGAATTATTTTTTTTTTAAATTGGTACAGAGTCTACATTTTTTTTTTAATAAATACAAGAACACCTGATTTAAGTTTCAAAAAGGTATTAGGTAAGAACGCTAATGTATAATAACGTTCCGTTAACAAATGACTGCCTCATGTGACAAATTAAAAGGCATTTTCCAGGTGTATGCACTGTACCATATGCCACTTGTTCTGTGCATTTTAATTCACACGTCTCTAAGTACAGTATATGAAGAGTCACAACGGTTATTTCGTATCATTTACTTATTATCAATATTTATTTTATAATAAATGTTAATAGGTCTACCGTTTATGGTAGTGTAGCTATTTTATTAAAGTTGCGTGAATGTTAAATTTTGTGCTTAATTTAATGATAAAGTAAGAACGGATTACATAAATTACGGTCAAGGTATGTGATCAATGTGACGGTAAGAATATATTTAAGTGTTTCTTTTCTATAATATAAAGTTATAAAAGTTATAAATCTATACGAAATCGAGCAATATAAAGGAATTGATACCAGGCCGATCAGTAACAGTGTTGAAACAGTGGAGTTTCTAAAGGAACTTACAAAAGCATTTACGTTTATAAATACATTCAATTCTTCGTTTCGAGTTTTAGCACTTCATTAATATTAATTACGTTACGTTGTTGAAGGTAGTTAAATAACTTACTGGCATAATTAATATTTATAAATTTGTAATGAAATTAATAAGTGAATGTAGTAGGCCTATTTTAATAGGTTACAGGCAGAACACGGCGAGACAGAATAACAAATGTCAGTATTCGTGAAATACGCCTTGTGACAGACATAGTGGACTCGGTACACGAAACGCAACAACTCTATTACAGAACGACCATGTTGTCAGTATGGATGATGATAGCTTAGTCACGAGAGCCCGGGATAATCGTCCAAAAGGCAAAAGAGGAAATGGACCACGAATCCTGGGCGATTGTATAATGTGGGTTCGCTATAAATACGAGCATCTCCTGAATGAGGAGAACAAGAACAGGACTTTAATAATACTTACCATATAATTTTAATATCTGTGATATCATATACATAAAGTAATGGTAATAATAATAATAATAATAATAATAATAATAATAATAATAGTAGTAGTAGTAGTAGTAGTAGTAGTAGTAGTAGTAGTAGTAGTAGTAGTAGTAGTGGTAGTAGTAATAATATGTAGAAGAAGAAGAAGACGAAATATCATGTAAGAGAGGGATATTGGATAAGCTGCTTTCGGTCGTTTGGTTACGTTCTCGTTAGAGACTTTTCCCAATAGCAGGCAGAAATTTCCAACAGTACAGCGGTAGGTGGCCGCAACAGACCTTTCCATCCGTATTCTATTTACATTTTACTTTAGCAAAGTGATTTAACATCTTCAAACGTTAGCCGCTATGGAATACTTCCGTCACAATTAAATAAAAAACGGACGTTAACCAGATCTTCTGTGATGTTATTTGCTTTACTCTACTGGATTATTTGTTTACTTGAGCACTGGATTCTGCAAAGCTCAAGACACTGCTACTTTTTGACTCTTCTTCACTGGAATGACAGAATAGTGTTTGTTTTTTGATTATTTTTATAGTGTAAGTTTTATAATTATTTACCTGAATACGGCTACCGACACTTCGTGTAGCCGAAACGTTATTAAACAAATAAATAAGTGAAGGTTACTATAGTGGTTTATCGTATTTCAAGACGTGCATAAAGCAGTTCTTGTCGTGTGAAGTCTCTCACCGGTTTTATAAACTAATATTACAGCGGACACGGTGAGGGAGACGCAACATCCCATTGTGTTCTACAATTAGGTGACCTTGTCGCTACCACGAAAATATTGCTTGGTAGGAAATAATAATAGCAACCGTGCGCGAGTGGCTGTGAAGAAGCGTTTGTACAGTAGACAAGATCAGTTACGCCAAGTTCTATGTAGTGAATTTTTACTCATCCTGCGGTTGTAACCAAGGTTATTGTAGTTCGTTTAATTTTAATTTCTTTGTTTTCTTTTTTATTCTTTCGTTACTGAAATCTGATGATATACGGATATGAAGTCATTGTAAACGTCAGTCCAGTGTGAGTTTTAATCCTGCTGTAATGTAATACTTTTATGTGCAAAAGAAATTTGTTATATGCTTCATAATGGATATGTCTAACATGTGACGTTTTGGATTAATTGACACTATCGATTCAAGCTTTATCCGAAAAGTTTTAATACAGTCAAATTGGTCTGTCCTAATGAGTCTGCCCTGCAGCGGTGTATTTAGGGGGGGGACGGCAAAGAGTCCCCCCTCCCTCAGAGGACTGACAAAGTTAACAAAGAATTGTGTTAATTTCTTCATTTTTGCCATGTTTTATTATTTTTTGAGGTGTGTACGCTAATAGAGTAGTAGCTTATCTCTTTTTTTAAAATGTACAAACTGGTTTATTATACACCATTTGCGTAAGCCTATATGTTTCGAAATATGAAATATAGGAAAATCAGTTCAGAGGTCCCGGAAGAAGTTTTTAATAAAATGTCAAAAAAAATCAATGCGAAAAGGCGAAGGAACATCAAACCTGAAATATTTTCAAACGGCGTATCTTTTTAAGCATACAATTTTCTTGGTTTATCTTTTTTTTCATTAAAATTGGCGTTATCATTTTTAAAATGTAAAATATAAATAACTGTCTTGTAAATAATGTTTTCAATAACATATGTTTTTATTGTGTTATTAACGCTTATTTAATGGGACTGATATCAGGATGTGACACGTTTTTCAGCCACTTGGAAAACTGTAATTGATTTTTTTAATTTTTCTTTCGTATGAATCCGACACAACCGGACCCTCCTTAAAACAAGATTATAGATACCCCACTGCCACTCTGTCACATTTTCCATAATACGACTCTACGAATTAATCAAACTATGCACCCTCTCTGACTTCTGGATAACGCAAACAGTAAACAGAGATAAAACATTATTTTTTAACCTCACATAGACTATGTCACGACGAGCAAAACTGTTGTCCTAGTAAATTATTTGACTTTCAGCAGCTCGTAATATTACATTCTGAATGAAAAACTCAGAATCGTTAGAATACTGTCAGGATTTAATTTGCTTTAGTAAGACGAGTATGCAAAAGGTAGGGCTATGTAGTACATAAATTTATGCACAATATTATTATGTACAATAGTACATAAATTTCACTCGCATTGTGATATATCACACGACGGACATAGGCCTACAAGCATAAGATAAATTAGGAAAGGCGAAATAAAATTTGAGAACTCACGGGATTCCAATTAGGCCCTACTCCTTATATCGGTTGCTGCTTATAGAGGTCAGACGTGAGCAATAACAAAAAAGCACAAGAAACACTGAGAAAATTTAAAAGAAAGATTGTGCGATGTGTTAGTGGCCCGGTTAATGAAGATGATGAATGGAGAGTAAGAAATAACCAACAGATATTTGATCTATTGAAGTATGAGGGCAATCATAAGATTCGCAAAAGCTCAGCGAATACAATGGCTACATCTTGTATAACGGAAGGAAAATCAGAGTGTACCAAAGAAAATCCTCAGACCACAGTTATATAAAAGCAGAAACAGCGGTCGACCTCGGATAAGATGACTGGGTGTGTGCTGGAAGATCTCAGAAGAAGACATGCGGGGTTACGCTGAGATAGCTACGGATAGGAGACGCTGGAGCCCAGGGATCAGGTTAGGCTGTAGTGCTGAAGAAGAAGAAGACGAAGAAGAAGAAGAAGAAGAAGAAGAAGAAGAAGAAGAAGAAGAAGAAGAAGAAGAAGAAGAAGAAGAAGAAGAAGAAGAAGATTGGGAATCCGATTGTTCTTCGTCAAGAAGTAAGTTAATTTGACTCATACAGTTTCTCCTGATTTACAAAACGCGATAGAGTTCAGCAAAATCGCAAATAGGCTACTTATTAAAGATAATTGAGTGAACAGTGTATATTTTAATCCAAAAAGAGAATATGATTTGTCTCAACCATGTGAATGTATACGTTTCTGAGAAGAAACACTTTAAAAACAAGTCTATAAAAACGATTATAAAACCAAGATGACTTTATGCGGATGAGGTAACATTGTACATATTATAATATACACGGCAAGACAATATTAACAGTTCTGTTTTTCAATGAAATTAGTGCCAGACTTTTCGAAATTCTATGATATGGCATCCTTCATGTGTGCATTAAACCAACTCTACTGAAAAACAAGGGAACCACTATAGAACTATAGAATTGAGAAAGGTCTGATATTAACCTCCTAATAATTCCTAAATAAAACTTACTTGTTAATGAAAGATCTTGTAATTCAATTTACACATTAAAAAACGCCCCAATGAAGCAAGAGCAACAATTCTGTTACCACGGAAATCGAATATCGAGATACAGTGTCTCTTGTTTTGGCCTTCAGATGGGTATAACATAAGAAAAGTCAGAGACGATTAAAACATTTAGAATGCTACATTATCCTACTGCGGGCTGGCGTTTGCAGTTTCACAACCGGGTTGATCAAGATTTGATTACTGCCTGCAAAGTTAAGCGGATTCGGCATCATTTCTTGTATGTTCTAGTTTGATACTAGTGCCTTCCTTTCACCTAAAATGTTTGTCAACCTTCCGGTCTGGATGTCATTGCACCAGCAGGGTCACTTCTCGTAGGATATACCTCCTCACCATGTACGTGGACTTGGCTAGAGAGAGAATAAGGCTTCGTTTGTAACTAATACTTCGGTATGTGCTAGGAAATTGAGAGGACAAGTGTATAATCATCCAGAAACTGAGGCCTCCTCCAAAGTTTCATCAACCATCTGCAACACATTGGAATGATAATATTAAGACACCGGAACTGTCCTGGATAAAAACAGGGAAAGAGCTGTAGAAGATGCATGAGTGGGCCTATGCTCGCTAGAGGCTAGAGACCCAGAGGGGCCAAAGAAAGAAAATAGGATAACTGCAGAAGACGACTTTATTACCTGTAAACTCAGATACTGTAGATAATACATAAGAAACAAACACCTAGATAATTTAGAACAGGAACTAAACAGGAATTGTTCATTTCGTACCTTTGGTACGTTATAAATAAGAGGGGGTTTGGGAATTGAAGTGTTAGTGACGTTTTAACCTTAGATTCTAAGTATTAATTATGTTTAATCAAAGTGTTATAAATTTTTCTTTGATTTTGGTCAGCCACACATCTTATTTACTTATAAGAGGATGCGAAATATTTCAAAACTTTAATTTTTAGCTTTAAAAATTCTAAACTTTTCTGATAAAATACTTTTGAAGAAGTGTTGCCAAATATGATATTAAATTGTCATATTTTACACATGACATTAAATGTAGACCTAAGTTTTATATGAAGTTACTCGTAAAAATGGTAGCTAAAAAGTAAGAAAGATAAGATTTAAATTTTAGTTATCCAGAATAATTTTAATTCTTGTCGGGGTGAAGAACCCCCCCCCCCAAAATCTACTAAATCCTGTCAGATTTGCGGTAGCCTACCAAATAACAGCTGATTCACGACTGTAACAAAAGTAAAAGTTTAAAACTTTATTATCAAACAACACATGTTCTTATAATCGTTGTTCATTGTGTTAAAACGTAGGTAGCGCATTCAAACCGACAATTGGTTGCTAATTGTTAACGAACAAAGCGTTTGCACCTGTTTACAAAATGTAAAAGTAAACAAAAACATGTGGCGTTGTCAATTACTGCAGCATATGGTTTAAGTCTGTTAGTGAAGTTACTTACGTAAGTACGCCTACATCCGTCCGAATGCCGTTGCCGATATGATTGATTGATTCACGCGAGAATCGGCCCCCTTACGTCATTTCAAGAGAAAGTTGTAATCCTTTGGTAACACAATGACGTCTTTGCACCTGATTGCAGAGCAGTGCGTTAACTAGGAAGGTAGAGATTCGAAACTGGTAGACCTTGAACGCGGTATAACTCTTTTCCACCAGCGACGACGTGCTAGTGCATTCTTCCTGCGGTGGCCGCAGTGTCCGAGTGTCTTGCGTTTGTTGTGAAAGTGTGTATGCACTTTTTACATTGTTTTGGTTTACATTTTACAATCTTTGTTACTCTACTGGGTAAGTACGTCAGCATACCTTCAATACTAGAGAGAAAACCACATTTAAAATATTCAATACTTCAAAAATTAATTACAATTAATATTAAACATTAATATAAATGGTAAAACAACATTTAATTTGTGTCAAAAACATAGAATTAATTCGTTTAGAGCAGTGAAAATCAGTTAAGTTTTTACATATTTATATTTTTATATGTTTGACAGTATACTTTGTTACAATATTTGATTGACTGATGTATTGCAGACGAGGGATTTAACACGATAATCGAACTATATTATTAACTAGTTCTTCTTATTGTCATCCTCCTTTGTCATGTTATCCTCCTGAAAACTTGGTAGTCCCGTAGTTTTTAATACGCCTACCAATGTATTTTCTGTAGAACGCTTTAACCTGGGAAATGTCTCTCTTCCAGCATGTAAGAGATATCCCATAGCTTGTCCTGTCTCATCGGAGATCTACCCTTGGATATTTGTCCTCTACGTTACCTTAATCTAAACGTTTGCCACTTTTTATGCGTATAAACTAGGTGTAGCTTGAGGACGTGCCTGATTAAGCTGCTTTATTAAACTATCTTTGGAGAGTTCGTTGGAGAGTTACGTATAAACTCGTTAATTAAATTCCTTCAGCATGAAGGATACTAAGTTTATGTGTATATGTATGTATAACTAAGTTTTAAAGTCTTGAAATATTCTATCCCAGTTGGTCTGTTGGTATTTTGTGGAACCCCGTTACTGGTTTAAGTAAATAAAAAACAATTCGTTATTTGATTTTTTGAGAAAGCTTTCTGCTTTCTAATATGAAAATAAATATTTATCAGTAAATAAATGTATGGAAGCACCGCTCCTAAAATTTACGTAAAGTGTAGAAATCTGAGAGGGCGGGGTCGCACGTGAATAACACGTGTTCACTGCAGCTGAAAGATTATGTTTCGTAGAATTCTAAACTAGTGATTTCCGGTATATTTAAAATAACTAATAAAGAATCAATAGAGTTTACTTATTTATTAGTTACTGAAGTTTTGAATTTCTTTATTTTCTTTAGTTTTTAAAAGAAAAATGTATGGGTTATTCTTTAAGAGTTTAATAAAAAGAGGTAGTCGAAAAATGTAAAAATGAATGAGACAGAAGGCATGAAAGTTCGAGAGTTAGAGTGTTAAGAAAATAAGTGGAAGTCAGACATGTTGAAGAGTACAAGCTGTACACCTTTAAGTATGTATCTCTGTATATATTATTTCTTATTTGTGTGTGTGTGTATGTGTGTTTGCGCGCGCGCAGTAGATAGACAGACTGATAGATAAGCAAATTCTTAGACAGATAGGTAAATAGGTAGAATACGTTGTTGTTAAATATAATTTAAAGGAATGTAAGTAGGCCTATAAGTTTTAATTGCTAAAATGCATGCAGTTTATAACAGAATTGAAAGTTGTGAACAGCAGATAAAGTTTTACGCTAAGTTCGGTTAAAACAATGAACTCGACGACCTCGGAACCACAGGAGTACGCCTAGATTGTGTATGGTACTCGCTGGACATTTGCTCCATCCAGTAGCCTACCTTGTCATATGGCCTATTAATATACAATTTATGCGTTTAGAATATTTTGTTCAATTGTTCAAGTAAGACTATTATCTATATCAAGTAAAGTGTAATTAGGAGTAGATTCGATTCCTTCACTTGTTATCTTGTTGGTATATTTTCATGGTAATCTTCTCTAAAGCATTGTATTGTAATGATTCAGAGCTAGAGAGATGGATCCTAACTGGTCAATAGATATTTAAAGAAACATCATACATACAATAATGTAGAGTAGAATTGCCACCTATATTCTATTGGCACTAAGACAACGGGTAGACAACAGTCATCAATAGACAACGGATGAATCTATACATAAAATGTTTATTTTCTACAGTTTAAAGCTCCATTCTAGCTTAAACCTGGCGTCCCGCTAAATGACGTTTTACATTTATCGCATGTATATATATATATATATACTTCATAAAATTTCACAGAATTAGATAAATTTAACCGTTTCAATAAATTGTAATAAATTATAATTCTTTATCACAAATGAGATTGAAAATAAAAGTAAAGTTATTTATATTTAGGAAACGTATTTTACATTTTTTGGTCTTCCTTGAACACTCTATACAGTAATTAAAAATCGTAAATCATTGCCTGTGAATTAACAATTAAAATCATTTGACTTCAGCGTTCATGTTCTGACCAGGTAACAAAGTCATATATATATCATATAACAAAGTCACAGGTAACAAAGTCACAAGAACAAAATCATATAACCGATTTTTGTAGCGTAAAATTAGAATAGAAACAATAATGAAATCTCTATACACAAATACTGAGAATACTTAAAACACAGGGGTTTTTGTCTTCAATTCTCGGGTTAAAGATGTGTTCAGGTCCCCTTCAATTTTAAAGATATTTTGATTTAGTGTGATTTAACGTAATTTAATATGAATTCTTGGTCGTTTATCTGAAGTGAATCATCTTGAGTTAGCCTTTATAATAAAATTATCGATATTATACCACTGTTACATAGAAGCAACATAACGTAAACATCATGTACTCACACGACAAGACAAAATAACTGTGGTGTGTGTGTGTGTGTGTGTGTGTTTAGCTTAAATATATACTCGTACAATACACTGTACAGTATACACACATGTATACCGAATCATTTATTTATATTAAAATATTTTCATACATGTATAATTTTAATATTTCTATTGAATTTTAATACCACGTTAACACATAGGCTAAAATTATAAGGAAGTAAATTAATTTAAATATAAATATAAATAGGGCCTACAGGTAAATGTTATATATTAGAGTTATATATAAAAGTAAATAAATATAAGAATTTATGGGTGTGTGTGTGTGTGTGTGTGTCTGTGTTTTTCATATATTTTAATGATATTCAAAAGAAAACACTTTACAAAAGTTACTGTTTGTAGAAGGAGCGAAGGGAGTTCTGAGTTTTAACTCGACCGTTTGGCATTTGTTTGTCTAGCTACTTACAGTTGTCTCACGATAACTTTTGAACGCATCAGCAGATTTTTGTAAAACTTGGCATGCTGTCCATACCTTACCCTACAGAACCATATTGCTTTTTAGGTCGATCTCACTAAAAATAGGGATAGGAAAGCAAAAATTGTGAAAAAAAACGCAAAAACCCATGTGGAGTATCAAATTTATTGTAATATTTACGGCAGTCTAAATATAATGTTATTTTTTTGTATTACATAATTGATGGACGCCAGAACCCAAGAAGTGGGTGAAAATTTGGGTAAAATCGCAAAACTTCGTTTCGCGAATTTGAACTAACATCTACTTGTAGTGTTAGGTTTTGGCAATTTAAAATTTTTGCAATCTGAGGGCCCAAAAATTTGAATAAAATTGTGAAAGTACTTCAAGTTGTCAGGAAAAAAGGAATTGTAACCTAAACTCGAATGTTGCAAATTTTTTGGGTTTACTGTAGGTTTCCGTGCTCTACAATTATTGCATTACTAAAGAAGTAATAGTCTAAACGAAATTTTTGTAATTTTTGCCAAAATTAAAACAATTATGCAATCTCGAAATTTATGTGATAATAAATGTACTTCATTCATCATCGTGAGCGAGTTTCTATGCATGGTGCATTCGAGAGCTTACCGTGTTCTATTATTCAGTGTCACATACTTATTTTCGTTTAGTATTCGTGGAACTGCTGTCCTACCTGCTTTCGTGCTTTTGACTTTTCTAATAGTTTTGCATTTTTATTGTATTTTGGACATTAGGTACACGCAGACACATGTTGAACGTATACGTGTGTGTATTATTATAAACGATGTTTCTTGCTAAATAAATATACATATATTAATACTAATAATAATACAGATTATTTAATAACGAGGTTAATTACGTACATATTTTATACGCGACACAAGCTGATCATATCTTATAATCTCATACCGTTATGACTTTGTGTTAAAATAAATTTAACTATAATATAAATATTATTAGCTATTAATTATAAATAATTTAATATTATATACAGCAGTAATAATGTGTACAAATAAAAGTAATTAAATTGATTTAGTACAAGTATATTATGTTGTTGTACCTATAATATTAATTATTGTAATATCATTAATAATGTAATAATTATATTACTTCATTTACATAAAAATATAATAATAACAATTTAGTGATTATAAATAATACAGTAACATTTTATTAACACGGTGTAAATAATGTTTTCCGTGGAAAGCAACTTCTGGCCACACTTTAAATGGAAAAACGTTATTCAAAATCAGAATTTATTGCAAGGCCTGTTTCAAAAGTCAGCATGTGCAGACTTCACGAGGAATAACTTGTCCTGGACTTGTATCTACTGAATATCTTGTCCTTTACAGAAACTTAATTGACAATTGTTTGTTTGAAAAAGTAAACATTAATTACCTGCCAATTAGGCTACCTGTAGTTTCCCAACAACAGCGCTTGCTTCTGTAATGTTTCCTTCATTGTCGGCTCCTGTTACATGTTTGGTTTCTATTGAAAAATGAGTGTACTTCAACATGCGAACGTTAAGAACAATAGAATGTTGCAAACGGTGCCTGTGTAATAAGAAACATAATTGCTACCTTACCGGGATAACTTACTGTCCACATTACACTTAGGAACAGTGATTATTTATTAATCTGTGTGCCACGGTACCTAAGGTGCCGTGAAGTTTTTGTAGTTAAAAGTCAAGACAAAACGACACTTAGTTCTTGCTGCAGTTCATTTTATACGTTTTATATAGCTCTTCCTCCTCATTAATTTTGGTGTACGAATATAATATAAACACACATATTTATTTATTTATTTATATTTATATTTAAAGTAATTTACTCGTGAATAAGATGATATAAGTGGTATGAAAATTCAATGGAAATTGCAGGGAAACGTTAAACGATAAGTAATAAATAGTAAAACAGTTTTACCTTTTTCTTTTCCGTCTGGTGGCCTTTATCCTTTACGAAACTCTACGCGTTTCGGGACATATGTCCCATCATCAGGAATATCCCTTGGTGAAGTTCGTCAATAGTTAAAATATTAAAAACAACTTTTTATATACAACTTTACACATTACAATAAATATAAATATAAACACAAAAACACATAAAAAGCCCCAAACGTGAGAATACACGCGATATCGCTGGTGCGCACCACGAATTACTTTAGTCGACTCCACTTCGTATGTCGCTCTACTTAGTTACTCTTCGAAATTCTGAAACTTCGTCAAGTCGACAGTGGTGCCATTTAAGGTTGAAGAACGGTTACTATACATTCAGTCTTACTTGACTGTACCGCATACGCACAAGACAAAACAGTTGTGATGTGTGTGTGTGTGTGTGTGTGTGTGTGTGTGTGTGTGTGTGTGTGTGTGTGTGTGTGTGTGTGTGTGTGTGTGTGTGTGTGTGTGTGTGTGTGTGTGTGTGTAGCGTAAGTGTAGTCTATAGAGTACATTGTAAAGTATACAAAAACACACACTCACAAGTCGGTTCATTTACTTACATTTAAACCAACTTATTACAATAAGTAGGTCTATTTTTCATCTAACCGTGATGTGTTATATAACATAAACAATTTTTAATTTACAAAGAAAACTCAAGGTGATCCCGTCTAATAAAAAGTTAACAAAATTAAAAATGAACGTTAAAACAGACTAAATTAAACTTTTCTTAATGTAAGGATATCTGAACACGTCATTGGGCAATTGAATGAAAAAAGACGTTTTTAGCAATTCTTATTATTGGTGTGTTTAGATATTGCAGTTTTATTTGTATTCTAATTTTACGCTATACAATTTTAGATACACAGGATATGATTGGTCTCCTGTTGATGCGAAGTAGGTCCAATAGTAACTTAGCACGGAAGCTTAAAAGGAAGAAATCATAAGTCTGTACTAATACAGTGAGAATCATCATGATACATGTGTGTAGCAAGCAGAGATAATCAAGATTTAATACTTTGATTCCCAACGTTTACGGATTCTTGGCACCCTTTCAATGTTACTACACTGAGGCCGGGCAAAGAGGGCGACTGAAGGATTAGCGGCACTTTACCAACGCACGCACAGGCACAGGCCGCTAGACAATAGCTTGGAACTGGCGTCCAGACCACAGTTAGTGAATCAACAAGTGAGGGTCAGTTGGGGCCAGCTGCGTTTGTGATAGCGAGCCAGCCGCCTTCGTTAACCTGACGAACTATTAAAATACCACTCATTATTTCGTTAACAGTAGACCAACTGTATTCCTGTGTTTCTAAAATTTCCATTCGTATTCGACACTGTAATTTTTGTTTTTCTATGTATGATTAATTCGTGACTTACATGATATAATCATGAACACAGCACTCAGTGTTAACTACACACTGAGCATCTTGTTCTGGAAAGTTGCATAATCTTAATATCATTTCTTGGTCTACCCACATAACCATAATTCCTTCATCCAGTTTAGGATTTAGCACATAACAGCTAGGAAACATAAGAACGGCTTGTATGTTTTATTCAATTTGGATTGTCGTTAGAGGAGGATTGCGGTTTTTTATTCAATATTTTCACCATATTATCACACACACACATGTATGTCTGTGTTGGGTTGTTGGGTAAACGTATAATATCTTATCTTCTTTTAATCAATGGTATACGTTTGTTTATGAAAACAGGTGTACACGATATGTTTACGGAGAACGGCTTAAAAATTAACTGAAATTATTTCTGTAGTAGAAACATTATCACAGCATCATGCGTTTTTAGATGTAACGGGATTTATTCCATTTACAAGCTGATTTTAGAAATCTTGTACGTGCCTATTTAATATTAGAAAAATTGTACGTGATATATCATCAACGTGTTATATGTATGTGGAATATATGTATAGGTATACACTGTTTATTTTCATTATTGTTGTTGTTTTGCTGCACTGTAAATTGCTCGTGGAATTGTAGTCGCCCGCCCTGTCCAGCCCATACGACAAGTCTGTGACAAGTCACTTCACTTTCACTCTGTTCTTCTGTACAAGATTCTATCACGTTTATTCTCCTTAAGCATAACTCTTCACTCTTTACTGTCCTTCAACCTCTCCCTCAACCCCAGTCACACTCATACCCCTCAAGTCCTCTCCCTACTGTTCCTTCATTTCATACTAAGTCTTCCTCTAGATGACCTTGCAGTTTCTACTTCTTAGTTTTCTTTCAGTATTGAATTCTCTTCTTGCCTATTTACATAACTAACCAACTTATTCTTTGTGTCCTGATAATCTGTACGGTACGCTGTCTTCACTCCCTACTTTTTGTTCCATCTCTTCATTTATAAGTACATTTACATCCATTCTGTTACCATTTTCGGTCCGAGTATGCCTTTCAGGTCCGAGAGAGAGAGAACAATATATCCAGCTTGTAGGTTTCGTAAATTCCGAGCTCCACGTATTTTCCCTATTTACCAGGCATGTTACTGATTCTATAATTTATTCTAATTATTGCTACACTACGCTTTGTTCTTGTAGTTTGTTGTACGCTATTATGTTTTTTACATTTAACATTTTTACAGGTAGGCCTACTCTGCTGCAATGTACTTCAAGACAGGCATATTGGTGTTTGTTCTGCTGAGCGCGCAGTATGCACTCTGTGCAAAACTGAGTGAGGTGAAGCCGAGTACCCAGGCGTCGCCTGTCAATGTCACGACCGTCAATCCGGTGAAGACCACGGCTGACGGCGAGGACAGGAAAACGGTGAAGAACGCGACACTGCCACGTCACGAGGACAGGATCGTGTTCGCGGACGAGGGTGACAGAGAGCCAGTCAACATCACAACGACGACAGAGGGCGCGACACAGACGACGGAAGGCGACGCCGAGATTACGACCATTGAGAACAGGAATATATTCGACGCTCCCAAGCGGGACACGTCGTGCGGTGAAAAAATGAAGAAAGACAACTCAGGACGTTGCAGACAAGTGTATTAATCGTCAGCTGACGCGCGTATTTAACTTTTACTACAATCAGGGAAAGATAAAATCATTTGCACTTAAGTAGGTGACTACTTCATAAAAATTGACAAAATGTGGATAGTTTTACTTGTATAGGTCAATTTCATTTATGTATTAAAAGCCTGTCGGGCTACTGACTGAGAACAATTAAGCAGTTTCTATTAGTGCTAGACAGAAGATTAGTGATAGATTAAGAAAATTCTGTTGAATGTACAAAAGGTGAATAGAATTCGCAGATTTTGTCATATTTTTAGTCACGAACGTGTGTGCTCCTTACGTGAATGATTTAATCTCTCGCACAAGTAAAACACGATCAGTAAATTTGTGACAGACGTCAAATCTTGGCTCACCCCTATCACATACCGCTCGCTAAACCGGATCGGTTTTAATTCGATCTAAATAGAACACCGTTTGCCAAACTGAGGTCCGCTAAGTACTTGTTGCTCTGCTAACTGTCACCAACTGCTTCACGAAACGACTCGAAACAAATACAAAATAAATGAATGAGACAAATTCTCAAGAGTGGGTACAGCAAATGTAGTGAATTTAAAATATCTGGTTTCATTTCATGCTCAAACGTAGTCCCTTACTGTGTTTATGTTTATAACGCGGTACTTTAATTCCTTATCTCTTTAAAATTAGTGGGATTGCCCAAATGCTTTAAAATACATTCACTGACGATACTGCGGACTTTAGCTGATCGTGGGGAGGGATGGGACGTACTTTCCTTATGTACATAGGTAGGCTATTATTACATAAAAATTACTGTAGGCTTACGGTTTTGAATTTATTTGTTGGAAACCTTTGCGTTTAACGTTCCGCGACTAAAAACGGCCAGAAACTACTGAACTAGGGAGTATATTACATGAGTCCCAGCACTCATAATTTTTGTACCTGTGTGTATTTTGTAGTATGACCTTCTTTCCCACTTGTTAACAGACTGGCACATATGTCTCAGTCAATTACAAGTTGATGACCGTAGCTTATATAAATTTTTACACGAGCTAATATCCATTTAATTCAATTACGATGAGGAAAAACGTATGCAGTACAAATGCATAACACTTTACTTATGTTTTACAGTAGCCCTTTACGTATACTAATATATAAAATCATTGAGATATTTTATGTCACTTTTTTCATGAATCAACGCATAATATTTTGTGATAAATCTTAAGTTAGATGAATTTAATAAAACATAAAGATAAACATTGATTTAGTTGACGAAAATAATAATTTTCAAATAAATTTTGTTTATTTCTGATAACTGCTTCTTAATTTTTGGCGAATATATTAGATATAGACTAAATAAATTATTGTACTGAATCCGTTGAATTTGAAACCATGTTACAGCTTACGGGAAATCTAAAATGTTTAGCCGTGGAATAGACATAACGTTTGCTTAAGAAACTAGAATACAACGAACAAAAAGTTAAAATTGTACACACACTTTGTAATCTTCTTAGTCCTCTTCTCTTGCAGTTACGTTACGAGTAAATAGCTGAGCTGATATCATAAAGATATCTGCTCTCCTCTTTTGGTGTGTCTACCAACATTTCTTCCTCTTAGTCTGTAGCTCTTTAGTCGCGTGGACAATCTTTCTCGTCCACTCTGTCAAGATTATACCTTCCATCACCTTCTATAATCATTACTTTATTCAACACTTCAAACGTTCATTTATTTTCTGTATTATAATTCCTTATTCCATCCGATGAAGACACACATTTACGTATTAATTAGAAGATGAAATATTTAAAACGTTACCTTATCGTATACATCATAATCTCTATAAGTATTATAAACTATTTTCTCATATTATATGAGAGGGGGGGACTTATCCACAGCAGTAAACTGCACCGCAATGTATACAAGTAGCTTGACAGAATGTATTTTAATTGTACATAATCTTATGTTATTAATATTAAATAAAATGTATTATGAATTGTTACAACCTTGACAGTGTGGTCGTCATTTTTGTTTTAAGTAGCTGTCATTAGTTGGACTCCGTAAACAAGAAAAGTAATCAAGGAAAGCAAGAGACAACTTGACCTTGGTGTTCATACATCTCTCTTTATTATGACTAGGTGTTGGACTCAGGTTTTCAATTACCTTTACATGTTAATTCGTTTGTCATATTATTGTTCACTTAAAAACTGTAGAGTGCCTTACCTACTTATGTACGAAAAGAGGAACGGTGAGGTTGAGAGCTCTGATTCCTCGTAAATATTCCATACAAATTTTAAGTTTAATGGTTTTATAGTTATTTTTACATGTAGTCTTTTTTTATAACATGCTGTGGACACTTATATTTATTAATATACCTGATTCCAACAATTTTCTAAACGAAGTGAATGGGATTTAGGTTAAACGAAACCTGAAAGGAGATTTATTTTCAATAAAATTGTAATTTTTTCAAGACTAGAATTAGATAATGAGTGAGACATACGCGTATATGCGTACATAAGTTTTAGGTCACTTAGCAAAAATTTAAATGAAATTATCATATTACAAACCCGAATAACTGAAATACTATTACGTAAATAATCTGTTATTAAATACGGAATACGATTTTAAAATATCAGGAATGGTTTTTTAATATAACAATGTAATATACTTAATGAACAATGTAATATATATAAAAGAAATGCGAAGACTGCAACAGATGTTACATAGACCACACAATAAAACAATTGAAAAAATCTTATTTCGAACACTTCAAAGCATACAGAAAAAACAAATATTTATAAATCAATTTGGTCACAAATGTAATAAATGCAGTACACAAATTCCGAGGCATCACAAGTATAACACTAATAAAACACATACCACACAAAGACACAATAATGAATACATGGAAGAACTTACAAATATATAAATATAAAACCCAAGACAAAGTAATACTAGAACAAATACAAATCCACACAAAACAAGACTAATTTTTAAAAAAGAAAACCTTAACAGAAAAACTAGTAAAACAAAAATATACCACATCTATAACATCAATGTATATAACCAATATCCAACAGGATTCCACAGGAACAACCAACCTAGACACAAGTATTCAATAAGACAACAAACTAAGATGACTGAGGATGGGCAAACCATTTGATGACCGAAGCATGTTCTAAGTAAGGAAAAATATATTTTGAACGAAAAATAGTATTACACATTAAATAAATAAAAGACGTGCACTCTATCCACTAAAATGAAAAACAGAAAGTTTCTTCAGGTTATATATACTTACGTTTACTAAATAATATTTATTTAAGGAGTTCTGTAATCGTAGGTCTGCTAATGCGTTAGAGTAACATGTGGAGCGGTGGAACCTCTGAATAAGTTTGTACGAAACTTTAAATTAATTTAAAAAACCAATAAAAACAGAACAATGGGTGACTTAAAAATGTTAAACCTGACTCGTTTGCACAATTCACTTCTTAATATAGGCCTATTAATTAGTATTAAACAGGAGACATGTTTCTCTCAGGCTGCTTTATATGTCTCACGACCGAGAGAAATATTAAATTTCGGTATAAAAATTTGTTTAGATTCTTTAATAAGAAGAATATTATTACAAATTTAAACAATACAAACATCACTTACTTACTTTAGATTAGATGTGGGAAAAATTTTTCTCAAGGAATAAATATCACTTTATATTTACAATTTACTATACAATTTATATCCCGCGTAAAGTAGTCTAAAGTTTACATTTTAAATACGCTAAACCTAGGTGCGATGTTTTCTTAATTTTTATTTAATATTTTACGACGTAGTTTTTAGATTATACTTTTTAAATGTGCTAGAATGTGTAGAATTATAATACCAGTATTATTGTATATATTGCAGGTGTAGGTCTTACTTTATTTTTATCAGCCTGGATTTTCAAGTCGCGCAGTACTGTAGAACGTAAAACCCTTACACGCAATATACTTATTACCGTTATCGAGGAAACAAGTGCTTATCATCAAGTATGTGTTTATCGTCAAGGAAACCAGTTGACATACGCCACATAGGAAAAGAGATTCACTTGTTTAGATTACGCGTATACGCAGATTCCATGTCAAGAGAGGTAAAGAGAACCGGGAACGACCTCTTGCAAGATGCAGGCTGACTGATGGAACTGACAGCAGGACAAATAGAGGAGGATTTTACTTCAGATTATGGAAGGAGGCTTTGGTAAGCAACAGGCAACAGGAAGATGTGTGCTAACGGTGATGACGATATCGATGTGTATAGGACAAAGTATCTGTACTTACACGGTTTGAATAGGACTAAAAGAAAGTAAGTGACTAATCATAAGAAAGATAAGTATAAAATATTAGACATACATTTACAGTGTTTAACTGATTATTTTTGAAGTATTTAGCCTGTTGTGTTTTAAATTCTTGTTTAATTTAGGGAAATTTTGTTTTCTTAGAACTAGAGTTATGTGTACTTTACCTCCCAACACTGCTTAGAACTCTCCAAGTTTTGATTAACGTTTCTTCGGTTTCTTTGCGACTTTCATTACGATTCTTAAAACATCCTTACGATCCTTTAAACAATTCTTAACCAGGCTGTTCGTCTATCGTACGCTGTGTCCGTTGACTGACATTTAGGTGAATGTATGTGCAAACGGGTATTCCTATTAACACGATTACTAGTTGACAAGAACGCTTGCATTCGTTTTTGAAACAACAATAATTCTGAGCAATTAAACGTCTCTGAATTAAGATGAAACTACATGTTTTAGGGTCATTTAAGGTAAAGATAATTTTCTCAGACTGGATTCCAGTCCAGAGGTGGTAGTACAGAAACGTAAGTTGAAAAACAACCAAGCTAATGCAACAGAACTTGACATCGCGTTGTTCATCTGAGACAGTTACAGATAAACGTTTACGTTTCCGTAATGGCTATGGGTTTGACAAATATACTGTTTGTTTGAACAAAATATGTTATATTCGTATTCGGTATGACTGTATAGTTTAGTTTTATTACACACTTATTGACAATGACATTGACCATGCTTATCTACTGGCTGTGACCAGAATTATAATTCTGAAATCCACAACTTTTTTCTAAGAGGTAGATGAGGCTTACATATTTTTCTTACGTATTTCTAATACATTCTAACGTAATAAGCAACGTCTTAAATGAGTTTATGAACAAAACACACGCACACACACACACACACACACACACACACACAGATACGTGATGGCTCGTTATGTTTTCCTGACTATTAACATGGTACTGATAATCGGATATTGCAAAAGTCATCAGACAACAAGAAGAATAACAATTCAAAGAAGTTAATGGCGCAATGCGACATCTACCTGCAGAGTCAGATTAGTTTAATCTCTAAGGTGTGATTGTGTGGGCAGGTTAAACGTTCCCAGCCCGCAATAAAATTTGTTCTCAATTTAGTTTTCACTTACGAAAATAAAAATTACGGAATCTAATATTTATCTGTCGTTTGAAAACTAAAGTAAAGTTTCAAAAAAACGCAGTATTATCAATTATTAAGTAAGTAAAAAGCTTAAATTTTGTTATACTACTGTATCCATGATGTCTCCAAAAATGTGTTGTTTCGACTTTATATTATATTTAACATTCATACTTAAAATCTTCGTAGTGACTGGTATTTTCTAAACACCGCTTTATTTAAAATTATATCAAACGTGACAAATTTGTTCATATTCTCATACTTTTACATAAACATATTTGCCTCCATTCAGTTCATGTCGAGCTCGTACGAAATTGCACAATAATCAACAAGAAATTATTCATTTAACAATCAATTGGCAATATTATCCATTAGTGTAGTAGCAGTTATTGATTAATTGGTACGATGCGTATAAGGTATGACTGTATACTTTGTAATTTTGTATTATATTTACAAGACGTCGGATTTATTTGCATCGTAATATAAATTGTATTTGGTAGTGTCATATGGTGGTTTTCAAGTATACGGATTTACCGATACTTACCGATACGATAACAACTATGTGTTACCGATTCCGATGCGAAGCTGATCGGAATATTTATGTAATATGCAGCAATATTTGGGACCACATAAACCACAGAACGTTATTATGTAGTTATTTTCTACTTCCCTTATTTTTTACGCTTTTGTTCCTCTCCGGGCAGGAAGTAGGTGTTGTACCCTGCATCAAACGTGACGTAATCGTTCCAAATTTTCAATGACCATTCACGGGTTCTTCTGCTCTCTCTTTCTCCCCCCTCTATCCCTCCCTGTTTTCTAAACACAAGAATTTTTTAATTTTTTAGGTACACTCTCTGATTGGTAAGTTAATCATTTCGATCGAACCCGGAAAATTAGGGTGTTACTTTGACACCGACACTTCAGTGTTACTTTGACAACGACACTTCAGTGTTACTTTGACACCGTCATATTGCTATATAGATTTCAAAACCATACATAACAGGAAGCAATACCATGAACAAATATCACCGTTGTGTTTTAATGGTATGTGTAGTAATAATGGTATTTCTGGTGGTGCAATATATTTTAGTTTTGTTTTTGCCTGAAGACGGCTTCTGATTTGTTGTGTAGCCGAAACTGGTTTAATAAAAAAAAACAGTGGTGAAAAAAATCTGTCTCACTAGTAGGCCTAATGTCAATATCATATTTTGTTAATGGCTCTTGTGTACTCGTGCTCTAATGGGTGATAAGCACTTCAGGTAGCACCCATTTTATAACACAAAAGTTGGCGTGTTGTTTCATCAGTAAGGTTAACAGAGTCTGCAACGTCGACCCAACCGGTAGTGCTGTTCTAACGAGACAAGTTTCCTTTCAAAACTGAAAGGGAAAGAACTCGGTCACGATATCTCGGTAAACATGGTGGGCACGACCCTTGGCCCACGCCATTACTCCTGTAGCCGCGGTGTTGCACGTAGTGGTACAACCAGGCAGTCACATAGAACCTGCTACATAGCTTCAGCTGCAGGTGTCCTTAAGCTTTCATAGTGTCTTCTCTCGGCAGTTTCGAGCGGTATCATAGAACGATACCACCCCCTAAGGCGGCGGCAATCTAGTAACCACGACCTCACGACTCCGTGCTTTCTGGATTAAAGAAGGAGTAACCATGACAACCTTTGACATGGGGTGTGCAAGAGAACAAAATGCCAGTCAACAATTGCGAGCACCCCGGAACAGCTAGGCTGTAACTGTCATATTGTCTGGTTTCTGAGAAGTGTCTTTATATCGAGAGCTGCTTGGTCACGCTCTGTGCTGTCCAGATAAACGAAGCCAGCCGGAGTGGTCGCCACTTTAGACTTGGTACAGGGGTAGAATAGGTTATCACATGATCGAGTTATCGTGTACAATCCTTACATTCCTCGGGCTACACCGTATTGCAGTTTGGAGTTTATAGTTTGTATGACATTCTGCGGAAAGAGCGACTTCCAGTGTGCCTTTCACACACTGGCAGACATTTAGTATTAACTAAATCTGGTTTGACTCTAGTTTACTTTTACGAGTAACCATACATACTTCAGTACATATTATAGATATGCCATTTTCTAAAGGAAACACATCTCGGATATCCAGGCCTGGACAACAGTGCAGTTAGGACGACCTAATACATACAGTATGTATTGACTCCATCCAGCGGAGCCACGCGTCACTTGTTCAGCCAACTGTTCAAGATTGTATAGCAGCTAATAACAACATACACATATAATTTGATTAGAAGATGCATTTCCGTAACGTTCCGTGCGTTCACATTAGTCATACAGTTTGAACACGACAAGTACATGAATACAATAAGAACGAATGGGCAAATTATAATAAACAATATTGTGGTCATAATGTGACATTTGATCACAAGCGAAGGGGATGGGCATACACTTCTATGTGCATGTCTAATTATGATACACGGCAATAAATAGGCTCGAGAAAAAGCTTTTTCATTCATCAATCACATATTCCAAAAGTCAACAAGTATGGTTCGACAACGTAGACCTTTTTTCAATTTAGAACAAAGAAACTAATATGTACAACGTTAAGAGGACATATTTGTAGTTTAAATGTATGTCACTTTTTAACTTTAAATGACAGAATCTACAAAGATTTTGGTATTATTTGGTAAAATTATTCACAGAACATCATTGTGCCTTGTAGAGGACGTTTTGCCATTCTGACTTACTTATTTTCAATTTTGTTTCACCATACGTGGAAACCAGTAGACTACGATTTGACAGGAGAAACTAAAACGCATTTACGGCGATGATAGTTCTCAAAAGAACATACAATTAGCAGTTCTGATTATTCTTACCAGGACTATAAAACGTAGTATTGATTTATCAGAGTGACAACGTCTCGTCATACGAACAATAATTCTTACAGATAATCAAACTATGAAACAAATTTTGTATTGTAATTATTTTTACTGCAATACACTTAAAGAAAATTCAAAGATATTGAACACGAGTAAACCAGTAGGCCTACGTGAATACAAAAAAATAAAACAGAAGGTGATGACTAAATTTTAATTAAGTTTTATATAATTCTGTCCGTTACAGTTTTAATGTAGGCAGTAAACATTAATATTTTTAAACGTAAAAATAAAGGAAAATTTAATTTATATTTGATAAATGAACGCTAGATATCAATCATTTAATTTTATTAAAAGTCAAAGTTTAGAAAAGCGTTTTTATACTTGTGTGCAAAGAAGTGTTAGTGGCTTAGCTAGTTAAACTTAATATTTTCCAATTATTAACAAAGCATTATAAAGCCGTCGTGATACGACTAACGCTTTCGGTACTTGAACCATCATCAGGTCGAAACCAACCGAAGTTTACCGCTCTAACGGATTACCCCCAAAATTACGAAACACCATCCCATCATAAGCACTGTTCTCCCACTAACGTCCATTTTTCAATTTTAAACACAAAAAGTGTGTTCTCGAGAAATTGATATTTCAAATATACGCGTACAAGTATTGTAATAAAACATTTTCAACATACCTGAATAGGAGAAACGTACGGGATCCATCCGTTTCAAAACCCTATCGTCAGGGAGGGTATTTTCATATACGGACATGATATAAGAAAATAAAATGGAAAATTCCATGTGAAAAAAAAAACAAAAGAAAAACGGATGCACGAGTTCATAAGCTAGTTGTGATCTACTAACCCGCTGATAGTGGTAAGACGTATCGAGGGCGGATACGTTTTAAAGCGAAATCATACGAAGTCTTGGTCTTACACGTGCCGGAGTGTCAGTCGATCTGCCAACTTCTCTTACTACATCACTCTGTGAGATAAGGTAAGGATAAGGAATGAGTATCCGACCGTTTTGAATATTACGAAAACTAGTTGTGCACCTGCATTGTTACTTGGTAACGAATCAGACGGGACCTTCTGACGCGTGAACATTCGTTTAGGCCTACTATTTAGTTAGTTGTGAGGTTGTTCTGTAAACACATGTTGTCTTTGACCGTCATATTCGTAATTTTCTTATATATTGAGAATACTGGGATTTTGTTTCGGGGTCGTAGCCAAAAACTCACGACCTATTTCCACTTATGAAAACTTTAGGAAGTCTCGTCACTGTTAGCGATATCGAGCAAATCAGCACGGCATTACTCTTGCGATAGCAGCCGTGACACGAACTTTGCAGTCACTCGTTTCATTTGAAGATCTTTCGTCATATCTCCAAAACACAAATCCTCGGAATTCCCAGATATTGTTACAATTCTCGCACTGTCAGTCGGTGATCTGTAATAAGCCCGCAACGTTAGGATGTTTTGCTAGTGTAAGGCTAACGGAACGTGATCACTTTCAACAGATTCTCGGCCTTCTTTATAGCGTTTGCACCATAACTTTATCTGTGCATCATTCATTGAGTCCTCTGCAAAAGCCTTCTTAATCTTCCTGATCATTTCCGCGGACAAATGTTCAAGTTTTTCTCGCTAAATGTAATACACATTCTTTGACTCGTTCGAACATTTTGAATACGACAGTTATGGTCAACAAGTGTTTACACAACAGAGTGTCACAGCTAACACTGAATAGTCTAATACGTTAATGAATGTTCACACGTGCGTCAAAAGGTTCCGTCTGATTGGCTACCGAGTTAGAATGTAGTTGTACAACTGGTTCCTTCAATACTCATATGGCCAGATACTTTCCGGTCATACGTAGAAAAGTACGGTATACCGGAAGGTGTAGAAATTGGTCGACACAATTGGAAATATAAAAGTAATGTATCAAGCTATATTAGCCTGTATTAACCCTAAGGATGTATTCCAACAAACATTATGTTTTGTTGGAATGGATCAAACGCCTGCTATCAAATACAGTAGTCGTCCGTGCACACAATGAGCTGTATCTGTCAGTAGACACCAGCCAGCGTATAAGTATGCTATTGTATAGAGAACCGAGTCGTGTCGTCGGACGGGTGATGAACAGCCACCCTTCTCCTGCAACCGTCGTTATTATACCGTTTCTTGGCGCAGGATTTCCTTGCGCACTACTCTTTCGTTGAACAACCGCTGCAGGAAGCTCCGACTTCTCAGCGTCGTCTATCTGACAATTCTCTTTAAGACGTCACGTCCCCCCCATCACACTCTCTCTCTCTCTCTCTCTCTCTCTCTCTCTCTCTCTCTCTCTCTCTCTCTAGACTCATTTAGCCGTTGACAAATAGGACTACGTCTAGTAAATCGTAATTAGATACATGCACCAGTAAAATACGTGTATTATAGCAGTATTAAACTGAGCTAGAATTTTACAGCAAGTTTTAAACTGATACGATGGTTTTTACCTTATTGTCAAGATTAACACAAACAGCAAATGTGTCTAATTAAAAAGCTAAACGATTTTTACTACCGTAATTACACAAGAGTAATCCTATTTTAACAATATTTATTATTGTTTAAGCCATTAATACCCTTCACTTTTTGTACGCAGTTGACAAGCGTTAATCGTGCAATATCTTTGCGTTATTAGTATCATGTTGACAGAAGGAATACTGCAAGGGTGTGTGTGCGTGCACGCTCGCGTGAGGGAGGGAGAGAGAAGAGATAGAGAGAGAGAGAGAGAGAGAGAGAGAGAGAGAGAGAGAGAGAGAGAGGGAGAGAGAGAGAGAGATTGTGAAACATGAGTGTAAGGATAAATATAGACTTGTAGGTAAATCAGAAGATGTAGTGACTTGATAGCATTCACCCTTCAAAATCACATGTTTTTCAAATGAAAGCATTGTCAGCAAAGTTCCACGAAATGAGAAAGCGGCTTTTCAGCCCTCAGCTTACATGGAGTTTACTTATTCAAAAGAATATTTGGATATAGTTATGCACGTCGTTACTGATGGTATACCGGAACATACTTTGTTCTGTTAAAATACAGAATTTTGTTCGGAAGGCAAAATAAATGACATTAAGAAGAGAAGACTATGCAATACACTGATTATAGATCTCTTCACTTTTACAATGAAATGTCCACATCGACAACAGTGGTGAAGGGGAAAGAAACAAGGTTTCTATTGACGCAGTGGATGATGAGAAGTAATATTTTCTGGCTTTGAAGCTTAAAATCATAGGTCCACTGCTTTCATAATTTGGAACGTGCAAATGAAGAAATTTAACGCATTACTATGCGGAACCAATGTTTTTGTGATGGACTTGATTAACTCACATCTACTCACCGAAGTTGAATATCTGCCATCTTCACTGATTCTGCGATCTGCAGTAGTTGAGTCGTTGATCAAGGGCGGAAACAGTGGCGTATCTAGAATTTGGTCTTTGGTGGGAGGGGGAAGTCCGGCAAGTCGGCTTCATACAAAAAAGAAACAAGTTAAGACTAATCAATATTACTATCTGTAAAGTGTTCAAAAAAGTGTGATAACATCCTGAAACCTCTCCCATTAAAGAGAGTATCACAATACAAAT
The DNA here is from genome assembly GCA_034769895.1 of Magicicada septendecula. Lineage (NCBI taxonomy): Eukaryota > Metazoa > Arthropoda > Insecta > Hemiptera > Cicadidae > Magicicada > Magicicada septendecula. Next base: position 287,219,235 of record CM068370.1, on the reverse strand, counting down.
ACGCCTTATTGACACATTGTTTAGACGACACTTATTGGCTGAATTGATTTTCGTATAGAGTATTTCATGTTTCAAACGTAGAGGCAAATGCTGTTTAATAAACCTGATTGTATATTTAAAAAGAAGTTACTACAATATTAGCGTACACATCTGAAAAATTATAAAATAGCCTAAAATTAAGAGAGTAATAAAATTCGCCCCCCTGTAATTACCTCCCTCGAGGGTGCCGTAATACAGTTTATCTACTGGTATGTATACGCGTCACATCACGTTGTACTCAGTTATACAAAATTTAATACTAATTTTACTGAAAGTCTATACTAACATATATTCTTTTTGAAGCATAAAATTATCAAACAATATTTTTTTTGATAAGCATTAATTAAATGCTTAAAAATTAAATTAAAGCATTAATTAAATTAAAAAATCCCTCTAATATAAAACATATTTGAGTGTATTCTTGACATTTAATATAAAGAAATCTGTTACATAAAAATATAACATAAATGTGTAATATTAGTAAGAACAAAGACAGTTATACAACTGTCGTACAGTCAACGTTTATAAAATCCTGTCGAATCTTCACTCACAGGGCAAGAAAAGTTCAGTTTCCGCATGTTATAGTTTTGTTTCATTTGCGTCATAGAAGATCTCATCGTTGCACGTATCATCTTCGTCGGTGGTTTCGTAGCCGTTGTCGTCGACTTGGAAAACGCTGCTGGCTCTCTTGATCACTTCTGACACCTCGTTCTCGGTCAGACTAAGTCCGAACTTTTCGAACACCTGTTTCCAGTCGGACACTCCAATCTCTCCGTCTGCGTCTTTGGCCAGGTTCTTGAACAATCCCATTACGTCGTCCAAGCGTACGCTGACGCCTTCCTTATTCTTCATCAGATTTATGAATGAATCAAAGTCAATGTTTCCCATTTCATCGGCGTTCATTTCCTTTAAAATCGTGTCCATGTTTTCGTCGCTGATTTCCAGCGCCATCTTGTTGCGCAAAACGTCTTCTATAACGGATCGCGTTATTTTCTCTTCTCCGTCCTTGCTAATGAGTGTAAAAACTGTCTTGTACTTGTCCAAATCATCACAATTGAATTTTGAATTGTCCATCCTTGTGTGTTGATGGTGTTTCCAATTAGAAATTATATTATTTAAACATTTAAAATATTCATAACTATGGATACCAAATTACTTAACAATATGGATTATTGCTATTGGTTTACGTTCCGTGAGTTTACATCAAATCTCTTTCCACTTCCGCAGTAGACATTAAATATTAAGCATAATATCGATTTCCTTATAAACATAAAAATAAAGTATTAAACATTAAGAAAAAAATATCAGAAACAAATTTTCATATATCTATTTCTCTGTCAATTGCATGCCTCTACTAGTTGAAAGTAAAGCATAATATTTTTCTGTTTCTTCAGGTTTCCACTGGCGCTTAGGTACTATTTTACACTACTTATTCTCTGTCATAATGAAGGGTTCTTTTAAACTAGGGATCCTTAACTGATAAACTTTTGTTTGTTGTTAGTCACTATTAAAATCATCATCTTCTTCTTCTTTTACAAGGATGAATCATAAAAAAAAAATTGTTTGTTCCAGTTCCAAACAAATAGATTAGGTTTAGCTACTCCAGCGTTTTTAAGGACGTCCCACACTTATTAGTCCTTTTGGCTTATAATGCAATAGTAGTTTGTTCTACTGTTAATTATACATTCTCTGACAGTTTTCTAAAATTTTTCATATCAAAAACTATGGCGTATGTAAAAATTAGATAAATGGTAAGAAAATATCGATGATGGGAATGCGAATATGTACTAAACGTGGAAAGGCTTATGAAGCCTGGCTCACCACTGGATTCTTTGGAGATAAACGCAAGAGGTCGACAGGAAAGTCAGCAACTTCTCTGAAGCGACAGTGGGCGCTATCGTAATTTCGTATTCTGCCAAGCGATGTGAATGAAATATTAACTAAAGTTATGCTACTAAAAAAAAAAACATTACGGCAGCATTTCTGTTGACGATATAAAAAGACACCTAAAACACGCCGATTTTGATAGGTTTAATAACTGACAATTTCGTAGATCTCTGAAGAAGCAATGTAATTCTGATTTTTATAAGGTAAACTTAAAAACATTAAAAAATTACAGACAAATCAGTTGTCTAATTTCCTAAAGTGAAGAATAGTGAGTACTACTACTCTCCAGCACTACAGCCCATTGTGAGCCTTGGCCTCCGCTACGACCCGTCTCCACTCATCTCTGTCCACTGCCTTCAGTCTCCAGTTCCTAATGCCCATCTTTCTTAGATCTTCTTCCACATCCTGCTGCCATCTTCTTCGAGGCCTTCCTCTTCTTCTTTTGCCCAGTATCGTTCCACTTAATATAGTTTTGGGCATCCTCGTAACATTCATACGGAATACGTGTCCCAGCCATCTAATTCTAGCTGAGAAGAATAGTGAGTACGATACTAAATTTTCTTTAAAAATTGTACTTACAATAACGGCATCCCTGACACCATAGCACGTCTGACTGACACGTCTAACTTACGTTTATTCCGTTAGCAATACACGTAAATTAGGTATTTTCAGTAACAAGCTCTGGTAAGTCATCGAAAAGTTGGTGGAAAAATGGAAGTCGCTGCTGGCCAATTACCTGATGTGCCGCGTAAAGAGAGTCTCAATTGTTTATACCTTAAGCAGAAAAACCTAATGGATCTGTATTGTCTGAAAGTCTTTCCATTTATTAGCCATTTATAATTTTATATTAAACATTTTATTTCATGATAAACGCAACTACCTTTGATGTTATTTTACAGTATCAATAGAAAAATTAAGAGGAATCTAATCTATAATTAACACACAAACAAATTGATTACTGGTGTGAACGGAACGCGTTAGTTCATGGTACAAATGAGATCAAATTTGTTAATTTTACCCTTATTGAATATAGACACACTGCAGATTTTGTTTACCACAAATACCATTGCGTCAAGTAGAGTCAATGCCTGTCTTTTCTTCACCAAATTAACAAAAATATAAAAGCACACAAAAATAGAAATGACCAAATCACAGTAAACATAAAATAGTAGAACAGTTCACAAAAACGTTGTGAGTTCAGGGAAAATTCGACACACTGCAAAATATGTAAAACTAGTTCAATTAGCCGTTCTTCGCAAAAGTATGTTATGACGGTTTTAGGTTTCATATTGTTTATCTCAGTTTATTTTAAACAGAACAATTAAAGCAACAGCACTGCGGAATCTTACGTATGTTGCTTGTAAGTAACTCTACATTGTTTATGATTTATGAATCAAAAAGCTTTAGCACAGTATTACGACTTCGGGGAGGGCTCTGCTCCATTGTATGTTAAATACTTCTAAACATTTACTATGTATCTATGCGTGCGTGTGTGTGTGTGTGTGTGTGTGTGTTTTTTCAAACATTTCTTGCTACAGTAAATTTCTTGATGCTTATATAATTTGTTTAATGTATATAATTGTTTTACTTCAATATATGTTTGTCTTTATTTGGAACATGTTTTGGTAATTCTATTGTTCTCATCCTCAGCCATCTTAATTTTCGATCTTGTTGCGTATTTGTGTTCCGGTTGGTTGTTGCTGTGGTTTTCTGTTGGCTTTTGGTATTTTAATTGTTATTATTGTGTGTGGGCGTGGTGTATGTTTGAGTTTTTTGAGTTTTTCTATTGTTGAGTATTTTGAAAATTGTGTCATGTTTTGTGTTGACTTGTATTTGTTCAGGTGTTAGTTTGTTTTGTGTTTGTGCATTTGTAAATTTTCTTATATGTTCATTATTGTGCCTTTTGATAAAATACATACCACAAAACTTTTATTATGACTGTTTTTTTTATCTTGACTGCTAACGGTAAGGCAGTAAGTACAAAAACTGCCAAGCGTCCGGAATACAAGACCATCTCTACCTGCTAAACTCTATAAACGTAATATTAACAAAAAAAATTAAAAAACAGGAATCTTCCGTCCGTGAAAAAAGTTGAAGCATTTCTTGTGGGAATCAACACGTCAGCAATTTAATTTTACACGTGTGGAAATATTGGGCCCAAAACACCTATCTCGCCTTACCTTACTGGCAACCAGTCAACAACTAAAATAAAAATCAAGCTAATTTTAAAAAGCTAAAATATGACGGAGAAAAGTTAATATATGCGGGTTACAAAGGAACTGAGAGCAGAGTATCTGAGAAGCGCTCCAAGACACGAGAAGAAGGTGAGCGTAAGTTTCGGAATATCGGTGTAAGAAAAAACTATTTCAATCGGTTTAAGTTTTGAAGGGAGTTACTCTCTTATAGAATATTATGTAAAGAGTACATATATCACAGGACCATGGAAAGAGTTTACAGGAAATGAAGGTTATGCGCATGGATAGGAATAGATGGAGACAATGGACGGAGGCTCCCGACGCTGAGAGGCAGAATTGCCAGAGAAAGAAGAAGGAGAAGAAGAAAAAGAAGAATATGTATATCTTTGTGTGTGTGTGTGTGTGTGTGTGTGTGTGTGTGTGTGTGTGTGTGTGTGTGTGTGTGTGTGTGTGTGTGTGTGTGTGTGTGTGTGTGTGTGTGTGTGTGTGTGTGTGTGTGTGTGTGTGTGTGTGTGTGTAACAACATGTAACTAATTGATTGATAAAAAGGCAAGCAGTAACACAGTTATTTAAAAAATGCTACTTATTTGTAATTATTTTATACCATTTGATTTCTGTTAAACTGAGTAAGGCTAATACAATCTACAAGAAATGTTATGGAAATTTAGATCAATTTACCACCAATAAAGCCTCTGTATACTAAGCAATATTTTTCTTACAAAGCCACTATTCTTTTACAGTACCCATTCAATGTTTTCTTGTCTTGATTGTCATCCGTGTGGTTAAGAACCGGATTTCAATTCTATTAAATGCAGTAACTCCGTTGTCGCTTCTCTGATTAGGATACATATTTAGATAACGTTTTTGTCAATAAAGTGTCTGATAATCTTCCAAAGGAACAATTCAATTTACTTAACCAACTTTTTTCAGAGATTTGTCAATACTGTCCACCTTTATAAGCATTATAAAACACTCCTAATTAATTATAATTTCAAGAAAGAGTACTCGACTGAAAATACATTTTCAAGAGGTTATAACTGAGATCATTTTGAGTGGTTTAGATAAGATTATAAATTTCCTCAAAATAACTTCAGAGAAGTCAATATAACGTTAAGTAAGTTTTAAGTCAGTCTAGTGGAGTGACATTGCCTACCAGAACAACATGTTGAGAACTGGCGTAGTGGCATTTGTTGTACTTTATTTGTTAAGTAAGTTTTAAGTCAGTCTAGTGGAGTGACATTGCCTACCAGAACAACATGTTGAGAACTGGCGTAGTGGCATTTGTTGTACTGATCGTGGCGCTGGTCGTCACATGTAACGTGCATCAGAAACCGCACCATCACCCGCATCCTCGTCCTCATCACAGGAATCACAGCGAGACGACCACTGAACGTCCACGGAACTGCACCCTGGAACCATTCCACCCTTCATGCTACGGAAACTTCATAGACGCCCCGGAGCTGTCTTGTCCGGATGGTCAAAAAAGAGACCCAGCAGGGGAATGCAGGCCTATATTTGGATAAATGGAGAGTCCGGAATTTGTGTGTAAGGACAATCAGAATATTATATAAAGTGTTATTCAAATCAAATTTTATTCCTCTCTGATGGCTTTACTATCAAAAATAGTTTACAGAAATCTAAAGTGCTACAAACTTGAATTGATGTTAACATAAGTGACTACTATTAGTGCTGTTTCTATTTACAGTGAACGTGGATGAATTCCTGGAACAGTATACGTATATCAATTTTACTCTACACAAATGCTTGTTATGGTTCAACGGTAAGCACTGAATAATAGTTTTAAGCAGTAGCAAACAAAATTGTAAATTTAAAATTAAAACAAATCGAGCATGGCAAAGAATAGTTACAAAGCAATGATGTAAAAAGCAAATAAAACTAAATAAAATTGATTAATAAAATTCTGCTTACTTCAGTTCAAAATCATTTTCTTAATGCCTATCAATTAAAGCTTTAGTTTACTTTGTGTCTGATCGTAAAATATTAATGCTTGCGTGAGTGTGCTAATAATTGTTAAGTGTATTCAGTTTCAACGGTAGTTGTTATTTTCACACACACACACACACACACACACACACACACACACACACACACACACACATCTTCCTGAACAATTTAGTGCAGGTGCGTGTGGATAACTGCGCATGAATATATAACATATACGTAGAAACTAAACACAAAACAAAAACACAGATAAGTATAGTGATTTGTTGAATCATTTTTTCAGCGCTGAAAATTAAAAATCACCTATTTTCGTTAAGTCGAGCGAAGAATGTGAAAAACTATAGTTTGTAATGCCATTCATCTTTTTTTTTTATTGAAAATCGTTATTATAACAATTATGATCGATATGATATCATTATTTTTATAGCCTGTGACTTTATGAATGATATTGATTGTTTTTTATTGTGTATAGGGTAACAATGATTAATAATTACATGTGTATTTGTTTTTATATAAAATTAGATTACCCTAATGTTGGTACATAAATATTACTGACAAAACAAGTATATAGCCTACAAAACATAAACTTACAGCGTATAGTAATCTTATAGTATACAGAATGTACCAAAAAATGGTGTCAAATTTTGAAATTGAGTCTATTCATTAAATTGAGTGAAAAATGTCCAATAAACATATGCTGGAAAATGCTTCGTTTTCTGTCTGTATGTCTCTAAAGAGAATTAATTACCGACCAACGAGATGAGGTGTGAAGTTGAAATTTTGTGTACCGGTATACGTTTACATTTCGTTTAAATACATGTCAAACCAAAATGGTATCTAAAATTTTCAAAAGCGGTTGCTTGAATATTTTAATTGTGAATTTCACAAAACACAGTACTTATAAAAAAATATCTTATTAAATACAACATTAACCCTTTTATTCGTAATCTAATGTCACATCTTTATTGAATTCGGATAACAAGAAATAAAGATAATACATTTTTATACTAGGACATTTTGCTTATTTTCTTCATAAGATAGCGTATTGCATTTAAATTGTTGTACCATGATTATTTCCGTGAATGAATACCGGTATATAAAGTTGTTTAAATTTGCTGATTTTACTAATATATTGTACTATTAGCCCGCATAGTATAACTACTGTACTACGTGCATTAGTATTGGATTGCGTACCTATGATTAAACTTACAATTTGTTATAGTGACGTTAAAGCATTCAACGTTACATGAACGATATCAATTGGAGTACAATTTTCCGGCCTCTAATGTACTTCGCCTCTGCAACGGTAGGGTGCTATATACGGTCCACGTAACTTGACTGAACGTTAACGCTTGACTATTTAATAATGCTGTAATTCTATCCAACGCAAAAAGTCACACTAAACCATCATTCAGTTATTTTACAAAACTAAACATATATGCAAAACACATAAGATATTTTAAGATTTAAACATCCGCAGTATTTTGCCATTGGTGGGTCTTCAGTTGACGCGTCGTTGTTTGCTGATGACTAGTTTAGTATCCTGTCAAAGTCCGGAAAGCAACTCGCAGGTGGCTGTGCACTCACTGAATCGACTCTGCAGGTTTCAGATTTCGGCTTACAGACCTCCACATTGACGACCAAGGTGGAGGGTTTTCATGTAGCCGATCTCATAAGAGCAAAAATTTGTTGTAAATGGTTCTGTTCTGGAGCAAGTCAGTAATTTCGAATATCTAGCCCATAATGTAACTTACATTACAAACAATGACGTGGTGAAGTGTAATTATATATGTGGGACCATCAGGAGAACTCTAAAAACAACGAGTAAAGCAAATGCAAGACGTTGTACAAGGTGATGGTCCTGTGGGTCTGAGAATTGGACTTCAACGAAATTCAAGGTACTTACAAGCGGCGGAAATGAGATCTCTCAGGCGCGTGGCGGGATACAAGATGGCAAAAAAACAAGTAGGTGTACGGCAGGAACTGAATATTACGCGTATACTCGATAGGATTGTCTAATATTAGCTAAAATGGTTGGAACATTTTAACCGAATGGATGACTGCCGCAAACTCAAAAAATTATTGAATTATAAGGCGATAGGCGGAACGTCCTAAGAAGCGTTGGAGTAAGCAGCTCTAGTCTGCTTGTTACCGGAACAAACCATTTTGGTTTAATCCTTGATGAAGATGACGATGACAGTCTTATGTCCTGATAGTGATCTGGAGGCTACGCAGCCGAGACTACGCTACAATCTTAAGGTGTTGTAAACGAGCTTGTCCAACTTATCGTAGTTTATACTCACTGCAGTCCCACTTGGTTTGGATTATAGTTGATCAGGCTAATGGCTTATGGCAAGATAGACAGTACAAGACTATGGAGACGTGTTAGCAGTCCTCACGTAGCGTGTTTAAATGAAAAAGTTTTATTTTTTACAGAAACTGGATATCGAGGCACCAAATTATTTAAACTGATATTTTTACTAAATCAGTTCCACTATAACCAGTTTAAAGCAGCTAATAATAAATCTGTGACACAAAGTGGAATGATTAAGAGAATGTCGTTGATGGTAGGGAAGAAACGTTACCTCGTGGACTTGAGTCGTTTTATTGACCACTTAGAGTTTGTGGCAGTTCGCTGGTCATATTCCATCGGTCCCACTCGACTCGCCTTAAACTTTAAATGGCTTGTTGTCGGATAATTCAAACCGCTGTAACTGCAGTATCATAGCCACTTTAGTTTTGTAGTTTTGTAGTTATTTGTTTCTTTCATGACAATTTTTTTAACCTTGTGTTTAAATTGATCGAAATCGAGAATCACTTTCTTCTTAAGTAAGCACCTTTACATTTAAGGCAAACATTTGGGCTCCGTACTTACCATGTTTACATTATAACTGCGATGACAGCGTGAACACCGCATTCGCCGATAAGGGAATGAAGGCATGTTTATCCGTGTACATACACAATCTTTACTAAACGGTACCTTGTTTCAACTGAAATAGAAAAACTATAACAATATATTTCATTTCATTATGTTTGACGTACTACACTAGACCAGACAACTTCGTTGTACGACGTTTCACTAAATAGTTTCTGCGATTTTCGGATTTCCAGAGTTATGAACGTCCGATTCAAAAATAATTTGTTGTACTGTTGAAAAACTATTTTGATATAATCTGTGATGTTTTAACATTCGACAGTGCAAAACTGAAGAGAATCCATTAAATTTTGTATAAGGAAAGGATGAGATAAACAGCTTAATGAAAACAGAAAATGAAACGACACACAGCCGGCGCGAAATATGGACGGGCAATTTACGTTTAAAACTTGCCGTGGAATTTTAAATTCAAAATTGCCACGGCACAGCATTAGGACGCATGTCATTGCTTCAAATCCGTAATGATACCGCCACCGTACGGTACGGTCGTGTGTCTTCGCCAGATATATTGCCATGTAATCTTTTTCTCTTCCAAAGGATAAAAAGTATCACGAATGCCCTTTTAAAGTATCTTTTTGCACCTTTTAAAGGCAAATGCAAAAGTCGCTGAGTGAGCTTAAGCCTATTCCAAAAGTGCATTCTAGAAATGTTTTGGAGACCGACATAATCGTTGGTATAGTTATAGTACATCAGAATGGAGAGTACTTGGAAGAGGGGAATACAATACTACATAAATAAAGACACAGTGTCTAAAAAAAAAAAAAACTTGCATGGTTTCTTTTATCACATTCGGTGTATAAGGGGCATCAAGATTTTGAAGGCGTTTTCAGTGTTGAAAAGCAATTGTGTCTTATAGGAGAAACAATACGGCAATTGAAACCATAAGTACATCACAGAATATACATCGGTTAGTTCAAGATATAGTATACGTGTTAAAGACCGGTGTCAACGGCCTGATAAATTTTGTGCGAAAATAAAGAAACGACAGTGTAAAGACCGGTCGATAGAAACTGAACACTAACTTCGAGATGCGCAGTGGACAGACACCTCATTAATTTTCATTAATTTCGCAAATGCGCACAACAGTCGTGTACAGTGTTTCATAGTGTGAACATCGCCTGCAACAAAACTGGCGAGAATAACTGAAGCAGGTGTGTGTGTGTGTGTGTGTGTGTGTGTGTGTGTGTGTGTGTGTGTGTGTGTGTGTGTGTGTGTGTGTGTGTGACAGAGAGAGAGAGAGAGGGAGAGAGTTAGTGTGGAAGTGAGACAGCAAACTATTAGTTGGTTGTCTCTCACACTCCTCTCTACACAACTTAGCTATCCTTCTAAGTAGTGGTAACTCATTCGTTGGGCCGCCGCAGCTCAGCGACCAAGAAAGGCTGGTGTACGCACCTACCCATACCGTAGCATGTGATAAGCGAACCAGCCCAGAACTCTTTTACAGGGAAACAAAACGAAAGACTATTAAGTTTAATGCTACTCAAATCTGCAAAAATTCAGTGTTATAGGAAACGCACTTTTAAGATTAAATCCTCTTGGTAAAGCATCAGATAATTCTTCAAAGAAATTCTTCCGACTGTTTAGGAGAGCGTATATGGTTACGAAACGTGTAGCTGAGAACACGTTTATAGTAAATGACAAGGAAAAGTTTTACGTGTTACACTTGTCATTGGGACGTAAATATTGTCAAAAACAAAAATGTTTAATTAAAAGTATAAATTAAAACAAATTCAACAAGTACACATTCAACAAGTTGTTTGTTTGTTTAATTAAGTACAAATTAAACAAACAACGCAAACCTAAAAGAAAATTATAACTCACAAAGACAATACAATGTAATGTTAAAGACAGTTTGAAATGTGATAAAATTCTATAATAAGTGTATTAAGTACAAATGATAAAATAAAATATACAACTATATGTGTTAGAAAGAGATGTCCTTTAAATAGCGTAATATAAATGATGTGTTAGCGTCAGATGGAAGGAAACAAGAAACGGAACAGTACAAGTTGATAACATGAAATTGTATATCACTAGGTCAGGAAGTCAGCTGATCAAATGTAAATATCAACTCGTTCATCTGTGTAAACTAGTAGTAAACACATGGGTATAAGAAAAATTATTATACATTTTTATATTAAGAAAAAAAACAAATCTTCAACTGAACAATAAATAAAAAGAATATAACTTGACTGGTGGCAAGTTACGTTTATTATTGTGGAAGGATATTTGTGCTCTAAATCGAACGTCACACACTTGAAACGTAGCCTCACGCGAACTACTGGTACATGTACTTATACACAGATTGGTACAATGCTTATTGAAGGCAAAATGTAAATTTTTTAGTTTAGAAGTAGTTTATAGGAGAATTTTAATTTTCTTGTTACACCAAATTTTGGATTTAACTGAAAAAACACCAAAACTAGTATTTTTTAAAGTTAAATACTAGTATTTTTCTTTTATAAAATTGCTAAATTGCTATAATTGTTTTTATTATTTAGACAAAGCTTTTCGTCATTACTGACATCTTCAGGTCTTAAACAACGTCTATCAACTGTACGTTGTAGGCTTTTATACTTTAGGCCCCTCCCCTTATGTCATCGCCCCTCCTATTGGTTCTAGCTGCTACCGCTCTTCACGGGAACTTTGTCTACCTATTTCCGTTAGGCATTTTTCTAACGTCCGTCAAATTGTTTTAAGAATCTCCCGTTAATTTCTTCATTCTTGACTTATAACCTTTTGCATTTCGTCATTTTTTAGTGTGTTATTCTTATTATTTTAATTTATTTTTGTTTATTGTTTAATATATAATAAAATATTTCTTCATTTGTAAAATCCACTTTTATATTCATTAATTTATTTTTATCTTCTTTTTTAACTTTAAGTATTTCTAGTTCTTCTATTAATTTTCTTTTTTGCGGATTGTTTTCTATTTTTATTATTTCCATATTTTCCTTGGGATTTATGAATTTATGGCCTGATTCGTTGAAATGTCTTGCATATAGTGAGTTCGTTACTCTAACCCCTTCTCCTTTTGCGTGTTCATTCATTCTAATTTTAAATTTTCTTCCAGTTTCGCCCAGATATATCTTATTACATTCCCCACATTTTAATTTGTATACGCCGCTTTTTTCTGTTAATGGAATTTCTTCTGTTTTATCATTTTTTATATATTCGAATACATTTTTCGTTTTCTTTATTCCTATCTGTATTTCATATTTTTCGAAACATTTTTGTTTGATATCCTATGTATGTTATTGCTCCTTTATATTTCTTTTCTTCATTTGTTTTTTCTTTTTTGTTATTTTCTATTTCTTTATTTTCCTCTATTTTCTTAACTATTCTATTAATTATTTTAGGGTTGTAATTATTATTTTTTGCTATTTGTTGTATTTTCTTTAATTCTTTTTGTTTGAGTTCTTCATTTTCTAGATAATTTATAGCTCTATAGCAAAATGAATTTAATGCTGCCATTTTATAATTTACTGGATGATATGATTCTTGTGGAATTATTAAATCTGAGTATGTTTCTTTCCTATATATATCGAATTTGAGTTTGTTATCTTCAATTTTAATATTGATATCCAGGAAATTAATTTCTAATCCTCCAATTTCTTCTTGAAATTTTATTGTTTTTTCTATGTTATTTAGTTGTTCCGTAAATTTTTTAAATTCATTTACTTCACCTTCCCAAACTATTAGTATGTCATCTACATACCTGATCCATTTTTTAATTCTTCTTTCTTTATCTATATCTTTTAAAATTTTGATTTCAAAGCTATTCATGAATATCTCTGCCATTAATGGTGAAAGCGGTGATCCCATTGGTAATCCATTTTCTTGTATGTAAAATTTGTTATTAAATCTGAAGTAGTTCTGGTTTAGGCATAATTCTAATCCTTCTATTATTTCGTTTTTCCATTCTACATTACTTAATTTGTTTTTCTTTATTATTTCTACTGTTTTTGCTATTGGTATGTTGGTGTACATATCTTTTATATCTAATGACATTAATTTTGTCTTATTTGTTAATTTCTTTTAATCTTTCTATTACCTTTTTACTATTTTCTATGCTGTGGATTTCTTCTTTTTCATATGCCATTTTGATTCTTTTACTTATTTCTTTTGATATTTTGTATGTTGGCGAATTTATAAATGATACTATAGGTCTTAATGGCATTTCTTTTTTATGTAACTTAATTTGCCATCTAAATTTTGGAGCTTCAGGATTATGTTCTATTTTTTGTTTCTTTTGCCATTCTGTTAAATATGTTGTCTTTTTTATCAATTTCTTTGTTTGTGCTTGAAATTTACTTGTGTAATCATATTTTATTTCTTTATATGGTCCTTTTTGTATAAATTGTTCTGCTTTTTCGATATAATCTCTTTTGTTCATTACCACTGCTGTGTTACCTTTATCGGCTTTTATAACTATCAAATTGTTCTCCGTGATTTTCTTTTTGAATTCTCTTATATTTCTTTTTATTTGTGTTTCGTTTTTATTTCTTACATTTTTGTTTTTCTTACATATTTTTTCTACTATTTCTTTTACTTCACTTCTTAATTGTTTTTTAGTTTCTTCATTTTTTATTTTATCGATTATTTCTTCACATTCTATTATTGTATTTTCTTTATCTATGTTTGTTTTTGTTGCATATTTTAAACTTTTCCCTAATAATTTATGTTCATTTTCTGTAAACTTTGTTTCTGTTAAATTTAATACTTTTTCAGCAAATTTTATTTCTTTATCTTTTTCTTTATTTTTATTTCTTGTTCCTTCCATTAATTCCTTGAGTTTCTTATTTAATCTCTCTTCCATTTTTCTTATTTTCTTTTCTATGTATTTTTCACCAAACTCTTTTCTCATTTCTTCTATTTCTATATAATTGTAACTTGTATATAATTTTTTATGTAATTGATACATTTCTTTGTTATATTTATTTATTTTACTGTATAAGTTCTTAATTTCAAGTTTTATCCATATTTTTTCCGCCATGTTTTTCACTTGGTTTGCTACTTTGCTTTTGTTATTAATTTAATTTTTGCGTATTTTGGAGTTATTTTGTTAATTAAACACTGTTTATTAAACCAAATTTTCCCTAGCGTTTTTTTCAATTTTGCTTTAATTTTTAAATACTTAAAAAATTCCCTTACATTTTTATATTTATCTGCTTGCAATTCGCATGTTTTATTCTTCGTATTGTTTAAATTAGCAGCCATCCTTACTTTTCTTTTATAAAATTGCTAAACTGCTATAATTGTTTTTATTATTTAGACAAAGCTTTTCGTCATTACTGACATCTTCAGGTCTTAAACAACGTCTATCAACTGTACGTTGTAGGCTTTTATACTTTAGGCCCCTCCCCTTATGTCATCGCCCCTCCTATTGGTTCTAGCTGCTACCGCTCTTCACGGGAACTTTGTCTACCTTTTTCCGTTAAAGTAATGTAGAATGGAAAAACGAAATAATAGAAGGATTAGAATTATGCCTAAACCAGAACTACTTCAGATTTAATAACAAATTTTACATACAAGAAAATGGATTACCAATGGGATCACCGCTTTCACCATTAATGGCAGAGATATTCATGAATAGCTTTGAAATCAAAATTTTAAAAGATATAGATAAAGAAAGAAGAATTAAAAAATGGATCAGGTATGTAGATGACATACTAATAGTTTGGGAAGGTGAAGTAAATGAATTTAAAAAATTTACGGAACAACTAAATAACATAGAAAAAACAATAAAATTTCAAGAAGAAATTGGAGGATTAGAAATTAATTTCCTGGATATCAATATTAAAATTGAAGATAACAAACTCAAATTCGATATATATAGGAAAGAAACATACTCAGATTTAATAATTCCACAAGAATCATATCATCCAGTAAATTATAAAATGGCAGCATTAAATTCATTTTGCTATAGAGCTATAAATTATCTAGAAAATGAAGAACTCAAACAAAAAGAATTAAAGAAAATACAACAAATAGCAAAAAATAATAATTACAACCCTAAAATAATTAATAGAATAGTTAAGAAAATAGAGGAAAATAAAGAAATAGAAAATAACAAAAAAGAAAAAACAAATGAAGAAAAGAAATATAAAGGAGCAATAACATACATAGGATATCAAACAAAAATGTTTCGAAAAATATGAAATACAGATAGGAATAAAGAAAACGAAAAATGTATTCGAATATATAAAAAATGATAAAACAGAAGAAATTCCATTAACAGAAAAAAGCGGCGTATACAAATTAAAATGTGGGGAATGTAATAAGATATATCTGGGCGAAACTGGAAGAAAATTTAAAATTAGAATGAATGAACACGCAAAAGGAGAAGGGGTTAGAGTAACGAACTCACTATATGCAAGACATTTCAACGAATCAGGCCATAAATTCATAAATCCCAAGGAAAATATGGAAATAATAAAAATAGAAAACAATCCGCAAAAAAGAAAATTAATAGAAGAACTAGAAATACTTAAAGTTAAAAAAGAAGATA
This sequence comes from Magicicada septendecula, assembly GCA_034769895.1. Classification (NCBI taxonomy): domain Eukaryota; kingdom Metazoa; phylum Arthropoda; class Insecta; order Hemiptera; family Cicadidae; genus Magicicada; species Magicicada septendecula. The sequence continues at coordinate 287,203,706 of CM068370.1, read as the reverse complement.
AAAATAAATTAATGAATATAAAAGTGGATTTTACAAATGAAGAAATATTTTATTATATATTAAACAATAAACAAAAATAAATTAAAATAATAAGAATAACACACTAAAAAATGACGAAATGCAAAAGGTTATAAGTCAAGAATGAAGAAATTAACGGGAGATTCTTAAAACAATTTGACGGACGTTAGAAAAATGCCTAACGGAAATAGGTAGACAAAGTTCCCGTGAAGAGCGGTAGCAGCTAGAACCAATAGGAGGGGCGATGACATAAGGGGAGGGGCCTAAAGTATAAAAGCCTACAACGTACAGTTGATAGACGTTGTTTAAGACCTGAAGATGTCAGTAATGACGAAAAGCTTTGTCTAAATAATAAAAACAATTATAGCAGTTTAGCAATTTTATAAAAGAAAAGTAAGGATGGCTGCTAATTTAAACAATACGAAGAATAAATACTAGTAATTAACAAAAATTCTGATGTATTTTTAAGTTCCTAGAATTTTTTGAACTTTTGATTTGTTGTCGTGTTGAAATGGGACAAATCGTAACGATTTGGAATAACTGGAAGACAAATGGAAAATAGTAGCCTACATGAAACTGTAAAAACTTTACACGGTATGAGTTGTTTAACAATGACAGTTTTACGGCCCATTAAATGTGGCTGTAAACTGAGATTGAAAACTCACGGTTTTATACAGTAGAACAATGCCCTGTCTGAGTCGTAGCAATTGTACGTCATTACGGGCAAATCAGAGTAAGTTCTCCTTAAGAAAACGAGTACGAAATTTAATAAGTGTGAGGAGTCTTGCCGCGTTCGTCGACCGTGCAAATGTAATTCGCCTAACTCCGGCAGATGAGCACTAACAGAAGAGTGATTGTTGTTCCTTTTTTAGGAGTGCTTGCTATGGCGAGTCGTAGGGTGTCTGTGGTAATGAACTGGTAGAAATTAGTTGGTAGAAATTAATTATTTGTTATGAAGTGAACTTGGGTGGATATTAATTATCTTAAATCGAGAAGGCCTATAATGGTGGCCACGTTAGTGGGCTATTTAAATAAAATTTAATTGTAACTAAAATCACTGCAGCCGACGACGTCTGGGAAACGGCAACAGATCCAGGAAAGATGACTTAGTTCTGGCTAACAAAGGACAGCGACGAATAGAAGGAGATCGAGGAATACGAGGAACCGACAACAAACCAAAGACTCCGTAGTAATAATCACAGCAAAGTAAACTTACAATGAGATTATATATATTTTATCATACATAAAAAAAGAATTGAATTCATCGTTTATTACTCATAAATGGAATAATGAAATGAAATAAATTACTCGTTAAGTGAAGCCTAACATGGTTTATATATCTGGGGTTTTAATAATGAATACATTTCCTTTGTTCAGTAATACTAAACGTTTTTCTCTTCTTCTCCCTACAAGGATTAGGCGATACCACTTGATCCGGTCAGCGAAGTCACGCCATCTCTTCCTCAGTCTCTGACGAGGTTGGTTCTGTTTGCCTGGTCAGCCATATACGTACAACGCAACCAACGGTTCCGATATTCCCCGATCTTTTCACTCAGTGGAGAAGCATTTGGTTCCACGAGTATATTCTCATTAGGTATTCTATCTGCTTATGTACAACACCCTTCACACAATGCAGAAACCTCATCTCTGAAGCCTGATATTGCTCACACCTCTTTGTGTCATTAACCAATTCGTAGAGTTAGAGTTTTGTAAAAGAGTAGTGACTGCCATGACTGGATAAGACTTTAATTGGTTCGGTCTACTTTCTTATTTTCCTACCTACGATCCTTCGCGTCGCACCACAGGTGGAATTAAGTTTGCAAGCTAAGAGTTTATGTCATTATTGTTGCCGTAGGTAATATCATATCCCAGATAATGGAAGTTGGATACTTGTTCAATTGTTGCACCATTTATTAGTATTTTTATCTGACAGGGACCATTCCCATAAAAACCCATCACTTTATTTAAACACACGAACGCGCGCGCGAGCACACACAACTTAGGTTAAAGCGTAATTTAACTTAAAGTTAAAGTTAAAATTATATATAGTAATTATAAAATTGATCATTGCGCTGTATCACTTCGTCAAAACATGAGTACGTTTGCCCAACTGGTTTTCATTTCCACCGTATATTTTGTAAGCCAATATGAAAGTTTCTGCCATCTATTCTTAAATTCCCCTTGCTGGCTTCAAAGTAAACCTGTCAGCCAGTTGGATTCGATTGTATAAGTGTTCTAGGCGATTCGTTTACCTGATATTGTATTCACCACTATACCGATCAACATTCTACTCTTATAAAATAACCCAAACAATTAAATGCAAACAAGTTAACAGATACATCGGCGTTATACTAAAACTTTAAACCAAGTTAGACTTTTTTGACTACCTAAGATCTTACTTTTTGAGCTAACATCAGGTCATATTATTATGCTGAAAATTGTATGAAAAGTTCTGTATAACATTCTTTTACTTTATAAATGTAATTATTCCGTCGGAATAAATTGCACCAGCACGTTTGTAATACTTATAACCCAACACAAACATACGTTGCATCTTGGACAAGGACCATAGTGTAAGTGTCATATCCTTTATAATTGCAGGGAATTTTTGGAAATACTCTGCTTGCCACTTCAAAACGATGTTCCAAACTTCACATGGATGTGGAATTACATTCCAATTTTTATTATAACCATTATTATAAGATCGTGCAATAAAAAGAACGTACCACTGACTTCGGGAAGTAGATTCCTTCATTGGAATGGACTTTCATACACTGTTGCACTTCATCTTTATTCCAAAGCAATAACTTGGGTTATAGAATACTTTGTACCTTCATTTATGATTTACAATTTTAAATTAAATTTAAAGAAGGTATAAATTCTGTTTAATTTTATGAGTTCAAATTTCAATAACGTTTGACAATTTTTCCGTCATTTGCTTAGTGAATTATTACGCTGTTGTTTCTGTGGTTAGGTAAATAGTTAAACGTCGTATGTTTTTCAGACAGTGTATGGCCATGTCATCAAACAATGAATTATATAATACATAAATATAATTAGTTGATAAAGCAAATGTGGTGTGTGCGTAACTCTACATCTCACTAGCAAACCTGTGTGTCAAATAACAGACAAATTACACTTTGCGCAGTGTTTTACCTTAAGAATCAGACGAAAGAAGTATAATGTGACAAAGTTTGAAGTGAAGGAACAGAAAGAGGTTTACGGCGTTGGAAATGTGGATTTGGAGACGAATGGAAGGAATAAGTGAGATAAGTGTGAAAGGAGAGAAGAAAGAGAGGGGAAAACACGTAGATGACATACAATGTGGGGTACTGTATGTAGAGTTGAAGGTGTTTCATGTATGTCACTTCTTGAATACGTCAATTAGACCGTTTCATGGAAAAGATCACATGTTCAGAAAAATATTAATATAACCGGCAAGAATATTAATTGACTTTTATGGTTTAAACCGTTACTAAAATTAACTCCAAACATTTTTAATTAACTTACTTAGCTGAAGTAATTCCACTTAAATAATACATTTAAACATTAAGTCTTCTTTATAAAATTCGTTCATTTGTCTAACGTCATATTGCATTTAACTCCAAAATATGACTTAAACCAATAACTTAAACATTTAATCATACAGTTTCTTATTGTGGATCGCATCAGTGGACACATGTTTAGTACGTTTGTGTGTTTTGTACGTTTAGATTTGTAGATTGTGTGTGTGTGTCGGGGGTTGTTGTCTGTTGTTTATACAGGCACGTCACACGTACAAAAACAGTTAACTTATTTTGTTCTGTGAAGTAAAGTCTTTATTTATTATCGATTGTTTGAAGATGGGATTGAAGATTTTAATGGGTATTGGTATAAAAACTTGATTAAAAAAATTTAAGTGCAGATAATAGTATCATATTGAAATAAGAGTAAAGTTAAAAAAAAAGAATAAAGATATTCTTATAACATGCTTCAAGTTGTAACTGACGTTTGTCCATAAATAGTTTGAAGCACGGAAGGAAATAGTGTAGTGTGTACTACAGCGTGGCCCCTGGTAACCAATGTCGGTAAGAGCAACATCGTGAACACTGATTAACAGTGCATCACAGAAATGGATAATCTTGACTTAGGTGCAGACGATGGACCCTGCCAAGCGTGTTTTCCTGGGAGCTCCGATTGCGACTTGTCCACCAGATGAAAAAAGAGGTTTGGAAGGAGAACATAGACTGAAATTGGAAAAACGTTCAAGAACAGTAGAACCGCACTGCGTCGTAGATTACACAACATTCTTTAGTTTTTCTTTTTTAACGAAAGTCATAGACAAACAGAAGATGCACGGGGTGTCTCGCGCCCTGGTTTGTTTGCGTTGTCCACGCCGGAGCCCGATGAACGCCAGGTTCAAGCAGCGCAGTACAGTCGTTCGCTCGGCACAAGAAGTTAGGGAGCGGTCCACGAATACACGATGACGGTGTATGTCGTGGAAATGAAAGACTTAACTTTGTGATTTCTTGTTTATGTAGGATAGTTACCTGAACTAAGTCCTACTAAATTTATAATTTTCGAATGTTTGAAAATCCGGTTTACACTGAAAACTAGCATATTTGCTACTCTAACATTTTATGAAAGTCTTATCGTAAGACTATAATTTTACAATAAACAAATAAAAACAATTGACTACGATCTTTGTTTTACCCACTTCAATTAATGATCACATTTGTTAGTGTCAGTTAAAGAAAGATTCGTTTTATTTTACTTTTATTGATGATATAAAACTAAACTTGAGACAAGCCTGTGTGTGTGTGAGCGCGCGCGTGCGTATGTGATGTGTGAAATAAAGACAAATATAAATAAAATAAATTGTCTACAAACATTAAAAATGCGCCAAAATTCTTGCTAACAGATATTGGTCGAATAGAGAGGGTTAGAAAATTTAAGTATCTAGGGGAAATAACTCACGAGAAAGGTTTAGAAAAATCTGCTATAGAAGAAAGGATTCATAAAATGGAAAGAGCATATCTTATAACTGAAGATATTTATAATAAAAAGTGCATAACTAAAAATAAGGCATTACAGTACAGTAGTGAAGCCAATATGTCTATATGCAAGTGAATGTCTAGCAGTAAATTATAATTTAGACAAACTAGAAATATTGGAAAGACGAATTATTAAGAAAATATTAGGCCTATTAAAAACTTCAGAAGGTTGGAAATTAACAAGCAATGATGAAATATATTAGAGTATAGAAAATATAACAGAAAAAATGGGAAAAGTATACTATTATTTTTGGACATTTATATAGAATGGACGACAATAAGTTAACAAAGCAGAGCTTCAAATATCTGCGGGGGAAGAAGTCAACCTCAAGTTGGATTAAAGAAGTCCAAAAGGATTTAGAAAAAAATAATATAAACGCAGAAGAAGCAATTGAAAGAGAAATTTTTCGGGCAAAAGTGTTAAAAATGGAAGAAGTCCAGTATAGGAGAGAGAAAAACGCAGGTTCAAAGTGGACTGAAGACAGAAAGAAGAGACACAGTGAAAAGATGAAAGAATATTGGAGAAAAAGAAAAGAACAAAGATTTGAAATTGTTATTTGGTCCTTAGATGGTCGATACAAAAAAAAAAATCTTAGCTGATGATATCAACAATTTTATTTTCGTTTATTCGGTTTAAAGGTGTTTTTTGTTAAGTATGTTACCAGAAAGGTAGCCTATAACTGAAACTGCATGCATGTTTTTGAGTATATGCTCTGTTACGTATGTTTTTTAACGTATATAACAGTGATTTCCAACTGGCGGACCGCGACATCTCTGTATACGGTTCACGACCTTATCTTGGGAAACCAACTTAATAATTGCTCTATTTAATTAAATAAGTACATGAATAATGGAAGTGGTATTTGTATTGAGAATGATATTGCATGAGAACCTTATGGAAAATTGTTTTAACGATTCTATAATAAACGTATAATAGTGATTCTTTTTTCATGGAATGTACATTTGCACTAGTCATCTTTTATTTTCATCGTATTACAAGGTTATTCCACTTTCTTTCATCCCTCTGGTAGACAAAACAGACGCTCCTGATTCGTAATTAGTCTGTTATACAGACTTAAGTTTACTGTTTCCAGCCCGATGTGGACATTCAGGCTTTAGTGGCTATAGCAGATCGATCTCAATTTTCACATTGAAGATTTTACATAGCTAACAAATACAGTGTTAATATATTATTACATCTTCATTATTAAGAGCTATACTGACATAATAAAGATTATACTATTAAAAATATATATCAAAATATGTTAAATGTGTACATTTAAATAATTTACTGCCATTTTAATTTTTACGTAACTTGTAAAAAATTGATAGCTTATGATGCACCCGCCGCAAGGTTCCCGAGTTCAAATGTGGTCTTCAGGCGCTTTTAAGTTGGAAACAACTGGTATATAATATAACGTGTCTCACTCTGTCTACCCTTGAGGATGTAGAGGTTTCCGCCGTGTGGTGACTTTCCATACAAATTTCTGCACTCATGCAAAGTGTCGTTTGATTTTGCAAGTAGAGCCACGATGCTTTATCCGGCGGGAATGTTAAAATAAAGTCAAAAGCTTAAATGCGCATTGGATTCCAGGAAGCCCGTATTATGGGTAGTATATATTAGACTCTTGCTATTGGAATATATAGAAGTATCTCGCTATTCATTGAAAACCGCCATTCCTTCTGGGAACTTCCATTAGCAATGACATCGTGGGAACTCCAATGATAGCCTTCCTCTATTCTTATTTTTCTGTTTTATCCATTTCACCTACCGTGGTGATGTAGGAATCAAATAATCCTTACGCCTTTAGTACTCTATGTTCTGAAGCTTCTTACACAGCAGAAGGAGCTCATCAATACAATATCGTCAAATCGTCTCAGCATTCGTCTTACATCATTGTGTCTCTTATTGCCAACTGTAATTGTGACAAGGCGGAAAAAAGTAAACGTCCTCATCGTATTCCGCACTTCACAGAAAGCATATGATTTTATAAACGTTTTGCAGTCGTCCGGCCAACTACGAGGGTTTCTGGGGGGGGGGAGGGGTTATTTTTTCTAAACACATAAAATTTAAAAAAAAAATTATTTTCTTTTTAATTTTTTGGGTGGGGATCAGAAGGGTATTTGAAATGTAAAGATTACACAAACTGAACAAAGTCATGAAACAATAAAGATGACATATTACATTACAATTCAAGTAATATAAACGATATTGAACAACTGGCTTAAATTTTCTCCCGCCTTCTGCAGCGCTGACAGTGTTAAATATTTTGTGCGAAACTGTTAAAGGCACCTTAATAAGTACGTGTCTGTAATATTTGCAGCAAATGGAATTAAATCGGCTACTCGTTTCTCCATAGAAATTACCACAAAATTTTCCAGACTGGCACTAGAGATTCTCAGAAACAAATATTTCTTAATTGTGACACGAACTTCGTTGCGAAATACTTCGTTGTTAACAAATTTTGTTGAAGGTTAGCATGCACAAAAATTAATGGATATTGAGCGTTTGTAAATGGCGTTCCAAAAGCTGCGTTCGGTCATAGGTTTACGTATGTACGCAGTAACGGGCGCTTTTTAAGATTTTAAGAATTGATTTGTTTTCGAAATAATAATTAGCCACTAAAAATACGAACGAACAAATTATTAAATACGTATCGAGAAACTTTGTACAAAAGTAGGGATTCAAACAGCAAGTTAAAACTGTTTAATATAGATTATTTTTTAAATTTAATGTGCAATAAATCACTGCACTTTACATATCATATTGTGAGTTGGATACACTGCGGGCTGAATTCGAAGGCTACATCTTTCCTACTTGCTGAGAGGACATAACTTCATAAATTAATATAAACATTTGAACCATCCTTCGACCACCAAAGAATTAATGTTGTTTACAGGAAGCAATTTAGTATTCGCATGACAACTGTAGTACACCGCGATTTAAAGTGTTTGTAGGCCTACTGACATAACTAATCAAGTTTATTTATTCGACTCATGTGATTACAATTTTACCAAAACATTATTTTTGTATTTTTTACATTTCCTTTTGCCTTTATAGATCTGGAGGGGAGTTAACCCTCTCGTTGCTTTCTTTTTGAGATTATACAAAAGACGGGGAAACATTCATCGCAAACTAAGAAGTGATGTCACCGTAAACCTGTACTATCCATGTAAAGTTTTCTTGCAAAGCGTTCCTTTCACAATTCAGAAGAAAAAAATTTTTTTTAAGTATCCGTGAAAAATTTAGCTTTAGTTAGTTACACTAGACGGATGTGCGTTTCTTAGTGCTGCGTAATTAATTATACAGTGATGGTGTAATAAACAATAGTTCCTCACAACTAGTACAAATAAACATGCTACTTCAGCCATTTAGTGGAGAATACAAGGGTTCTTAGAGGACGTGATTTTGAGTCTTATTTTTTCTCCTCGTGTAAATGATTAATAATCTTGGCCATCTGCCAGTAAAAGCTGGTAATAGGTGCGACTCATAAAGCGCCAGCGCCCCCCAAATTTTTAAAATACATCTACTCAAAGTTGATAATTTACGACACTTGTACTAGCCTCAGTTGAGGCAGTTTGCACCCATTAAGTCTTATTATCAATGTAAATCGAGAATACGTTACCATTCCGTTTGATCCGTGGCGTCTACTTTGTTTTCAAAAGCTGACGAATCCTCCTTCCAGCACCTCCATCAATTGAACGTACGATCACCGCACCGCCCCCTCCTATTACGAGTCAGACGCCCTCGGGCTATTGCTAGACGACTTCCCCTTAATCTTCACAAGGACCCCACAGACCCACCCACCACCATCCTAAACATCCTTAAATCCTTCCTTAGACGGTGGCTTGCCGATGCAGGGTTTGCAAACCAGTAAAGTCAGACAGACATTTTTTACTCCCTACTATCAGCACCTGCTTTGCCGTTTCGGCTGGGCTGAAACCCCGGGCATAAGAAACCCCAAGGTGTGCAAGTACCTAATTGCGGGATCCATCCGCTCTGGGGTGGAAACCCATAGTTACGCTCGATTCGCTTATTGGAAGTCGAGCCTATCGACCATATCAGCGCTTTTCTAAGCTCCCGTGGGCGTTACCTTAGGGAGCCTCCGAGTCGTGTCTGGAGTAGGCTGAAGCAAAATTTTCGAACCCCATACACGCCAATCATATATAGGAGGCTCACTCTCCTTGTGCTGGGCAAACGACTGTGCTGCACTGTTTGAACCTGGCGTTCATCGGGGTCAACAAACCGGGACGCAAGACGCCCCGTGCATATTCTGTCTGTCTGTCTGTCTGTCTATACGGTTACAACGCAAGTAAGTTATTTTAGAGATGTGATTTGTGGATTGTAATGAACTGTGGCTGATATTACTTGGCTTTATATCTTAAATAGTTTAAGCCAAATCACAGGCAGCTCATTCACGAGTCTGATTGTGGAGGTCTTAACAAACTGTGCAAGAGGCAACAAAAAAGGCAATGCGTTAACGTTTGTTTATTTTATAAAATTTGTCACTTGAAAAAGGCATAAACTTTTTTTGTTATAAATTCATATTAATGTTTATTTCTTTTTTCATGGCTTTGTAAATGAGAACTTTTGCAAAGTTTAATCGATAATTTTTGCACGGTTGTTTATGGAATATCACAGAGGCACGTAGGCGTCAATTTCTAATTTCTTAACTTAATTATTAATAAAATAACGAGTTCAAGACGGCCGCCTTTATCAATTCGTAGAAAAATGTTCAAATTGGCATCTAAAATAATTAGCAGTTGTTTTGCTTCATACGTCATAGGAGCGCGGAATGTGGTAACGATACGAATGATTAAGTTCTTCGTACTGTTCGTAATTAGGTTGTAAAATCTTTTAATAAATACTAGTTACAGGTTTACTTTGGAGATCTACTAAGTAAACAAACCGCCTACTACTGGAGACAGAAACCGATTTTACTTCCATGTTCCATAAGGAAATGGAAGTATGTTGATGGAAAAAAAATCGTGGTCGAGATTATTGCAGATTCTGATTATAACTACCCTCAAAACATGAAAAAAAGTCATTTTTCGGAAAGTGTCTGTGTGTGTGGTCAGTCTGTCTATGTGTCTGTCTGTCTGTGTCTGTGTGTCTAACTGTAGATTTTTTTCTATGGCAAACGATAACAGCCGCAAATACAAACCGAATCAAATAATTTTTTGCATACAGCCCTGAATTTTAAAATACTCAAAACCTATTGTTTTTGGTGAAGATCGGTTAAGGGAAAGGGGTAGTTTACCAGCAACTTTTTTTTTTATCAAGGGTAATTTTTGTCTATGGCAAACGATAACAGCCGCAACTTCAAACAGAATTAAATAATGTTTCGCATACAATCCTGAATTGTAGTGTTATCAAGACATATTGGTTTTGGTGAAGATCGGTTAAGGGAAAGGGGTAGTTTACCAGCAACATTTTATGTTTTAACAAGGGTAATTGTTTTCTATGACGAACGATAACTGCCGTAAATTCAAACATAATCAAATAATTTATTGCATACATCCCTACTTTGTAGAGAACTCAACGTCTGTTGACTTTGGTGAAGATCGGTTAAGAGAAAAGGGTAGTTTACCAGCAACATTTTATGTTTTAACAAGGGTAATTTTTTTCTATGGCAAAGGATAACTGCCGTAAATTCAAATAGAATCAAATACGTTTTTGCATATGTTCCTAAATTGCAAAGATCTAAAGGCCTGTTGATTTTAGTGAAGATCTGTTAAGGGAAAGGGGTAGTTTACCGCCACCTTTAATGTTCTAACAAGAGTAATTGTTTTTATGACAAACGATAACTGCCGCAAATTCCAACAGAATCAAATAAGTTATTGCATTCATCCCTAAATTGTAGAGAACTCAAGGTCTGTTGATTTTGGTGAAGATCGTTTAAGTGGAAGGGGTAGTTTGCCTGCAACATTGTATGTTGTAACAAGAGAAATTTTTTCATGACGAACGATAACTGCCGTAAATTCAAACAGAATGAAATAATTTTTTACATTGTGCCTGAGTTGTAGAAGACTCAAGGCCTATTGATTTTGGTGAAGATCGGTACGGGGAAAGGGCAGTTTACCTGAAACATTTTTTGTTGTAACAAGAGTAAATTACTTAATTTTGATAAATAAAGTATCCTGATAAGAAGATCTTAATAATCCACTGTAGAAACGTAGATGAAATATCTATAAATGAAGAGGCTAGTTGAACGGGGTGGGGGTAAATTTCTATAAATGAAAATTATACTTTTAGGGGGATGGGATAATTTTTACTTCCATGTTCCTTAAGGAAATGGAAGTATGGTGATGGCAAAAAAAATCGTGTTCGAGATTATTGCAGATTCTGATTGTACTATTATATGTGTACTACGTTATCGGCAACAAAGTAGTAGTTTGTTCTTAAAATCCATTTCCGGGCTGTTTGGCCGTAGTCCAATGTTTTCTGCAAAACCAGACGTTTCGGCATTGCCATCATCAGTGAAAATCGAGTGCGAAAACGTGTGGTGGTATACGTTAGTAACCACAGTACTGTGGTTAAGGCTGAAGCAATGAGTGGAAAGAAGTAGTTTCTATGGAAACATTTCATTTCGTAAATGAATTTAAATATAAATCTTAGAACATGGAAGTGTCTCCATACCGATATTTTAATTATATGCGCTTTTTGCAAGCGAAAAATAGGAAGAGACGCGAATTGGAGATAAAGCACAGTACGCGCGTTATCACGACTCGTATTATCAGCAGAAAGACTGTTGTTTTTCTAGCGAAGTGTCGGTCGAGTGTTTGTATTGCACAGTACGGTAGTTGGTTGCAAACTTTCGTGTACATGTGACGCGCGGGCCATGTTGTTCCGTAAGCTGTACGCGTTTCACATAGCGCTGTTCATAGTGTGTTCCTTGTGCGTCGGAAGCAGTGACTGTTTCTGGCTGGTGTACCGCGGCAGCGCGCTGGAGACGACGACGCAGAGGTCGCCGGACCACGCGGGCGCTGTACTGATCAACGCGCCCGTACGAGAGATCCGACAGTGCCCGCGCAACACGAGGCCGGCTTTCGGGAGGTGCAGGAAGATCTGGTGATTGTGACGCAACAGCACGGTGCGTTTTTTAAGGTACGTAGGCTATAGTTTTTCCGTTATCACTTCCGACGCCCCTCCACCCGAGCGTTATCGTAACCAATGAACGACATTCTTCTATAATACTTAGTGGAGGTGGCCATTAGCAGTAGTAGTTGTACCGCTGAACGACAGTTATTAACAAATCAACGATTACTAAAGAAAGGCAAACGATTAACGTCTCTTCTAATAAATACAAACAACGAAATTGGTTTTCCGAAAACGTTACACAATATACAGATAAAAACAATACAGACAAATAGAAACAACGAAATTGGTTTCCCCAAAACCTTATTTATAGTCCTACAATAAACAGATAAAAGCAACGAACATAATTGAAGATAAGTTTAACTGTGTATAAACATCTTAAAATATGTTAAGAAGACTTTGAAATATATTTCGGAAGATGAGTGTTATTATTTTAATCGTCGTTAAGTAAGTAAATATATTTATATTTTTTTTTACTAGGTTCCATATATATTTAAATTTGAAACATTTCGCTTTGTTAACCTGATTTTTAGTGACGTTAATGTTAAATTTACAAGAAAATTTCGTACAGGTAATACGTTGACCTTGAGGGTATTAGTTTGTGCGTCCGATTTCGATCTCGTTTGACGCACGAAAATAATCGGGATGGCCGATGGACGTAGAACAGGATACGTGACACTCAAGTAGGCGTAAATGCGAACATCATATTTCAGATGACTCGTAATATTAGGAACGTAATTATAAACACTATACAAGTAACGAATTATAATTACTGATTCACACAACGCACACTCGCGTGCGCCCGTGAAAACGCAAATTTTTAAATTTAAGCCTCTATTAAAATAATCTTTACCCACTACCTTTAGGCTTAAATGAATTAATTTTAGAGTTGGACTCGATTAACCTTACGAGTGTGTTGTGTTATTCCATCCAACATTTGCATTAATGCATGTAACGCTTAACTTTGTAGTGAAGCCAGAACTCTTTTAATTACATGACCGTATCGCTCGCCTGTAAATGCTGTAAATATATTTCTTTAAATATTTGTATTGTTTACAAGAAAACCTGGTTTGAAATGTTCTCATTCTTTTAGTATCACGGACGCATATGAAACTTGATTTTGATTATTAATTTACACACACACTCACACCGTATGTGCGTACATACGTGTTACAATATTATGATGATGATAATAGTAACAATAAGAAAATCAAGAGGAACACGAGTGATGAAGCACTGATTCTTCTATTTCAATAATAGGCCTACAGTTTTAGTATGTAATTTAGCCTGAAGTAGGCTGCCGATTGTTTGGGTAGTCGAAACGACGCTTTTTATGTATTATCAGTGACAACAAAAGTCTGTTTACTAAATGCGAATAGCCTACCATTGTGTTTGTTTTATTTAACTCTTCCAGTTATTCTTTATGAGAACTTCGGACTATTGACGTCTACTATTTACTTATGAGTGTACATAGAAGGAATATCCTACTGCAGTACAAAATCGGGTTTTGAGTTTGAATATCTAAGTTTGTGTGTGCACGTGTGCCGGTTCCCCGTTTTGTTTTCTTATATTTACACTTATTTATTTATTTAACTAATTAATTACACGCTCATTTTATTTTCTGCACAGACGTTTTGAAATCGTTTGTTCCGACGCCTGCATAAAGCCTTTCTGCAACACTAGTCACAGCATCTCCGAGAATGAACCTAACGTTCTCAGCATACAAAACAAAATATGTTCACATTTCCTGATAGGCCTACGATTCTTTATGAAGAAAAATGGAAGGTTAAGAAAAATATTAAATGCCATGGAAAAATTATTAGGAGAGCAATTCTATTTGAAAACCAACAGAGCAAAACGAAAGTGATGACAAGCTCTAGGCAGGGACTCTTCGAATACTAAAATTGGAAAGGATAGATTACGGGAAGTGGATGTAGTTACTTACTTGGGTTACAGTACCGCAAGGGACGGACGAAGCAGAAAGAAGATCAAAAGAAGAGTAGCGTAAGAGAAGAAAAATTTGGTAGTCTATTATAAAATAATGGAATATGATGTCACAAAAGCTATCATACCATTCAGTCGTGATCTACTGTTGTTTTCCGTTAGACATTTCGCCAGCTGCCGCTGCAGCCATATTCGCTAGCTTGAACTGAATGTTAATGTCCGAATAACTTAAACTAGACTAATGACTAGACGATTGTTAGTCTAATCGTTCGGGCATTAAAATCAATTTCATGTTGCTGAATATGGCTGCCGGAGTCACCAGAAGCCCAATAGTTTTAACCACATACGACGCGAGCCATGAAAGCTTTACTGCTTTATTGGACTAGAAATTGGGAAGAAATGTCTGAACTTATATAATATGATCTAGAACAGTCCATTATATGGAAACAAAACCCATACAACTTGGGGAAAGCTGGGAAACGTCTGAACGGGAAAGCGGATATTGAAATACATGAGGCTGTGAGATGTACGTATTGGGAGGTGAAGAAACTGGTTCAGAATTGGAGGAACTAGAGGACAGCATGAAACTAGTCACGCGAAAGACGACTCTTTGCTTGTAGAAAGAGTTACCAAATAACGTTTACTTGGAGAAAACGTTACCAAGTCTTTGCTTAGAGAAAGAGTTACTAAGACTTTGCTTGGAGAAAACGTTTCCAAGGAAAGGTGTAAATCCAGTATAACCGACATAATGCTGTAGATGCTGCCTTGTAACTTACAGAGCTCCGCCATCCCATAAGTTAAATCACAACTATAAAAACATTCCTACATTTTGCAACTTGATTAACACGAATTTATGGAAACATTAAAAATTTTTGAACTTTCTACGGTCGCAGCAGTCGCTGAATCAGTTTTGCCGGAATACGGAATGTCGGCAGTTGCATCTGATCTCAGGTGAATTCCCAAGGCGTTATTTCTAATAAAAAATGTCATCTTTAAATTTTCGTGTCGAATAAAGAAAAAGTTTCCCATACCTTTCCTCGTTCACAACTTTAGAGTATTTATTTGAATCATGTGTGTTTGAAATTTGTGAGAGTTTTATGATAGTATTTACATCCACTGATATTATATATTATACTGTACAATAAAAAAAAATTAATAATAACTGATACTACTACGATAACCGTGATATTATTACGTAAATAAGATGGAATGTTGAGTGTTGTCAATGTATACTGATGTTCGATGTCATGTTGCCTGTTATCTGCACGTTAACCTTAGATAACAAATGTGTTTGTTTCAGTTCACTTAACGCTAAGGTCGTTCTTTGTTAACAAACACACGCTATAATTTTTATTGTAACCCTTGCTATATTTTCCACTACGAATGGAGTCAAAGATAACAGCCTTGAATTATTGTACACATACCTGTGCGCAAATATCGCACGTTGAGCGTTATCTGAGACGTATTATAAGTTTACTTCAGCAAGCAGAAAGAATTTTGAAAGTGCTTGAAATTCTGCTAAATCTCAATGTAACAGTATTATTTTACAATTAATATTTATCATATTTTATTATGCTGATCTACTTCCTAGCATGATCATTATGAGTAATAAATATTGTAAGATCCTTAAATTAATAGTAACCTTTGATCAATAAATGTTTAACGATGGAAGATTTAATCAGGATCGGTCAATAAGTATAACACAAATTTTACATTATTTGTGTCGACGTTTTGGCAATATTTGTTGTCATCAGGAGCTGTGGATGGTCTATAGAGAAATAATCAAACACATAACTAGATCAATTGACTGAGTAAATGTGTGTGTGTGTGTGTGTGTGTGTGTGTGTGTGTGTGTGTGTGTGTGTGTGTGTGTGTCTGTGTGTGTGTGTGTGTGTGTGTGTGTGTGTGTGTGTGTGTGTGTGTGTGTGTGTGTGTGTGTGTGTGTGTGTGTGTGTGTGTGTGTGTGTGTGTGTGTGTGTGTGTGTGTGTGTGTGTGTGTGTGTGTGTGTGTGTGTGAGGGGGGGGTGAGACAGTGTGTTTTACATCAAAAAAATAACTACTATTTTTACATATTGTATTACTTAAATAGATGGACATAATAATATTATTACGAAAACATAATTAATACAATATTAAAATTTAATATATTGGTAACATAATAATCGTTTAATTATACTTAAAAATAAGTAATTATAATAATAATCATCGAGTGTATATTGGAATTGCTACAGAGAACAATACATGTCTAAAAATATGTTATAGCTGAATACAGATTGTAGGGATGTTAAAATCATTTTTAAAGGTCGTCATATTATTATATTACTAGAAGTCATTATTATTATTTTTCACCTAATAACAGAATTAAGAGAAACACAAAACATTCTAACTTAGTACATGATTACTGTAGTTGTGTGACTTTAATAATTATGATAATTATTTGTCATGTTAAATAATGTAAGATTATTTGAATATCTTGTTTTGTATCTGCAGAAGCTCTAACAAAATAATAAATATATATACGTATAAATTGTACAGCATGTACAATATTTTCTTTGATTTATAAAAAATAAACAAATTGTGATTTACATCGTATTAAAATAGCTAAAGTGTAAACATAAACAGCTTAAAACACAAGTAATGTAGAACTATAAGGCATGGTAATAACAATCATCTGAGTACTTTAAAGTAAAATATGAACTAAATTACGTAATTATGTACTACTTAGAAGCAGTTATGTGTTTGGAATTAGGAAACAAGAAAATACAAAATGTAATAAAATATGGGCAATATATAGACTATATGTGTGTGTGTGTGTGTGTGTGTGTGTGTGTATGTGTGAATTAAATAAGTTATATTGTATAAGAACGAAGAATGAGTGGACCATATGAAACAGAAAAAAACAAAAACATAGAGATGCTGCGAACATAAAATTCTTTGCTAAATTTTATGCTGTTACTGGGTAAATATTTTTTAAAATGCAAGGGACTGATATAGCAAAAAAAAGAAAGAATTTCGACGATACCGAAACATCGAACCATGATAATGTTTTTAATATTTACTATGTAATACAAATATTTACTATATAACAAATATATTTACTATATAACAAACATTATCATGTTAAAACGACAGACACCGAAGATTTCTAGACTGTGGGGAATCGAAAGTTTGGAAGCGTTACATTTTTCGATGACGTTACATTTTTGTGGAATGACCCCCAGCCTAAAAACATTATCATGTTAACAACTAGAAAAACTTGTTTTTTAATTCAGCAAACTCACTTGGATAGAAGGAATAAACACCAGTGAAAAATCAATGTGGTTGTATGCAACCAACAAGTGTGTAAAATAGGGCCTGTGCTGTTCAGTCAGCGACGGGCTAATTCATATTTTAAAAATATATTACCGAGTAACAGTAATAAACTGCGGTAAAGTGTTATTACCTGAAACAAAGTGACGTATAATAGTTCAAACAAACGAACACTTAGATCAGGTAACCAAAATTCATCTAATTTTAATTTTCATATTCATTTCTTCCTATCCGCCTGTCTTGACAAATGTTGTAATTTATGTACTGATGATCACTCGCTGTATAATCCTCGATGACGCACCATTGCCGTATCCTTGATACAAGATGTTCTGATGTTAAAGAGATATCTAAAATAGTTTCCCTACATCCAGGTCGCCTGAATGTCGACGTCCTCCCAGTATTAAGCACTACCAGATCCAGCCTGGATGACATCGCAACCACTCGCTCTCCTCTACTGTCTGGTTCAGGCATGCTCCATTCCAAAGCCTTAGCATTGAAGTCGCCGGCCACGATCATGTCGCCTTCCATTGTTTATATAACATCCTCCAGTCTATCCATCCCAGCTCGAAAAATGTCTGTCCGCTCGTTTCGTGTAAAGTAGCAGCTAACTTACGTAATGTCGTTGCTCTTTATCCATACGAAGCCATCGCCGCATTCATGGCTGTCAACGTGGACCCGCTGAGAATCTGGAACCCATATGGCCGCAGTCCCCAGGTTGTCTGAATACCAAGTAAGTGTGTCCTTATTTCTGTACTGTTAACTAATGATGATTATGTCAGCTTTATGTTCCAGTATAATTTGCATGAAAGGTCATGGGCCAACCTACTTCTATGCATATTCCCTTGTAGGACTTTAACCATTTCGGCATTGTTTGGCCTTGTTCAATGCCCTTCGAAAATTAGATATTTACTAGAACCTGAAATGTGGTTTATGTCCTCTCCTGTCTGTTGCAAGTCAGTGCACAGTATGCAGCGTGGATTGCTGGTACAGTCTTTGGCCATATGTTCACGGCTTCCGCACTTAAAGCAAAGTCCCTTTCTATCTGGGCCACTACATGCTCTAGCTTGGTGCCCATAGGCAAGACATCTGAAGCATCGAGTGACGACAGCTCTTCTTCTGACTCGGCAACTCACCGAACCGATCTTGATTGTTGCGGTTTTCAACAGATGATTGGGCTCCTCTTCGTTTAGGGTGACAATCGCCATCTTTAGACAGATACTGTTTGCCTTTGTTACAAAGATCCTACGTTCTCCACTACTGTTAGGGAACTCGCGTGTAAGTGCGCTCCTCACATCTTCTTCTTCTGTTAGAGAGTCCAGGTCTCTAATCTCTAAGCTAGTAGTTGGCACTAAACTCTTGACTGCACCTAACTGACCAATAGCTGATCTAATAGCGTCGTCAAGTTGTGTCCTATTTTCGCTATTATTCTTCCCTATCTCCACAAGGACGTCTCCTGCCTTTGTTTGTTTTATGGATCGGACATCCACCTTGACGTCCTCTGGCTTGACACTACTTCGTATGACACGAAGTATATCAGCGTAGGTTTTCCCCTGCTCCGATCTAATGAGTAGGGCCTCTGTTCGCGTCCTATTTGTGGATCTTTCTTGCCACTGTTTCCTCCATTCGTTTGGAGGGAAGTCGTCGTTTGCTCTTATTTCTTCCTGTTCCTTATTTTTATCTTTCTTCCCTTTCTCTTTTCCAAATCTGATGGAACTAGTAGCGACCTCTATCTTATTTATAGTAGACTCCGACTGTGTCATACCAATTCTACTCATCGGTCCCGCAGCTGTTGATAGGAGAGTCTGTCTAGCTTGCCTGCAAATGCCGAGGTTTTCTTCGATGACTTAAAAAGATTCTTCCAAAGATGTAAGTCCAGATTTAACATCCATACTGATATTCCTCTATCTGGATACAGCAGTCATCATCTTTTTGATGAGAGCTTTACATTTCTGAAGCTCTATGACTTCTTTGGCTTCTGCTTCCTCAATCTGGTGTTGAATGAGGTCCACACGCTGTCGTACCGCTGACCGTACAGCACCCAGATTTTCCCCTCAGAGTGTTGGCGCCCTGAAGGGCTAGATTCCGAGGTAGCCACGGCGACCACAGGTTCACAAAAAAGCAATGGTTGCCCCCCCCAGAATCCGTGGAGTCTGCCTCCGAAGAGGGTGGACTTTCCAACATAGCTGGAGTGCCACCTGGGGTATTACATCCGTTCGTTTCACTCATTCCCCATGTTGTACCAATTTTTTAGAAAAATAGTAGTGAGGAAAGTAAAGATCCCTAGCCCTCGAATACTCTAATAGCGTCAGGACCGGAAAAACAAGAGGTGGTCAAGGGAGACCGACAGAACAGATTAAAGAATAGGGACCTCACCCAAGACAAGTTGAAGCAAAGTGAGAATCCAGCTACTGTAGGTGCCCGGGCTTGCCACGTCCGTACGCACAAGTTGTGAGCCCTTGGGGGGAAAAATAATAATAATAATAGTAAGTTAATAATAATAATATTTTTTTTTTATAGGAGGGGAAAATGATTTATGCACAGTCAGAGGAGACCGTGCTTCCCCTAGTGTGTGGGACTCTCACCCACTAAAAATCCACTTCTAATTCAGGCATTAATTTCCATCCTGGAACCACTTATCGTATTACTTCAGGCTGGAGCCTACTGCGGCCTTATCGGGCTCCTTCTAGTTGTACCTTATCTTCTACTGCCCGTTGGGTGCAGGTTGGGCCTGTCTGTTTTTCTAGTAGGAACCACTGAATAAATGTATTGTTGCGGTCTCATTCCGCCTTACCACGAAGCAAAAGCTTAATTGCGCTCTAGGAAGTGAACTCTCCAAGCTCCATTTCCAGTATCATCCTCTCTCTTGAGAGCTGCAGCACTTGAAAAAGGTGTGCAAGGTGTCTTCAAGGGGAGAGTCACCCTATTGGCATGCTGGGCTCCTGCACCTTTCCCAGTCTGTAGAGGTAGGCATTAAATTGCCGTGGCCACTGAGCCACTGGGTCAGATGGTAGTTGACCTCACCGTGTTGGTGGTCGATCCATTACATCAAGTTTGGTAAGAGCGTTGCGGTCCATCTTGCTCTGTCCTCTCTATCCTAACGATCTTGCTACTGTCAGAGAGCGAGTACCCTGGCTTCATGCTTTGGAATATTTCTTCCAATTTCGTCTATTCTTTTGAAGAAAGGCTTCCACTCTAGAGCCACCATATCTATGGGAATCACTCCCGCTGTCACCATGACTACTGGCTCTGGTACCGTCCGGTAAGAGGACGCTACTCTGAGGGCTCATCTTCTCTGCGCTGATGCCATTCATTTCATGACAATAATAATGATAATAATAATAATAACAATTTGTGTTATTATTATTAAGGCAGGCCCCTGTCAGTCAACAAGCCACAGCCTCACAAGAAGTTGATTCAACAGAAGGGCTAATACATGAAGATGGTAACCACGCAGAAGTCATTCAAAGAGAACCATCTCCTACACCAGGCCCAACTATTGAAAAGGAAATAACAAAAAAGCAACACACACACAAGAGAATTCGGTGAACCAGTGAGGAGTATAAAGAACTTATTATGTAGTAGCTAGTACAGGAACGTGAAACGTCATGCTATGTAGGGAACGGATTCCTCAGTTGAAGCCAAACATGAACTCACTATAACTGGCAATCAAAGAAGTTTTTTTTGAAAACTCGAAGAAATTCGTCAAGGGTGAGTTAGAAGAGATAACAGCTAATGAGCAAGATTATCTGAAAAAGAAACAATATAAGTACAAGAACTAAAAGACACTCAAATAGAAATCAAAGAAGATGAGAAAGAAGAACTAGAAGAAAATGAAGTAAGGAAGAAGAAAGTACATCTGATGAAGAGAAGAAACAAGAGAAAAATAGCAAAGTAGAAGAGGTACAAGAAGAACTAACAAGGTCTGTTGAACGAGATTTAATGGTCATATTGAAAACCTTACGAAGATGGAGAGAAGACGCGTAGAAAAAAAATTAAAAATAACAAAGGGGAAAAACGAACCCAAGCTCATTATTCATTCCAGGTTATAGAAGAAGGTAGGTTATAGATTTATTCATTCAAAAGAAAAAACCTGATGCAATAACCATCACATAAATAAATAATATAGGGTATGTAGCTACAGAATTTACGTATGACAGGAATCCAGTTTCTTCGGACGTCAAAAACAAAATGCAAGCAGAAAGATCATCCATGGGTAATTACACTAAAAAACATATAAGCAAATTAGGAAGAGAAATATCACAATTAGGAGAAACAATTAAAGAAAATGAAAAGAGATAATTATAAACTAGAGACAAAAGGACAATTACAAAAAAAGGAGGAATTAAAACAAAGTGTACAGACCACAGCACAACAAATACGAGAATATAAATAAAGGGTAAATTCCTCAAAATAACGTTTCAATAAAAAATAAATTATCCAGTGAAGGTCCAGTCAAATTTTATAAGAATAAGTAGAGAAAACATGTAGAAATACTGAATCCGCCAAAAAAGGAAGATCTTGCAGAATACTAGAAGCATATAAGAAAAATAAGAGAGGATTGAGGAAAACGCACGATGGATACAGTGAAAAATATAATTAAATAAAGACATAATGGGAATGAGTTGACGGACATAACAGAAGAAGAAGTACTGAGTACTGGCTAAAGTGTTCTAAATCAGTGCATACCTAATAGCAATGTATGATCAGGAAATAGGTATTCAGAAATCAGTAATAGCGAGAGGTACAAGATTTACATATACAGAGAATACAAAGAATTTAGAAGCAATAGGACACTCAGGAAAGATAAAAACAAACTAAAAAGAAACTTAAAAATTAAGGAAAGCAGATTGGATACGAAAAATCACTGCACGGAGAGCAAGCAAGAGAGATAAAGAAAGAACATACAAAAAAAATACAAACCATTGGATTACTAACAGAAATACAAAAGGGTAAACAGAAGTATTAATAACCTCATGTCAAAATCAAGCAGTTAGTACTAATTACTACAAAGCCAAAGTAATAAATCCCCCCCAAAAAATACGAAGTGTAGATTATGCCAGAATCGATCTGAAACCATTTTCCATCTGATAAGAAAGTGTTCTATCTTATGTAAGGGATCCCTTATGTAAGGGATCAGCAGATTAAACCCCCTGTACTAATAGATATAACTATGTAATCTGGTAATAACATCATGTAGAAGGGTGTGGAAAAATTAAGTAAATATAGAGGTCTTTTAAAAGAAGTTGAGAAGACGTAGAAGGTAAAAAATGGATAGTCTCCACAGTGGCAGGAGCAACAGAAGTTGGTAACATATGGCACAAGTAACTTAACTGGTACACACGTTTTTGAGAACGTTCGTAATGAAATACGATCGGAACGTTTCAGAAGAAAACTCTGGGAAACTAATGTTCGCCGTTGGGGTGTCCCCACTCCTATGGTGTGTAGGAATCTCACCCACCAAAACCACAAACTATTACTTCTTGATATAAGTCCACTCCGGAACCGCTTTCGTATTACTTCAGCATTTACTCCTCACGTAAAAGCAGCTCGCCCATGGTTTATTGTGGTTCTCTCTAATTGGGAGCCCACTTTATCCCATCGCACCTTGCTAATGGGCAGTACCTCATCGCTTCTTGCTATTGGGCAGTACCTCAACAAGGTTGTCAGGGTTAATGCGCCATACTTCAGTTTCGAGGTGTTCTCTTTGTATCGCCCATGTGTGGCATTCAAAGAATGCATGAAACGTGTCATCCGATACAAGTCAGAATATACGCATCCTAGGTCTTCCACTTTTCCCATTTGATTGAGGTAGGCACGAAAATATCTATGCCTTGAGAGAAACTAGGTTAGATAATAGTTGATCTTACTATGTCCTCGATTGATTCATCTGTCCAGACACCTAACAAGTCTGGAGGTTCATCTTTTCCTAGGTTCTGCCAAATGCGTGTGGTCTGTAACCTCACATCGTCTTTAGCAGTTTTTCCAACTTCCAGTTTTCTCTCATGTGCCAATAAATCAGTAAGTATCAACCCGGCGATTATTAATATTGCCTGTTCAAATACCGTGCGGCATGTGCAACCTATCTGTAGTGGCACCGATGCCATCCTCGTGCATCAGGAGTGTGTCAGCCCCGTACAGGAGAATAGATTTTGGTACTGTTAAGAGTATAACCTCTTCTCTCGAGTTATAACTTAGGGAACCAGTAATAATTGGATGTGCCAATTATACCGGCTGCCTTCGTTGTGAAGCACTGAAAATAATCACAACAAAAAAAACAATTTATATAGCAGGATATTAGGAAGGGAAGACTGTTGATTTATGCACTCATTTTACTCGGTACTTAGATGACATCTCTTTATTACATTTGGTGATGAAGTTCTCTATTGAAAATTCTCAAACAATATAGTTTACTATATGATTAAATATATAAATTACTACTTTACAAAGGGGCCTCAAAATATGATGTACATCCTTTTTAATTAATTCCACGGATCCGGGATCAAATATATTAAATGAATAATGGTCACCTTGCCATGTACAATATTGAAACTCTAACCATTTGAAGAATGGTTTTTTTATTAATCTTCTAAAACAACAAAAATTAGATTACATGTTACCTATAATGTCAGTTTTCTAAAGTCTTTAATGTTATTACATTTAAAGCATAATTTTTAAAGTCTTTAATACGATAATTTAAATTGTCTTTTGGGGTTTATAATTTTGTAACTCTTAACCATGGAAGACAAGCCTCCATGTCACCTGTGTGTTTCCTGAAGTTGCTGCAGAATTAGTTCTTCGGTCCTCCTGATGTTTCTTGAAGTTCAGTCGTTACATTATCATACTTTGGTGGTGAAGTTCTAGAAGTATGTGAAATCATCCCTGGTGTGGTACATTCATCTCAGGCGACTGTAGTTATTCTTAGTAATTCTTGTAGTTAGAACACATAGATAGAAAGTTTGTTTCACTGTTATACACTTCACATGATGATAGATTATTTTACTATCACCTTCTTGGTTGTAATACTGTATTATTTACATGGTCCGTTATTTTATAATATAGAGAGATGTCATCACCACACAACTTTACTTATTTAACTAGTCCTTGTATCAAGATTTTCACATTTTTACATTCACGTAGCGAAACAACGCTTTACGCTGCTTACGGCGTGAGCGCTCCATTCCAAGTGGCAGAAAATAGTTAAGGGAAGCGTAATAATCTCAAGACAATTACTAGGCAACATAAAAGTAGTTCCGTTTTTCTAATTTTAATTAAAGGACTACGGTTGATTAAATAATTAAATCGTGATATTCTTAGTTGCAGAAGTTACCAAAGTACGTAACAATGGTCTTATTTAATTATTTAAATAATAACAAATTTACAATAATACTTAGTTTATTTAGGGGTCAGAAAACAAGTTAATTCTGGTCAGTTCCTGTTTATGCAGGAATAAATAATAAGCTTTACCCTTTCTGTACAATGCAATTCCCATTTAATTTTATTATTAGACTTAAATTAAATATTATCATTATTAAATGATTGCCATAAGATTTAGTTTACAATGTGAGATTTTATTAAGAATTTAAAATTTCTCCGATTATATATTATCAACTTAATTAATTAACATATTTTTATTAATGAAACCGTCACATACTCCGCCGCTTAAGCCACAGACTCCGGTATAATTTTTTTTTTGAATATACCGAGAGTATGTTTAGGGATTTCCGTGTGTAATTTCTCTCACCAGTTTCTCTCTGTATGTAATTATGAGTTACACACGTCAGTCTCGAATTGTTTATTCTTACTATCTACATATCCTACTTTACAGACTAATTCTAATAGAACATAAAATTCATACATTATAAAACATATAGTTAACATTCTAAATTTTCTTAACACTACTACTTATGACTACTACCGGGTTTTTCTTTAGTTGGGAGTTATTCTAGTAATAGAATTACTCATTAAGTAATTTGTTACTTAATTATTCCTCATATTTGCTGTCAGCTGACTTCTTACTTTGTTCTACTTTCGAAGAATAGGATTCAAGGGTGATCAGGCCTCGTACCTATTTATACCATTAGCTAGCTAAACGTTACTCTAGTACTCCTTTGCAGTTGAGTACAAAACATATACCTTTCTTTTTCTGTACATTCATTTAACTTGCACTCTACCATTTCCTTCGTCGTGATAATGTTTTATCTGCGAAATATGTGTCCTTCGTACATATTTTTGAGTAGAGGGTTCATACAGTGCTACGGTTACTGGAGTTAAATATTTGTGAATTTGATAAGGACCGCACCATCGGTATGATAGCTTGGAAGTGGTCTTATCGATTGCACGACTCGTAGGATGTGTTTTACACATAACTAAGTTACCGATTTGGTACTTTACTTCATTATTATTATTTCGCTCGTGATATTTCCTTGATTTCGCTAAGTTTGTTCGTAAATTAGCGCGCGCTTCGTTCCATATTTTCTTAATATTTTTATCCCTAATTTCAAGGGGTAACAATTCATGTATTTTCCACTTAGCGGATAATGGGTGGTTAGGTTTATATTTGAACAATAATTCAAATGGGGTCGACTTATGTCCTTCATGATATGCCGAATTAAAGGCGAACTGTATCCAGGATAAGTTCTGGTCCCAAGAAGTATGGTCGTTAGCATGGTAGGCAATTAAAGCAGATTTTAGGTTTCGCAAATACCTCTCAGCTATATTACCTTGCGGACGATACTCTGTAGTGGTAATATGGTTTATACCTAGTTTGAAACACATGTTCCTGAATTCTTTGGACTTAAACTGTGGTCCGTTATCCGACACTAGATGGACAGGAATTCCGAATTCTTTAAATAATCTATGCTGTAAAATATTTACTGTGGTTGTAGCTAAGGCTCGCCGCATGGGGTACATCCAGACGAATTTGCTAAAAGAGTCTACACAAATTAGTAACATTGTATTTCCTGATTTGGAACGCGGGTAGGGTCCTGAAAAGTCTAAATAAATTTTGGATAACGGGGTAGCAGGAATCTCTGAGATTAACTGACTTATTTGGCTGTTTCTCGCTGGTTTGATGAGTGCACACAACTTACACTTTTTTACAAAATTGGCGATCTCACTGTTCATATTTTCCCAGTGATATTCTTTACGTATTCGGTGTATAGTTTTATTTATTCCCATATGTGCTCCAATGGTGGAATAGTGATAATATTCCATCAGCATAGGTTTAATAATATCAGGGGCAATTATTCGTAGATATTTTCCGTTCGCTATTTTACAACATAATACTCTCCTACTTAATATGTATTTCTCTGACTTATTTCCTTTTTCAAGTTGTTCAATAATTGGACTCAAACGTGGGTCTTGTAGTTGATACTGGGCTAAATCCGTAAATGCAAGAGGAAATTCGGTAATTAAAGTATTAATAATCGGCGTTTCTCTACTCTTGTTTTCGTAAGTATTACTACTCGGCTGGAACATACGTGATAGGGTATCGGCAACTACGTTTTGGGTGCCTCTAATATGTTGTACTTTAAATTTAAAACAATTTAATCTTAATACCCATCTTCCGATACGGCCTAACTGTTTTGGGTGATTTAGTAGCCAGGATAACGCTTGATTATCAGTTTCTAATAAAAACTCCTTATGTTCTAAAAATGGTTTGAACTTCTCAAAAGCGAAAACTATAGCTAAACATTCTAATTCGTATGCGGAGTATTTCTTTT
This sequence comes from Magicicada septendecula, assembly GCA_034769895.1. Lineage (NCBI taxonomy): Eukaryota > Metazoa > Arthropoda > Insecta > Hemiptera > Cicadidae > Magicicada > Magicicada septendecula. Next base: position 287,176,581 of record CM068370.1, on the reverse strand, counting down.
CTTGCTCAGTCAGGGTGCGAGAAGCGTAACAATAGGTAACCTTGAGTTATCTACTTCCTGATATATTACTGCACCTAGGGCGACGCTAGAACTGTCTGTTTGCACTACAAATGGTTTTGTAAAGTCGGCTAATTGTAGCACGGGGGGTGATATTATGCTTTCTTTTAATTTCTCGAATGCTGTTTGGTGTTGCTCATTCCATTCAAATTTAATTCCCTTTTTTCTTAAGGTATTTAGCGGTGATGCAATTTCGGCTAGATGTGGGATGTACTTATGGAAATAATTTATCATTCCTAAAAATCGGGCTATTCCTTTTGCATCCCGCGGCGGTAAAAATTCTCTGATGGCACGGGTTCGCTCTGGGTCTATGCTTACCTTTCCGTTTGCTTTTACGATGTGACCTAAAAATGAGAATTGTGTCACAGCAAAATTTACCTTACTGGGATTTACGGTTAATCCAGCTTTCTCCAATCGGGTTAGTACTTCACGTAGATGATTAAGATGTTGTTCAATTGACTCGCTGTAGATAACAATGTCATCTAAGTAGTGATACACATATTTAAATTTTATGTCATGAAATAACTTTTCTAATAATCTGCTACATACAGAACAACCTTGGGATATACCAAAAGGTACCCTTGTAAATTGGTACAGGTTGAAAGGGACGGCAAAGGCGGTAAGACGTTTTGATTCTTCCGAAAGGGGTATCTGATGAAATGCCTGATTTAAATCCATAATGGTAAAGATTTTTGCTTTAGTAAAATAATGAAATGCACTGTGGATGTCGGGAAGTGGTATAGATTTAAATTCTATCCGTTTATTTAGTTGTCTGTAGTCCACAACTAATCTATGTTTGTCGTTACTTTTGGGTACTAAAAACGCGGGTGATGAATAAGATGACGTAGAGGGTTCGATGACTCCTTGTTCTAACAATTTATTAATTTGGTTCCTCATCACTTCCATTTTCGGTGGTGATAATTTGTATGGGGCTAAACGAATTACTTTGTTGTCGCTCAAATTTATTTTGTACTCTATCAGATCCGTCAGTCCTAACTTTGGGGTGAGGACATTGGAGAATTGTTTTATTAAAGTCTGTATGTTCCGTCTATCTTTACTTCCTAGATGACTTAATTCAGATTCGTGATGCTTTATATGTGTAGAAGTGGTGCTAGTACTTTCTCTATTATTTGCATTATCATGCAAGTTATATTTCCGTGAACGATCGAATCCAAAGTAAAATATCTTCTCGTGAATGTCTAAAATTATTCCTGTTTTACTGATAAAATCAGCTCCCAATATTAATTCGGGTCCTAATTCGTCGCATACCAACATTGGAAAATACCACGTTAGATTTTTAATTTTTACTTTAAAAGTGATGATAAGCTTTATCATTAAGTTTTGCTTATTAGCTGTAGCGCATCTAATATTTACTGATTGACTGCGTTTAACTAAATTGTGTTTAAATAATTGATTGGCTAGCTCTTGACTAATTAAACTTCGCGTGGATCCGGAATCAATTAATCCGAGGGTGGATGTAACACCAATGTCAACTTGTATATAAGGTAATTCACACCTATTGTAATCACATTTACTAATAGAGTTACATTTATCGATAAATTTCCTAACATAGGGGTCTAATTTTCTTTTGTTATTATTATTAGTATTTTGTTTTAATTTGTGGTCTCTCAGGGGTTTACCTGTTTTCACGATGCTGCGGAAGACACAGGGTTTCGGGTCTCCCTGCCTTACACGTTTTTTGGATAATCGGTTTTCTGATGATACTGTTTCCGTTTACAGTTTCTACTGAGGTGTCCAGGTTTTCCGCAGTTATAGCATATATATTCTTTACGCGGGGTCTCACTGGTTTCGTGTCTAGGTGGTGCCTCTTTGGACTTACCTTGGCCATGAACATAGGTTGGTCGCCGAAATGGTCGTCGTTCTCGTAGACTTCTTGTATCTGAGGATAGGGCTTGCGTTTCCTTTCTATGTGGTGTTGCGGATACCGGTGCATGTCGATGCTGATCTGCATACCACACATTTGAAGAGTGCACACTACATTGTTCAAGGTCAGCGAAAGTAAGGGGTCTACTTATTAGAGCTAAACGGGAGCGTTCTTCAGGAGATAAGCCTACCAATATAGTATCGACCAATTGTTTTTCAGTCCAGTCGACTTGCAGTAGACGTGAAGATTCTCTGATGTCTGCGATATAGTGGGCCAGTCTTTCTTGAGCTCTTTGTACTCGAAGTACGGTATTCCTTTTTATCTCCTCATATATTCCAGTGGGGATAAAATATTTGATTATATTTGTATGAAGTTCTTCTACCGGAAGAGTCGAGTTTACTGCTTCTAGCACGCGATCTCGTAAAGGTGGTTTACATTTGGGTAACATGACCTGCAGTATTTGCCAATCGCTCAATAGTTGTAGATCTTTTATTTGCAGTAGATATCTGATAAAAGTCAATAGAGTCGTGATGCTTAAGCCATCGGTGTAAGGAATTTCATTAATTATTTTCTCTACTGGGTGGGAAATCTTTCCGTAGAGGTCTACATTAAAACATACGTTAGGTGTACTTTTCGAAAGATTGGTGTTTGCATTGGGATTTGTAATCGCATATTTACTAGTGCGAGTATGCTGAACATTTGGCGGTGAGGGTTCTGACATAGTGTGGATATTTAATTCTCTACTAGGTAATTGTTCATGACTCGGTTGTATCTTCGATACGGTGGGTGATTCGGGGTTCGAGGTGGAGGGAGGGTGTTCTAAAGTAGGGGATTGAACTGGGGAGATATATAATTTTTGTAAGTAGTGCTCAATTTCCTCCATTCTCGATGAGTCTGATTTTCGTCGTAAGTCGTTGATAATTATGGGTAATTGGCTTAATGCCTCCTCCGCAAATTTCTGCACAACGCCGGGGATTATGGTGACGTCGGGCCAGCTTAATAAATTATTTAACCGGCGGGTTAAATGTTCTATACGTTGCGTAACGCGCAAAAATTTCGTAGGTGATTTCTTGTCCTCAAGGTTCTGAGATAATACTATCAGTTCCCTATATTTCGCATAACAGGTTTCTCGTTCGCCGTCATAATCGAGTTCACGCAATCTATCTAACTGCGAGGGTGTATCTGATCCGGTTTGGCGTAATGATTTTCGTAACTCCGACACGGTTACATTTACGTGTTTTAGGCCTCGTAAAAGTGCTTCGTAGCATAGCTCATCTTTTAATAACAGATCAGGATTAAATTCAGCCATTTTTGTAACGTGAGCGGCTATAACTAATTATTCTACTATTTGTATTAAATGCTATACAACGCTTCCTTTTTCTTTTACACAAAAATATAAAAATATAAATCAATCGTATTCTTACTCCTTTTTTTTTTACAAATAAACACTTAAAATGTTATGACAACCTTTATCGTTTTACTGTGAGAGAGAGAGAGAGAAAATTCACACAGGAATGAATATGCGTACGACAAAAGATTCCCCCTTCGGTTACTAACACATGAACAGACACGCTTCTTATAACAATAGACCACACAAGGGGGGTGGCTTATTGTCAAACTCAACTAAACAATGACAATTTTAAACAAACGGCAACAGGAAACTTACACGTCCGAGATTGTCGAGAATGTGGCACGCTTATGAATGGGACTTTTAACAAGTACCGACATGGTTTGTTTACATGGGATTATATGCTAATATTACTTTACACAAATTACATTTACTAATAAAGTTATTTATACTATATTACTATAATATTAATCATTATTTTTATCTTATTAAAACTCTGACACATATTGAAATACATGAGTGAATAGATCAACAGCTTTTGTGCGTGGGATATCGGGACGCAATTACTTCTTTCTTTTCTCTTACGCAAAATTAGCAAATAGCAGCAGAATAGCAAAATAGCAGCTAATTAGCAAAATAGCAGAGTGGCGCAACTTATAACCTCTTCTCTCGAGTTATAACTTAGGGAACCAGTAATAATTGGATGTGCCAATTATACCGGCTGCCTTCGTTGTGAAGCACTGAAAATAATCACAACAAAAAAAAACAATTTATATAGCAGGATATTAGGAAGGGAAGACTGTTGATTTATGCACTCATTTTACTCGGTACTTAGATGACATCTCTTTATTACATTTGGTGATGAAGTTCTCTATTGAAAATTCTCAAACAATATAGTTTACTATATGATTAAATATATAAATTACTACTTTACAAAGGGGCCTCAAAATATGATGTACATCCTTTTTAATTAATTCCACGGATCCGGGATCAAATATATTAAATGAATAATGGTCACCTTGCCATGTACAATATTGAAACTCTAACCATTTGAAGAATGGTTTTTTATTAATCTTCTAAAACAACAAAAATTAGATTACATGTTACCTATAATGTCAGTTTTCTAAAGTCTTTAATGTTATTACATTTAAAGCATAATTTTTAAAGTCTTTAATACGATAATTTAAATTGTCTTTTGGGGTTTATAATTTTGTAACTCTTAACCATGGAAGACAAGCCTCCATGTCACCTGTGTGTTTCCTGAAGTTGCTGCAGAATTAGTTCTTCGGTCCTCCTGATGTTTCTTGAAGTTCAGTCGTTACATTATCATACTTTGGTGGTGAAGTTCTAGAAGTATGTGAAATCATCCCTGGTGTGGTACATTCATCTCAGGCGACTGTAGTTATTCTCAGTAATTCTTGTAGTTAGAACACATAGATAGAAAGTTTGTTTCACTGTTATACACTTCACATGATGATAGATTATTTTACTATCACCTTCTTGGTTGTAATACTGTATTATTTACATGGTCCGTTATTTTATAATATAGAGAGATGTCATCACCACCCAACTTTACTTATTTAACTAGTCTTTGTATCAAGATTTTCACATTTTTACATTCACGTAGCGAAACAACGCTTTACGCTGCTTACGGCGTGAGCGCTCCATTCCAAGTGGCAGAAAATAGTTAAGGGAAGCGTAATAATCTCAAGACAATTACTAGGCAACATAAAAGTAGTTCCGTTTTTCTAATTTTAATTAAAGGACTATGGTTGATTAAATAATTAAATCGTGATATTCTTAGTTGCAGAAGTTACCAAAGTACGTAACAATGGTCTTATTTAATTATTTAAATAATAATAAATTTACAATAATACTTAGTTTATTTAGGGGTCAGAAAACAAGTTAATTCTGGTCAGTTCCTGTTTATGCAGGAATAAATAATAAGCTTTACCCTTTCTGTACAATGCAATTCCCATTTAATTTTATTATTAGACTTATATTAAATATTATCATTATTAAATGATTGCCATAAGATTTAGTTTACAATGTGAGATTTTATTAAGAATTTAAAATTTCTCCGATTATATATTATCAACTTAATTAATTAACATATTTTTATGAATGAAATCGTCACAAGAGGATTGATCGTTTGCATGATTTTGCACTACCAACATTTGACAGGAGCCTTCTTTGTGGCGTTGACACATTTTAAGCTTTCTCAGAGATCCCTGCTCCATGGTCACTGCTCTCTCTAGAACTCGTGTAATAATATCTGCAGCGATATCATCCAAAAATTCCACTAAAATTGTGATCTGGCATTTTCATATTACACAAATCTTGTCCTAAGAACTTCTCCTGGGCAGCTTCCTGCAGTCACTTTCTTTCTTCGTGATCTATCCGAAGTATCGTACAGCAACACGCTGTCTTGAGGTAGCTTCGAATGTACTGTGGTAGGCTACACTAATCGTATGTGTAAGTGCTCCGAGAATGGACAAAGGAAGGAATAGAAGGGACGGAAGGAATTCCTTCTAGAATCGAATGAAGTCTAGCCTATACGTCTAATATTACGAGTAAAATTATGCTTCGTGAGTAATGATTGCCTTCTTGAGCTATTCTAACAGCTTTCACGACTTTCTCTACAGAATTTACATTGTAATGCCCTTTTTTAAAGCCGTATTGTCTACTGAAAAAATCCCTTCCTGTCTAAGTGGCTAATGATAAAGGAAATTTAAATAATCTCTCTAATGGTTTTCTGCCAGTGTCCAACAGGCAAAGGACCTATAATATGACGAGGAGTTGGGATCCTCCTTTCACTTTGTTTATAAGTACTAAGCGCTGCGTTTTCCATACTTTATACAAGACGCATATCGTTAGTCAACAACTGTGCGTGTTCAACAACAGCTATAAGTTAACACTAAACACTGCTTTCAATACTTCCGCCAAAATTTTATCTAGACTAAGTGGTTTCTTACCACATGCTCAAGTTCCTCGGTAGTGAAAAGCGGTAACCCCCCTCCTCCAATATGCTGTGCTCACCGTCATCATTTATCAACGTATCAACGAGAGAGTCGGAAATAATCGATCAACAGTGTTGTTTATCTTTGCACCATCCATTAACCCATTCGCAGAGAGAGAGAGTGATCCAAGTTTGCGGGTAGCAATCTTGTAACCCAGTCCCTGTAGATCCGTTATCCACGTTATGTCCGAGAGTTTCCCAGCACGGTTTATACTAGTAGTAGTCGTAGTAACAGTAGTACTAGTAATAGTAGTAGTAGTAGTAGTAGTAGTAGTAGTAGTAGTAGTAGTAGTAGTAGTTGTAGTAGTAGTAATAGTAGTATTATAATAACGATAATAATGATAACAATAAAGATAACAAGGTAATAAAGGTAACAAGTATAATATCTAAAGAGCCGGATGACTACCGCACCCAACAGCTACTGTATTATAAGCCGAAAGGACGCGGAACACGTAAAAAGCGTTGGCGTGACCAACTCTATTCTATCTACTTTGGACCGGAACAAACCATTTTTGGTTTGATCTTTGTTGAAGATAATGATGGTGGTGATGATTTAAGAAGCATGTTGACTAACAATTGATCCGCTAAGAAGACATTAAGAGTATAATAGCCATATCGAAGTAGTTGTTTAAAGGAGAAAAAGGATTTTGTATATCAGAATCAACTTGGACTTGGAGGAGAGACAGGTAAAGTTTTTTGTGTGGAGCGTTTTGCTTTATGGGTCACAGACACGGCCAGTGATAAAAACAGACAGAAACAGAATTGAAGCAATGATAATACGAATTTGGAGGTGGATGGGGTTGCCAGATAAAATAAACAGTGGAGAGGGTATTTAAAAAGTTTATAACTATTCTGCGGAGAAAGGAAACTGACTTTAATAAATACTGAGGACAAATAAACTGAGCCGTTCAAGGCAGTGCCAGAATGTCTCTTTTGCTCTGTCCACACTTGTGCGCTTTCAAATTAAACTTCGCTTTCAATTTTCAATTCTGCTTTCAAAACCAAGTAGTTCTTGCGCATGCCTTAGACCGAAAGTACTGAACGCATACCACAAAGTTTCTACACCTGTGCTTACAGTTGTCCTGTTTCTCCAGTGTAAACGTGAAAATGGACGTGTTATGTTAGCGGGTATTGGTACTGCATTTTTAGTACTGAAAAAAGTTAGAAAAATGCGTGAAAAACATCAACGCCCAATATGGTTGAAAAATTATTTAAGAATTAAATAATTATGGAACTAAATACGCGGAATTTTTATGGAATTAAATAATTACGCGGAATTTTGGAATTATGAGAGACCTGGATGATAACGTACTGTTTAAGAACTTTACGTGAATGTCTAGAACGAACTTTTACGTACTTTTACAAATGGTGAAGCTTAAGATCGCAAAAGAAAATACTCGCTTTAGAGAAGCAACACCAGCTGAAATGAAATTAGCAATCACAGTTAGGTATTTGGCTACCGTTGATTCATTTACTTCTTTGATGTACTTATTTAAAGTATCCAAGCAATTCATTTCATTAATGCTTCCTGATGTTGTTTCACAGTCAGTTCATACTTCGTAGCCAAAACAGCGTAAGCATAATTTTATTCATATTTTGTTTGTATAATTTTTGTCCGTAATGTCCCATAACGTACAATGTGACCTATAATCTTTAATAAAGGCCATCGTTTGTTCTGCCGACATGGTAAACAATAAATACAGTCACAGTAATCACGAAAACAGAACAAAACCTTTTGTAAAACTATGAAGTTGCACAGAATGTTGAAAGAAGATCCACAGGTGGTGGAAGCACGTGCGTTACTGAATGCATCAGTAAAAACGGTGACGTTCAACGTACTTTGTGCATGCGTTACGTTTGCTAGAGGAAGGTCCTACTGCGCATGTCTCAAATGCACGAAAAGCGCACTAGTGTGGGCATAGCTTTTGACAGGGTGTGGTTAACCAATATTTATCTTTAGGGTTGTAGGCCAGGAATTCTTCTATAGTGGGGGATGATTGTCTATAAACGGGGAGATTAGTAGAAGATAGAAAGTAGTAGGAGATTCGTCAATTATTGTGTGCTTATGCGAGCTGGTACTTGTGCCTGCACATTTTTGCAACAACATCTGTATAACACTCCATTGGTTACCTACCCGATGAAGGAAACTGTAACATAACCGATCTTGACTACACCACTGGTTTGAGGTAACAGTGGATGATGAAAGGAAAGTTTGAAGCTCCCGAATGGCATAAAATACAGGGTGTCGTACATAAATATGATACCTCTTGACTGGAATATACGCGTGTATGAACTGTGACGACGATGTGCCATACGACAGTGTACAATATGATGATGACGATGTGCCATACGACAGTGTACAATATGATGACGACGATGTGCCATACGACAGTGTACAATATGATGACGACGACGTGCCATACGACAGTGTACAATATGATGACGACGACGTGCCATACGACAGTGTACAATATGATGACGACGACGTGCCATACGACAGTGTACAATATGATGACGACGATGTGCCATACGACAGTGTACAATATGATGACGACGACGTGCCATACGGCAGTGTACAATATGATGACGACGAAGTGACATACGACAGTGTACAATATGATGACGACCACGTGCCATACGGCAGTGTACAATATGATGACGACGAAGTGCCATACGACAGTGTACAATATGATGACGACGACGTGCCATACGGCAGTGTACAATAAGATGACGACGACGTGCCATACGACAGTGTACAATATGATGACGACGACGTGCCATACGATAGTGTACAATATGATGACGACGACGTGCCATACGGCAGTGTACAATATGATGACGACGACGTGCCATACGGCAGTATACAATATGATGACGACGACGTGCCATACGACAGTGTACAATATGATGACGACGACGTGCCATACGACAGTGTACAATATGATGACGACGACGTGCCATACGACAGTGTACAATATGATGACGACGACGTGCCATACGGCAGTATACAATATGATGACGACGACGTGCCATACGACAGTGTACAATATGATGACGACGACGTGCCATACGACAGTGTACAATATGATGACGACGACGTGCCATACGACAGTGTACAATATGATGACGACGACGTGCCATACGACAGTGTACAATATGATGACGACGACGTGCCATACGACAGTGTACAATATGATGACGACGACGTGCCATACGACAGTGTAAAATATGATGACGACGACGTGCCATACGACAGTGTACAATATGATGACGACGACGTGCCATACGACAGTGTACAATATGATGACGACGACGTGCCATACGGCAGTATACAATATGATGACGACGACGTGCCATACGACAGTGTACAATATGATGACGACGACGTGCCATACGGCAGTATACAATATGATGACGACGACGTGCCATACGACAGTGTGCAATATGATGACGACGACGTGCCATACGACAGTATACAATATGATGATGACCATGGTGAATAACAGCTTCTATTAGTGGCATTATTATTATACTTATTGTTACAATGACCTCTAGTGATTAATCATTGGCGTTATGGCTTTTCATACTGCAGTGAGGTTGAGATCTATCGGGTCTAGACTATTGTATCTGATTAACACAGTCTGTCGATTGTTCGTGGCTCCGTCCGGGCTAAGAGGAGGCCACACTGTTTCTACAAACTTCGATCTAACACTGGCGCCGTTTTGGTTTCAACGTTTCCCTGACACGAAATCAGCTAAACAGTTGTACACACGGCAATCGACGTTGTTGAATCATCGTCCATCCAATATTGAAATGAATTTGACGACAGTCTTCCTGGTCCATCGAACCCCACGGTACAGGTCTTACACAAGACGGAAGTACGTCAGTCTGTACTGGCACACGGTAGCTTCCGTCCTTGACACAATCCGTATGCAAGCAAACATCGCGCCGTGCACTTACGTAACAGCATGCGATAACATGAACGCCACGGGAATCGTTAAACTATCACAATACGTGTTATTGTGCCGTTTTATGCCTTTCTTTGTGAACAGCTACTGTGCTTTATCTTCCCGGACGTGTCTCCACGCACGATCGCAACAGGAAATGAACGAAACCTACGTCCCAGTTTCTAAATAGGCCTACCCATTTGCCACCAACTTTGAGTATCGCTTTATAATTATTTACTTAATAATAATATTAATAATAATAATACAACGATTTCCCTGGTATACAGTTATTTTATTTGTACTGTTCAAAGACGACAATCCGAGGGACCTACGTTACAATTATTTAATCTGGGTGGGAAGATTAGACAGAGCCGAATGACAAACACTGAGATGCAGAGAGGACGCAAGAATCTACGTTGCCAAAAAGACAGATATAAAGCGGTAGGTAGGAGAGACCTGGGTAGACGGAGAAAAGATGGGAATCGTAGCAGGATGTTAATGTGGATGATGGGGGAACGACGATAACTAAATTTGTGAGTCTCCAAATCTGCCATTTTGTAAATTTTATTAATTTTCTTATTTCAGTAAAGAAATGTAACTCTAAATCATCTGTAGAAATGATCATTCGAACTGTATAAAATTATTTGTCAAACGGAATGAACATCTGTCAACCGTACCTGTCAGATGATACGAATTTCTAGATAGTTCAATTTTCAGTCGATTAAGGGATCATTCCTGACCCCACCCGTGTTATTCACTGAAACCTCGCTCCCTCTCTCGACTGTATAACTTTGTAGTTATGTACTGAGGTCATCGTGTCAAAGTGACCAACTTCCAACAGCTTTACCAAATTTAATTTTAGAATGTTGAAATAACTTAAATTTCTGTTTGATAATAGTTGAGGGCGCTTAGTTGTAAACAAATAATTAGTTTAAAACCTACTTTGTTTCTATAGATGTTTTTTTTATAAGTATTAAGTAAGCCGTTCTACAAATAAAATCCAAACGTATCGGGTTAAAAGTGTTTGGTATTCTTAGAAGGACAAGTAAGAACACACATCGGATAGTAATAATGTTGTATACTTGTTTACAAGCATTGAATACGCAGTGACGAAAAGAAGTTTTCGAAACTTCTGTTGACAAACCGTTTTACGAAACGTCACAATAAGTTGTGAGTAAAGGATTAACTTTCAACATATGCAAATTTATAACGATAAGACTAAGCGGCACCTGAAAGACAAGAGGCACACGGCTAGTTGTGTGCCAAGTCGGTGTGCTCAATGTTGTGCGACGGCCTCGTGTTTTGTTTGCTGTGGTTGTGCGTGTTAGTATTACGGCAACATGGTGTTGCGTCTCATTTTTTACACCACTCTTATTCAATCTGTGTCGAGGGAAGCAATTTTTTAAACACTCCAGCGGGAGCAGAAATAATTAATTGTTTCGGAAAGCATATATTGTTTCCTATGCATTATTGTTTATTCTTAAACGTCAGCTTGAATTAAGCCTGATTTACATAAAAAAGATAAAAAAATTTTGGTTTAACGTGAAACGATTTAGATCTCTGTTAAAAAAGAATGGAAATTCCTTTTTGAGTCTGGAAAATCGTACAGACTTATATTAATAAAGAACGTGGTAAAACTAATAAACCAACCTCAGCGATACGGAACCGCTAATGCAATACACCCAATACATTAAGACACAATTCGCCTTCGCCCCCCCTCAAAAAAAAAAGAAGAAAACTACGTCACTGATTGTAGTACAAAAGATAAATTCAGGGATTACATTAAAAACTGATTGTTAAGATTTACTTGATGCTACGTACAACTGTAATCAAGATCAATAAAACAAAGCAAACAAAATTTACATTAATCTGTATATTGTGGACAAAATAAAATGTTCATTCTTCGGAAAGGATGAAAACGTACAGCGGCAAACTTTCTGTAGTTTGTTTCGTAAATGTTTAGTCAGTATTTTACAACACAGTGTAACATTTTGGTATATTATTCGGTTAAAATCTTGTAAAATTCTTCAAATTTTTGCGATTTCAATTTCACATGTGTACCTATTAATTAGTAGTAATGTATAAAAAATTAATGTTAATATAACTGCAGATAAGATTATGTACCTACATGACAGAATTGATTGTAGTATATTTTTACGGCATTAAATTTTATTTGTAACAGTTGATACGTAACGTTGATATTTCGTTCCCGGTAATACGGAAGACAAGATAACACGAAAGGTGTGAACATATTCGATTCGGGTTAGCGGTATTTGGATTGTATGAGAATTTAGTAATTTTCACAGGAACATATGTGAAAGACGCGAAGATGTTTCACTTGGTGCGGCAGTATGAGAGAGTTATGTCCCTCTCAGTAACGGCCAGTTGGCAGTCAGGAGTAAAATCATTGTTGCACGGAAAGCACTTGCTCACATAAACACTCTTTAACTTCACCTGTGGTACTTTTTCAATAAAATTTTTTATCATGTGTAGAACAAGGTCAGAGATAAGTGACACCAGTATTGAGAAACGGTCGGTCGAAGTGTGGCCATAAAACAAATGGTATTTCGTGAATTATGCATACGTTGTTATACGCGTACATCGAATCTAGTGTTACAACTACGGCGTGATAACGTAACTAGTAAGTGTTTTAGTTATTAATAAGTGTTTTAGTTATTTGTTTTCCATTGAATAAACAAAATTCTATGAATTGCATAGTTGGTATTTATGTCGAGTGAAAATAAATAACAACAAATATGGCGTTGACGTTATTTACTGAAAATCAAATTTGAAATATTGCGACGTAGTTTACGGCATGGTTTAATTTATGACAGCGGGCAGGTTATAACAAGAATGTGATTCTCACTTTCTGCTCAGCAAAGTAATAATGAAGTCAATACGTTATGAAGTAATCGTTAATCGTTTATAGACGTCTGACAGCTGTTCCGCCTACTTGTGAACTGTTGCGTTTAAATAAAATTAGATATTCGATCGCGTTTTCCACTTTAGAGATAGAAAGTGATTCTAAAGAAAGTGCGTTCGATAGTTTTGAATACGACTCTTTTAATTTGTATTGACTAAATAGTGTGTAGTGTACAATAGTTTAAAATAGTGTATAGTGTCTATAACGATCAATAATAGTCTACCGATTTTATTAATCACGCAATGGTTTCAGTCGAATTGTTAACATTATGTTGTCTACTAAATTGTTCAAGGGTCCTTATTTTTCTGTTGGCAATAATCGTTTGTTAATCTTTGACTAGGTCATAAATACCAAATGTTTAAAATATTATTTTCCTGTTCTTTCTGCAACGAACCATCGCTGACAGATAATATTACATTCAATGCACCTATTCCGCCCATTCTGCTATCTTTTTGTCCTGTTAATTTCTTCACAATTTTCTATTATAACATCGTCTTTACAATTAGCCACTTTCCTGATTCAATCAGCATCCCCATTTCCGTACGTACACAAATTTTAAAATCTTCTGCTTATGTCTTTTAGATTCATACAGTGTAATGTGCTATATCCCATTAATAGCGATCTCGCTGAAACCGTTTACCGTCGGTTTCAAATCAACTCTTATCAGTCGTAATTATCAGTCGTAGTTGCCTACCCTTATTGTCGTGTTGTTGACATGTCCTTGTTATGACTAAAACAAAGCCCGACACTCAGACCGAGGCGTACACGGAGTCTCACCGTTCTAAGAACACATGACACTAAAGTGTTCCGCATGTAATCGTTCTGAACTATTGTGTGATTTGAGTGTAGACACGTGACAGAATACCAACAACTGAGCACCAGTAATACATTTTCGACTATCATTAAGGTAGTGTTGTTATGTCACAGCTTACCACGATTAAATTCATTTTTATGTAGATATACGTGTGTACATTGTGGAAAAAAAAGATGCATTTTTTACCGTTAATAGTGATGATATGGAACTTTAATTCTATGTTATTTAATAAATTAATTCTGATATTTTTTTATTTACTTTAATTTATAAATTTATTATAATTTTGTACTCCGTAGGCTTACACGGCCGGAGTCAATGTTGTTAAAATTCATTTCCGGGCTGATTGACCGTGGTCTTTGTTTTCTACAAAAACATACGTTTCGGCAGTGACATCGACCGCCATTATCAGTGTAAAATCGAGGTACGTAAACGTAAGGTGGTAGACGTTAGTGACCACAGTACTGTGGTTAAGCCTATAGAAGTCCCGTGAACACCACTCCTACTTATAAATTCTGATACAGTTATAAATCGACAACCAGCCAATCAGAAAGAAGAACGTGTATTAGATAGAGTCTCGCAATGACCTTGCTATAGAGTACTTAATGACAGGCTTTCACCCCGCCCATTTCATATGGAGTCCGTCCAGATCCAGAATCATGCTGCGATCGCTATGAATAGAGAAATAATTAATTGGCTATTGAATAATGAACGTATGAAGATGGGCACATAACTGAAGTAACTTGTTCTGATAGCGTTACTTTTTTTTACGACGGACGAAAATACATTATACTCTGTCAGTAGATCCCCGATTGTGTGGGGTTCTCACACACTAAAAAACTTCCTCCCTTCAGGCAGGGGGACTATCCCGGGACTACTGTTTTTACTATATCAGGGTGGCGATTGTATCCCGCCTACCTAGCTCCTACATCTTGCTGTTCGCCTTTACCTCCGTACTTACCGCAGAACCGTCCTCACAAAAGTAACAGGCCTTTCTGCTCCTGAACATGAAGCCTATGATTTTATCGAACCGACCTCCATCTTAAGTCTTCGTCTCTCTCAAAACCCATCGATCACACTAAAAAAACGTGTGGTGAGGATCGTCGAAGGCTTAGCCGTTAACATCATGCGTCGGGTCTTCCTCCTTTCCCATCCTATACAGCCACACAGAGAATTATCCGTGGTCTGCAAGAAAAGTAGTGCAGCTCAACGTGCTTTCGATCCCAGCAATCAACAAGGTTTCCTGCCAACCTTGCCGTCCATTTTGCTCGCGCCCCATCCAGCTGCCAGCACCAGCGTTACTTATTTTCTGGAAAAAATTCCAAATTAGGAAAAACAGTTACTGGGTGAGACAAGGCTTCTGACCACCGTACATTAAAGAAACCTGTTTCAGACTTGTACCTTGCCATAATTTAACATTCATGTTCGTGTTGGTATCCAAGTCACTTTTATAATTATAGTAAATTATTACCTTATATTCGGTCCGCCGTGTGACTTCTCAATTTGGTTTACGTCAAAAGTTAAACGTTACGCGTTTCGAGGCGTTTGCCTCATCTTCAGACGTTAAAATTAAAAACTTTGAAACACACACATCACACATGAAACGTGTTTGTCAAAAACAAAATTGCAGATTACTGGCATATTATGTGCACTTGTTGTTGGGTGCGAACCCGTTAGCAGACAGTACCTGAACGGGTGCGCACCCAACAAGTGCACATAATATGCCAGTAATCTGCAATTTTATTTTTGACAAACACGTTTCTTGTGTGATGTGTGTTTTCAAAGTTTTTAAATTTAATGTCTGATGATGAGGCATACGCCTCGAAACGCGTAACGTTTAACTTTTGACGTAAACCAAATTGAGAAGTCACACGGCGGACCGAATATAAGGTAATAATTTACTATAACTTGCCATAATTTCTTATCGACATACAGTGTTTAAAAAGTTTTACTAGGTTCATATAATTCTGTTTTGTTTTGCTGCCAGTTATCGACAAGTTTGGTTCAGATGATATTTACTTAATGCTGTATCACACACAAGCGAGTTGCTACAGCTACAGCTGTCACAGCTTCCTTTCCAGTCCCATCCGTAACCTTATTAGTCTTTATCGTTTAACCTTTACTCTGAAGTCCAATTCCAGACTGGAATAGATCAACTGTCTTCTGGCAAACGATGGAAATGTCCATATCAGCGATTCGTTTTCCTACTGTACGATCCATGAATATAATATACAAATAAATTACCATTGACTCTCTTAATGAATTGCCGTATTCTATGTTGCCCTGTTATTCTGAAGCACCGTCTTTAGTATTTTATCTCTAATGATTTTGTTTTGGATATATGTCTCTTGTGATGCCTCACAGATTTAGATAACACATTTTTTTCGCTGTCTTTAACAATACAGTTAACAGTGCATTTTTCTTCTATGCCCTTAGACTAACATCAGCTAAACCAAACGTTTTCTATTGAAAAACTGTTGGGAAGTAACATGTGCAAACAAAAGTACGTAAAAACAAAGTCCATTTAGTCGTATAGAGGCGGTGCGGCCTCGTAATAACAATTCAGTAAATTTTAAATTATTCACAAATTTTGTAAAGGTATTAATATGACACGTTAGTATCGTTTTGGTGTAGTTAAAATTGTAAATTTGTGTAACTAAGTAGCAAGTGAGTGGAAGTCCAGTGTCTACGGCGTCGTGGTGGACACTCCGCTGAGGCCCTGTCCATAGGGGATGCAACACGACATAAAAGGCGTTTGTCGCTGTGTTTGCGGACAGTCGTAACTGTAGCGTGAGTGAAAGCGGACAATTCATAAACAGTAATGTCAGTAATACTGAGAACAGCAGAAGACAGAATATGTCTTTGCGTGTGAAGCACGACGCTGTTGTGAGACTTAAGGTAAGACAATGTTACATGTTACTGTAGTATCTTTTTAGTAATACCCGCCGCCTCATCGTTGGCCCGGGGGTTGGGCTAAGGTGGGTGTCATGTGAACGGCAACCAGGGTTGCCTCGTTCCTGGCCAGTAGCTGCCCTAGGCGACCCAGTGGACCTAGCTCACATCGTTCAGTGAAGACTAGTAGGAGAGGTCGGCACGCGACAAGCCCCTGCACGGTGGGAGAGGGCCGGGCAGTGAAACATCGCGTTGCGGACCGAGTCTCGCCAGGTGGGCCCGGGCTACGGACCGGGGATGGTCGTGGGTTGAGCCTTACCGCTGATTACCGGTGGCTCACCCCCTTCCAGGAAATCCACCCTGGCGTAAGCTGCCTTAAGGGGCGCGGGGCTATCCGTTTTTCGGCAGTATTAGTGCAGATAATCGGGACAAAGCGTACGTCCAGCGTTAAGGGTGCGCCGGCGCGAGAACTCGCGTCTGTGTGTGACCTGCAAGCCTGTACCTGACTCGAGTGCGGTGGCTGGCCCCCACTTTTCGCGTGTCCTTGGGTACCGAAACGGCGTCTCCTCGAGGCTTCCGCTGGGCAATGGTGCATTTTGTGCGGCGATTCGTGGTCTCACTCAACGTAGCGGCTAAGACCGTTAGTTATTGAGGAGACGGCTCCAGAACCGCTCGTGGACGTGTCCAGAAGACGGGAGCGGGGATTTTTCTGAGCTTCATTGCGGGGTGTGGTGGCGCTACATGGCTATATGCGCGTAGTAGGGGCTTGCCCTGGAGAACCACAAGGTGGAAAAACCGACCGACATTACATGTATTATCTTTTCAAAAAATACATCTGGGAAGCCAGCAGACACAAATCTGTTCACTTTATAATTTGTTCAGGAGTATATGTATTACGCCAATATTTGTCACTTTGTTTTCTTTTGTCAACATTTCTTTACCGGTGCTGTGATATGGTTATCGATCATATTTGTGTGGTACAAATAAATGACACCAGATTCAGTAAAAGTTTTGTTCAACATTTATATTCAACTTGCACTTAATTCCATACTCCATAGTTCTACAGGAATACAGTGATATATTCTAATAATCCAAATTTACAGAAGATTACATACATAAATTAAAAAATGAAGAATGTAATAAGTGTATCTGGATAAAGAAGGCCTGAATTTGAATTTAGATTGGCAGGTCACGAAAGTGGAGAAAGCATCCAGGAACTAATTCACATTATGCTAGATGTTTTATAGAGGAAAACATAAATGATTAACCTGCTAAGAAATTATGATATTATGAAGACAATCAATAGTACTGTTTCAAGACAAATTGTAGAGGGGTTACAAATAGTAAAAGAAAACGAAAACGCGTTAAATAATTTTATGAATATTAAAGTCGAATATGAAAAACAAGACAATTTTACAATAAGTCGCTTGGAAAAAATTGCATTACTTTTTACTTCTTGTGTTAAAGGTTTTCAGAATTGAAGTACTGACTCCACACAATTTTAAACTTTTGTTTCCACGTTTGGATAAAATTGATTGCTATTATGGGTAGAACCTCTATACGGGTAATACAGAAATCACTAATACACATAAAACGATTACTAATACGTACGGAAATTATAATTATATATTATTAACATAAGAATAATTTTATAAGTATGTGTATGTGTGTGTGTGGTAATATTAGTTAGGCCTATTATTTTTTATGTAACGTATGGAGACATAGTCATACTAAAGTAAAAAACTCATTTACATGTATAGGATCAATAATTTATTTGTGTATTCTGTATTCAAAAAGTGCAGATGTATATAGATTTTGTGTAACGTCAACAACGTGCTCTCAAATTGTGTCCAATTAATGAGCGAATCTCACGAAACCTTTGAATGCTTATTAATTCACGTCCACTGCAAGACTAGGGATACCTTCTACTGCTAAGCGACTTATAGCCTACTTTCTATAATACAAATCTAAATAGTCAGTACGATGTAAAGCTTTTTGAGTAATTCAGGTGTAGAAGCGATAATGATGTACAGTCTTTCCGTTCTTAGCTTAATCCTGATTTAAACATAGAATTTATAGAAATAATGGATAAATACTGACACGGAATATTAACCCCGCTCAGGTGTGGTAGCCAATCGAGGAATAGGTGTTTACGCCTCGGCAAGAGGTAGACATAAAGATGAGAGACAGGCAATTGAGTTAATGTGACTTTTGTTCCAATCTGATGATGAGGTAAATTACTCGAAAACGCTTATCGGGAGTCATAAAATGGTGGCTGAAATCAGTGGTACTCTCTATAGTAAATGCATTGAGTTCAATTGCAATTTTGAGTAGGGAAGCGGGACCCCAAAGTAGTAATCGAGTCCTTTATAAATCATTTAATGAAAAGAGCGCATCTGTGTTAAAAATAAACGCAGTGTTTGTTGTGAAACATTTCCTTCATCAGTAGCAGAACTCTCTACATTATGTTACCAAGAACTACGTTGTTTTCTTGGTATTATAAGCTTTAAAATTTTAGTGATACAAACGCTGGTCCGTGCTTAAACTGATCAGATACGTCTGTAGCATGAGAGTATGCAGACAATTCAACGTCAGCCTGACTTTCATATTTCAGGGTAATAGAAATTTAGTAAACATTTACTTCTCAACAATTTCAACAAATGAATCTAAATATATTTAAAATTGAAAAAACTCCTTTTTCAGACACTCGGAAATTAAAACTTAAATAAATAGACTTTAAATTACTTAAGGTTGAAAGAAAAATGTAATCAACCTAAAAGTTATACATACCTTTTTAAAACACATTGTGCCTTAAAATTGTTTTTTGTCTATAGGGCTTCAAGTCATCGACACAGCAGTATGAAATAAATAGGGTATATGTCAGTGTACAGAAATTCTGATTGTGTAAGACACACTATTTATCCGACTAAATAGGCCTATGCATGAGAATTTAAAAAGCTTACTATAGAAATTCAAAACTAACTCTAGGCCTATCGTTTAATTTATAATAAGATTTAGGATGCTTTTTGAGCAATTATATTTTGCATTACTTTTGCATTTCACTATAATAAATTAAACTGAATAATTCAGCGTCAAGATATGTTTCAATAACATTTAAAGTGCATATTCTGAGGCATCTGGGTTTACATTGTGTTTAAAGTAACCTCAAACATAACCTCAAGCGTAAAAGTAAGCGTTAGGCATAAGATTGAAACTGATAGGCACAGTTCTTTAAGTAAAACATATTACTGCAAAGGTTTAAAAAAAATACCTAAACAATTTGTAGTTTCACAATTTAATCTTAACCTCTGACAATTGTTTCAGCCTATTTGACTCTTTTAAAAAGAACAACTGAAGAATGCTCAACAAGAGCAAAAAAAAAATGGTTTGTTTTAAAAGTGTGGTCAACCATAAAAGTTTGACCACAATTCTATTCGATGTCCTACATGAGATTTTGTATGACTTATTGAAAAAAGACAGAATAGAGGTAAGGGTAAAGCTATAAGGTAAAGTCTTTGCTTATGTGGTTCCAGTAAACGGCGTGAATCCCTCCTTCATAAACAAGTTCACAACAGGCAAAGTTGTGGAATTTTTATGCTGTAAAATAAGTCGGACGGAGAAGAAAATTTCTAAAAGAAACGTTAAGTTGCAGGCATTTTAAAAAATAATATTGCAAGACGCAGATGAAAAGGGTTTGGAAGCAGAGAGATACAAAATTATTATGTAGTGTGCTGACACGAATTACAATAACTGTAAGCTTGTCAGCACTAATCATTTTCATCACTACACTGGTGCCAAAAGTATAGTTCCAGAAATTTTATAAGTTATAAAATGCAGGGGCAACACATTTGCATACCCTATACGCACGTATAACGTGAACACGTGGGCAAACTTTGTTCCTCAAACACGTAGGCTAAACGCAGGTATCCGAACTATGTATCGCAAGTCTAATAGTACATT
Organism: Magicicada septendecula; assembly: GCA_034769895.1. Lineage (NCBI taxonomy): Eukaryota > Metazoa > Arthropoda > Insecta > Hemiptera > Cicadidae > Magicicada > Magicicada septendecula. Next base: position 287,155,739 of record CM068370.1, on the reverse strand, counting down.
GGATCTAGAGTAAGAAAAGAAAAACAATACTGTTGGTGAGAACATGAAGAATTTGACGGATTTATCAGTATCTATACAGTTTTAAAATTTATATGTAAATAATTAGCTACACACAGTGTTAATTCATAAACTATATATGTCATATTTTGTACGTACGTTATAATTATCGTTATGTTGGACATACAATTCACTCACACACGCACGAAAACAGACTAAAATAACTAAACAAAGAATTTATAACTCTTTACAATAAACGTAATTCTATAATATTAATAATTATTAATTATTATTATTAACAATAATTGTTTGCGGACTTTTCTCGAAAACCTCTTTAAAATTTTTATATTAATTTGTATCCGGAGGTTTTAGGATGTACGAAATCCATTGGGTTAAGTCCCACGTTTTGCAAAATTCGTTTAAAGGCCGAAATCGAAGGGCCTAAATAGACCACGCAAAGAAGCATCGGTTACCTTCGGCTGTCTTCAGGTTTGTAGCCATGCCGTCGCTGTTACTCTAGCCCGGCGCTTCATTCTCAGCTGGAAAAATTCGTTCTAACCTGACTTGTACAAGAAACAACCGCCATCTTACCATCAACTGTGAATGCGTAGAAAATTAATCGTGTTTATTTTGGTAGCCTATTAGTTGTTTAGACATTTAGTGAGCTAACATTTTTGAGACTGATACCCAGTTTAACCGGCCTTCGTTAAAAAGCAACGGCCGGTGAATCAGCTGTTATGGATTTTAACGGGCGATAACCCGAGTCACGAAGTTCGGCTAATGTATCTGCTTTGAAATCGTTGGTTAATTTAACGGGAGATATTTGCCGGTTAGGTAAGTAACGGGCCGTTAAAAAGACGACAGCTAGCTTTAAAATTATATTTGGTGTCATTTATGTGGGCCTACATTATTTTCCGTGAAATAATCGCTCGTGTACATAAATAAAATGTACATGCACATATTTGTTTGACTTCTATGATCAGAAAATTTGTTTTATCTTTTTTCTGTTATTTCATCAAACAATTTTTGATGGATATTTTTTTGCCTACATTAATTATCAATAAAAAAGGTACAAAAACTTTACAGTTACAAAAGTTACAAACAATGTGAAATATTAACCTGTCTCACGCGATCCTTTTGTCCATTGTACTGAAGATACAGCGTTTTGGAGTATCTTTTCGCGAGGTAAACAGCCGATAGAGAAGGTCCGTACTTTGTCAATTCGTTCTGCAACGATTGAATCGGATACTTCATTCCGATTAACAAGTCCAGACAGACTTACATAATCGTAAGTGATGACGCTTTCAAATTTTTGCACAAACGAATTCATTGTTAAGGTACTTGTACAGCAAACGTAGATGTGTTGAATCCAAAGTGTTGCTTACGACTGCTGGCATTAGACTGAACGGTTTTTTTTTCGCTCTGGGCTTTGCGGTTGTGCGTCGCAGAGGCGAACCGCTCGGTAACTGAGTTCCGAGCTACCTTCTGGAGCTCCTGCCTCGTGGCCCTGCCCAAGTAGGGCGTGTGCTCTATAGCAGGCCGATTCTCGGCTGTTGTGCTAGCCTACACTAGAGCAGTATACACCGAGGGCGTTTCCACGAATCACCTGGACGTATACGGTACCTTCCCAGCCCAGTCACAAGAGGATTGCCTGGGAACCTCGCCGCACGTGCATAAAATTTGCGTGCAAGCCGCCTGAATGTGTCGTCTAAAGAGCGGACGCCAAGTCCTCTCCTTAGAAGGCGAGATGAAAAGCGACGGGGGACTTTGGCCGCTAGCCGAAGACCCCTGTCGAGGACGCTCTGCAACTTCTTTTTATGCATTGCGGCGAGGTAACCCCAGCCGCACTCTCCAGACCGGACAGGCGTAGGAAATGACCGGCAGCAGATACGCGCCGACGATCATCCTGCCCAATTTCCTGGTCATGGCTGAGCTGATCAGGAGTGGAAACAGTGCGCACAGGCGAGTGGATGCTCGCTTAAGAACTGCCTGTGCGTGGGTACGCCAGGTGAGCCGACGGTCAAGGTGTAATCCGAGGTACTTGACCTCGTTGGACCAGCGCAAGTACGTTCTGCCGATACGTAGCTGCCTAACAGGGTTCTTCCGTCGCTTGGAGAATTCGACGGCTACACTCTTGGTAGCGTTGAGTTGCACTCTCCAATTCTCGGTCCAGTCCACGAGCGCGTCGAGCTGGCGCTGCAGTCGTAGGACGGCCCTTTCCTCATGACGATCGGCCGTAAATACGGCCGTGTCGTCAGCCAAGAGGGCCATCTGGACTCCCCAGGCTGTCTCGGCACGTCGTTGACGTAGATCGAGAACAGAAGGGGGCCTAGAACACTACCTTGAGGGACGCCGGCTGTGATTCGTCTCTCGGAAGAGACTGAATCGCCAACTCTCACGCAGAAGGTCCTCTCCGCCAGAAAGCTAGCAACCAGATGGAGATAGCAGTCCGGGAGCTGGACTTCCCTAAGCTTGAATAATAGGCCATCATGCCATACGCTGTCGAAGGCTTTTTCAACATCTAAGAAACAGCCAACTGTCTAAGTTCTCTCCGCCACCCGGCTTCCGTGATGCTTTCCACCAATCTCATCAGTTGATGAGTGGTCGAATGCCCCACACGAAAGCCGAACTGTTCGGGGACCAGCACGTCAAATTTGGTTAGATGTTCTCGTACACGACGCTGTACGAGGCGCTCAAAAACCTTGGACATAGCGGAGAGTAGGCTGATAGGCCGGAGATTTTCCGAGCGGGTGGTATCCTTTCCCTGCTTCGGGATCACGATAACCGTCGCCTTTCTCCATTTCTTGGGAAAGTAGCCCAGTCTAAGACACGCGTTGAACAAATCAGTCAAGAATTGTACTCCAGGCTCGGGAAGAAGTCGTAGAGCGGTGTTCGTAACACCGTCCGGGCCTGGAGCTTTTCTTGGCTGAAGTTCAGCGAGCCGATCTGAGACCTCTTCCAAAGAGATGGGTTCGGGCTCCGCCGTGATCGGAAGAGACAGAAAGCCTTCCACAGCCATCTCGACTTGTTTGTCGAAGTCCCAATCCGTGGGCGGGTTGGGAGCGAACTGTCGCTCGAAACACAAGCCCAAGTACTCGGCCTTCTCCTCCGGGCGACCCAGGAGTCGACCGAACGGTCCAACAATGGCGGGGAGTGGAGGTCGGCGCCTCCGTCCCGTCAATGCGGTAGGTATTATGTACGGGTGACTTTGCGGGTCCACATCCCCCGTTCGGGCCACAGCGAGTTCCCAACAGCTACGTCGGAACGCCTTCAGACTGCCACGCAGTCGTCCGGTGAGCCGATTGTATGCTGTCTTATCGGCCGGATCACGGGTCCTCTGCCAACGTTTCCGGAAGTAATTCCTCTCGCGAGCGAGAAGAGAGACTTCCTCAGGGATGCGTTGGTAGTCAGGCGTGAAACCAGCTCGCGTACGTGAAGACACGCCTATAGCCGAGATGATTGCCTCTTCGATTCCCGCAACTGCTTCGTCTAGGAGGCGAACGGAATCGAGTGGGGCCGCTGGCGGCAATCTACGGCACAAGGCCGGGCCATAGCGATCCCAATCGATGACCTTCTTCTTGTCAGAACGTGCATAGGCGTGCTGGGTAGCGACGTGGACCAAGATAGAGTTGTGGTCGGATGTCAGCTCCGTAAGTGAGAATACCTCGACCGGACAGACAACTCCTTGGGTCACCGCGATGTCCAGAACATCGGGAGCCGCGTTAGGCCTTGACGGAAAGAACGTGGGTTGCGCTGGACCAAATACCATCGCCCGGCGCGATTCAACAAAACTGAGCAAGCGCCTCCCGTTCGGAGTAGTCAGGCGACTGTTCCAAACGCGATGCTTGCAATTCAGATCGCCGGCCAAAATTACCCTTCGATGGGAATCGAAGATGACGTCCAGGTCGCCGACAAGGAGTTCAGTTTGTGGGGGCTTTATGCTGAAACCACGAGGACGCCGCCAAGAGCTCCGTGGACCTCAATGGCGGTGGCCTCTAGGTTGGTAAGCTGCGGCAAAGCGACACGATGATGACCTATGGAGGTCCTCACCGCGATCGCCGTGCCGCCTCCTCGTCTGCCAACTCGGTCATCCCGATAGACCACGTAATTTGGTAATCGAAACCGGTTCGCCGGGGTCAGGTGGGTTTCAGAGAGGAGAAGTACGTCGGGTTTGAGCCGAGCCAGGAATTCTAGAAGGTCGGACTGCTTGGAACCGATGTTGTTAGCATTCCAGGCTATGAGAGAGAGATCTCGTCTAAGGGCTCGGTTCATAGATGACCTATGACTTCGCAGGCTTCCACCAAGAGCATGAATCTCTCAGTTGGGTCAGCAGTTTGCAGGCGGTCTCGGATGGACCTGAAGGTGGATGCGACTTTCTTGAGGTCGTAGCCAGACAGAAAGTCGCGGACGAACTGTGCGTCGTCGGATATGACGGACTGGGCGGTTTGCCTGGAAACTGAGGCCGCGTAAGAGCGACCAGGTTTTACGGCAGATCGGGTCGTGGTGGAAGCCACAGGACCAGGTGCAGACGGTTTTGAATCAGCGGCAGGAAAAGTACGCTGTTGCGCTTCGTCGGACTTATTGTACCGGGAAGCAGGACTTTTCTTGGGCTGGGGGCAGGCAGGAGCTCGGGTCCGAGCATCCGGTGTGGTTATCCCTTTTTTGGGTTTTATGATGCCTGCTCGCGGAAATCGCGGAGGTGGCAGTGGTGGCGAGGCTACCTCTGGTTCAGAGGCGGGAGTTGGAGATTCCGCGGAGGTGGAGGGTTGATTCTCCGGCTCCATAACCGAGATGGCGGCTACAGGGCTTGTCTCTGCTTCAGAAGGAGACGCGGTTCGTTTAGGTGCCTTTGTAGGGGCTGGAGGTGGAGCCGGAGAGGGCGCGCGCCGTGCCGGTTGTGCCTTCGGTTGCGGCCTAGCCTGTGTTTTAGGCTGCCTCTGAGGTTGGGGCTGCAAAACTGGTTGCCTTGGCTTCGGGGGGGGGGGGGGCCCTGCGGCTTTTGCTTCCGCAGGAGCTCCGCCTTGTAGACCGGGCAGTTATTGTTATTTGTTGCATGGCCTTGGCCACAATTAATGCAGCGAAACTTGGTCTTGTCTGCCACAGTGCAGGCCTGAGTTGAATGTCCCAGAGAACAACGTAGACAGGCCGGGGCACTGCGACAGACGTCGGTGTGATGGCCGAACCTCTAGCACCGGTGGCACTGCGCAAGCTTGCCCGGGGGACGACTGGATTCCACCCTGACGCGGAAGCCAAACAGCCGCGTCAGGTGGAATATTTTATCTGCAGCCTCGCCCTTCTCGAGCTGGAGACGGACGAGCGGGAGAGGTACTCGGGTTTCTGTGTTGGTGAACAGGCGGAAAATTGCCTGCACCGGGTACCCGAGGTCTCGGAGTTCCATGAGGATCTCCTGTGGATCGGTATGCGGACTGAACTGTATAACTAGCGAGTCGTTTATATAGCGAGACTATTTCATGTTCTACTTAATCGTGTAACCACACAATTTCCTGTTTCCTGTAGATACATATGTTTCGATCCTACCCCAATTTTGGAGACATTACAAATTACATGAAATTTACATACAAGTTTACATTAATTTTAGACATTAACTAAAATATAAATATACAATTCAGTAATCTAATACATTTCTAAAAAATACTAATGATTTCACATGTAAAAATATAACACAAAGATTGCATCAGGTAAATCATGACATAATTTATTTCACAAAAGTAAATCTCACCAGATAACGAGATGGAGCAAGATAATGACAGCTTGGAGAGGGGGTAATTGTGTATTATGTGATTGGCCAGAATTTTTCAAAACAGCCTAAGAGCGGGAAAGTATGTGCAAGTCATTTTTTCTCAGTTCTGTTTCGGAATTCATGGGGTAAGCAGAATTTTAATTAGCTTGGATAAGACCCTAAAAACAGAGTGACGTTAAGAGGCCAACTCCAAGTCTAATTGGGAAATCTACTTCTTCAATCTACAAGCAGCCTTCTTCTTCAGCTTTAAAATTCAGCTTTAATAATCAGCTTAAAATTTATATCACATCTGGATTTCATTGCTGAATAACTTTGGACCTACTTCTTAAAAATACATTTGGAACTAACGTCATCATCACATCTGGATTTTATTGCTGAATAACTTTGGAACTATTTCTTAAAAATTACATTTGGGACCAACTTTATCATCTTAAAAATTATACTCTACACTCTACAAGGTTTTCTACAGAATACTTTGCAGCTTGCTACAAGTTATAATCTACAAGATACTATCTACAAGAATTTTTTTTACAACCTACCTTTGTCTACTAAAATACTTTCTACGGTATACATGGAGGGAAATTTCTTAGCGCCAACTACATCTACAGGCAAGCATTATCTAGCGGAAAAGGAGAAAAATTTCAACAGCAACTTTTCAGCTAAGATTTTTAATGTAATTCTTCATAATCTAATAATAATCTAAATACTCAGTGTGATAATAAATTAATTATTTACTCTTATAATTTCCCATCCAGATTTTAATAACAAAATTTGTAACTGTTCTATTTTAAATTCTGTTACCTCTTACAAATATCTTGGCTTAAAGATTGATAAAGAATTAAATTTTAATTTACATTTGGAACAGATTCTTGGCACAACAAAAATAACTATGAAGGCATTAAATATATGTACTTACTCAAAAAAATTCAAGAAAGCCTTTTTATCTAGTCTAATACACTTACACATAAATTACGCCATATGTGCTTGGTTTAATAACAGTAATTTTAAATTTCTTTCTGAAGTGCATAAGAAAATCATTTATAATTATAAAATCAACAATGTACTCTTAGTTGATAAGATGTATTTGTATAGGAAGTTAGTATTAGTACGTTCAAATAAGCTACCTTTAAATTCTTTAAGTTATGATGACTTACAATTAATTGTAAAATAAAACTCACCATTATAACGAGTATTCCTTCATAACAAAATTCATTAATACCCAGGCACTTAAAATAAACAATTAGAATTTTTAATTTAAAACACAAATTCAGAACACGCCCAAACAAACAGTGAAAATTATTTAATGCACTCAATACTAACACACACCCCACACTGCACACAAAATATTCTCTTTTCAAATAGTTGATAAATTAATTTCCTATCGTAATTCGCTCAACAGTGAGTAAAAATAATTTCTTTTTTCAGAGTACGTTAACATATATATTGAATTGCAGATTTAATGTCTAAAATATATCAATATCTAATCTCCTTTAATATTATTTTTAACTATATCGTATTCTAATGACTTTTCAGAAACAACTAGTGTATACGCTATAGCATTCACATTCTGATTAATTGCAGTTTGAAAATCTATAATAATTAAAATATTACTTTTAGAGTTTGAAATATTTTCTGCATGTCTAGTAGTATCAATAACGTACATTGGTCTATAATTTATAAATCGCATTAGAGTATAATACGTTTCATTATTTTTATAAAATATCTTTTTATAATCCTGATACATTTTATACATGATAGCATAATTACCTTCAGAAATATTTAAATTTTAAAGCTCATATGGGCAATAACATTCAATCAGTTTTATTCTAATTTTCTTTACATTTAAAGTATCAAATCGACTTGTATCTTTCAATTGATTAATTTGCCTATCAGATTGAAAACTAATAATTATAAACTTTGGATTAATAATATTTCTATATATATTTATAATATCAAAAGTAAATGTAGTTCCCATTACACCACGCTTTTTAAATTTTAAATCTTAAATTTACTTTTTTCCCATTAAAATTTAATTTCTCTTGTTAATTAATAAGTTGTATTTTACTTGTTGATTTGAATTCAATAATGGGAACACAAATATTATAATAAACTCATCAATTGATATAATTCGTGCGTTTTCGAATGCGTTTTCCAGCCCCAGGTCGACTCAGCCTGTTGAAAATGAGTACCTGGTGGGATAAGATCCTGGGGATAATGATGGGCGACTGAAGTGTACCGCTGGCCACACTGCCTTCCTTGTATGCCGTACGGCTCGCATAAGGCAGCCTACCCTGCCTGACTCCTAAGCTGCTTCCGTGGTACACATGGGAGACATTATTATATTATCAATTGTTATCTTTCCTGTATCAGGAATTATATCACTTCCTTGAGCTTTCAATCTATATCGAATAAGATCATCATTATCTTCCGATCTAGTAAAAGATAATACAAATCCGCATTTATAGATTGGTGTATTAACACCTTCAAAAGATCTTAATCCAAGATGACTTAGACTTCCGCATACAAACATTTTCCTTTAGTATTCAAATCTACTGTTACTTAGAGCAATTGAATCTGCCTTTGAATAAGTAAGCATTCCCTTTAATGTACTCAAAATTCTGGGTAATTCACACTCATCAATTATCTTCACGTCTTTTCTAGCCACAATTGAATAAATAAGAATGGAATAAAATGATCAATCAATTTAACATCCTTATCAGTTTCAGCATAATCAGCTCCATCAGCTTTAGTTAACTTTCCTGATAAATAATATCGAAATTTCAAAGAACAAAATCTATCTCCAAAATCAATATTGTAACGTGACCTACGGTAGTACAAGGTTTACAAGTATAAATAAGTGAAAAAAAGCTGTATAAAAAATTATTAAATAGGAACTGATAGAACAACACCATTAACTGAAGTTGACGTAGACAAGGACAATGACGATGACGAGACCCAATAGATTGGAAAAGATGATCCAGAGAAAATAGTTATAGTCATAATATAAAAAATACCCAACTGTTAAAAAGAATCATATATATAAAAGTAGAAAATAAGTAGGAAAATAAATAGTATGTAAACAGTAGCAAATGTAAAAGAAAATGAAATGTAAGAACAAACATACTGATAATATATAGAAAGAGTGGTAATAAGTAAACTATTAAAGGACAATATTATAAAATAAACTTAAATAGCAATAATTAAGTAGGAAAGTGGTGATAATTGTTGAACCCAGTGATAATAAATACATGAAATATAAAATGTAATGTTACAAGGTGAACTAAAATAGTGATAAGTAAGTAAGAAAGATAATAATAAATAATAAACCATGATAGGACCCAGTGTTAATCAATAAACTACATAAAAACACTAGGTAATAAAATGAAGTGTAGTCAGGAATAAAGGAAGAAATTGTGATAATACCTATAAGTAATAACTGGACCCAAATATAACAAATAAACTGTATAAATTATAAGGGACAGTTATAAGTAGACATTGGCATAGTTTTAATGAAATCAGAAACTGTTTGTATATGATATAACAGTGTTTGTTAGAAGCAAACCACTAATAATTGTTTTCCATTATTTTAAGGAAGGGTTTTAGTATATAATAAGGATGGGAAGGAGTCCATTGTTTTATTTTAATGAATTAAGTTTATAAATTTATATTAACCACTGTTAAAAATAATGATAAAAGACTAATATGTTATGCTGAAAACAGGTAAAGGGAGTTAGACACTGTATTCTATAAGTGAAATTATAAGGGAATACTAATACACACCTACTGTTCATTATATTATATTTTGTTTTGGTTTTAATTAACCCCAAATGTCATTATGTTGAATATTATGTTTAACAGAACCGTTTAAAATACATGTAAAAACCTTAGACACTAGCATTGGCCTAAAAGGTTTGTTAAGGAAAGATGTTATGTTATATGATGATTAAAAAATAATCAAATATTATAATTTAGTCTGGGTTATTACAGTAATTATGTTTAAAAGCACTTAAAATTAACAAAATTGACATGACCAGTTGTAATGGGTATAGGGGAGGTGAATTATGAACTCTAGGCAATAGGCCTATATCTGGTAACTAGAAATTTGTAAAATTTAAGGCAAAACAATAACAATTGATAAAATAAAGTATATAATCCGGTTAGGTTTCATAATAATAGTGTAGGACACAAAACTGAATAGAAAATAATTAGTTTGAAGGTAATTTACCAAAAGAAAACCAAATGGAGAATGTAAGAATCTGTAATAATTTGAAAAAAGGTAACCTTATGACATATCAAAATAATTTGTAAACAAGAAGCAAACTAATGGTGTTATTATATTTAAGATTACAGGTAGTATAAGGGAGTTATAATAGTTTAAAGATTTTTAGTAATTTTGTATAGAAAAATGTTAGTTTTATATAACAATGTTGTAAATTATCAACCAATGGGAGTTAGTGTTTGGAAGAGAGAAACTATGGTAACCAGTAAATAAATTGTAAGATTCCATTATTAGCTCTTGATGAGTGCAGACGTATTAAACCGCAATGAGTAAAGAAAAGAATTAATTAAACAAAGCTATAAAAATTAATGACGAAAATAGTAAACTAAATTACAGAAATAACATTAACACTCACATGAATTTAAAATTAACAGAAGAAATTAAATTATCCATGAGGAATTGCTGAGGAATCCCAAGTGACGGAATACGAACCATTGGAAGGAAGAAAATATCTAAAACCCATATATGAATGACGGAATTTTCAATAACAAGGATGACTGATGAAAAATAAACACCTTAACCAAATAACTAAGAAAATAGAAGAATTGAATTAACTAAAAAAGGACAATCAACAGTATTCGTGAGAAATATTACCCGGATAGAAAATACAGAGGATTGTTAAGTATATTTTAAAATACGACTTAACAGTAACACACAAGAAAACCAAACAATAAGTGAAAATACACTTTCAACATCATTTATCACTTTTCAACAAACACTTGAACTTTCTTTGATTAAATAAACACCACAAATTGAAGAACAATCTCAATCTAACATTGATTCCTTAAGTGAATATATTTTAAACGTAAAATTTACTAAACTCAAATAACCTCCAAACGCTATAATCCAGTAGCTATAGTTTACCACCGTAATTATAAGTGTATCACATTTTCTATTTTATTGATATGGTATTTGTAAAATTTTGTACTTTAATTAGTCCATTTGACAACATTTTCTGTAGTCACAAGAACTTGACAATAAATACTTTCTGTAGTCTAGCAACGGCTAGACAGAATAGCCAACCGCTAATAATTAAACATGCCGGCCCAAAATAAAATATATAATTTGGAAGAAATTGTAATAAGAAAAACCAATTGATAATTGTTAATAAAACATAATAGAAGCATTGAACTGTATGTTTGATTTTATTTAACTAATCTTTAAAAATTGAGTACTCACTTATAAAAAATTAAACTTTGCAATTTTGGTTTACCAAGAAGAGTTGGCCAACCCGAAGTTGAGGCAGAAAATACGAATTTGAACGTCCGAACTGGTGAGTAGACACTCTCCACTTATGAGTATTATAATGGGGACAATCACGTGGTATTATAATATGAAATTCAATCTTCTTATTAGGATTCTTAAAATTCAGCTTACTTGTAGGATAGAAATTCTTATATTCTGCCCTAACGATATCATTCAAATATCTAGGATAGTTTTTCCTTTATATAAAGAAAAAATTTGCTGAAAATTAGTTTATCAATTAAGTAACTTTATCAAGTATATTAACATTTAACAACCAGATTATTTTTTACAATTAGATAAGCAACATTTAGCATATAATATCTTTATCCCATTCTTAGTATTTATTATATTTTCATCTTTAGAAGACGTCTACTGCTTACATTTAACGCAATAGATTAAATCCATTTAATATAGATAAAATTAATTGATGTCCCCATTTTAAAGCAACTTCATCTAAATAGTTCATTTTCTTATATATTTTATTAATTTCCTCATCCAATTGTTGCTTGATATCACAGTCATATTTATCAACAGCTGGTGAAAGTCTTACTCAATGTTTTACAATAAAACTAATATATCTAGTATCAATATCAACAGGTTCATTTAGTTTAATATATTTTGATAAATATGTCCTTACATTATTAATTTTAGAATCTATATCGCTTAGTAGATTACTTTTATATTCTGTTAACATAGTTTTAAGTTTTAATTCAATTTCCCCAAAACTTGTAAAAACTTTTTATCTATACCAGGGGAGATCTTCTGAACTTTATCATCCACATTATTATGTATGTTCTGTACTTTATTATTCATATCATTAATCACCATATTTAATTTTTTATTTACGTCAGAAGCTAATATTGATCAAATTCTTCAACACTCATTTTTGTAAACTTATTATTCATCTCAGAAGTCAACATAGTAATATTGTTAGTCATATTCGTATTAAACTTTAAATCACCTTTCTTTATATCCATGTTTAATTTTTCTACAATATTATTCACTTTGTTATCTATCTTTGACTCTTTATGCTTAAACTCATTATCTAAAGTTTTATTCAAATTTACTATTCTATGACGTATTTTATTATCTATAGTTTCAAGGCACATCCTTTGAAATTCATCAAGTTCCTCAAATTGATTATTTATATTTTCACCCTTTCTCCTAATATTTTAGCAAAATTTTTAACTTCTTCATTCAAACGATTACTCAAATCATTCTTAACATCTTCAATATCATGACTTAGAGTTTGTATTTGTTTATCAACTTTTAAATCAATCTCCTTATCGTTAACATGTTCATCTAATTGAGTACTGAGTATCATGTTCATTATTTGAGTAAACTCAAATGGAGTATTGAGTATCTACTAATCTGGTTATGACATGAGAATTAACTTCCGAAATACTTTCATATAGAGCTTGAAGTTTACTCTAAAATTTCCTTTTCTGAACACTATCTTTAAGAATCTGATAACCAAAAATATCAAACTTAAAAATATGTTGTGAAACAACATTTATTATAGGACAAATTTTTTAAAATAGTCTTGAAAGAGAGGCCATTATGAAATTCTTTTAGTACATAAACGCATAAATATCCACATATAGGAGGATATATATTTAAAAGTTTGAATTCTATCTACATTATAATGTATTTCAGAGCTATCTCCAAGATATTTTATTAATTCAATAAACGGATTTGCATCTCTAAATAAATCAAAATAATATACAAAGTTATCTATTTTATAATAACAAGTCCAATGTGTACCATTTGAAAAAAAAGATTCTATATTTATCTTTTTTAAATATATTCTATTCATATATATTCTATATTTAACAATAATACCTTATTGTAAATTTTATTAGGAAGCATTTTTACTTCCATATTCCTTAAGGAATGGAAGTATGGTGATGGCAAAAAAAATCGTGTTCGAGATTATTGCAGATTCTGATTCTACTACACTCAAAACATGAAAAAAAGTCGTTTTCCGAAAAGTGTCTGTGTGTCTATCTGTCTGTCTGTGTGTCTGTGTGTAGATTTTTTTCCTATGGCAAACGATAACTGCCGCGAATTCAAACAGAATCAAATAATTTTTTGTATATAGCCCTGATTTGTAGAGTACTCACGACCTGTTGTTTTTGGTGAAGATCGGTTGAGGGAAAGGGGTAGTTTACCAGTAACGGTTTTTTTTATCAAGGGAATTTTTTTTTTGGCAAACGATAACAGCCGCAAATTCAAACAGAATCAAATAATGTTTCGCATACAGCCCTGAATTGTAGAGTTCTTAAGACCTGTTGTTTTTGGTGAAGATCGGTTAAGGGAAAGGGGTAGTTTACCAACAACGTTTTTTTAACAAGTGTATTTTCTATGGCAAACGATAACAGCCGCAAATTCAAACAGAATCAAATAATTTTCTGCATACAGCCCTGATTTGTAGAGTACTCAAGACCTGTTGTTTTTGGTGAAGATCGGTTAAGGGGAAGGGGTAGTTTACTAGCAACGTTTTTTATCAAGCGTATTTCCTATGGCAAACGATAACAGCCGCAAATTCAAACAGAATCAATTAATGTTTTGCATACGTCAGTGAATTGTAGAGGACTCAAGGCCTTTTGATTTTGGTGAAGATCGGTTAAGGGGAAGGGGTAGTTTACCTGCAACCTTTTACGTTTTAACAAGAGTAAAGTACTTGAAAATTTATTTAAACTTTTTGAAACAATGGTAATTGTTGAAAATAAAATAATTTTGTTGCCAGGTAACAAAAAAAAGTCATTTTGATTATAAAACATAAATATTTACAACAAGAAAAGAATTTTGAGTTTTCAAAATTTAAATATATTTTTATAAAACAATGGGTTCTTCATTGACGTGGGGACCATGTCACTCACTCCATCTCAAGCCTCTCCCGTTTTGCAGAAAAAGAGGACCCTGTCAAGGCTGATACTTTGACGACAGTGACAGGGCTTTCCACCAAAGTGACAGGTAGGCCCAACTCTGATTGGCTCCTCAGATTTCCCCAGCGTTAGTAGGTTCTATGAAAATATTTTATTTCAAAAATGATTTTAAATATAAATCTTAGATATGTTTTGTAAATCTCATGTTTTATGTTTTAACATGGGTAATTTTTTATATGACGAAGCATAACTGCCGTAAATTCAAACAGAATCAAATAATTTTTTACATATGTGCCTGAGCTATAGAGAACTCAATGTCTGTTGATTTTGGTGAAGATCGGTTACGGGGAAAGGGCAGTTTACCGGAAACATTTTTTGTTGTAACATGAGTAAAGTACTTAATTTTGATAAAGTATCCTGATAAGATCTTAATAATCCACTGTAGAAACGTAGATGAAATATCTATAAATGAAGAGGCTAGTTGAACGGGCTGGGGGTAATTTTCTATAAATCAAAATTATAGTTGAAGGGGGAGGGGATAATTTTTTTTTACTTCCATGTTCCTTAAGGAAATGGAAGTATGGTGATGGCAAAAAAAATCGTGTTCGAGATTATTGCAGATTCTGATTGTACTACACTCAAAACATGAAAAAAAGTCTTTTTCCGAAAAGTGTCTGTGTGTCTATCTGTCTGTCTGTGTGTCTGTGTGTAGATTTTTTTCCTATGGCAAACGATAACTGCCGCAAATTCAAACAGAATCAAATAATTTTTTGTATATAGCCCTGATTTGTAGAGTACTCAAGACCTGTTGTTTTTGGTGAAGATCGGTTAAGGGGAAGGGGTAGTTTACTGGCAACGTTTTTTATCAAGCGTATTTTATATGGCAAACGATAACAGCCGCAAATTCAAACAGAATCAAATAATGTTTCGCATACAGCCCTGAATTGTAGAGTTCTTAAGACCTGTTGTTTTTGGTGAAGATCGGTTAAGGGAAAGGGGTAGTTTACCTGTAACGTTTTATGTTTTAACAAGGGTATTTCCTATGGCAAACGATAACAGCCGCAAATTCAAACAGAATCAAAAGATTATTTGCATACAACCCTACATTGTAGAGTTCTCAAGACCTATTGTTTTTGGTGAAGATCGGTTAAGGGAAAGGGGTAGTTTACCAACAACGTTTTTTTAACAAGTGTATTTTCTATGGCAAACGATAACAGCCGCAAATTCAAACAGAATCAAATAATTTTCTGCATACAGCCTTGATTTGTAGAGTACTCAAGACCTGTTGTTTTTGGTGAAGATCGGTTAAGGGGAAGGGGTAGTTTACTTGCAACGTTTTTTATCAAGCGTATTTTCTATGGTAAACGATAACAGCCGCAAATTCAAACAGAATCAATTAATGTTTTGCATACGTCAGTGAATTGTAGAGGACTCAAGGCCTTTAGATTTTGGTGAAGATCGGTTAAGGGAAAGGGGTAGTTTACCTGTAACGTTTTATGTTTTAACAAGGGTATTTCCTATGGCAAACGATAACAGCCGCAAATTCAAACAGAATCAAAAGATTATTTGCATACAGCCCTACATTGTAGAGTTCTCAAGACCTATTGTTTTTGGTGAAGATCGGTTAAGGGAAAGGGGTAGTTTACCAACAACGTTTTTTTAACAAGTGTATTTTCTATGGCAAACGATAACAGCCGCAAATTCAAACAGAATCAAATAATTTTCTGCATACAGCCCTGATTTGTAGAGTACTCAAGACCTGTTGTTTTTGGTGAAGATCGGTTAAGGGGAAGGGGTAGTTTACTTGCAACGTTTTTTATCAAGCGTATTTTCTATGGCAAACGATAACAGCCGCAAATTCAAACAGAATCAATTAATGTTTTGCATACGTCAGTGAATTGTAGAGGACTCAAGGCCTTTAGATTTTGGTGAAGATCGGTTAAGGGGAAGGGGTAGTTTACCTGCAACCTTTTACGTTTTAACAAGAGTAAAGTACTTGAAAATTTATTTAAACTTTTTGAGACAATGGTAATTGTTGAAAATAAAATAATTTTGTTGCCAGATAACAAAAAAAAAGTCATTTTGATTATAAAATATAAATATTTACAACAAGAAAAGAATTTTGAGTTTTCAAAATTTAAATATATTTTTATAAAACAATGGGTTCTTCATTGAGGTGGGGACCATGTCACTCACTCCATCTCAAGCCTCTCCCGTTTTGCAGAAAAAGAGGACCCTGTCAAGGCTGATACTTTGACGACAGTGACAGGGCTTTCCACCAAAGTGACAAGTAGGCCCAACTCTGATTGGCTCCTCAGATTTCCCCAGCGTTAGTAGGTTCTATGAAAATATTTTATTTCAAAAATGATTTTAAATATAAATCTTAGATATGTTTTATAAATCTCATGTTTTATGTTTTAACATGGGTAATTTTTTATATGACGAAGCATAACTGCCGTAAATTCAAACAGAATCAAATAATTTTTTACATATGTGCCTGAGCTATAGAGAACTCAATGTCTGTTGATTTTGGTGAAGATCGGTTACGGGGAAAGGGCAGTTTACCGGAAACATTTTTTGTTGTAACATGAGTAAAGTACTTAATTTTGATAAAGTATCCTGATAAGATCTTAATAATCCACTGTAGAAACGTAGATGAAATATCTATAAATGAAGAGGCTAGTTGAACGGGCTGGGGGTAATTTTCTATAAATCAAAATTATAGTTGGAGGGGGAGGGGATAATTTTTTTTTACTTCCATGTTCCTTAAGGAAATGGAAGTATGGTGATGGCAAAAAAAATCGTGTTCGAGATTATTGCAGATTCTTATTGTACTACACTCAAAACATGAAAAAAAGTCGTTTTTCGAAAAGTGTCTGTGTGTGTGTCTGTGTGTCTGTGTGTTTGTGTGTCTGTCTGTCTGTCTGTAGATTTTTTTTCTATGGCAAACGATAACAGCCGCAAATTCAAACAGAATTAAATAATGTTTCGTATACAGCCCTGAATTGTAGAGTTCTCAAGACCTATTGTTTTTGGTGAAGATCGGTTTAGGGGAAGGGGTAGTTTACCAGTAACGTTTTATGTTTTAACAAGGGTATTTCTTATGGAAAACGATAACAGCCGCAAATTCAAACAGAATCAAAAGATTATTTGCATACAGCCCTAAATTATAGCGTTCCCAAGACCTGTTGTTTTTAGTGAAGATCGGTTAAGGGAAAAGGGTAGTTTACCTGCAATGTTTTTTTAACAAGGGTATTTTCTATGGCAAACGATAACAGCCGTAAATTCAAGCAGAATCAAATAATGTTTTGCACACAGCCCTGATTGGTAGAGTACTCAAGACCTGTTGTTTTTGGTGAAGATCGGTTAAGGGGAAGGGGTAGTTTACCAGCAACGTTTTTTTATCAAGCGTATTTTCTATGGCAAAGGATAACAGCCGCAAATTCAAACAGAATCAAATAATTTTTTGCATACGTCCCTGAATTGTAGAGGTCTCAAGGAGATTCGATTTTAATGAAGATCGGTTAAGGGGAAGGGGTAGTTTACCAGCAACCTTTTACGTTTTAACAAGAGTAAAGTACTTGAAAATTCATTTAAACTTTTCGAAACAATGGTAATTGTTAAAAATAAAATAATTTCGTTGCGATGCAATAAAATTATAAATTTTTCATTTTAATGTAAATTATGTATGAGTTAATATCTTTATATATATAATTCTTCTGTACGTGTGTATGTCACTGAACTCCTCAATGTATTATAATAATATATCGTTCGTGGCAGGTAAGCATATCTCAGTTATGTAATGTTTACGTTTCCATTTTATTATTATGCCTACAGCAATAAAAAGGCAGGTAATACACACACACACACACACACACACACACACACACACACACACACAATTCACGTTATTTTTGGCCCCACTCATGTTTATTTTCTTACATTTGCACGCTTTTTAAATGGAAAGTGCCGAAACCCACACCAACATAACGCGTGCAAGCCGAAAAAATGGACATCAATTTGCTTACTGGCGAAGCTAGTAGTTAATGAATGGGTAGGCAAAAATCTTATCTTAAATTTTTTTTAAGGAATCACTAAAAGGACGGTGGTTCAAATCGGACGCTGAGGTAGAGTTTGCTGTAAACGAATGGTTCCACAAACAGCCGTAAGAATTTTACTAGCAGGGAATCTACAGGTTAGCGCAACAGTGGAACTCATGTCTTAATGTTATTGGAGACTTCTTTTAAAATCGTTGAATAAAAAATGCTTTACAGCTCTATACGTGTTTCTATCGAACAATCCTTGTATTAGTCATACACAATAATACAACTGATTGAACTTCAAATTTTTAAACTTGATTAGTTTCTATATACATATGTTTAATGTTACAAATAATTCAAATAACAATCTTGATCATCTGTTAGTTCAGCAGAATAACAGTGACACTTTTAATAACCGCATAAAATAAACACTTAGAAACAACACAGGCGCTTTAACTTAACTGTTTGGACCACAGGAGTGAGGCATGCCTCAACGCTCTATGTGTACAGCGCGGGACAATCCCCCCTCCCTTCACTTCCCTATCACACCACTACATTGCTTACATACGATGTATACAAAAAACGCTGAGGCAAGTTCAGGTTGCCTCATTCGCTTTAAACGAACTATGCCGAATCTCACCTGTCACCATCTAGCGGTCGCTCAATAAAGCACGTTTCGGTTTAATAAATTTGACAGTCGCAGTAACAATGTATAATCTTTACGTTATGTAGTTCATACGTATTTATAATTTTTATTCTACAGAATTTTTTAGGGTAGCCATTGCCTCAATTGCCTCCATGTAACTTCGCCACTGATATATATGTGTACAACGTTATCGGCAACAAAGAAGTAGTTTTTGTTAAAATTCCTTCCCGGGATATTTGGCCGTAGTCCAATGTTTTCTACAAAACCAGACATTTCGGCAATGCCATCGACTTCCATCATCAGTGAAAATCGAGTGCGATAACGTGAGGTGGTATACGTTAGTGACCACAGTACTGTGGTTAAGGCTGAAGCAGTAAGTAGAAAGAAGTAGTTTCTATGGTAATATTTCATTTCGAAAATGATTTTAAATATAAATCTTAGAATACGGAAGTCATGTATGGTTCTCCATACCGATATTTTTATAAACACTTCTCTGCAAATTTTAATATCTTTTCATTTACTTTCTAGTTCGCCTAGAGCTAATAATTTTATTTCAATTTTTTTCAGATTATCTTAAACATATTTTAAAGTATTTAAATCTAAACCAGAACCTTGTATATCTGTTCGTTTTTTACATAACCAATGTAATATGTTTTGAACAATTTAAATAACATCTTTTTTAACAATTGGAGCTGATTTTCTAGCATAAGGAACTATTTAATTAAGAACAGGAATTTCCTCTCTGAAATTTAATAAATCGTTTAATAAACCTTCTTCCTGATTTTATTTTAATTGGCTATATGAAAACTCCATTCTAACTTTCTTACTATTTTTCTCATGTCTTTCAAGTTTATTATGCTGTCTATTTGTTAATAGAATCTTATCTTTTCCATCCTTAAGTTGTTGTACAGAAAACTGAATAGTAACTCCAGACTTATTATTGAAAGCTGATTTTAAGTTAGCTTTCTGATTAATCTTCATAGGTTTATAGGTACTATTCGTATGATCAATTTTCGTATATTCCATTTGTATATAAGAAAAATTAAATTAAATTAAAAATTTAAGACCAGGTCCATCATGTAAACCAATTGTTAATTTTCTTTTTAACCACGTTCCTCCAGTTGTTGCTAGAGCAAGCGCTCTTTCATTCAAATCAGCATCGTAAGAAATAACTCTATCCCACGCTTTTATCTAAAGAACTTTATCAGATTCCCATCTATCTTCTGCCTTTGGATGATATCGATACCAAATATGATGTTTTCTAGTAGCTTCGTCAAGTGGATTAATTTCAGCATCTCCACTAGCTAATCTCTTATCTGTTTTAGTTCCTGGACCTAGAAAATTATATCCAGGAGCATGTAATCCAAATGGTAAATTATTCAGAATTGTATTAAGTAAGCCTGAGTCAATTTTATCATTTCTTAAAATATATCCAAGCAAAGATAAAACAAATCTAATTAAAAATTCTAACCCTCTTGGAGTATCAATTATCTCTTCCATCTTCTTAAAAAAATAATGAATTAATCCTATCTTCTCATTATGAAAACTATTATTACCAGCTTTCTCTAGCTTAAAAATATAATTTAATCTATTCAGTAATTCGTTTAAGTTATCAATATATTTATATTCGACGTTCTATTTATATTGTTTTATACCGGATCCTTCTAATTTATTTCTATTATGCCAAATACCTGCAATTAAATTCATTTACTTATTTAACTTACTAGATTTAGGTATACCGGAATTTAATCATTATTTTTATAAATAAATTTTTTATCAAATAGAATCTTTATATAATTCTTCAACTCATCCTCAGTATAATATATATTATCTGGAGCTTTTTTGTATGTTAATAATCTCCAAAGTCCGTGAGTTCCTTATATTTTTCATTATCAATAGTAATATCGTCGTGATCTACTCCAACTATCGATTTAGTTATCATAAAAGCTTTGTTCTTTTTATTCTAATACAATCCAAATTTATCAACTTTATCTCCTGGTAAATCTTTTTGAGTTATTGGTCCAATAATCTTATTAAGAGTATCTTGACTAACTATAGTTTCCATTACAGACGAATTCTGAATTTCTTCTACTTGTGGACTAGAAGGTGCACGCTTAGATATATCTGTAATAGGTCTAAAAGGAGTACTCAAAGGAAGATGGTATTCTTCTTCATAACAACTGGATTCAGGAATAGAATATTAGCAAACTTATTGACAACTGGTACTAAATCAATTAAATTTTGATTCTGATATAAGACACCTTTAATATTTGAATCAACGCTTCCTATAGTCTTTGTAATTGGCTCTAAAGCTTTTTGTTTAATTTCCTCATTATATATTTTTTCTTTTGAGCTTGTTTGAATTTTTTAATTAATTCCTTCTTGATTTAATCTAATATTTTAGCTTGTTCAACGCTTACTTCAGAATTTAAATTTTTCGGGTGACGGTTTTGTGAGGATTGGTCAAGAAATATAAAACAAATTTTAAATTATTTGTGTCAACGTTTCGATAATATTTATTGTCATCATCAGGACCTGCGTATGAATAAAAAGAAGTGCCAAACACAACAGAAAAAGTATTTTAGTGAACGTGTTTGTGTATGTTAGTGAGTGCACGCGCTCACGTGTGCATGCTTATGTGTGTATCCTTCAGCATGTGAAGGAGTTGAGACAGTTTGTTTTACACATCGATCTACACTAGTTTAGATCGATGGTTTTACATCATCAAATGTTTTCCTTAAATACAACGAGAAAATTATAATATCACAGAACTTAATTTATATAATATTACAATTTAAATAACTCATAAAATAAAGGTATTTGTAAGTAATTATAAAAGCAGTAATCAAAATTAAATATTAGAATTGGTACATAAAACGTTTATACATACACCTGTCAACGTATAGCATAATAAAACATATTATAGCTAAATACAGATTATAGTATTGTCTATCAAGTGAGTTAACAATCACAACATCTCTGTCACCCACTCTCACGCTCTCTCTCTCTCTCTCTCTCTCTCTCTCTCTCTCTCTCTCTCTTACTTTGTCTCTTTCTGCAATGGTACTCTAACACTCTCCCCATCTCTATTTACACTGTCCTACTCAACATACATTAGACAATTATGTACCAGATAACAGTATAGACTTAGCAAATTACATTAAAGAGTTACAATATATTACACATACAAAATTATAGAAAACCGATCTATTATGTGAACATTTTTATTACTTAATATTTATATGATTGTACAATGTTATTTACCTAGAACTTGGTCTATACAGAGTACTATAGTCTAATGTACATTTATGTATATGTCGGCAGTAATAATCTCTCTCGCTCCTACTCTCTCACTCTGTCTCCCTCTCTATCTGTCTCTGTCCCGTTCTTTCTCTCGCTCTCTCTCTCTTTCTCTCTCTCTCTCTCTCTCTCTCTCTCTCTCTCTCTCTCTCTCTCTCTCTCTCTCTCTCCCTCCCTCTCTTTCTCTCTCTCTCGCTTTCTCTTTGTCTCTTTCTAGAACTCACACTACAATATTCTCACCATCTCTCATTACACTCTCGCGCGCTCTCTCTCCCTCTCTCTCTCACTCGCAGTCTTAAACAGATATATAATCCTCACTCTAACACGCAGACACTGTAACGTGACAGTTTGCACCTTCCATAAACAAACTATGATTTAACACCCAATGATCACCAAAATACCCTTTCTATTAAACCTGACTACCAACAAACCATTTTAAATAGACTGAATATAGAAAAATTGATTAATAAAGTTTAATTATTAAAATATAACTATTTTGCACCATGACTAAAAGAAAGTACAAAATCAATAAGAAAGTACAAAATAAATAGAGCCTAGACCACTTAGGTTAGGACAATAAAATAATTTATGTTCATTAATTATTATATAGTATAACGATATTATTATTGTCGTTAACTTACTTACGAATGTCGAGTGTCTACTCACCAGTTCGTCCGTTCAAATTCATATTTTCTACCTTAATTTCGGGTTGGCCAACTCTTCTTAATAAACCAAAATTGTAACGTTTACTATTTTTTATAAGTGAGTACTCAAATTTTAAAGATTAGTTAAATAAAATCAAACATACAGTTTAATGCTTCTATTATGTTTATTAACATTTGTCAATTTGTTTTTCTTATTACAATTTCTTCTAAATTATACATCTTATTTTTGCGCCGGCATGTTTAATTATTAGCTGTTGACTATTCTGTCCGCTCGTTGCTATCGAGACTCACGTATGGAGTTGATTTTTCGTTTATTTATAATCTCAGGTAGAAGTTCTTGTGGCTACAAAAAATGTTGTTAAATGGACTAATAAAAGTAGAAAATTTTACAAATACCATATAAATAACATAGAACAGGTGATATATTTATAATTACAGTGGTAACCTATAGCTACTGGATTTACCGTTTGGAGGTTATTTGAGTTTAGTAAATTTTACGATTTAATATATATTCACTTAAGGGATCAGTGTTAGATTGAGATAGTTCTTCAGTTTGAGGTGTTCATTAAATAAAGAAAAGTTCAAGTGTTTGTTAAAAAGTGATAAATGATGTTGAAAGTGTAGTTTCACTTAGTGTTTGGTTTTCTTGTGTGTTTTACTGTTAAGTCGTATTTTAAAATATACTTAACAATCCTCTGTCTCTGCTATCGGGGTAATATTTCTCACGAATACTGCTGATTGTCCTTTCTTGGGTGTTTCTGTGAATTCAATGCTTCGATTTTCTTAGTTATTTGGTTAAGGTGTTTATTTTTCATCAGTCATCCTGGTTATTGCAGGTTCCACTATTCATTTAGGGTTTTCAGATATTTTCTTCCTTCCAATGGTTTGGATTCTTCAGCAATTCCTCCTGGTTAATTTTAATTTCTTCTGGTAAATTGTTTAATTCATTTTAGTGTTAGGGTTACTTCTGTAATTTAGTTTACTTTTTGATCATTAATTTTGATAAATTTTGTTGAATTAAGTCTTTCTTATTCCTTGTGGTTTAATACATCTGCCCTCATCAAGCTCTAATAATGGAATGATACAATTTATTTACTCGTTACTATGGTTTCTCCTTCCAAACACTAACTCCCATTGGTTGACAATTTACAACATTGTTACATAAAACTAACTTTTTTCTATACAAAATTATTAAAAATCTTTAAACTATTATAACTCCCTTATACTACCTGTAATCTTAAATACAATAACACCATTAGTTTGCTTTTTGTTTACAAATTATTTTGATATCCCACAAGATTACCTTTTTTCAAATTATAACAGATTACTACATTTTTATTTGGTTTTTCTTTTGTTAATTACCTTTAAACTAATTATTTTCTATCCAGTTTTTGTCCTACACTATTATTATAAAACCTAAACATATTATCTACTTTATTTTATCAGTGGTTATTGTTTTGTCTTAAATTTCACAAATTACTGGTTACCAGTTATAGGCCTAATGCCTAGAGTTCATAATTCACCTACCCTATACTCATTAGAACTGTTCATGGTCATTTTTGTTAATTTTAAATGCTGCTCAACTTATTTATTATAACAACCTAAATTAAATCATAACATTTGATTATTTTTAATCATCATATAACCTAATATAATTACTTAATAAATCTTTTAGGCCCATGCCTGTATCTAAAGTTTTACATGTTTTTGAACGGTTTTGTTAAACATAAAATTCAACATAATAACATTTGGGTTAATTACAACCAAAGAAAAATATAATACAATTGAACATTAGAAGAGCACTAGTATTCCCTTATAATCTCACTTAGAGAATATAGTGTCTAACTCCATTTACTGTATTCAGCATAACATATTAGTCTTTTATCCTTATTTTCATAGTGGTTAATATAAATTTGTAAACTTTATTCATTAACAACAAGACAATGTATTCCTTATCATCCTTATACTATACAAAAAAAAACTTCTTTAGTATAATGGAAAACCATTATTAGTGGTTTGCTTCCAACAAACATTGTTATATTAATACAAA
Source organism: Magicicada septendecula (assembly GCA_034769895.1). NCBI lineage: Eukaryota > Metazoa > Arthropoda > Insecta > Hemiptera > Cicadidae > Magicicada > Magicicada septendecula. The sequence continues at coordinate 287,130,868 of CM068370.1, read as the reverse complement.
CATTTTCTTTTCTCATTTATACTCTGCCCCTGACAACTTATAACTGTCCCTTACAATTTATACTGTTTATTTATTATATTTGGGTCCGGTTATTACTTATAATCTATTATTAGTAGTTATTTATTTATTTCTGACTACAATTCATTTTATTCACTAGTGTTTTTATGTAGTTCATTTATTAACACTGGGTCCTATCATTGTTCATTCTTGATTGTTATCTTTCTTAAATATTTATCACTTTTGTGTTCACCTCCTAACATTGTATTCTAGATTCGTGTATTTATTATCACTGGTTCCTATCAAGGTTTATTAATTAACACCACTTTCCTACTGAATTATCGTTATTCAAGTTTGTTTTATATTATTGTCTTTTGATAGTTTACTTATTAACACTCTTTCTATATTTTATCAGTACATTTGTTATTACATTTCATTTTCTTTTTACATTTCCTACAGTTTACATGCTATTTATATTCCTACTTAATTTTGTATTTTTATATCTGTGATTCTTTTTAACACTTGGGTATTGTTATTATGTGACTTTAACTATTTTCTCTGGCTCACCTTATCCAATCTATTGGGTCTTGTCATCGTTATTGTCTTTGTCTAAGTCGAAATCAGTTAGTAGTGTTGTTCTATCATTTCCTTTCTTAATAATTTTTGTTTTCCTTTAGTATACAGCTTTTCTTTAATTATTTATACTTGTAAACCTTGTGCTATCGTAGGTCACGTTACAATAGTTAGAGGTTTTGTGTTAAGTTATTAATTATGTTTGTATTAATAACATATAAGAGAGGTTTAGTAATAAGTAATCTGCCCAAATAACTAATGAAGGACTAAGAAAACAAAAGAAAGTGAAAATGACACTCACATGTTAAAAAAAGTCTGTGTGTAAAAGTGACATACTAGATATAGTGAGTGAGAAGTGACACTAAGTACAAATAAAGTGCTTTATATTAGTTTAAAGAGTATCAATAGACTCTAAACAACGTTATAGAGAAAAACTGACATAAATGTAAGATCTACAAGGGACATGGTTAATGTCCAGTTATACTGTAGACTGCATCTAACTTTAACACACTTTGAATACAAGTTAACACTTAATACTTAGAGCAAAAGATGGATTGAATATTTTCTTTTTTGTTTGTATGATATTATTATAATTTATATGTGTTATGTTCTGTCATTAATGAAATTAGTCATAGTTTACTACATATGCAGGTTTCAAGTATTAGTGTCCACAGTATGTACACATAGCAGGTTTATAGTATTAAGGGATTTGTATCGAGTCATGGCTTAATATAATGTAAATGAATTTGTATTTAATGATGGAGTGAATGTTTTCTATGAAAGTTATGGTATTGAACTGTATAAACTAAATGTCAGTCTTTAAACAGAAAGTCATTAAACATTTTAACAGTAATGTATTACACTAAATTTTAAATATTATTCTATACTATTGTTTATGCTTTTCAATTTTCATAATGTTAGTTTTAATGTTACAGTTAATGAGATTTTATGTTAATAACTAATAGATATTGTAATATGTATTTTGTTTAGTAACTTAAGTAAATTAATGTTCACACCATTGTAAACTGAGATTAGGAGTGAAATTGACAAGCAACTCACATTATATTTTATTGTTTATGTTAAATGTTTGTAAATTCAGATAGGATTTAATATGTGGGTTTGTATAGTGTGTTTTAGTAATTTAATATTGCAACCAAAATATGGCTTGTGAGATATCAAAATTGTCAGCATCAAACAGAGATTTTTGATCTACCAATGTATTTTAAATTAAATATTTTGCATACGTTCAGGGTTTTTGAACAAAAAATCAACTCGTTATTTTAGCAAAAAGCCAGGCTGGTCAGTTAACAATGCCAGTCTCATCCAGCCAATCAGAAATGTTTACATTTTTTGGACAGGGACGCCAGCGAAATTGAGAAAAAAAACGTCATTCGTTTGTTGAACGTGGTTGTGTTCAGATATACTCTCCGTAGTAATTCATATCAAAAAAGTTAATAATCAAACCCAAGACAGGTTAGGTTGAACCAAACAGTGTTTAGAAGAAACAGTGTATTTCGTTGAATTATGTTATTGAAGAGTTAATTAAAATGAAATAATAAATAACGGAAAATCAGTCACAAATATTATTAATTGGTGAGATAAAAACAATTTTATATTAATATAACCCGAAATTCACTAACCATAACGACACTTATTTCTGATGAACTTTATTGATCACTGTACACACTAGAAGTATAATCACACTATTTTATGTAAATTTTGACACTGGTAATCATTTATTGGAGATAATTAAGCAATTTCTCATATTCTCAACTCGTTCACTTCGAATCGAAAGAAGTCAGAACTGGACTAAACCTAGGTCCGCGATCTTTACAAAATTTGTGTTGCCAACTGTTAAGCTGACTAACCACATTTAGTATTAGAATATGATCCACAAATATTGTAATTTTTTTGTACTTTCTTTGGGTATTTTTGGAACATTAATATTTGTAGTCAAAAGAGTCTACTAATACTGATCAAATTAAAATAAAAGTAATATTTTATTTTTAATCCTTGGAATGAGTCTTGCCAACTTTCACACTACTCAACTAGTATAGCCAAGGGGAATTGTATGTGTTGAATGTTAAAGTTACAAATTAAGGTAAATACTAAGGAAATAAAATACTTTAATTTTTCTATTTTGCGAAAAAAACTAACTCAAAATTCTTATTTTTATTTATTCAGATCAAATCATAATAACTAAGTCATTTCAACGTTGACACCCCGAAATTAGGACCAACCCAGATTAATTCAAGAGTACAATAATAAATAATATACATTCACGATAAATATAATATTTAATAAAATATCATGTTATATAGTTTGGCTCCAACAACGTGGGGCGGTACACAATAATCAATACAGAATAAATTTAAATAAATTAAAATAATAAAAAATTAAACGTTATAACAGGCACGCACGCACAGGCACACGCACAGGCACACACACATACCTACATATACACACAAAGGCGCACACATACACACGTAACTATGTACATGCACGTAAATGCGCATGCGCGCGCTCATACACTCACACACACTGCCACGCACTCGAGCGGCAATACTTAAGTATACAGAAATATATTCTCTTCTTTATGTCATCTAAGTGTAAATTATGGAAAACGCAGATGACCACTGTACTGAGTTTGAAACTAACCGAATATGTGTCTTTAAGAATTACTGTATGTTTACCTATCTGATACTAAATAATATGATGAGTGAAGCACTTACAATTGTTGTTGAGCGGTTACAACACCAAACATACAACGTTTCCCCTAAAACAATCGCCCTATTTATAAACAGAAATAGATGACACTTATACATTATTTGACTTGTGAAGGATTTAAAACGAACACAAATGTTTGTATTTAAAAGACAGTTAGGGAGTGATTTAAAACTGCAAGGGGGAGTAACACCAATTAATATCTGACAACGTGCTAGGCCGGAAAAACAACTATATACGTTTCCTACGACATCATACCTTAACGGTCTCTATAAACTGAGCGTAGCTGGACGAAAGATTTGTGTATCTGTGTGAAAATTAATAAAGTGAGGGTCAGTTTTGAATTGAATAATTTCCAGTACGCATCTTTTAAAATAATTATTTTAAACATTACGAAAATAAATGATTTTGAAAGATGCGTACTCGAAATGTACGAAGTACGTTCACTGGAAGGTAAATGACGTTGCTGGGCGTTTCGACTATCTTGAATTCCGGCTCGACCGTCGGGTAGAACAACGAGTGTAGAATGTGGTCATTTCGTCCGCCCGTGTACGAACCTTGCACGACGTTGCACCTTATCTCCAAAGCATTCACTTTGTTATTGTCTACAGGCGTGTCTGATGTGTGTAATTTGTACGCTTATAACTTGGTTTTGTTGGTAAAACCCAGCACGACACCAATCATGTGTTGTAATAATCGAAATCTATCTCCTAAGAACAATAAATTTCACATTTCAACGTATTGTTATTAGGACGTAGAACGAATTTCCTGTCGCCTAACGCTTTCCTCAAGTACGTTTCGATATCGCTGATTTCGTACTCATCGGTCGGTAATTGCTCATTTGCTGATTTAATGCTGATTTGATACAGTTTTCTTAGCAAAATGTAGTGGCGTTATTTTATGAAACTGCTGCTCTTGTTCTTTGTGCTTAATAACAAAAAGGTAAGTTTCATACACAACACAAATGCTTTTGATGGTGTCGGCCATGTTTATTGTGTTGAGTGGTATTAAATATATATAGAGGTATTGGGGATGTGTGTATGTGTGCTATGAAGAGAGTGTGTTTTTGTAATACTTCTTTATATGCTTTCTTATTTAACTAATAAATTTAACATTTGATACTCAAGTGTTTTTATTTTCAAATTTAGCACCAGTTCGGTACATTACAAAATTTACTAATACTCCAAAATTACCTACTCCTACTTTTAAAGTGGCTGGTGTTAAACCAGTTAAACCAGTGGCTGGTGTTTAAAGTGTTGAACAGTTAAATTCACTACTTTCATTGGTAAATTTAGTGTTCATTTACATGAATTAGTCAATTATAATATCCATTATAACATTACACAAACTTTGAAATTATATAGCTTTTGTACAGGTTTTAGCTTAGCCGTATTTTACATGTAGAAGCACGAAATTAAAAATTTACAAACACTTATAAGGCCAGTGATGACATGTGCTTCAGAACCTGGACAGTGGCAAAAAATAGCAAGAGACTTCTAGGTTGCTGTGAAAGACAGATTCTAAGAACAATTTGTAGAGGAGTACAAGAAAATGGAATGTGGCGCTGGCGCTATAATTATGAACTATACTATCATTACAAAGAACCGGACATTGTAAGGATAATCAAAATATACAAGCTAAGGTGTGTTGGACGCATAGAGAGAATGGTGGAAGGACAGCCTACGAAACATTTATTTTCTACCAGAAACAAATGGGTAGTAGAACAAGGGGAGACCCCGAAGTAGATTCAAAGATCAGATAGAGAAGGACTTTAGAAAGCTGAACATAAAGAACTGGAAAGCCAAGACACGCAATAGAGAAGAATGGAATCGACTCTTGGAGCAGGCCAAGACACACCAAGACTTGTAGATGATGATACTTTTACATATTTTTTTTATTGTAATTTATTTACTCATGTCATAGTCAGTTAGCATTTATTTCTAAAAAAGTAAATAGTTTACGTAACAATACACTCGAGTGAGGTTCGGTAACAGGATATTATAAAATGCACGGACAGGCGGATTGCATGAAATAGAGTAAGCTACGATTAAAAGAGCAGAAAGTAGCCTGTAGCTACCAGTCTACTACTTGTTCTGCATTGCATATTGCATATTGCATATTGTAACAAAATAAAAATTTCGTTAACAAAATAAAAAATTTATGTTTACCAAAATAAAATATTTTGGTGTTTTTTGAAAAATATTGTTTTTGTATTTAGTAAATAAATTTCGTAATTGATTCGTGTAAAAATTTTACTATTTTATTTCTGTTTCTGTTAATTGTATCACTTTGTGTTTTTAGAATTAACTTCTGCGTTAATTGTGTTATCGCCAGCACTAATCGATAGACAGTTCTTCTTCTTAACTAGGTATTCTCCTTCCACTTTGGTAAAGGCCGCCTTTCGGATAGTCCATGATCTCAAATTTATTTTATTTTAATTCTAGTTATTAATTTTACAAATAAATAGAAACCAATTTGCAGAAACTCCAGATTTATTAACAATTTTTTATTATATCTCGAGTATTAATCGATTATTCAACAGTATTATCGACTCGTTTCTCAGGGCTGTCAATTATTTTTTACATCTGTATTTTATATTAATTACTAGCAAAATACCCGTGCTTCGCTACGGAGTTTCACGTTGTACGTAATTGTACAATTATTGCTCGCTTAATAGTATAGGATTAGATAGATTGTACAAATTCTCAACTCTTAGTTTGTTTATTTACATTCATAGCAACATCTATTTATTATTTATTTCGAGAAAATCGTTAGAGCCGTTTCCGAGAAAAAAAGGACATACATTTATTAATTAATTGAACTTCGAAATTTTCTCGACTATAAGAACCTGCAAACAACGAAGTTTTTCAATTTAAAACAATGATTAAAAACTCAGGACTAAATGTATTCGGGGTTTCCAGTAAACTGAGATGTCAACCACTTCATTTACCAAGTATGCATTTCCCGCTATAAATTTCAGTATTTGGTTTTTTGCCCCTTAGAAGTGAAAGTTTTTAAAACCGTTTCTTAGTGAGCACCTAAGACCTATGATGAAGCTATGTTCAAAGTTTCACTGATATCCATTCAGTGGTTTCAGAGATATCGTGATCAGTGAGTCAGTCAGTGGTATTTGGCTTATATAGATATCTATATCTAGCCGATTTACCCAGCGTTGCTAGGGTTCATAATTTATTCATAGGCTCATAGGCACCTATTCTTGTTCTAACGTTATATTACTTGTATACTGTATAATCTTCCTTATATTGTTACGTTCGCATTCTCACTGGAGGAATACTCTGCAGCGCACCTGTTTAAGACCATGTCATAAACTGTATTCTTATATCTGGAGAAGAATTCTGTTGCGCGTGATGCTCCTGCTCGATTTCTAACTCTGGGAGAGGGCGAACAGCTAAATTAGTTTTCAATAAAATGTCTACAGTACTTGCACGCGCTGCGTATTTAACTGTCGTTTTATAATTCATTGTGTTAATGTTGAAATAAGGCATTTGTTAAATTAGTGTCTCCTAAACTTATTCTAACAATACAATACCTCTATAGATTTCAGCTTACCAATTTTTAAATTCAAACTGAAGCAAGTGCATTTATATTGTCTGAACACTATGATCTGAATACATTCGCTATCAAAACTTTGTTTTTTATACTCGCTTATAACTTACTTCGATCTTAACTTATCCACTTTTAAATTCAAACTGAAACAACTCTGAATTCACACACTATTAAGAAGTTTCTTAAGATGCATACACCACCTTTGATATCATAACCTATATCTTTATTTATAAGAACCGTGGACTATGGCCCCGCCGTCTTTCGCGGGATCCGACCTAAGACTCCCCGGGTTCCGTGGATGAACTCCGGGGAAGGCCCGTCGGACGACTCCCGCGCTATTTCCTACGCGGGAGACTTCCACCGATGCTATGGTAACCAGAATCTATTCTATTGGGTTGCGATAGTAACCAGATCTAATAGTTTTTAAGACCCAAAGGACCCCCCAGAGAATCGTATCGAAAAAAACACTTGTCCTATGTTGGTTCTCCCGTTGCATAAAATATTTGTGCCAAGTTTGGTTGAAATCGGTCCAGTGGTTTAGGAGGAGATGTGGAAGACTCCAAAGGACCCCCCGAAGGATCGTTTCGAAAAAACCTACCCTAAGATTGGTTCTCCCGTTGAGTAAAATATTTGTGCCAAGTTTGGTTGAAATCGGTCCAGTGGTATAGGAGGAGATGTGGAAGACCCCAAAGGACCCCATCGAAGAAAACACCTATCCTATGTTGGTTCTCCCGTTGCGTAAAATATTTGTGCCATGTTTGGTTGAAATCGGTCCAGTGGTTTAGGAGGAGATGTGGAAGACCCCAAAGAACCCCCCAAAGGACCCCATCGAAAAAAACACCTATCCTATGTTGGTTCTCCTGTCGCGTAAAATATTTGTGCCAAGTTTGGTTGAAATCGGTCCAGTGGTTTAGGAGGAAATGTGGAAGACCCCAAAGAACCCCCAAAGGACCCCATCGAAAAAACATTTATCCTATGTTGGTTCTCCCGTTGCGTAAAATATTTGTGCCAAGTTTGGTTGAAATCGGTCCAGTGGTTTAGGAGGAAATGTGGAACATACATACAAAGGGGGGGGTTGCCCCTTAGGAGTGAAAGTTTTTAAAACCGTTTCTTAGTGAGCACCTAAGACCTATGATGAAGCTATGTTCAAAGTTTCATTGATATCCATTCAGTAGTTTTTGCTCTATGTTGATTCTATGTCAGTCAGTCAGGCAAATTCCCCCCCCTTTTCACCCTTTAAAGGTCGAATTTCCAAAAATCCCTTCTTAGCGGATACCTACTCCACATAAGGAAACTACATGCCAAATTTCAAGTTTCTAGGTGTTATAGTTTCGGAGATTTCGTGATGAGTCAGTGGTATTTCTCTTTTATATATATAGATTAGGTTCTTTGAACGGTTATTTTATATAGTCAGAGAAGGGTAAGGTCAGGAAAGTATAACACTTACAAGTAAAAAGCTTAAGAATTAAAAATTACAACGTTATTATTTAATATATAATGTTTATTAAAGATAAAATTTCGAACCATTGAAGTCTGGACGATCGTATTAGCAAAGCTCGCTTTGAATTGTGGCAGTCAAGATGGCTGCTTCCGTACTGCTCCTGTTTTAATGAAGTCAGCTCGACGAAATTTTCTTCCAATAAATGTTGTCCTTTCAAAGTTTCCTCGTCTCCGCAGTTGTGATTATTCCTTCTGGTGTTAGTGGAGTGGTCCTGGTTAAGTGTTTCGTGATTCACTTCGATAAAATGGGTGTGCTAATGTTTAAATTCACTTTGTTCAATAAGGTCGAAACTTTCACTACTGGTCTCGTTATTAAAAATTATTTGTTTTATAGGTTTAATTTATTATTTCACTCATTTACTGTTCCGTATTACTTTAGATTAATGGTGGTATTAATTGTTCTCACTGAATTTAAAGTTTAAGTTCAGTTTTTATAAATTTACGATTTTCACTGTCGACTAGGCTTACAGAACGAACGCCATTCTTGTCTGCTATATAGGTTAATATAAGCAAAAATCTCGTTCAAGTGTGCTCGACAAGGTCCAATAATTAACTGTTCTAACTTCCTTCGTCTTCTGAAAACGTCTTAGCCAATTTAATATTAGCAATACATTGTTTTAAATCTGTTTGGCTCCCGTTACATGCATGAAAATTACATTATATTACTGAATATATTTTTGCTATTATTTAATTTTATGAAATACTAAATACATAATCTTTTTATGTAGTTCATTCTGCTTGATTTGATACCAAATAAGATAGTTTTACAAGGTTTTTTATCTAAAATGCTATATTTCTTTCATTTTGAAAAAGTAGGCTTTAAAAATTACTTCCTGTTCTTCTCCAAATGTTTGCCATTTTACATGTTATATTTATGATTGTACTAAATCTCAGATTGACATAAAATGTTTATCTTCCCTTAATTTCTTGTAATTTTATTAAATGGTTATATTTTTAATTATTATTCATTAATTGGTGACTCCCCGCCTCGAATTTTCAGTTATTACATTTGCATTTTTTCTCATAATTCTTCCTATCTTTTTACAATACCTTCTAAAGTATAATTTTAATTATATTACTCTGTGACTGATTTACCTTACATACATTTCATCAGTTTAACTAGTTTACTGGACTTGATTCATCAATTATAATGTAGTTGAGATTTACCATTTGGCCTAGATTTTATCTGTTTTTACATACAAAGTTTTTGAATAATACAGTTTGTTTATACCCCTTCTGACCTTCTATTCTAATACAATATTAATTAACAATTCCTTACTTTACTACAAGAACATTTAGTATTGAATTCATACTATTAATACTGTAACGCAACAGAATTTCTGGCACCCATGTTACATAAAAATTAGGTTAACAAAATAATAAACAAGTCAATATCTAACACCATGAAAAACAAAAGGCTAATAATTACATTTATAATTATAGATAAAGATAAATAAGGATGCAAGGTAGAATTAACGAGAATAAACAAACCTGTAAGTCAGATAATAGTTAATGATCTATGTTCAGTGAAAAGTAAACAAAAATGAAACAATAATTTACTTTATAGCAATAGCAAGTAAGGATTTTGAGTTAAATGATATTATTTTGTGACAACAAATGTTATGATAAAGTTTATGTTATGTTATACCAATTATGTGTTGAGTTAATGAAAGGTAATGAAACAAGATGTATTATTCAATTACTGTTGTAGAATGAAGTGTGAAGCAGCTAGTTAGCGTTAATAGATTTGAATTTTATTATATGTGATCGATAGGTCAAGATAAAATTGTCATTAGATATGGAAAAAATAATTGTTTATGTAAATGTTAATAGTTAAGATTTGATTATATGTATGAATTTATGTAAAAGGGCTATAGATGTTTACCAGTTATAAACACAGGTAGATCCGTTTACAATAAAAGGCCTAACAGCCAAAAACACTATATAACCACTCATAACATAAAGGTTAGGTACATAAATTAATAATAATTAATGAATACGGTTTGAAGAGCTAGGAAATAACGTTAAATTAGTAATGATATATAATAAACCATATCAATTTATACAAATTATGATAATGCCATAATGCCATGATATCGATTGATAACGTTTAATATCGAAAAGGTAGTAAATATAAAGAAACAGGCTCATATCAAAAAACCAGCAGAATATGTGTAGAAAATAATAAACCAACTATCGGTAAAGTTATATTCCGATATGATAGCAAATTGATAAGGAATAGACAAAAAATATATGAAATAAACACTATATACCAAAACATGTGGAAGGAAGAAAAATCATGTGTTGCTATGGACTACAGGAAATGAAGCAGTTGTTGATTTTCATTTATTGCTTTTGATGATCTGAATGTGATGAGATTAAAAATCTAGTAACTACCTCATATAATCGGAATATTCTAAAATATTTGACACAATTATAATAAACAAAATACTAAAGATAATATTCTTGAATCTTGCCAGTACAGTTTAACCAAACAAGACTATAGTATGAAATCAAAATAGAAAATAAATAACTGGGTTCTACAAGGAAGGACTTGAATTGTCCCATATCCGAAAGGAATTGATGATATATTAAACCAAATAGAAAGAGTTAACTGTATCACAACTAATAATATACACTACACGAGAATTTATAACCTTTCAAATACACGGAACATCACTAATTGCTTCAACCGAGAGAAGAACGTATTTGGATCCAGGAATTGCAGAAGAAGCATCAATCGGGCTCTAAATCAATCCAGCGAGCTGTATTTCCGAGGTGGACAGGACAAGAATTCCATTTTATTAGACCGAAGAAAGAATATTGTACGGCATAATCGTCCAGAACAGTAAATTTATCAATCAACCGCCTACATGATTTGCTTCGTTCTAGTCTGGTAAATTATTATTATATCAATCATATTAACTACACAACACTTCAAATTTGTAAATCTTGAATTCTTATCTATGTATTTTTAATCTTCCCCACAGTTACGAGAACCTTCACACCCTGAAATAAGTTAATTACAAATTGAAACACACTATATAACTGAATCTAAATAAAGGATCGGACTAATCAATAATCGATTCACGCAATCTATAGCCCAAGTGTATGTCAGTTAGAACATATCTTATTCAATGTTAAAGAAGTAAACAAATAAAGAACCTTTATATAGTTGCAAAATCTTGTAATTTGGAGTATGATTTAATGAGTTGGGAATAAAAAAGTAACTGACTAAGTATAGAACATAAACTTATTTTTATGTTGGTTAACATAAACAGTGAAATAACCTCTAAGTTTCGTTGCTCCGGTACTACAGCGCTTATAGCGGAATTCTCCGACACCAAAGAGAGAGCGTAAAAATACAAAATTATACATAATTCTCTTCAAGGTATAATAGGGTTGAACGAAATTACAGAATAACACATTAATTATTTAAGTTTCAAGTACACTAACACTGATATTTTTTAGAGAGCTAAGTTAATATTAATTAATTACATCAATATATCCCACAACTCCAAATATCTCAGATATTTAAATAATTAAGTAAATTAAAACGACCTAAGAGAGTAAAGACAGGGGAACATACCCGTTCATAGCAACGAATAGGCTTACATTGCCTGACACATTATAAGGCGCAAGTCGTCGTCTTATAACAAATTGGCGCTCAACTTGTGTAGGGCTTAAGTTAAGTAACTATAACTATATTAATATTACTTAACAAGAGCAGGCAACTGTGGGAGAATAAACATGCATACCAGAGGTAGATCAAGGATTAGGGCAGAAGAAATGGAGAAGGAAGTAGGTGAACAAGAACAGGAAATAGAAATAATAACAGACAGTGAAATGGAACAACAGACAGACGAAATAACGGAAACTGAAATAATTGCGGACAAGGAAAAGGGAGTAATGGAAGAAGATGCCCAAGGGGACCAAATAGATAAAGCTGGAGCCAGAGAAGCACCAAGTTGGCAGGAGATGATGAAATTTATGACAGAACAATTTAGGAAAACAAATGAGGAAAATAAGGAAAACTAAAGAGAACAGTTTAGGAAAACAAAGGAGGAAATTAAATAAGACTCAAGGGAACAATTTAGGAAACAGGAGGAAAAATTCGATAAAACAAATGAGGAAAATAAAGAAACCTCAAAACAAATGAACGAAAGATTAAACCAAATTCACGAAAGGTTAGATAGGAATGATGAGGGTGTAAAACAAATGAAGGAAGACATCCTACAAATACATGAAGAGAATTTAAGGCAGATTAATGAAAAAAATTGAGAATCTTCATGTGACAGTTAACCAGAAGGTGGACCAAAATAATGAGGAAAGAAAATTAGAAATAGCCAAAACAAATGAAGTGTTAGAAAAAACTAACGAAACAATAGTACAGGTTCGTGAAGAACTACAAAATAAAATTAATGACATAAAAATTGAGAGTAAAACAATGGTCGAGGAAATCCAACAGGAAACTGTCGGAAAATATGAGCAAATTAAAAACGAAGTACATCAGGTACGGGAAGAGAATAAGGAAGGTATTACGCAAATACAGACAGACATGGGCGAACGACTCGAAAGAGTCTATGGCAATTTAGACAGTATGGAAGGTCAAATTAATACCAGTAAAAATAAAATAGAGGAAATTAGTAGACGTGAATTACAATTACAAGAAGAAGTAGATTCATGGCGGGATAGAACATGCCAACATAGTCATACAAATAACCACGAGAACCGGGAGTCGATTAATTTTCGTAATTACAAGCGCAATCCGATGGAATTTTTAAAAAGGTTGGAAGAGATGATTACAAAAAATAGAGAAAATCGCTGGAGTATTATACGCAGTATGATTGATGAGACATTTAAAGATACCTATGATAATTGGTGGACAGCGGTGCGCCCGGATATACTGGACATGACTGAGTTCAAAAAACAATTTACGGAGAAATATTGGTCTGAATCGACCCAGAACATGATTAGGAATAATTTGAGTAACGGTCGATACGAACCAAACATAGGCCAGTCTCCTACTTCATACTTTCTAGGAAAAGTATGTATGGCACGGAACTTAGAGCCCAGAATTCCCGAAGAATGTTTGGTGATACAACTATCCTACCATTACGAGGAAGGGATAAAAAATGCACGTATGTGTAGTCAAATCAAATCGATTTCAGCCATGGCCAAATTCCTGGAGAATTATGAGCACGAGAACCAATACCAAAGAAATAGGATGTTAAATTATAAATATCAGAAGTATAATAATAACGCGCCACCAACCAATTCTCATAATAATGATCACAATCGACCTGCGCAGAACGTTAATGCCAATAGGACCCAAAATGAACACGCGAATAATAATTCCAGGGACTACAGTATAATTATCGTGGCAATAACACTTATAATTACCGCGATAGTCGCAATAATAGAGGAGATGGGGACAGACGACCCAATAATTATAGGCATAACGTTAATTATATCTACTCCAGGCCTCAAGGTAATCAGCGACGGTATTATCCAAGGAGTCACCGATATGACAATCATTATGACCAGTCCCGGCGTGAAGACAACTATCCACCTGAAAGAAATTATAGGATAGCGGAACCTAATACGGAGGATCGCACCGAAACTGTACTAAATCAACACAATAATCCAAATGAAAATAGAGAAGAAAAGGTAAGCCCTCATTTAAACTAATAGAGGCAGTGAAAAATAATGAATACCCTTCACTGAACCGTAATCTTGGGGAACAACGACTTGTAACCAAAATTAAGAGTAATCATACCATAACTATAATTAATAACCACTATTTAAAGAATATCAGAGAAGATTTATTGGAAGAGGATAAGAAACATGTAAACAGTAATAGTAATAACGAAATCATATATGTAACAGCAAAATTCTAAAAGACAGTAAGACCAACTTACAAAAATTATTTGAAATAACTATTATATATAAAACGAATTTAGTAAGAAAAAAAAATTACTAAATCCAAAAAGAAATAAAATGAATAAATTCTAAAATACAATAAGAACAAATTATTACCAGTTTTAAAGAGATAATAATTGGAATTTAAAAAGAATTTGAATTTGAATACAACCACTAAATTCTAAAATACAATAAGAACCACTTATTATCGATTTTGAAGAAAAAACACTTGTAAATAAAAGAGAATTTGTTGAACAATAAAATAAATAGAAAAAAAAATGTCATTCAAAATGAAGTAAGTCTGAATTAAAATATAGTTATGAAGAAGGTATTAAGAAGAAAAATAGAATTATTACTAAACGTTTACAAAGAAACAGTGTCATTAATGAATAATGAAACCCCAAGGTTACAGAAGAAAGTGAGAATTATTACTAAATGTTTACAAAGAAATAATGTGAATAATGAATAATGAAACCCCAAGATTACAGAAGAAAGCGAGAATTATTACTAAATGTCTACAAAGAAATAGTGTGAATAATGAATAATGAAATCCCAAGATAAAAGGTTTTTACCTCAAATCTACCTATGCAAAATAAAGAAAGAGAAAAATCATATGACCTAAAATACATACCACATTGCCAAATGAAGGAAACAACTTCAGTAAACGATTGAATGTAACCAATGTAATATTAAAGAAAACAAGAAAGAAAGAGTATTTATGAACATAATTCATTGAAAAATAAACAGCCAAAATAATGAAATACTATAAGAAAAATAATAGTTGAGCTAAGGACTGTATTTAGTCAGAAACACAGTTATAATGATAATCACACAATAACTATTTAGAAAATATTGAGATCAGGAAAAACAAGCGAAGAAGATACTTAGCATTATAATCACAACAAAAATGAAAAACAAAAATAATTACAAATGATAACTGTCAGATTTAATATCAAAGAATATTTAAGGAAACTAAAATGGAATCACAAAGTATGGAGGATAGTAATGAAGAAATATAAAAGCAACAAAGAAAAAAATTTTTCCCAAATATTTATTATTAAGTAATTAAAGAGATTATTAGGAGATTATTATATTTTATAGCTGACTGTAGATGAATTCCAGCAGTACTATATTAAGGTGTGGTGTGGGCAGCAGAGTATGAAGCCAAACAGTGCCTCTCTGAACTGTACCAACGCACATATTAGGGATTGTTAGGGAAATTAAATATTTAAGGAATATTAGAATAGTTGCAAGAATGACCTCAGTTTCCAAAAGAGTAGGACGAAGAAAACAGAAAGAAATTAGATGACAGAAGAATAATTGAGAAATACAGTAATTATAAGTAAAAGAGATGTGAACCTAAAGTATCATTGAATATTGGTAGCCAACTATCAACAAATACTGTTTACAGAAATTAAAAATGATCAAGAATGTTAATTAAAATGATGAAATGTTATTAAATAAAGAATTATTAATACTAGTCTAATGAAGTTACATTGAGAATCCCATCGTCAACCATTAATATTGAGATGAAGAAAAGGCATGTGAAAAAGACAAGTTTATTTGACCTAAACTTCATTCAGGTAAACTAAACTTTTTTAGGAGGGGGAGCATATGTAACGCAACAGAAATGCTGGCATCCATGTTACATAAAAATTAGGTTAACAAAATAATAAACAAGTCAATATCTAACCCCATGATAAAACAAAAGTCTAATAATTACATTTATAATTATAGATAAAGATAAATAAGGATGCAAGGTAGAATTAACGAGAATAAACAAACCTGTAAGTTAGATAATAGTTAATGATCTATGTTCAGTGAAAAGTAAACAAAAATGAAACAATAATTTACTTTATAGCAATAGCAAGTAAGGATTTTGAGTTAAATGATATTATTTTGTGACAACAAATGTTATGATAAAGTTTATGTTATGTTATACCAATTATGTGTTGAGTTAATGAAAGGTAATGAAACAAGATGTATTATTCAATTACTGTTGTAGAATGAAGTGTGAAGCAGCTAGTTAGCGTTAATAGATTTGAATTTTATTATATGTGATCGATAGGTCAAGATAAAATTGTCATTAGATATGGAAAAAATAATTGTTTATGTAAATGTTAATAGTTAAGATTTGATTATATGTATGAATTTATGTAAAAGGGCTATAGATGTTTACCAGTTATAAACACAGGTAAATCCGTTTACAATAAAAGGCCTAACAGCCAAAAACACTATATAACCACTCATAACATAAAGGTTAGGTACATAAATTAATAATAATTAATGAATACGGTTTGAAGAGCTAGGAAAAAACGTTAAATTAGTAATGATATATAATAAACCATATCAATTTATACAAATTATGATAATGCCATAATGCCATGATATCGATTGATAACGTTTAATATCGAAAAGGTAGTAAATATAAAAGAAACAGGCTCATATAAAAAAACCAGCAGAATATGTGTAGAAAATAATAAACCAACTATCGGTAAAGTTATATTCCGATATGATAGCAAATTGATAAGGAATAGACAAAAAATATATGAAATAAACACTATATACCAAAACATGTGGAAGGAAGAAAAATCATGTGTTGCTATGGACTACAGGAAATGAAGCAGTTGTTGATTTTCATTTATTGCTTTTGATGATCTGAATGTGATGAGATTAAAAATCTAGTAACTATCTCATATAATCGGAATATTCTAAAATATTTGACACAATTATAATAAACAAAATACTAAAGATAATATTCTTGAATCTTGCCAGTACAGTTTAACCAAACAAGACTATAGTATGAAATCACAATAGAAAATAAATAACTGGGTTCTACAAGGAAGGACTTGAATTGTCCCATATCCAAAAGGAATTGATGATATATTAAACCAAATAGAAAGAGTTAACTGTATCACAACTAATAATATACACTACACGAGAATTTATAACCTTTCAAATACACGGAACATCACTAATTGCTTCAACCGAGAGAAGAACGTATTTGGATCCAGGAATTGCAGAAGAAGCATCAATCAAGCTGTAAATCAATCCAGCGAGCTGTATTTCCGAGGTGGACAGGACAAGAATTCCATTTTATTAGACCGAAGAAAGAATATTGTACGGCATAATCGTCCAGAACAGTAAATTTATCAATCAACCGCCTACATGATTTGCTTCGTTCTAGTCTGGTAAATTATTATTATATCAATCATATTAACTACACAACACTTCAAATTTGTAAATCTTGCATTCTTATCTATGTATTTTTAATCTTCCCCACAGTTACGAGAACCTTCACACCCTGAATTATGTTAATTACAAATTAAAACACACTATATAACTGAATCTAAATAAAGGATCGGACTAATCAATAATCGATTCACGCAATCTATAGCCCAAGTGTATGTCAGTTAGAACATATCTTATTCAATGTTAAAGAAGTAAACAAATAAAGAACCTTTATATAGTTGCAAAATCTTGTAATTTGGAGTATGATTTAATGAGTTGGGAATAAAAAAGTAACTGACTAAGTATAGAATAATTGGTTAACATAAACAGTGAAATAACCTCTAAGTTTCGTTGCTCCGGTACTACAGCGCTTATAGCGGAATTCTCCGACACCAAAGAGAGAGCGTAAATATACAAAATTATACATAATTCTCTTCAAGGTATAATAGGGTTGAACGAAATTACAGAATAACACCTTAATTATTTAAGTTTCAAGTACACTAACACTGATATTTTTTAGAGAGCTAAGTTAATATTAATTAATTACATCAATATATCCAACAACTCCAAATATCTCAGATATTTAAATAATTAAGTAAATTAAAACGACCTAAGAGAGTAATGACAGGGGAACATACCCGTTCATAGCAACGAATAGGCTTACATTGCGTGACACATTATAAGACGCAAGTCGTCGTCTTATAACAATACATACAAATATTTGACATTAAAAAGTGGTATTTAATCTCAGATATTCTAGTCTTGATTATTTCTAGTAACACATAATAAATACTTTATAATAAAAGAATGGTATCCACACTCAGACATTTCATTCTTGATTAACATTATTAAACATAATAAACATTTTAGAATATTAAAACATTACACTCTATTTTCAACATTAAGGTATAGAGTTCATTTACCTTAATAGGAACATAACACATCTGTTCCTCCATTTTTTAACTTTTCTTGAAATTACTTTTGTGCAGTATTATCTGTTTTTATTTTATATTAGGGATGTATCCCTTGTCACTTCACTTATTAACTACCTGCTCTCTATTTATCCTTCTCATTTCAGTGAATGTTTTTAGATAAAGAGTGGCACTTTCTTAGAAACATTAGTATTTGCCTTTCATGATACTATTTTGCCAAATAGTATTTATGAAGTTAAATTAAAACTTGAAAGTTTTTTAAAGGTACACATTTACAAATTTTAAGCATTTAATACACTTTCTTGAAGTTTATATATTATAATAAAATAACTTGCACTTGTCCACTGTTATTTCTTGATACTATCACTAATCAGTTTTATAGTTTTATATTATCAAGAATTTTATTTATAGAGGACTCTTAAGATTTGTTTTTATTCATTATAATATAACTTTTATGGGTGCTCTTTTACTTATACCTCTAAACTCTTTTGTTTACATTTATTTTACATTTGTTTCTGTTTTTGGGTGTTATACTTTCGTTTGTGACATTTAATTTCTTTTGGGGTTTTCGTTTTCTCCTTACTGGGTTTCCTTTGGGTATTTCTTGTAGTCTTCTTATCCCACTATCTTGTTTCTTCAAAATCATTCCTGTTTATTATGTATCTTGGTTTGTTCAGGGTATTGACTTCCTTATTCATATCCTGTCTTGTTTCTTGAAAAACAGTCTTTATTTTAGGGGTGTCGGTTTGTTCTGGGTTTTGACTTACTCACTGATTCTCATTCTTGGTTTCTTCACTACAATATTGTTTCATTATGTACGTTGGTTTGTTCTGGGTATCTTCCTTACTTACTCCTATCCTACCTGGGTATTTCTTTACTTTATTTTAGTTTTATAATTTATTTTTCATTATACATACTTGTTGCATAGTTGTTTTTTTCTGTATTTTTACTTCTTCAAGTTATGATTGTATTTTATTGTGATACTTATTTGTTTTCATTTGGATTTTTCTTTGATCGTTATTTTAAATGATATTTATTTATGATCATATTTCATTCATTATTAAGTGGATAATCTGTCATGCTACAATATTCATACTAATGCAGAGTGCACAAGGATATAAAATTAAACAACAATATAAACTGCAAGTAACACGTTATATTTTTTAAGATTTTTAAATTTTATTGCGTATTTTTAATTTATATAAGTGCTTATCTACATAATTAATAAAACATTATTAAAAACTGTCAATTTATAAACGTGTTGAAACAAGATCAATTCTTTATCATTGGAGTTTGAGCATTGCCCCATCCATAGAAGACTATCCTTTTCTAAATATGGAAGTCGTCATAATGTGGGCTGCATCCCTCTGAAACAGGAACAATGCCGTATTATAAATACCTGTATTATACACAGTGTTAAAAAAGAATGGTGCCAATATTTGGGAAAAGATTCTACTCGTTAAACTGAAGGAAAAATATACAGTAAATGTATATTAAAAACTGTTTCGACAATAGAATTACTGCAGTTTCTAAATGCATTACTGCTGAATTGAATAAGATATGCAGCTGAAATTTGGTATAGTAGTAAGCGGTCTAGTTCTTATAAGAACAAAACGAACCAAACTGGTATCTTAATAATTTTTTAAGTGGCAGCTGATTGGAACATATTTAATTCTAAATTTTACGTAAATCAGTACCTACAACAAAAATGACTTATTACATAAAACGTTAGAGGTTTCAGTACCTGTCCAGTGATATGGTGTTTATGGAAATCGGAAAAAAATTACGGAGACATTACAATAAAACAGGCCAAGCCACAACTATAAGAAAAAAATAGGTTAACGTTTGCTGATAAAAGAAATGTTACATCCGCGTCAATTTATACACGAATTCCGTTACCAAGGTACAATTGAATTAAGAATAAAAGGGTATTATTTCATGTATTAAGATAGTTTTTGTTGTAAGTACAGATTTTAATGAAATTTAGAATTAAAATTTTCGGTCAGCCAAGACTTTTAAAATGTTTAACGTAATTGTTTGGTTTGTTTGTACTTGTCCGAAACAGTACACGTACTACGTATACTAGATTTCAACTCCACATCTCATTTCGTTTTGCCGTAAACAATTTTTTTTAACATATAGAGATACACAGACGAAAAACGAAATATTTTTCGGCATATGTTTATTGGACATTTTTCCTTAATTTTAAGGAGTCGAATCATTTCCCGAAGATTGGGAACATCTTCTGGAAGCATCCTGTATGCGTACACTAACATTGTACATAGACACAGTCATAATGGGTAACAACGGTTCGGAAAACGGCAATGGCTTTAATCGTGCATAAAATGGATCACTTATTGATTGTACTCAGTGAAACAGAAGGCTTAAATTCACGTGTTAGCAAAATATTAACGTTAGAATCAAAACAATTTTGTTGCTGCAAATAGCATGCATATAGTTTCCAAGTAAGTATAAAAATACGCCTATAATCAAAACTATACTGACATCTATTTCTTATGTGGTGTGTAAAGTATGGAACTAAATAAACATTTTCAGAGTGGAGTTTCGCAAATATTTAGGAAGTTTTCAAATTCATTTTCAAATGCGAGAGTACGTTATAGCCTACTGTTAAAGGTGAACATGCATAGATAAAATCAATATATGAGAATATATTCTAATGACTTGTAATCTTTTGAGGTAAATGCTATACATTGTATATTCAATATTACGAAAACGAGACTTAAACAGTGGTATAATGGTAAGGCTCATCTGGCCTTAGGCGTTTCGGCTTTAGTCGATCTAATTGAAATGAAGATTTTAGTTTGCTCATAATTTAACTTAACATTGAATTTACTGACAATTTACTGATTTCTGAGACATTAAATACTTATTCACATTCTAAACCAGTGCAAGACCATTATGGCTTGCGGATACATAGACGTATATATTATAGAGCAACGTAGGATCTTATATAGTCTTTAATGCATTCCAGGAAATCTCCTAAAAACAGTTTTTATTTCAGGAATAAAATTTAACGTATAAAGAACAAATAAATGTATATTTCTGAGAGATTTCAAGTTAATCATGTTCTCAAAATCCCTACGTAGTGCAGGAAAATGAATGTATCTGTCTCCAAACTAAAATAATTATCAGTAACAACATCGAGTCAGAAATTAATAGAAGGGTTGCCTATATGTGGTACACGGAATATATAGTGAGCATGTAAGATAACATTTATTTCAAGAGACTCTAAACCCGATGATGACATTCGGTCTTCGAATGCAACGTATTAAAACACAATTATATTTGGGGTTGTAGATAGTGACGTAATGTGGGTTGTGGACAGCTTTATGTTAGTCCTACCATCTCCACGGACTCTCTGACTTTGTGATATTTATTAATATAAGTACAGTCAGTTTCATTAGGTGCATAGAAAGAGTGTAGGATCAGCAGACAAAAGAAATATTTTATTAGTCTCTTACATGCATAAACTCGATGAGTAGATTAAAGGATGGAGTAGACCAGTACCAAGGAAGGGTTAATCTAATAAATTTGAAAATTACACTCTTTAGCACGTTTGGATGCGACCACTGAGGAGATAGGGCAATGCATTCCAAACAAAAGTTGCATTACTATTAGCCGCGTTGAAATTATTTATTTTCTGTCCTAACAAGCAAACAAGAAAGAGTAATTAAGACATCACTTAGAGCAAATATATTTTTCCTTATAAATTTTATTTTTTAGGGAAATGCAATAAACTACATATTTCAAACATTACACAATGAAATTTGTTCAATGATGTTACCACTGTTAGCATATAAACGCGACATAGACTATGCCTAATTCTGTCGACATAAAAAATAATTTGTACTTCAAGAAATTCCTTCTCAATAAGTTTTAAACTAAGTTGAATTATAGTACTATTTGTTTCACAATTCCTTTCATTTTACATCCAGGCGTGAGCTGTAAAAATGTAATTTTGACTTACGAAAACAAACGTAATACCAGAAAAAATGAAGTATCCAAGATGTAAATTCTCAGTTCTTCTAAACCTAAAAACAAGCTTTAATTTAATAAATATAAATCTCGTATTTGATGTGTTTTATAAACATTTTGATGTTTACAACACATATTTGTTATAAGTTTAGCACCAATGTGTGTTACTTCTAAAATAGAGCTATAGAGTAAAACCGGTGAGTGGCGCACATTTCGAAAATCGCTAGACTAAGGTTCAGGGTGCACACACACATAATTATAAATAATATATTAATAATATTTTTACTTCCATATTCCTTAAGGAATGGAAGTATGGTGATGGAAAAAAAAATCGTGTTCGAGATTATTGCAGATTCTGATTGTACTACACTCAAAACATGAAAAAAAGTCGTTTTACGAAAAGTGTCTGTGTGTGTGTCTGTCTGTGTGTCTGTGTGTCTATGTGTAGATTTTTTTTCTGTGGCAAACGATAACTGCAGCAAATTCAAACAGAATCAAATAATCTTTTGCATACAGCCCTGATTTGTATAGTACTCACGACCTATTGTTTTTGGTGAAGATCGGTTGAGGGAAAGGGGTAGTTTACCAGTAACGGGTTTTTTTTCTCAAGGGAAATTTTTTTTTTTTTGGCAAACGATAACAGCCGCAAATTCAAACAGAATTAAATAATGTTTCGTATACAGCCCTGAATTGTAGAGTCCTCAAGACCTATTGTTTTTGGTGAAGATCGGTTAAGGGAAAGGGGTAGTTTACCAGTAACGTTTTATGTTTTAACAAGGGTATTTCCTATGGCAAACGATAACAGCTGCAAATTCAAACAGAATCAAAAGATTATTTGCATACAGCCCTAAATTGTAGAGTTCTCAAGACCTATTGTTTTTGGTGAAGATCGGTTAAGGGGAAGGGGTAGTTTACCAGCAACATTTTTTTATCAAGAGTATTTTCTATGGCAAACGATAACAGCCGCAAATTCAAACAGAATCAAATAATGTTTTGCATACGTCCCTGAATTGTAGAGTTATCAAGGACTTTCGATTTTGGTGAAGATCGGTTAAGGGGAAGGGGTAGTTTACCTGCAACTTTTACGTTTTAACAAGAGTAAAGTACTTGAAAATTTATTTAAACTTTTTGAAACAATGGTAATTGTTAAAAATAAAATAATTTTGTTGCCAGGCAATAAAATTATAATTTTTTCATTTTAATGTAATTTAATATTTTTAATTTAATACAGCAATAAAAAGGCAGGTAAGACACACACACACACACACACACACACACACACAATTCACGTTACTTTTGGCCTCACTCATGTTTATTTTCTTACGTTTGCACGCTTTTTAAATGGAAAGTGCCGAAACCCACACCAACATAACGCGTGCAAGCCGAAAAAGTGGACATCAATTTGCTTACTGGCGAAGCTAGTAGTTAATGAATGGGTAGGCAAAAATCTTATCTTAAATTTTTTTTAAGGAATCACTAAAAGGACGGTGGTTCAAATCGGACGCTGAGGTAGAGTTTGCTGTAACCGAATGGTTCCACAAACAGCCGTAAGAATTTTACTAGCAGGGAATCTACAGGTTAGCGCAACAGTGGAACTCATGTCTTAATGTTATTGGAGACATCTTTTAAAATCGTTGAATAAAAAATGCTTTACAGCTCTATACGTGTTTCTATCGAACAATCCTTGTATTAGTCATACAAAATAATACAACTGATTGAACTTCAAATTTTTAAACTTGATTAGTTTTATATATATGTTTAATGTTACACATAATTCAAATAACAATCTTGATCATCTGTTAGTTCAGCGGAATAACAGTGACACCTTTAATAACCGCATAAGATAAACACTTAGAAACAACACAGGCGCTTTAACTTATCTGTTTGGACCACAGAAGTAAGGCAGGCCTCAACGCTCTATGTGTACAGCGCGGGACAATCCCCCCTCCCTACACTTCCCTATCACACCACTACATTGCTTACATACGATGTATACAAAAAACGCTGAGGCAAGTTCAGGTTGCCTCATTCGCTTTAAACGAAATATGCCGAATCTCACCTGTCACCATCTAGCGGTCGCTCAATAAAGCACGTTTCGGTTTAATAAATTTGACAGTCGCAGTAACAATGTATAATCTTTACGTTATGTAGTTCATACGTATTTATAATTTTTATTCTACAGAATTTTTTAGGGTAGCCATTGCCTCAATTGCCTCCATGTAACTTCGCCACTGATATATATGTGTACAACGTTATCGGCAACAAAGAAGTAGTTTTTGTTAAAATTCCTTCCCGGGATATTTGGCCGTAGTCCAATGTTTTCTAAAAAACCAGACATTTCGGCAATGCCATCGACTTCCATCATCAGTGAAAATCGAGTGCGATAACGTGAGGTAGTATACGTTAGTGACCACAGTACTGTGGTTAAGGCTGAAGCAGTAAGTAGAAAGAAGTAGTTTCTATGGTAATATTTCATTTCAAAAATGATTTTAAATATAAATCTTAGAATATGGAAGTCATGTATGGTTCTCCATACCGATATTTTTATAGGCTATTGTGACTATATATTATAGTGTAATGTTGAATTTTAAAAACTACTTTTATTCTCACAAATTCTCATTTTTAAAATCTTATCGGGGCATCTCTTCTTTACATTCCGGGTGCATCACTTAGTAAAAGTATATATAACTTAAACCTAGGACAGAAAGTAATCAAATACTAAATACTTTTTGTATAACTACAATTTTTATGTTGACGAGAAATTAAAAACTATAAAATCCCAAATTTATAATCCCAACATTTTTAAAAGAAATGTTTTTAATTCATTAAATACCTAAACTGTTATAAATTTAAATATTTTTTATTACTTTGCTGTAATATAATCAGTACAAAATACATCAGAGTTAATACAGTATTCATTAACAATACGTTTACACATAGTACTGTGCCGGTTTTTCAAGAAACCGGCAGTCTGTGTAAAAATATAATTTATTAATAATTGTGATTTTTTATTCGCGTGGCCAGTGCGCCGTGTATTGAGTTTTCGGAAGACCAACGCTATCTGTTGACGGAGACGGGTAATTATGTTTCCCGACACAAAGCATTTTTTGCATGTTAGTTCAGTCGAGCCTGGACTTCTGCTGCGCTTACTGCCTGTTCCACTGTGGCAGACGGAGTGGTTATATTTTGTATTTGTTTCTATTCTTCATGCGTGAGTAAGAGCTCATAGATCTCCGGTAAGTGAGTTAAATGTATATATTATTCATTTATTGCAAAAAGTTTAAATTTAAACATAATTAACTTGGATGTGAATGGATAAAAGTTGAAGCGTGCCACGTGGCGTGGTGACCGGAAGTGTATGTTCATTGACAAGTATTTAATTTATTTTAAATACTAAAACAGCCTATACCTTGTATTTTATAAATACCAGTTGTACATGTGAAAAGGGGCGTAAAAGGAAAAAAATTATTATGTATTTTGTGGAACTGGGGAACTTTACTGAATTGTCTGAATTAGCACGTGGTGTTATAAGCTTAATGCCTGTCTGAGAATGTTAACTTTTCATGCATTCATTATGTTATGAATTATAATATAATACATTCATATTTCGTTATGAATTTATATCCAATTATGAAGCATTGAGGCCTTGTGTGTGGTCTAGGAATTTAAAAACCAAAAGTGAAAATGTTAAACGTGATAAGATGAACATAGTGAGATTGGTTTGGGATGGTATGAGTGTGTTATGGTTTAGTGGTCAGTCAATTAATTATTATGAATCCTTAGGGTTCCCAATTCAGTCGGAGATGTGAGCCCCCGCATGTGGTAATTACAACTTCCACAATGACTTAAAAAACACCTAGACTCTCGTCTCTTGGCTGCCAGAGGAGGAACAACTGCATACCATGCCACAGTACCAACGGGGAACAATCTGGACCAAAGTCAGGTGATATTTAAGCTTTTTTAACTACACTAGGCCTCTAGAGAAAACACCATGTGTTGTGAATTTAACCATTCATAAAAAAAAAACTCAAGTTATACTTCATTGTGCTCACGTCCAGCTGGACAGAATTTTGGCTGCAAACTTTCCGTAAAATAGTGCTCATAATGTAATTACGCTCCAGATTAATTGTAGGCCTGGTCGCAGGCATGTGTCCGGCGGTCATTAATTTTATGCTTTATTTTTTTTACGGTGATTCTGAATGGAGTTGTAAATGTTTGTGGGGAATCTGTATTTTAGTGAAGTAGGTGGGTGCTGTTTGTAAATGCTGGAGGCTAGACCGGCTGGTCTGGTTCCTATTACAATCTTGGGTATTTCTGCTAGTTAAGTATTTTAGATATTTCATAAATGGGTTGGGAGTTTTTTGTTTTTTAATTTGCGTTAGGCCGGTTCACACAGTTTAACCTGGGGTAGTCACCTGTTGGTGCAGATCTATGCAGGCACTGGACATGTTACCGTATGTTGGGTCAAGCTCTGACACATGTCCGCGGCCGGGTCAATTCAGATTTTCTTTAACTTTTTATATTTCTATAAAATTAAAAATCTTACAATTTTCATAAAGTTATACAGGCTGTACTGACACTCAAATTTATTATTGTCTTTTATTGCTGTTATGATCAATTCAGATTCTCTTTAAATTTTTATATTTTTATAATATTAAAGATTTTACAATTTTCATAAGACTATACAGACTGTACTGGCACCTTAAATTTATAATTGTAGTTTCTTCTTATCATGGCAAGTCCAGATTTTCTCTACATTTATGTATGTATTTTATAAAACAATACAGGTACGTGAAAATTTCTAAATGGGGTGGTGATAAGAATATACAAGCTGTCCGCCAGGTTTTATAATTGTAATTTGTCTGTGATTCTGTGATGTATAGGCATGTATGTTGTATAATGTATTGTTGAATTACGTGTTGAAATAATGAATAAGATTGATATATATATATATATATATATATATATATTGCGACAGTACAGATAAGTGCTGTACTGAGCATTGAATATAAAAATTTAAATATACATAATACATTGTAAAATAATTAATAATGTATTAGAAGGAAGCATGTCAGGGATTGCAAGCTTGGCTCAGACAAAAATATGGACAGGTGTTTCGACCTGAATCGACTTGTACACACACACAGATGTAACTGAAAGTGTGTACAACAGTATTTTGCATGTGTGTGTGACGCAGGTCTATGCAGGCGAGTTTGCTACCCCAGTATGAATAATTGCGTAATTACTGTTTTTCCGTAATTACTCATAAACTATAAATAAGGAGTAAAATCCTAAGACACAATAAAATGTAATAAAATTAACTACATACTGTGTACGAAAACCACGTGAAAGGGACACACCGTACGAGTGTAGTGGCGAAATAACTGTGTACAGTTCGAAAGGGTTAAGCTACAATGTCCAAAAGTACAGTGAACATGTGTAGTGAAAATAGTTATAAGATAGGTATAAGAGTATACTTACAGGACTCTGCAATTCGTAGAAATATAAGATTAGCGAAATTGACGAGGAGTGGGGGAACAAAACCCAGAGACAATTTCAGACATGTCGATTTCGTACAACTGCAGGTGTTAACCAAGACGTGGGTATAAATAGGACACACACGCTACAGTTGTATCTTTTTTTATCACCCACAGTTGCAGCGGAAGCTTCTGCCGTGTTGATGAAAAGGAGGATGAAAATGTGATTGGAGAGGAGGTTCGTAAAGAAGTTTGTGAAGGAGCTGGTGACGAGGGTGGTGAAGAAATTGGTGAGGATCTGGGTGAAGATGCTGTTGAAGATGGCTCAGATGAGCAACCGAAGGAGGGTGAGGATGCGCAGTGTTGTGATGGCGATTTGGATTATGGGGACGAAGAAGGGGAAATTGTGGAAAAAGAAGAAGTGGAAGAGGAAGAAGAGGGCTATAAAAAAGAAGGAATAGAAGAAGAAAGAGAATCAGGGGAGTCAGAAATAGAGGATATAGATGATGAGGATAATCCAAAGCGGAATGAAAGTAGTGATATAAGTTGCCGTGATCCTGATTCAGAAGAAACAAATCAGTACAGCTCAACACGAGATAATTTCTCAGTGTGTGATATCCGGAAGGAACGAGTACATAAAGTCTGTCAGGGAAAGGTGGGAAGAAGCGTGTAATGGGTAGCGGGTAGATGTTCCCCACAGTCCCAGTGGTGTTCGTCTACTTCAGGGATGCGCCACTGCCTACGCGAGCCTTGGTTTTCTCCACTCATCCTTTACCTCGGAGGGAACGATGTCCTTACCCTTAGTCCTCGCTCTTTAAACGTGCAGAAGATCATGTCCAAAGTTACTTCATTAGAAGATATTATTTGGAACACGTACACTTGGCTTAGTTTACTGAAATATTTACTGCAAGCCTGTTAACTAAATTGAAGACAAATGTATACTGTTTCCGTTCTTAGTTTAATCCTGATGTAACGAAACCCACTGGCTCATATGAAACGCTAAGGTCACGGGCGTTGACACTGTTCACACAGTAATGTGTTACGCACATGTGCAGAATGTCTGTAGCCTACAGTCATGTGAATGTTCATAGTGTAAAGTGATATGAATACATAGTAGGACTTTATCACCGCTGATTGAAAATATTGATTAATAGTTAGCGTTTCAGGGTACAAGTGTAAAGAGTATGAGTGTCTCAGTCCTACTTATTTGCTGTGTTTGGTTTAAGTTGGTAAAACGCCTTTAGTGTAACCCACGCCTTTAGTGTAAGCTGGTGAAACGTATATTGATTTAAAAAAAAATGTACACCCACTGTTTTTAATAGCCATAATGTGTGTCTATTACAAAGTACAAATGGAGTAAACCACTAAAAAGTGGCGAAAAGTAGTATTTAACGTTTTTAATATGTTAAATGAAAATACCCGACTCTTGCTATCAAAGACTTAGAAAACATTACTCTCTAATATACTGGTGTTTTAGAAAGTAGTGTTCAAAAGTCAAGATTAGAAACACAGCAAAACTCGTTACGCAGGAAAGGAAAGAAAACGCGAGAATACTGTATTGGTAAATGCGATGAGTTCGTTAAAACGGCTATACCTTGTAAAGTCGATAACTTTTTTCCGTAATTATGCTCCAGCCCTGAAAAACTCTTATTAAAAGTTAATAATGGTCGCGATTTACCTCATATGGGACGTACCAGCCTCCATAGACTTTTCAAATCTATGGTCTTTGAAATTATAAAACAAAAAAATAACTTAAAGTCAATCAAGAAGTTCAGGACGGAGAATCGCCACATTTTTTACCTCGGTGAGACGTGTATTCACAAAGGAGACACGACTAGTAAAGTACGGAGTGATTCCCACAATCATTACGACAGGCTTTCTGTCAGATCTGTCAATGGGAATAAAACACCACATAAGAAAGTGAAGCGTGTTATATTACTTCATATCGGTAAAGAACGTGGGTTTATACAAAGGGTGACTTCTGTTCGAGTCTAAAATGTGGGGATTATGTTTCTGAAATGAATAGTGATATTTTCAAAAATGGTTTGAAACGATTGTTACATTATTACCAAACAATAGTGTAATCATCGTGGATAACTCCCCATATCATTCCGAATAGTCCGTGGCAAAAATCTGATATTGTCGCGTAGCTCAACTTAAAAAAATATACGTTTTAAATGAAGTTCGGTCAAAACTGAAATATTAGAGATAGTAAAACAAAATGAGCATAAATTTAAAAAGTTTTTAGTAAATGATATTGACGAAAAATCGGGACATGCCGTTTTAAGACTTCCTCCTTATCAATGTATTCTGAATCCAATTGAATTAATATGGAATTAATATGGAGCCAGTTAAAAGGATATGTTCCCCGTCACAACACAACATGTAAGCTGCATGATGTAAAGCAACTAATACAGAATGCGGTAAATGAAATAACGGCGTACAAGTGGAGGTATTGTGTCAAGAATCTATTCAAAGAAGAAGATAAGCTATGGGAATTGGACCAAATTACCGATGACGTCGTGAACAATCTTATCACTAACACTGCTGACTCAAGTGATGATTCAAGTTCCGACACTGGTATGGAAGGGATTGAGTTACTGTCTGACAACAGTTAATAATACACAGTACACTGGTAAGTGGTTATCACGGCTTCTATTTTCGCTTTAAATAAAGGCCTACTTAATTTTTTTCTTGTGATATTTAAATAGTGAATAAAAACCCATTACCTCTCGCTTTTACAAAATTTTTCATTGTCGTTCTAAAAAATTACTTTGATCCGGAATTTAAAAATTATGATAATTTACATGTGTTTATACAGTTTCGACATTAAATGTACCCTGCCTCTACTGACACACGTCTCTGTGTTCTCTGAGTGTGACACGCCTCTAATTAAAGCAGCAAATAGCGTTCCAGATGTGCCACACCTGTTTGTTTACATAATGATATCGAGCTGTTCATAGTTCAACTGAGAAGTGTGGAACTATGTTGTTAATTTCCAGTTACTGAAACTGCAGTAATACATCCTTTGTTGGCAACTTATTTATTGAACTAAAGTAGTGTATATATTTTTGTCTTTCTTATTGATTCACAGAATGTCTCTATTAAGGCAAATATCAAAGAAACTTTACTACACAATGTTTTCTCAGACATGACTACATTTTATTTAATTTAGTTAAACAATTTGCGTTTGATCGTATGATAAGTAACAATTTTTTAAAACATTATTGTGTTTAAATCTTTTGTTTAATAAGAAAAAAATATCGGTATGGAGAACCATACATGACTTCCATATTCTAAGATTTATATTTAAAATCATTTTCGAAATGAAATATTACCATAGAAACTACTTCTTTCTGCTTACTGCTTCAGCCTTAACCACAGTACTGTGGTCACTAACGTATACTACCTCACGTTATCGCACTCGATTTTCACTGATGATGGAAGTCGATGGCATTGCCGAAATGTCTGGTTTTGTAGAAAACATTGGACTACGGCCAAATATCCCGGGAAGCAATTTTAACAAAAAACACTTCTTTGTTGCCGATAACGTTGTACACATATATATCAGTGGCGAAGTTACATGGAAGCAATTGAGGCAATGCCTACCCTAAAAAATTCTGTAGAATAAAGTTATAAATACGTATGAACTACATAACGTAAAGATTATATATTGTTACTGCGACTGTCAAATTTATTAAACCGAAACGTGCTTTATTGAGCGACCGCTAGATGGTGACAGGTGAGATTCGGCATAGTTCGTTTAAAGCGAATGAGGCAACCTGAACTTGCCTCAGCGTTTTTTGTATACATCGTATGTAAGCAATGTAGTGGTGTGATAGGGAAGTGTAGGGAGGGGGGATTGTCCCGCGCTGTACACATAGAGCGTTGAGGCCTGCCTTACTTCTGTGGTCCAAACAGATAAGTTAAAGCGCCTGTGTTGTTTCTAAGTGTTTATCTTATGCGGTTATTAAAGGTGTCACTGTTATTCCGCTGAACTAACAGATGATCAAGATTGTTATTTGAATTATGTGTAACATTAAACATATATATAAAAACTAATCAAGTTTAAAAATTTGAAGTTCAATCAGTTGTATTATTGTGTATGACTAATACAAGGATTGTTCAATAGAAACACGTATAGAGCTGTAAAGCATTTTTTATTCAACGATTTTAAAAGAAGTCTCCAATAACATTAAGACATGAGTTCCACTGTTGCGCTAACCTGTAGATTCCCTGCTAGTAAAATTCTTACGGCTGTTTGTGGAACCATTCGGTTACAGCAAACTCTACCTCAGCGTCCGATTTGAACCACCGTCCTTTTAGTGATTCCTTAAAAAAAATTTAAGATAAGATTTTTGCCTACCCATTCATTAACTACTAGCTTCGCCAGTAAGCAAATTGATGTCCACTTTTTCGGCTTGCACGCGTTATGTTGGTGTGGGTTTCGGCACTTTCCATTTAAAAAGCGTGCAAACGTAAGAAAATAAACATGAGTGAGGCCAAAAATAACGTGAATTGTGTGTGTGTGTGTGTGTGTGTGTGTGTGTGTGTGTGTGTGTGTGTCTTACCTGCCTTTTTATTGCTGTATTAAATGAAAAATATTATTTTACATTAAAATGAAAAAATTATAATTTTATTGCCTGGCAACAAAATTATTTTATTTTTAACAATTACCATTGTTTCAAAAAGTTTAAATAAATTTTCAAGTACTTTACTCTTGTTAAAACGTAAAAGGTTGCTGGTAAACTACCCCTTCCCCTTAACCGATCTTCACCAAAATCGAAAGTCCTTGACACCTCTACAATTCAGGGACGTATGCAAAAAATTATTTGATTCTGTTTGAATTTGCGGCTGTTATCGTTTGCCATAGAAAATACTCTTGATAAAAAAACGTTGCAGGTAAACTACCCCTTCCCCTTAACCGATCTTCACCAAAAATAATAGGTCTTGAGTACTCTACAAATCAGGGCTGTATGCAAAACATTATTTGATTCTGTTTGAATTTGCGGCTGTTATCGTTTGCCATAGAAAATACGCTTGATAAAAAAACGTTGCAGGTAAACTACCCCTGCCCCTTAACCGATCTTCACCAAAAGCAACAGGTCTTTAGTACTCTACAAATTAGGGCTGTATGCAGAACATTATTTGATTCTGTTTGAATTTGCGGCTGTTATCGTTTGTCATAGAAAATACCCTTGTTAAAAAAACGTTGCCGGTAAACTACCCCTTTCCCTTAACCGATCTTCACCAAAAACAATAGGTCTTGAGAACTCTACAATTTAGGGCTGTATGCAAATAATCTTTTGATTCTGTTTGAATTTGCAGCTGTTATCGTTTGCCATATGAAATACCCTTGTTAAAACATAAAACGTTACAGGTAAACTGCCCCTTTCCCTTAACCGATCTTCACCAAAAACAATAGGTCTTGAAAACTCTACAATTCATGCTGTATACGAAACATTATTTAATTAAGTTTGAATTTGCGGCTGTTATCGTTTGCCAAACAAAAAAATTTCCCTTGATAAAAAAAACCTGTTGCTGGTAAACTACCCCTTTCCCTCAACCGATCTTCACCAAAAACAATAGGTCGTGAGTACTATACAAATCAGGGCTGTATGCAAAAAATTATTTGATTCTGTTTGAATTTGCGGCTGTTATCGTTTGCCATAGAAAAAAAATCTACACGCAGACAGACAGACACACAGACACACAAACACACAGACACACAGACACACACACACAGACACACACACAGACACTTTTCGGAAAAAGGACTTTTTTTCATGTTTTGAGTGTAGTACAATCAGAATCTGCAATAATCTCGAACACGATTTTTTTTGCCATCACCATACTTCCATTCCTTAAGGAATATGGAAGTAATTATCTCGTTTTTAACTTTTTCTTATACACATGAACTTTAAAAACTTTCTATATTATTTAACTCAAGATTTTCTAAATTATTTAATAATTATACTTTACACATAACTACAGAAATCACAGTTTCTTCCTAAAAATACAATTTGTGTGTGTGTGTGTGTGTGTGTGTGTGTGTAGGTGCACACGTACTTGTGAAAGACAGGATGCCTCTTATGAGAAACAAAATCAATTGGTTAGTTTCAGGTCTCCTGCTGTTTAAAGAAACGGATGAATATTGTCTTATATATTTTTTCAGAAACCAACAAGTTTGTTTTTGAAGTTTTTTATTATTCTTGTAATAGTGATTTTGCACTTGCCTATGTAGAGAATAAGCCTCTTTATTATCTCAGGGTTCTCATTTCTTTAGGACGAACAAATGTAAAGAGAGATTAAAGAAAAGTGGTTAGTTAAGGAAATTAAGATACGTTTTTGTGACGAAGAGCTGAGCTGTATATATGCGTAAACACAGGATGTGCAACGTAAGCAGATTAATAAGAATGTAAAGCTCAGTGGTATGTATTTATCTAGCCGTATACCTTAAATTCACTGATCATATGAGACGTGGATGAGCTTATTATTCGCAACTTTGGTTTGATAATCGTTGTGACGCAGTAGTGTTAAAGTCATAAAATTTGATCTGAATGGAGGTCATTACTTTACTTACAGGAAACGTTTCTTCACGAGTATTGTGGCGAAGTGTTAATGTGTTTTATATTTGTGGGGAACAATTGTAATGCAGTATGTTTTATACTCGTTGACATTATTATTGCGTGTGAACAATTTTTATTTGATTCGTTGTAAGAGACTATCTTGTTAATTGCAAACAGTTTAATCGTGATAATTAAAGTTGGTGATTAGTGACTTAATTGGTGACTTGTATTTACTTTTTCTCTGTACCATACGACGTTCAGGAGACCGTTGTAACAATATCTATAGGCCTGTATTTAATGTTATTCACAAATACATGTAACTGAAAACAAAATATACAGTTCTTTTTTTTTAAACGTAGTTCGCAATCTTTTTAAAAGCGATCCAACATTTGCAATGAGTGTTGAGACATTACTACACACACAAACTAAAGAGACTACAGATACAGATACTGTATTTTCAGTAAAATTATTGATAACTTATCCCTAAATAGACTTTTACAAATTTTTTTTTAATTTGAAGTTTCATTCTAGTTAAACGAATAGCGTAGTAAACGTTAAATTATAATTATGGGTTAAAATACCCTTCAGATGATTTCCGGCTGGTTTTTACAAATTCCTGATCCCTTTTTAAGGCCCTGGTATCTTGAAATCTTGAAATTTCCAAACGCTTACGGTGAAATTAAATTTTGGTTTAATTTGATACCCCAAATGGATTTTCCGATTATTTGCACAATCTATTTTCGCAACTATTTGTGACATACATCAATTAGACAGATAGGTAGACAGGTACTCAAATGCCAAACGATCCAGCTTAAACTGATGACTCTCTGTGCTCGTTCAATTGAATACACATTACGACATGATTATTACACTTACTTTTAGGAGTGGAAACTGACGTAGAAAAGAATACTTATTTATTTATTTTCTGTGTTCACACGAATCTAATCATTAGTCTGAATATTATATATTGAATACGTTTCAACTTGCTGTCATCTTTAATCAAGGCTTGAAACTGGCTATATCTAAGGGGTCTTGTTGCTACAATAAAGCTCATCGTAAAGAACTTAAGCTAAAGAAGCTATTACACTCAGGCGTGATTACAAGTATTTTTTAAAGATTGTTTTCAGTTCTTAATTTACTTAATTATTCAATGTTACTTTTAATTTTGCGGCAACTAGTTGTAACATCATGTTTTCCTTCTTTCGTTAACTGTTTTTTATTTGATAAATACTATGTCCATTTTAGTTAGTCAAGTTCTTATCTGTCCACGAGACCAAACTCAATAGTTTCGATTTGAGCTGTAGTACACTCTGCTTCAGGTGTTAGCAGTTTTACGTTTTCCTACTTAAAAATATGTAGTCCTATCATTGAGTAGAACATTTGTTGTGTTTCTACGAAAATATTACGGATCTAGTTGCAGCACTTTAATAAAACGACTTAACTTTTTGAGAAAACCATCTTTTCTCCTTAAAAATACTGAATTGCTGTAGATACGTTTTATATTTTGTATTTTCTATGGGAAAGTTTGCTATTAAAGAAACGTTCATTTTACTGACTTTATTTCCAATATTCACGTTTTTTATGTAGAACTCAGTGAATTGTTGTAATTAAATTTCATAAGCACAGTCAAGAGGGAAGAAAGTGTAAGTCTTCAAAAAGGCGATACCCCAGTGGTACAAAAAACTAGCATCTTTTCAATGACATTTTCAAAAATGATAAAAAAATATAGTGTTTAGTCAGCAAACTTTGTTGAGAATCATTGGGGATGATTTCTTAACTGTTGGCCGGATTCTGCATAGTTCCTAGCGCTCTCCTCCTTTCCTTACAAAGGGATGACTTTACGCTACTGTATTTTGGTATTTGGTTCACCTAGTTGAGTCCCTGTTTGTAAAGTAGTTGAAATTCATGCCGGAATACGTGGTAAACATCCGTGTTTAGTTTGTGATGATTTTTTAAGTTTTCGAATACTTTTGATACCACTGATTCTGCCAAAAGTGGCACCATAAGATAATCTACGAATCCATGATTCTTCTGTTCCTTGTTTCCATGGACCTTCAACACGGTAATGTTTTTTATTCGTACAAACTCAAAACGTAATATACTGATTTGAACGCTTAACCCTTTACTGACAGCCCTTGTAAAGAGGCTTCCTTTCATTGAAGTAACGGCCTTCATTCAGATGAAAATTCATGACTTTAACGCTACTGTGTCACAACGATTGCTAAACCAAACTTGAGAATATTAAGCTCACCTACGTATCATATGGTGAACGGATTTAAGATATGCAGCTAGATAACCCCATACCAGTGAGCTATGCCTTCTTATCAATCTGCTTAGATCGCACATCCTGTGTGTATACACATATACAGCTCAGCTCCACTTCACACTAACGTATTTTAATTTCCTTAATTACATATTTCTTAATAAAGTACAACTGTTCCTTTAAACAGCAGCAGACCTTAAATACTTAACTACTTCTAACAAAGTAATTTTATTTCTCATTAACAGGTAATCACGCGCGCTATCACTGTTTGTCTTTCACTCTCACAGGCACGCGCTCACACACACTCGTAGTTTGAGAGTGAAAATGTGATTCTGTAGTTATGTGTGGTATATTAAAAATTATAGAATATATTAAATAAAAATAATAATAATATTATATTTATAAAATTAATCGTTGGTTTTATCCTTGAAAATGAAGAAGAAGATAAAGAAAAAGATAAAATTAGATACTGTTATTATAAAATAAATTATAGATAATTAAAACGGTTAGTGCACAGCTAAACTACAAGACTATTAAATGTAATCGGTAAATTAGAAAGTTGAATAATACCTGGTCAAAGTGTGACCAAGTACAGAAAGCAGGCGTACATATATTGTAGTGTGGTTTACAGAAACAATTTTAATTATCTAAATAATTCAAGAAGACAACAAGATAAGTGGGCGCT
Source organism: Magicicada septendecula (assembly GCA_034769895.1). Taxonomy (NCBI): domain Eukaryota; kingdom Metazoa; phylum Arthropoda; class Insecta; order Hemiptera; family Cicadidae; genus Magicicada; species Magicicada septendecula. Next base: position 287,093,432 of record CM068370.1, on the reverse strand, counting down.
ACGAGAACGGACAGTTTGTTGATAGGCACTCAGAGCACGGGTGCTCAAGACACGAGCGCCCTGAGCACGAAGCCCTCTGAGCACGCTACCATAGATTGTGTAAAGTTTTTATCGACGATCTGTTTGATAAAAATGATTTAATAAAAATACTGGGTGATAGTATTAAGTCATCCTTATGGTCATTTGAAACTCCTAGTTACTATAACGAAAATCCATATTTACGGTACATGTACGGGAATGTTTCCATTTTGTAGTTTTAACTAGTGGGGTGGCTCACTCTTCCAGCCGCACCAGTACGTGCGAGCCTCTCCATATAGCGAATTGTCTCAACTAAACGTACAGAATTTTATAAAGCAAACAATAGACACGAGTCGAATTAAATTCACCCTTGGAACAGACCAGCCCCATGAAGACACACATAATGAGGATGATGAAATATGTTTGACACTTTTTCCCCGAAAGTCACAAATTTGGTCAATACTGCAAAAACCTTACCTTTACCATATATCCCTGCATTTACCAAGTTGATCTCTCCTTCTACCTTCCCCACACGGATAGCTATATCGTGGGACTGAGAATAACCTCGTGCGTGGTGTGTCATCGTCCTTGTCCTCGTTCTCGTCCTCGTCCTCGCTTCTGGCTACGAACGCTCTTAAAAATCTGAAATAGGGTAAAGCAAAAGTTACTTTGCCATATATATTAAATCCAACTGTATTCCGTTACTGTAATGTAATTTTCATAAATTTCTTGTTATCGTAATCATAGTGTTTTGTTATGATTTGTCTTTGTTGGGGTAAGATAATAGCCTATATTGTATAAACGTGTTTTATTAGGGTTCATAAGCAGATAACAGAGTTCAGAATATATAAGCCTACGCAAATACGCAATTATAAGCTCAGAACAATCTTAACGCAAACAATTTGCGTGTTGTGTTCTACAGTTATGATCAGCGCTATGGTAATGAATCTACACTTCTTTAACTAACGTCCATCCTATAATACAGAAAAAGTCATTAAATACAATTAAAATTACATTGGTTATGCTAACAACTAAAATGATTATAACATAGCTGCAACTTGGCGTTACAGGAAAAGGGCTATTAAAATTAGAAATGGAAAATGTGTTAAAATCTCTCAGTACCTGAAAAATACCGAATTCAAAAGCATTACAATCAAGATTGCCAGATATCTAGAAGAATGTGGTATTGAAGTAATATCATGGAGAACATTCCGAAATACAGGGTACAAGGTACCGACAACTGAGTGGTATAACTCAGTCTTATGTATCACCAAAGAGCTGAGTTAATAGATCACGCGCTTTAATTGCACGTGTAAGCAGAATACTACTACCGAATTAATAAAGAAACTCCGTCGGTTTGGCAAATGTCATTGGCGTTTGAAATAGTAGTTGGTCTATTGCGTATGAGCTTACTGAATTCTAATTGTACCAAATTGTTTTCAAAGAAGTAAATCATGTTAACGTTTAATTCACTGAAATCATGTCTCATGTATACATTCGTTTCACGTTTATTTAACGTTCCACAAAAGTATTAAACTAATAGTTACTTTTAAAGAAAAATTGCAAAAATTTACTCTGTGGGTGAAAGTGAGGTTGCACAAGTTAAAGCAAAGAAGTCGAGAGGACGTGTATAAAAGGCACGTGCACTAGTGGCACGTGTGGACTTACCTACTTCCGCTTACGTCGGGGAAATCGGTTTTGCAGAATCGGTCACCTGGAGGACATTCTCTAATTTTAGAGAAATAGTCTGACCGTTCTATCTCTTCCAATACAGGAGGACCAACCACGCGGTGTATGACATAATATGGCTCCAACAACCTAAAACAGATAAAAACGTAATTATGCTACACTCACTTGTTGCACACACCACTAGTCACTGTGACCCCGATTAGCCACGATCGTGGCAGTTACGATCTGATGATGAACGGGTTCGTTCGAAAGCGCTAATCGGGGTCACAGTGACTAGTGATGTGTGCAACAAGTGAGTGTAGCATAAATTTATTTAACCACTAATAAAATTTGTAGTTTAAAACGTATTGTTGCATTATTAAATGTAGATACAATAAATATAACTATCTGCACTCACACAAATGTACGTGGCATCAAAATTAAATTCTTTACCAATTACACGTCATATTTACTAAGTTTTTTAAATCTGTATAACTTACGACATGAAAAAACTTTAAAAAAACGTAATGCTTGCACCACTTTCTTATTACAATACGGAGGTTATAAGTTTTGAGAACTACAGTTGGTAAATTTGTAAGTCGATGAAAGCACCTGCCTGATACACTTACCTACAGAAATTAAAATTAGGTTAGCTTTACTTAAACTACATCTACATTTGTTTGCCTTTCTTAATGGATATATTAGTTGCTTATGAACCTTTCTCTATTTTATTTTCATTTTCCATTGAGCAAAGAGACCTATGTGTAACGGATAGGACTATACGACATGTCCTTTATCTCATATATTTGACATGTTTTCATAAACAGTTCCAACGCTCTCAGAGTGGAGAAAAACATTGAAGTAAATCTTGAAATGTACATATGTAACATAAATACATCTTTCGATGTTATGCAGATTATGAAGTGTTGTGACGTCACTAGTATAAAAAAACTCCTAAAATCATTTAATATAACTAATATTATTAATTACAAAGTGTCTCATAAAAACGGAAAATTTTTATAATTGTGTTAGGATTGGGACATTGGTAGCACAGAGTAATTTATAAAACCATGTAGGCGAAATCTCGGCGTTTAGTTGTGATAGAGAATTAGAGTAGGCCTACTTCATGATGTGCTTGGTCTATCATAGCATTTTACAGAAACACACTGGCTTAGATAATGAACTACATGAAATTGTATTACTTTGCTCTCTGTCTGTCTCTGTCTGTCTCTCTCTCTCCCTCTCTCTCTCTCCCTCCCTCTCTCTCTCTCTCTCGCTCTCTCTCTCTCTCTCTCTCTATCCCTCTACACACCACACACCACACACACGCGCGCGCATGCGTTTCATCAGATTTTTGGATATGAAATTTTCAAAGTGACTACGTTTCGTTCCGTAGTCCCGGATCATTTTCAAATCGTACTGATCTCGATTGGCTACGGAGTGCGTCATATATCTGACTTCCGTTAGGTTTGTTATCAAGGGATCTTTCGGTAGTGAGAGTAAGCGTCTTATGTCGTTCTGTTGTCTGTTGTTCTGAGAAAACTTTTAATTATGAATTTATAATTTAACGATAATTTAGTAGCAACTTCTGTAGTAGTATTCATTTCTTACATTGACCTCTGCCTGTCTTTTTCGTACTATTGGGTATTTGTCGGTCTATCTAACCACAAGGAAGGTTTTACTGTACCATGCTCACTGCCTTTCTCTCGAGGTTGTCCATGAAAAGGTTTGCGATGGTCGGAAGTAATAACTGATGCTCTTTCCATTAGCTTGTATAAATGATTGTTCTAAAGTAGGAGGAGGTCATACAGTGTTTTGTTAGTTCCATCATGTACCGATTCGCTTTTTATGTAGATTGTATTATCTGAAGTCCTTCCAAAATCGGCGTGTTTGTGAAAAGTGAGATCACATCAAACAAAGTATCTAAAGAAGAGATAGCTAAGTCCGAGAGTCGCTCTTTTAGAATAAACGAGTATTTAAAATGTAACATTTTTCGGTAAATGGTTGCACATACGAGGGGGTAGATGTTGTGTGATACAACGTACAACACATACTGTCCGTATGCTTTGGCGATTTTAGGCTAGTCGTATATTTTCTTTCTTTTTCCAGTGGCGGCTGAAAATGACTAACCGTGTCTTTTTACGTTGTGGGGTCTACAATTAAAAGTAGAAAATTTCATAAAATTTCTCAGAGCCAGAAACTCACCGACAGCCAAAGCATTAGCCCCGAGTTTCAAGACGCCTACAATCTTGTGGTATTGTAGTGTTATCATTTACAGCACCCCGAACACGGAGTACAGGGAAACAAGCAACTGAGCGGAGTGAAAAAGTCTTACCTCTACACATAACAAGTACACTAGAACAAATATTCTATTGTTTATATTTGTTGATAGAATCACAGTAGTTTGTTGCTTGGATACAGGATGAGTTGTGCGGGATACGAGAAACTTGCGCCGAGTGTATCAGACGGTCTTGGGCTACTCGATACAGTACACATTCCGTTGCGTACAAACTTTACACAGTTTTAGTTAAACGATAAAGTTTTCTAAAGAAAAAGTTTGTTTTGACATTCAATGTGAAAAAAATGGCTACAGAATTTCGTTTGTTTTCAGTTTCACGTAATTATTGAATGATTAGATACAAAGTGTAACATGTTTTTAGGCGCTAAGTCTTATCAGATTAGGATATTAAGTTTTTTTGTATACAGCGTGTTGTAAAGAGCATCATGTGAAACGTAATCTAAGTAGCCGTGGGCAGTAAAAAATGAAATTAAGTTGAATATATTTTTATTTACCTTATAATTAGGCTCAAATATGATAACTCGTTATTGGAAAATTGTTATTCATCATCACCTTCTTCTGCCTCATCTTCTTCACCATCTTCTTCTTGTCCATATTCAGGGGTCACAGGGTCACATATTATGGTTAATAAAAACGCTGATAGCCCTTCTTCGTCGACGTTTATATTTCACATTCTTAAAGCAAACCAGAAACCGCCATCGTTCTATACAATTTAAGCAGTGCCTCCTTGAATATATAATTTTTAAACTTTTATATTTGTGTTACACATATTGTAGAATATTAATATTTCTTTGACACAACAAGCTTATGTAAATTTGAAGTCTTTAACCCATTCTCATCACGCATATTTCTCTTCTCGTTTGTCTGCACATGTTGTACAGATCTCCCACTACATCCGATTTAACCTTTTCTATTCTGCAATTTTCTTTGCACGTCTCTTCTGCTCCGTTCCATACATCAGTATTACAACCCCCACATTAGAATTGCCGTGGAAGATTGTTTGGTGCCTATTCCCCAGACATCATCATGTTTACTGGCTAGTTCAAACATTTTTATTAGTATCTTTATTTCAAAACGTCTTAAATCTTTTCTATTCGTTTTCTAGACTCAAGAAACCGTTTATACGTCGCGGAGGATCGCGCAGCGGGCAGGGGATCGTCAAATTGTCTGACCAGAAGTCTGCGGGGGAAGAACTTCAACGGGCGAACAACTGCAGCAAGGCGAGCTGCTGGATGAATTTGTGTGAAGATGTCAACAGGACCTCATGGACACGGGGGTATAAGTTTGTCACTTAAAAGCTTAGAGTCTTCATGACCACCGGTTCAATGAATTAGGTGACCACGGAGAAAATCATAAGAACTCCTTTCCCCACCCACCCGGAACGAGGCGGGACCGATTTTGGGAACCTTGGAAGATTTTTTTCTATTTTTACAGCTAAAGAGTTGTAGATGGCAGTCAGAACGATGAAGAACACGATAGATCTTAGTCCGAAGTACCTCCTTCAGACGGTGGACAATTACCTCGGGGACAGAGCACTGCTGTATGAAACGCAGGAAGTACAGCGGCAGATGGCTATAATGCCAGGGCGTCCCAGGGTTCAGTCCTTGGGCTGGACCTCTGGACGTATGCTACGACAACCTGCTGAGGATAGAGATGCTGGAAGAGTTGTGTTTGGAGGGGTATGCCGACAACGTAGCGGGGTTCGGCGCGGCTCGTACCGTCGACCAGAGACCCAGATCAAGCGCAAGAAGATGATGTGATTAGTCAGCAACTGGATGGTATGGCACGGGCTGACTTAAACCCTTAGCAAGACGGAAATCGTGGCTTTGATAAGAAGAGGATTCCCACTGTGATCTCCCCGTACGGGTCGGGGACGAAGTGGTCGAGTCAAAGAAAGCGGAGAATTGTCTTGGAGTGATGATCGACTCCAATTTGACCTTTTTTGAGCAGATTAGGTGTACGGTGGAAAAAGCGGCGAGGGGAGTGATGTCGGTTAGTCGGCTCATGGCCAACGTCGGCGGCCCGAAGTCAACCGGAAGAAGACTTCTGATGAGAGCTGTCCAGTCAGTCCTACTATATTTAACAGAAGTGAGGGCAAACTCCCTGAATTGTAAGATCTAAAGAAAGAAACTAGCCCAGGTCCAAAAATGAAGTGCTCTTCGAGTTACACCTGCCTACCTTTCGGTTTGCGAGCCGGCTGTTATGGTCGTTCCCGGACTGATGCCGATCGACCTTCTCGCCAAAGAAACGTAAGATCGTCTTACAGATGAAGGACGGGGTAAGTGATGCTGCTGCAGACCGAGAGACACGAAGGCAGATGATAGAATACTGGCAGAGCACTTGGGAGCAAAAGAGTGAGGTCGCTGGACGAGAAAACTCATCAAGTATGTGCAGCCGTGGACGAAGAGGAAGCGTGGGGAGATTGATTATTACCTCACATAATCTCTGACTAGACACGGATATTTTCGATCTTACCTGAAGAGGTTGAAAGTGCCGAGTAAATCGGGCCGAGTACCACCAGGGAGGTGCGGATGATGTCAGACACACTTATATTCTTCATCTACGACAGATGAGAGCAATATAGGAGATCGTTTCAAGAAGATATTAGGCTGGAGATCTCCCCGGATAACATCGTTGAAGCAATGTTTTGAGGGGAGGACACCTGGAACTGAGTGGCACACTTCTTAGAAGAGATTTTTTGGGCAAAGGAGAGATAGATGTGGATAATAAAATATGCAAGAATAACAAGTCAGATATGATCCCTAGTGCTGAGAAACAATATGCCTAGCCCGAATTAATGTGTCAATTAGTTACAGGTTAGTGTCCTAGAGGAGGAAAGGGACATGGTTTGTTTTAGTGGCTCAGGTATAACACCCCAAAAGTGTGCACTCTTCCGGATATTTGTACAGAGATTTTTTCAACCAGACCTAGTTAGAAAAAATTATTTAACGTTATAAGGTACAGTAAAAATATTACAAAAAACTGTATTGTCTCCAAATATTAAAAGTTATATCGTCTCCAAAATTGAAATTATTTCAAACAGAATTAAAACTGGTACACACCACTATAGAAAAATTATATAAATAATGATTCCATAAATTATATAATAATATTATATAATAATTTTATAATAAAAAAGTAATAATTTTTTTATAGTGGCGTTCATCAGTGTAAATTCTGTTTGTGATTATAACCACTAACACAACTTTCTTAATTAAAATTATATCGTCTCAGTATTGAAAAGTATATCGTATTCAAATTTAAAAATAATATTCTTTCTAATATTTAAAATTATATCGTCTCCAATATTGAAAATTACATGAATAATTCGTTTGAAAGTATAAAGTTGAATGAGTTAGAAATTGGCAAAAAGTATGAAGCTGTACTAGAATCTTTACAGGAGAGTGATTGTCGTTTGCAATGACGTCATCGCCATGTTGCCACTTCGTAACCAAGTGTTTCTGTTGAATGTCGCCGCGCCCATGAGTTTCGTTACAGCATTCACTCAAAACATACTTAGCGCAGACAAAACAAATCCAGTACGCACAGACCAAATATGTATTCACCTACATAAAAACGAATATTTATCCAGTTGTAACTACAGATAATTCATAAACTAAAAATGTGAATTCTTACGAGAATAATAAACTAGAACTTAACTAACTTCAGTGTTTTTTAAATTGACTTCAAACGTTCAGTATCTTTAATTTTTTGATTTAACGATAAATGTGACAATGTGCAGTCATCAACTTAGTGTATAATTATTGTAACGTAACAAAATTGTAATTACATATAAATAATATCCAATACGTTGAATCAGAATATACCACGAACATGTCTGAGCCAAAATGAGAAAAAATACCTAAAGTATTAAAGCCAAGTGTGTATCCACATACAAATAATGTCGAAGCAAGCCAACGCAGGAGAAGGAAGAACTTTAATGAAAGCAGCATCAATGTGATACGAAGAGGAGAGTATATAAAAAGCCAAACAAATACGTTAGCAACCAAGACCCAATAGATCATACAAGTGAGGGAACAACACATAATATAAATATGACAATAGATCATAAAATATGACAATATTGTAAATTTTAAAACTGTTAAATTTCACTCACATCAAACAGAAGTGAAGACACTAGGCCTACTATTTAACTTACTACGCGCACGTGGTAAAGCATAAACAGCGGAACAAGTACGAATACGAATTGACAACACTGTGCTGTATATTTTCGGCCAATCAGTGCGCTCTAAACACCTCTTCCCCACTCACTTGCAGACAAACGTCAATCCCTCTCCAGTAAAAATTTAACTGTAGTAATTTTCAATTTATTTGTACTGAATATAAGAAAAAGATAAGCTTTACATTAATAAATTTTTCTTACCCGACTCATTGAGAAATCTAAGTTAAAGAATATGAATGAAATATCTGTAAATATAACTAATGTGGTGTCCAGTAGTTAAAATAAAAAAAAATGATAAGAAATTATACCTGTCACTTTAAAAATATTTTATTTTATATATATTTATTTAAAAGTTGATTATTTTCATATGAAAAATGCGCTTATGCTAATATTGTTTTTATGCAATGTGCGCATAATATTTTAATGATATTACATACATTTCAAATGACTAAAAATATGTTTGCTGAAAAGATGTTAGTAAGTTTAATATTTATTGATTGTTGAGGTATTTTTTAAAAATTGTTTTTTAGGTTTTGAGGTAGCGGAATTTTTATATTTTGAATTTATGATGTTTTTAGACGGAATTTGGGAGCATTTTAAATATTTTTAGTACTTTTAATTTTTATAGAACTGGGCTCATGTTGTCATATATTCACTACTCACTACTCTCTCTCTCTCTCACTCTTTCTATCACACACACACACACACACACACACACTCTCTCTCTCTCTATCTCTCTCTCTCTCTCTCTCTCTCTCTCATTCCTATGTATTTTCATGTTATTCTTGTTTCTAATTATAAATAAGTTATATTTGTTTTTCTTACAGGAATATTTTTTTTGTATTTCCTGTATTAACTCTGTTCAACGTAGCAAACTGAATCTTCAAATTATGTACATACTGCTGTAACCCCTCTTTCAAATTTTTATGCTTTATAAAAATTCTCAAAATTTTTTTTTTTTTTAAGAGGGGCCACTAGCTATTTAAAACTATGCTGACGTCCTAGAGAAGCAAAAAAATGCGCTGGGTCCAGTGAGACGGGACTTGCAATGAAACTCTGCTGTAAGACAACAATAACAATTTTTATTATACGCATACTTCATTTTCTACACATCTGCATATGAATTCCAATTTAACGTTTACCCATACAATTCAACCTCTAATACTTCTTCATACAATTGTAGTGTCTTTCCCAAGTCTTTTCATGTTCATATTAATTCAAGAAAAATTGTTAGTATAATTCAACAGTATACATATATATATATATATATATATATATATACATGTATCTTCATATAATTGAAGTTAATATTACAAGTATTTTCATATTTATGGTAATTCAAGAAAAAATTGTAGTATAATTCAACAGTATACAAATATCTTCATATAATCTGAGAAAGGCACATAACATCAATCATCATAGTAATCATATAAACAGGACATACAAATAATTTAATATTCTTCTAAAACCCCTGACATGCAACATATAAACGGACATAGCTACAGAAATACATATACATCACAAACAAAAAATAACAAGTTCAACCCGGCAGACAGCCTTATATGAATTCTCATAGAAGAAACAAAACCCATGAACCCCTACAAGAACATAATCGAAGTAAAAAAAATAAAAAAACTGTACTAATTAAAGGACTAGGATTCGGCAATTTCAACTGCCACACAGCAGCCTGTACACTCTCTCCGGTTACAAATTTATAATTGAAAATTTGGGCTTGTCCCCTGATAGTAACTACCCACACAAGATTAACGTGTCTGTATGATCTATAACATAGGAGACTTTCACTCTTCCCTATGCTTCTGTGAGAATACAGAATTTTCAAGAAAATTCAAGTGTAGTATGATCGCCAGAAAATAAACTATAAACTGCAGCGGATATTATAAATTTTACAATTATAAAATGGAATAGTGAGAAACCAGAATAATAATAATTCTATATTAACAACGTGAGAAATCCTGAACTGAACTTGGTCTAAAAAAAATCATGGATTAATTATTAAAGAGCCGGAATAATGTTATAAACTGTAGAATAAATAATTTAAGCTTCATAACAATATTTAAATGAATTCACAGAGGGCTGAATCTCCCCGGGCGCAAACATGTGCCCTCAGCAGTTCCAGCACATAATGACATGACCAATGCATGCAGACAACTGCATCAACAGGTGTCGGCCTCAGGTTACAGAACAACGGAACCCTTGAAACCCCTTTAAAAAAACCCCAACCCCCTTTTATATTATAATACATATATATGAAAAATACCCACATAAATCTGCTAAAATTGTACACCCCCCCCCAGTATCGCAACTGCAACCTAATAAAATTAGTAATAAAAATAATGATGGCCAGACACAGTGTCTGCCCCCGGGTTCACAATTCTTTTAAGGCGTAATTACATAATGAGTTAAACAGAGAAAGTTCGTAACCACTTATGTCCCGACGGACGTGAGCACAATAGTAATCTGAATTGAGTGAATTTGCTTTTTACTGGTGAATTGCACAGCACATGGAGTCTACTTCAACGGCCTAGTGTGTATAAAAGGCATAAATGTCACCTGCTTTCATCCTGAAGATATTTCGGGGCTACTGCGACATGATGAACGGCAGCTTCTCCCTGGCGGCCAGAATCAGGAGAGCTCAGTCAATCACATTTTCTTTAAGTCATGGTGGCAGGTGTACAGCCTCCAAACGGAGCGAATCAAGCCTCCAAGATCAGGAACCCTATGCATGCGTAATACTAATTAATTAACTGGCCTTTAATGGTAATCAAAGCATGCCACAGCATATCAAACTCCAACCGTTCACAATAACTCTTTCTAACATTTTCAACACTAGTTTGTCATTTACAACACTCTGACACACTCAAGGCCTCAACGCTACATAATTATAGAATTATCTTCATGACAAGCATAAATGTACATATAGTAAATCAGAAAATAACGAGGGTATGCCCACTTTAACAAACTCAAACAGGCGTGACCACGTGGTCAGAGACAGTTTGTAAAATTCGCCATAAAATAACAGAATAACTTTTTCATTTTTACGCCCCTTTTATACAATTGAAATGATTGTATGTAGCTTATAAATACAACAACATTTTAATCGGTATTACTATTTGGAACAACTTAAATAATCAGCCTTTAACCTGTTCACCACGTGGTCACGTGTAAAAAATTATCAACAAGCATCCACTATAATCTTGGGTTAAATATAAATCTTTTATACTAAAATGAACAAATAAATTCAACAGACTTACCGGAAGATCACTTAGAGCCTACGTACGCATGGCAGATAGTAATTTATAACAATCAAAACGACTCTCTCTCTCTCCGCCAGGCAGATAGCTGTTTATACGCCGCCGGTTAAATCTGGACTCACCAGTCCTACGCTAATCAGTCACTAGAGTGCGTTGACATCCGGTAGGAACGCAATCGTACATGTTACCGACGCCTATTTACGCGTTAGCGAGAACGAAAACGGCTGACAAATATTTTAATATAAAGCCCCTTATAGACACGCCGATTTTTTTCCCCCAAAACACGGCACACTGCAACATTACAGTTGTTGTAAATACAATACTGAACGCCACTGTATTGTGTAAACCCACCGGCTAGGTTGTAGGATTTTGTGTGTTCGTTACGCTAAGTATAATCGTTGCACAAGAAACTTTTTTCTTTTAGTTTAGAGTAGTGACACTTTGATGGCAGAAAAAACAAATTAAATATTGAAAATAAATAATCAATTTATTAGTTGTTATTTAAAAAAAATTTTAAATGACAAAAATATTTATAATATTTACTTCTTTAAGAAACTACTGAAAACGTGTTATACATCTTTATGTGCATGATAAAAAATGACATACAAATTCAAAACACAAAACACATATACAAACAATTACTAAGCCATTTAAATTGTTTTGGTGTTTAACAAGAGATTAAAATTTGAATCACTAATTTTTTAACAATAGCAAATCAAATAAGGACGTATTGTTGTATTTGTTAAATAGTAAATAAAATGTTAAATATTAATAGTTTATTAAAAATAATGTAGCCTATTTACTGTAAGTAGAAAGAATTATTATTCAAAATAGTGCACCTATTTTAAATTAAATGGAATGTTATTGGCAACAAAAACTTAAAATTACTCATTTCAATTTGAATATTAACACTATTTACATTAGTGTATTTGTTTTTATTGTTAGATCATAGTTCTATCCTTTATGAAATAAATGATATTTTTATTTGTTTTTAAATAATTGATTACTTTTTACCTGCGTATCTGGTGTGTTACAGGAAGTGGCGATAATATGGAATACCATTTAATTTTTCAATAATAAAAACTATACGTTATACTGCTTCTTAAATATTTCAAATTAAATTAACTCAGTACGTTTTTGACTGTCTCTGGTATTTAAAATAAAATTAAACGCTCACAGTGTTGAAATGAATCTCTTTAAAGAGATGTGGGAAAAGTGGGGTTAATATGGAATATTACACTTTTTGCACAGATAATTGAGTTTATAAACAAAATAGTAAAACAATTTCTCAACAGCATGTAAAAAAAACATTTTTATTGTGACAGTAATATGGATTAATATAATCTTAAATCAGGAATCTGGATTTCAGATTTCCTTAATCAGAAATTATAATTTATCTTAAACATTGCGCACTAAGCAGAAAAATTACAAGAAAATGTAGTAGACTATATTAACAAATGTAACAAAAGAGGCATTAACAACTGTGGAAAAAACAATAATTAGATGTGAAACAAGATAGTTATGAAAGTTTAAATATCTACATGTGGATTATTGTCGTAAATTATGTGTAACATAGAAAATGACATAGGCAATTTGTTACAAGAGATTTTTAGATTTATAGAATATATTTTGGAAATATTTTGCTACATAGTGTAAAACGAACGCATTTTACTACATAAAATAAAAAATAATACGACTAATATCAGAAAATATTATGAGTCTCAAGTTGTGATGAAAAAAATTATTTCCTAAAGTACAAATGTAAGCATCTACATTTTCAGCGCCTGCACATAAAGAGTTAATACGGCTGTTATCATTTTGTGGAAGTAAAACCAAATTTTCCTTAGTTGTTTCCTTTTAGTAGATTTCTTGGGAGACAAGATGATGTTATTTTTTTATCATCAGTTTTTGGAAAACGTTTACTATTGGATTAGTTCAGAGAAGTCTCCAGACACATCTTATTGTAGCCGTACCAAATTTTGTCTTTGATTTAATAATTTTCTTCTTAGTGGAGGTGGAAACGTATGTATAGACGTGTAGGGGAGCACAGTGTCATTCATTTTTGATGAACCAATGCGTTGGTCTTACTAACTGCTGTGCTATGGTGAGTGGCATTCGAAGATTCTCAATCGTCATGAATTCAAGCATCTTCACCTCTTCCGTCAACATCTATATCATTTGGTAAGAGTGGAAAAGAAATCAGCTTCTCTGAAGATCTGTCTGTTGGGAAGGCAAATACCTGTAGCTCTAAAACCACTGACTGCGATTTCACCAGTCTGTACTTTCTTTTGGCTTGTCCTGGCAGTTCAACTGTATCATACTAACCAAGAACCCTAATGTTGTGCCTCAAATACATTTGAATCTACTCACTGGAACCGTAAAATTATACACTCGTGAAAGCAGGGCATGAAGTGGTAACTGTCCTACACGAAACATTGTAACTTATGTGTGGAGTGGGGTGGAAAGCAAATTACCTTAACTTGGTTAGCTCTTGCCACGTTTATGATATCAATATTTCGTTTATGGCTAGTATGCCTGCCTAATAGGCCTATCAGCAAAATTGGTTAGTTTTGGGTAGATTTATAATTATTAATAAAATGCTCAACCGGACCGTTACGAGACAGTAGTCAATGAAATGCTTGGAAAGAATCAAATAAATACTTGACAAAGAGCAAGCGATACGAGAAAAGCAATCGGCTTATCATATATATCTTTAGAGAAGAACCAGTAAATATCTGGATATTTATAAGCAGAGAAGTATTACTGTCAAATGTATTATCCGGGGAGAATTTGTAAAATCATGGAATAGATTTATTATTAATATAGAGGACGACAGGCATACACGCCAAATGGAGATTCTTGCAATCTATTAACAACTGTACATGAAGAGATAGAATCTACTTGAAGATAACTCGTACAGAGTTGAATATTTTTAGTGTTCAAAATTGTATTACACAAAACAAAGAGACGTCGATCGTTCATCTGATAGAATGCCAAATGGCAGGTTGCTAAGGAAGTTTTGGTAACACAATCTCATTAGACAACGAAGTATTGGAAGACGTAGGAAGAGTTGATGAAGTGGATGTATACCTTTGTGACCGGAACAGGTGCTTCGTCTACTCCTTGAAGAACGAGAAGATAAAATGTTTAAACCACTGAGTGAAGAAATTTGTTTGCACCTAGCCAGATGGATGGCCTACACAAATTAAACCGGAATGTACTCCGGTTATAAGTATATAATTATAATTATAAGTAAATCGCTCATTATTTTATGATAAAATTACTAATGAAGCTTAGTGAACTGATTGAAACCGCCGTCGTCTGTCTCCTGAAATCTAAGGCTAAAATGATGCAGACAGTAAATAATAGACGATTATAGTCTAAATTGTTTACTAACCATGTTACTGGGTACACATATGTAAACCTGTAATATGTTAATTATAGCGGTATATTAAATAAAGTAAACAATTTCATTTCATCTTATTTATATTTAGGTTAATATATACAGTATATGAATAAGTCAACACATCAATTTTTATAGGCCCACAATATCTAAGTTGTCTCTGCCCAGTCCCCTTTTACAAGGTCTTTTATCATAGGCTGTCGCTACTTTTAGAGTTTCTTCTCTCATATCTGTCATTTATTCTCGGATTCTCTAATTTCAGGATTTGCGTTGCAGTCCCTTCTTACGTCTTTCTGATGGTGTCGATACAAGTGATTTCTTTTTCTAGTAGTTATGAAATCCGTCATTCTACATAGGTGATCTAATCATATGACATTTATTGTCTCCACTGTTATGTCCTTTTCTTTCGTTATATTTCTTTTCGTTCATTTTGGTATCCTGGATTCTAATACTTCTTCAGAGGGTTTAATACCGCTTTTTTAAAATCATCTTTCATGGCACAGTTGGTTGCTACCATCTCAAAGTCTTAACATCCGTTGATAGTAAAACTTGTTTTTACTAAAATATGTATTAAGCGTGTCGCATAGTACTAACAATTATTTCGTGTTATGTTAATTACAAACATAAACATATTTTGATGTTCTATGTCACTGCAGTAAATGTTTTTCTGGCTGTACTTTCCCATTGTGAACATTCTCCAGATTGGAAAAAACAAAAGCATATGTATACACCGCGAGCGCTAGATGCGTGTGGGTACCAGACTACGTGCTGGAATGAATGTAAGCCTCGTGCACTCGCACTGACCCCAACACACAGATTGCATCGCGGAACATGTGTCGGCTCAGGCGGTGCGGTGTGAGCCTGTGCGCGCGAGAATGATGCTGGAGGCAACGCAAGGCGCGTGCTTGCACTGGCCCCGACAAGAAAACTGCATGCCAGCATATGTTCTTTATTATAGTCACCATATATATGGTCCGGCTTTTCATGGTCACAAAATAACCAGCAACATTGATGAATGCAATGGAAGTGATCAGAAAACCTCTTTCAGCGGCACTAAGGACCTGTCTTTTGTCTCGGTGACTAATAATACGTACTTCTTGGTAGTACAGAAAGCTTCATTTTATCCACATTAAAGAGGCGATTAGCCGACAAATTAAACTTTTCATAAAGTTCAAGCAAATTGAAACATTTTAATACTTTGTCTTTACTAAAATTTCTAACCTTAATGTGTGATGTTCCATTTGGTTTAATTACTGATAACGTATTGTTACGCAATACGGAACGTTCTGGTACATTGGAGAACGTTGTTCTACTCTTTTCTCGGTTATCCCAGCAGATTCCAGTTGTAATGTTTGTGTGCGTACATATTGCTGCTTTGAGATGAAAGACAATTACGTACGTCACGCGTCGCAGGACAATTACGAGACATTACGCGTACTTATCATGCGGCAACAATCGAGGTTATTCCAGACCGTAACGGTCGGGGACTGTGTTCAAGGCCAGACAGTAAGACTGTTTCTAGTGAATTTGAGAGCACGTGTTTAATATGTCATCGAAGAAGTGACAATTTATTTTGGAATCTCAGCTGTGTATAAACATAAGCATCCAGCGACGGTGAGTTAATTTTAAGTGGTGATTTATTCAAATGAGGTTCGAAGTATTGTGGCGAAGTGTTATAATTTTGCGGGACTCTATTAGCTGACATTACTATTGTGTGAGGACAAATTTTACTTGGATTATTGTACAAGTTGATTATAAAACTCTATTTGTGATTAATTAAAGCTGGTGATTAGTGACTTAATTTTTGTCTTGTATCATGTATCCACTGGCGTAACAATATGTTTGTGTCTGTTTAAGAATGAATCCTTACCAGCTCGACGATTTCCAAAAGGGATGTGTGGCACGTGGTTTCTTGCGACCAATTGGTATGCCATCCTTTTAATACCTAACCGTGTAACACCATAATATAATGATTCCATTTCTAAAAGACACCTTACAATTTCTTCTTCTACTTCTGGACTGAATATTGGTTTACGACCTCACTTTGACGTCGCACCACTAGATTCACTAGACGTCTCATCAACTAGCCGAATAGGTAGGTCTCAGTACTACAAAAGTGTTAGCGGCCTTTAAAACCAATTTGCTTGTCGCGGATATCTTGTATAGCCAATTTCATATTTTTTTCCTCCATTGTTTTTTTTATGGTTGGATGGCCTCTTAATTATTTTACTTAAACATTTACTTGTTTTGGAATTATAATGCTTTCAAAATAGGAATTATAAAATATTCTGTCTTTGGTTTTTAGATATTACTGAAACAACCTGAGCTGCTTAAGCATTGATCGATAGAGCTCATCAAGTTCAATTATTTTTTTTATTCGAATTGAGATTGACGTTTTAATATATTACAGTAATTATTTATGCATTAATATTTGCTTAAAAAATATTACAATTTGCTGATTTGGTGTTTTAATTGAGAGAGTTAAATAAGATTAGTGTAAAAACGTACGTACAGGCATTCTAAAATACTGATAAAATCTGCTGGCAATATGGATCAAGTGAAATAGTGGATAAGTGGATCAAGTGGAATAGTAGTGGATCAAGTGAATAAGTGGAATAGTGGGAATCAATATTGCCCGACTCGCAATCTCGTGAAAGAACTATTCTTGTTAGGTTATAATAAATTAGAATAACTGTTAGAACCGAAAGTTAATCAAGAATGAACATTTAACTAAGACATTAAGTCGATTAAAATTAATAGCAACTGTACTAGAAATGAAAATTGCATAATTAACACTTACCTGGAATGTTTCTGAGAAAAAGAATACAAATAAGGTTCTTCCTCAACAATACCAGTGAGTCTGTTGACATCACGGTAACACTAGCGCTTCCTAGTTGCTTCCTTTAGTACTTCCAGTACATGTCAGAATAAAATTTTCAAGAGAGCTAAACAACGGTATTCCATATTACCTGCGTTTCCTCTGCCGCGGGGTCCTGGTGCTCCCCTGTCAACCCTGATATGTACTGTTTACGGTTTGACCTGGATGATGATGATAAGGATGCTATGTCGCAAATTGGAATGACATAGTGTCCCCGTGAGTAAATTGTTAGCGTCTGCCCTGCGTTCAAAAATGTCCGAGAAATTTATAGTATGGTGTAAATCAACATTTCAGCAATGGGGAAATTCGGTTTCTAATTTGTTTAAGTTGGTGCAATTGTGGATAGCGTCAGTTTTACAAAGATCACTTTTTTACATGGTTTTGCAATAACGTAGTTGGTGTGTAACACACTATTTGCATTTAGTGAACAATTTTCCACACGCTGTGTGCATATCATTACTTATTCATTACAGGCGTTATTAATTTTTGTTTAAATAACTTAGTTATTTTCGCGAACCACGCATTAATTTTGCGACTATACACCTGTAGATGTGCTCTTCTTTCAACATCACTGTCTGATTCGCTATAGGTATTTTGTAACATTGAAATTTCATTAAATAAATATATTGTTTTCCAGTCATTCATGTCTGAACCAAAGTTCACTAATACGCCTAAAATACATACGTACACAGAGACGTCTCCCCTGTCGTAGTATAAAACATGTACGGGCCGGCAGAACACACACATAAGACGATCACTGCACACACACACACACACACACACACACACACACACACACACACACACACACACACACACACACGCACGCACGCACACACAGGTTAAATCGACAGGTGTTCAAACCGACAGATCATATATTATTATCACCTGTCCGTTACCGTTCACAGTACTTACAATTTTTTAACCAGTTGATATATTAATTATATAAAAAATATTACCCTGGGTAAATATGCAAATATGTATAGGTGCAAATATATATATATATTTGTGTGTGTGTGTTTGTCAGCGCGCGCGCGCGCGCGCGTGTCTGTGATTATTTTGTGATACATATAGTTCCAGTGTAATTCTATTTATTATTTCTTCATAGGTTATGTGTAAAAATATTTCTGAAATTATTAATTTTTTTATTCGATAATGTAATATATACTACATGAGTACTGCAAGGACTGAAAACATCAAGAGTGACATACAAAGAAAAGATGGATGAAAACATGAAACCTCGTACAAGGTGATGTAAACCGTTTTCGTAACCTGGCTATTAGACGTAAAGAATAATTAGTTAATACAGGAATATGTATATGTCCAAACGTATATACTCTTAAACCTTCTCAGGGGTGGTGAGTCTAATCACGTTAAGTACATTCTAAAAATCTGAAAGGAAATGTATAAAAATGACACACAATGGAATGTAGGCTATGTAGGCGTTAATCGCTTTTACCCAACGAGCCGGCTGGAATCCATGGTCCGTTCAGTACTGTACTGCTCAAGTGATCATCCGATTCTCTACATTTCTGCTAGTTACGTTGTCACTCGCCAGTGTTGGTAACGTGAATAAAGTAACTGGGAGGAAAGTAAAAATGTGTGGGTACAAGAAATTCGGAAGATGCCTTTGGCTAGCCTGTAGGCTGAGTGTTAGTGAAGGGCTCGTTTTGGAAACTTTCATAAAGCCTATCGCCCCAGAATGACGAGGAAATCAGGGTATTTCGGAAACTATTTGGAAAATGTCACTACTTAAAATGATCTCAACTTTTTTCTCCCAGAACGTATCGAAAGGTGACTCATTTGTACTTTTAAATTATGCGTCAGTCTTTGAAATCACTTTGTAAAATGATTACTATGATTTGAGTGTCACAATAATCGAAAGATAAATGTAGTATACCTTCTTGTGTGCGTACATATTAATATAGAAATATCTTATTATACTAATAATAATAACAATTAACGTAATGTATACGTTTATTAAAAGAACGTAATACGACTAATACCATTCTTGTATACGACGTACATAGAATAGATGCTGCCTATATTGTTGAGATTATGATGTTGAAAGTGAATATAAAGCTTTTGAAATCAAATCTGGTTTTCAACAAAAGTTTGACAGAAAAATTATAAAATATACAGCGTAATAGATTGCTAAATACTGTCTACAATCTGTATAGAAAAATTAGCATATAAAGGCTTCAAATTATCTGGTAAGCTTTACTGCTTGAAGAACAACTCGTATTTGTAAGGAGCATCTGTGCTGTGACGCAAAATATTACTTGATTCTGTTAGAATGTGCGGCTGTTATAGTTTGCCATAAAAAATATTCTACACACAGACAGACAGACAGACACACAGAGAGACAGACAGACGCACACACAAAGACACTTTTCGAAAAATGACTGTTCTTCATGTTTTGAATGTAGTACAATCAGAATCAGCCGTTATCTCGGACACGATTTTTTCGCAATGACCATAATTCCATTTCCTTATGGAACATGGAAGTAAAAAATTACTCTTGTTAAAACATAAAACTTTGCTGATAAACCTTTCTCTTAACCGATCTTCACCGAAATCAACAGGCCTTAAGATCTCTACAATTCAGCGATGTATGCAAAAACTTATTGTATTCTGTGTGAATGTGCGGCAGTTATCGTTCGTCATAAAATAAATTACCCATTACCCTTGTTAAAACATAAAACGTTGCTGGTAAACTACCCCTTTTCCTTAACCGATCTTCACCAAAAACAACAGGCCTTGAGTACTCTGTAATTCAGAACTATATGCAAAAAATTATTTAATTCTGTTTGAATTTGCGGCTGTTATTGTTTGCCATAGCAAAAAATGTACACACAGACACAGAGATAGACACACACGCGCGCGCGCGCACACAGACACTTTTCGAAAAATGACGTTTCTCTATGTTTTGAGGGTAGTACAATACGAATAAGCCGTTATCTCGAACACGATTTTTTTCGCCATGAACATACTTCCATTTCCTTATGGAACATGGAAGTAAAAACCTATACAGGAACACGAGATTTGTTGTCGATTCGTGAAATTACTACATAAACACACGACCTATGCAGGTGTGAATGTGGTTTATCTAGGCAACCGATTTAAATCTCCTTTAATCTATCTCCGATCTATCTCCGATTTAATATATAGATATCCTTTTAAGAGACTGTAAGAAAGGCATCCTTTAAGAATACAAATGAATTAATATGAATTATAAAAATAATTTGCGCTAATGATAAAGTCTTAATACTAGATATTAAAATACTTTTATTACTTAAAAATCTTAATTAAAACTTTATGTGGCAATACTTAGTATTCATGTAAAGTGCAATTGGTAATCAAACGAAAAACAGATACCGGTAGCTATCTTTGAGTGCCTCAGGTATGCTATAAATTAGGTAAAATGAAAAGTTATTCGCCCTAAAATGTTGATAGGATATGTCGCACTATAAGGCCGACTCTAAACAACAGAAGCCATGAAGGATACGTTAAATTAACTTTACAAAGTCTCGTAAATTTCTACTTTATCGACAAATACTACATGGACTTATTACCTTCGACGGAGACGGAGACTGTTACAGACTGAACTACTAAAAACAATAAAATCTCAATACTTTAAGTTTCTGCACTCTCACTGCAGAGTAGTATAGTGTGATTAAATTGCAGTGTAGAGTGATTAAAACTTGGACGATTACACAAACGCATAAACCGGTTAGAAAATCTGTGAACACACTGTGAAAAATCTAAAGACTGGATTGGAATAGAATTTCTTGCTATTTTGATGTAAAATGTGAATATAATGGATCTCAATTCTTAAAACTATAAATGGACACAATTTATTTACAAGGTAATGCCGGATTTAGGACAACAATTTTTATATAAATTTTAAATTAGACTTCACCTTTGCCTGAGCTAGCTTCCGCTTGTGTATGTTACGTCAGCGGCTTGCGTATGGCCACTGATGAAGGTTATACATGTAGAAGCCAGCTCGACAAAAACAAATTTTAGCTAATAATTTTATCTAAAAATTAGTGTTACAAAGATGGAAAATGTACTTGAATAACTTTTTAAAAGACTTTTGAAAATAGACTCAAACCAAATGAATTATCCTTTTATTTCGTAAGATTCCATACCATTTCATTGTTGCAAATTATCTATGCTGCTTAAGAGACAGTTTTGAGAATTGTTCAACCCGCTAACAGGTTATTCATTCTTATCTATATGGTTAAAGTCTGACCAGTTTCTAATAAAAACCGTCACGCTAATTTCACTTCCACTTGTTCCTACAGACTGGGAAATAACAATCATAATTTGAAAAATAATTTAAGTTAATATTTATGTTCAAACTTAGCACTAATTTGAAGAGGAATTTTTCTACCTCATAAAACATGTTGCTTATTTCACTTACGTGAAGAAATTCATACTTAGACTTTAGTCTGTTTAGGAACAACAAATTTACTATAACAATCAGAATTTAAATTTTATGTAAAGATTTTATCGTATAAAGTGGTCTTACTTTAATTTTTGTCCAATTCCTTTGTCCCTGTTAGGGTCCGACAGACACACTTCCAACAACGATCCTAAGAGTAAAAAAGCGAAAAGACGTTTTAACATATCGATGTCTGTTATAGAACTACTGAAAAGTGACGAGCGATCGAGTGAAGTCGATTTATATAGGGAATAAAATAAAAACTTACATAGTAAAATCTGCCAATAAACTTGATCTTTGTTAGTCATAGATACCTTATTAAGAAATAAATGACATAAATGACGTTATTCTATTGTTTATGCTGTAAAACTACTGTTGAACCAGATTTCTTTTAAATCCACACATGGCAATTGAAATTTCCTCGAGTAGTACGAAAAATTCGTCTTACCACCTATTATCCTGTAAGTTGTTTTATATTGTGTATACATCCTGAGTAATTAATTTCCTTCTGATTAATTATTCCACCCGATTAATGATTAATTACTCCATGTACAATTAATTATTCGTACATTATTCCACCCGATAAACCGTGTTCTCTGCTAACAATGTTTAATTTTTCTAAAACTATGCGGCTTCACCTACAGACCAGGCACAGTTGATAATATTTTCAAATAAACGAAAGTTTAATCCAGCTTACCTGTTAACTTCTCATTCACGACATTCCAAATGTTAACAGTAATGGTTGTCCCAAGTACTCAGTGTTTTCTGTTGTGCAAAGAAGGCCACTTTCTGGATACCGTACGTGTCTCCATTCTGACGTTACGAGTCTAGTTAAAAGCGAAATTGGGATTGAGATATCATGTTAAACACACACACACATATGCCGCATATCATAACTAGCGTGATTAAGCTCAGTGACTTTATATATCTTGACATACTTTAAGCTTAGGGTTCGGTCTCATTTTCTTAAAGACTTTTGTTCAATGTAAGAACATTCTGTTACGATTTCAGCCGTTTATATCTTCTCGTCTTGTCTTCGATCATTTGGAAAGCATACTGAGAGCGGTTAATAGTCACAAAGCATGAACTAACAAATTTGTATTTATTGAGATTGTATATTGGTGGTATAGTATACTTTTGTGCAGAATTCTTGCTTTTCCTTTGTTTGTACTCAGTCAAATTTACCGTGCTTCTTTATCTAGCCTTTTAAAACCTGTCATAGTGCATGAAACAGATATAAGTAACATAATATTCATAGCCAGATATTTGTGCCATGTTTCTTACAGCTTTCTGCCTTGGTAGTTCGTTTATAGTCTGAAGAGGTTCGTTTATATATATGAACCAATAGGTGAAGTATGAGGAAGGTTTTGAGTGGTTCGACCTCTGAAATTTACCATTTTGTTAATAAACCGAAATACTGTATCTTCCTGATGTTTTTTTAAAGATGGGATTATATTATTTGTAATAAGCAATAATAATAAAGTATTTGAGTATAAAAATAATAACTTGACCGTATACAGAAATGTTGTTGTACAGACATGTGGACCATAATATTTATCCTTTCAGCTTTTTATCAACACTTTCTACGAAAGTGGGGAACAGCGGATCACCTACAAACAGTTCTGTTTTTAATGCCACTAAAATTCTATTCTTAACCATCCTTAATATTCTTTACTTCAGTTGATCTTCCCTCGATTTTATATCGCCCGTTCTACAAGCCTTAATAACTTGTAGTTGAGTTAAGTATATATAATACCGTATCAAGAGATAAGCTTTGTACAGCAGTGTAAGGTGTGGACTTTTTAGACCATGGTTCCGTCTTAACGTAGTACTCTCCAACTTTTTAAATTACTGTGTTCCTCTTTCTTACTAACTTTGACACGTTATGTACCATACTTTTAAAAATCCAATATCTTTTTCATCCATTTGCTTGACTTTATTCTACGCTACGTGCCCAGTTCTCAGAGTCCAGTAACTTATTACATCTTCCTTATTACATTATAGTACCTCCCTGATTTAGTGCTATCAGTTTTTTAGTTAAGTAGCTCATTTACAATACTCAGTAATAATACTGTTTTGTTTCCAAATGTAAGGTTTCGTCTAGGTCCACATTCATCCTCCCCCTCTCGGTGACACTGTCTGTCTGTCTTCTATTTCTCTCTCTCCCCCTCTCTGTCTGTCTGTCTCTGTCTCTCTCTCTCACACACATCCCCCCAATTTTTCGATCTCCTCGCTTCCTGTAGTTTGTCTGCAAAGCAACTTATCTCATCATTGCCTACTTCTTTTCTATTCTTAAAAGTTCCTATTCATCCAAAATATATTGGTCACTACTGCTTTTAAATAACTTCCGCCTAGCTACACTCAACGACTGCTTAAGAACAGCGGTTACAAATTTAATACTTTATTAAAAAATTTCTCTGCCTTTATTTCCTTCAGCTTGAAGGATGGGCCACTAATTCGTACTGTATGATTACGCTGATGTCATAACCAAGTTGAAGTAACCCCCCCCCCACACACACATATTCAAACACTTTTTTCTACAGTCCGTTTCTTGATTTATATAATATATTTAATATTTATATTGAATTTATCTCAAGATGTTTCATTCCTTATTAGGTATACATGTTTTGGGACTATTTTGTATCCATCCTCAGCCTTACGAATTTTGTGTCTGGTGAAATACATATGTGTTGGTTGGTTGTTTTTGTGGCTTCCTGTTGGCTTCTGGTACTTTAAATTGGTTTTATTGTGTGTGATTGTGGTGTATGTATTAGCATTTTGTGTATTTTCGATGTTGAGTGCTTTGAAAATTGTGTCATGTTTTGTATTGATTTGTATTAGTTCAGGTATCAGTTTGTTTTGTGTTTTATGTTTGTATATTTGTAAATTTTCCCAAATGTTCGTTATGGTCTCTTTGTGTGGTATGTGTTTTATTAGTGCCATGTTGATTATGTTTGGGAATTCATGTCCAGTGTTTATTGCATGTGTGGCAAATTAGATTTGTATATTTCTGGTTTTTTGTATGCGTTTAGGTGTTTAAAATAACGTTTTTTCAGTTATGCCAAGATGCAATGCAATGCCAAGATGCGATGCAATAAATATTACATAG
Organism: Magicicada septendecula; assembly: GCA_034769895.1. Lineage (NCBI taxonomy): Eukaryota > Metazoa > Arthropoda > Insecta > Hemiptera > Cicadidae > Magicicada > Magicicada septendecula. The sequence goes on along the minus strand of CM068370.1, from coordinate 287,068,152 downwards.
GACAAACAAAAAAACAACTGAAAAAACGTTATTGTTAATTCGTCAGTGATATCGGTATGCTGTGGAAACGAAACGTCAGAAGAGCTTACAGTTGTTATCTACACAAAATTTGCGCGTATTCCGTTATTTTTCGTCTTCGCAGATTGGTTTTGGAAAACATTCTCTTTTCCAGTTATGATATAAGTCTATTTATCTATTTATAGCGTCATAATTTAATTAAATTGTGTATTTGTGTGTGTGTGTGTGTGTGTGTATACACATGTGTGTGTGATATTATAAATTATTGTTAATATAGATTCTTAGTATACAGAACAATATAACGTATAGCAAATATTTACAACGACGTAATAGGCTATAGATGTTTTCACAACATCAAGGAACTCAAAATTCTTTACTTAAAGATCGGTAAAGGCGAACTGTTTATCTAAGTAGCCCCCACCACTAGTACGACAAACATTGGGTTCTGTGTAGATGAAAAAAAACTGTTTTGTAGGATTTAATTCCTTCTACTAACCAGTGGTGTATACAGTATACAGTATTCTGCTGTTTATATTTGCTATAAGTAAGAATTGTTTGTTGTAACACTGAAGGAACCAATGATTTGTTGTAACATTGTGGATAATGATTCACATCCACAGTTTTCAAATGTGACTAATTGGCTGATATTTTGATAGGCCTGAACGTTACTATCTGTTTTGCCTGTTCGAGGCATGTCCTTTGCCTGTAGCATAAGAAGTCGTTAGCTACTGCCAGTCCTACCATAAGTTCTCTCATGCTGTTTGAATACAAATACTTGTCTGGTTAATGAATATTATAACAGATGTAATCAACTCCGAGTAGACGGCATAATTCTTTAACCACTCCTGACTCGAAATTCCTCCCTTGATCCGTATGGATGTCTATAGGGGCTCCATAACGGCAAAGGGAGTTGTGAACTAACGCCTTTGCCACAGTGGTAAGCTACTTATTTGGAATTGCGTAAGCTTCCACCCACTTAGTAAAATTGTCACCTATAACCATGATGTACTGGTTTTCATCGTCAGTAACTGGGAAAGGTCCAGCGATGTCTATGGCAATATTCTCGAATGGCATTTCAACGTTATACTGTCTCATTTTCCCCTGCTTCTGCTTCTGGACATATTTTACATGTCCGACACCAATCCTCTACGTCGAATGTGGCGAATGTAAAGCAAATAGAATCGCTTCCGTATTTTGTCAAGGTTTTTGTTAACGCGAAGATGACCTCCAGACGTTCCATCATGCATTTCTTTCAAAACAGACTGCACTTTACTTCGGAGAACTATCAGCTGCATGACCACGTCTCGTCCATTTGCGCTTTCCCAAGCCCTTATCACCAATCCGTTCTCTAGGGTAAGAGATTCCAATTATGCCCGGTAGCCCTTCAGCACTTCTGAACCATGGCAGATACCTAGCCAATCCGTGGTTGACCTTCCTCTTTTGCTGCCAACATCGGTGCAGTGTCTTCATCAGTCATCTGTTCTTGTCGAAAATCTTGTGTCCTTCAGCCGTCTGCCAGGAAATCTACAGTGATGGCTTCAATATGTTCGCTTGCGTTTTGTTCTTCCTTTCTGTGGCAATTTCGACAGTTTTCCAGGCACAGTCTTCGAAATAAGCCATCTGCATAACCATGTTGGCGCCCCCGCCTGTGCTCTACAAAACCATCAATTTTTTGAATTTTAATATTTTTGATTTTTTGTGTATTATCTAGAATCATTCAAATTTCTGCCATGTTTTGCATTCAATTAAAGTAAAATTTCTGGAACTAGTATTTTTTCTTTTAATAACTTTATTTACATGTGTTTTCTCAGAATTAAATTCTCTAAAACTTTTGTTAAAGAGATAACTGTATTAACTGGCCATTTAACAATGTTATTTTAAGGCAAACCTAAAAAGTGTGTTATTCGACACAAATTTTTTGAGATTTCCGAATTTTTTCTCAGAAACTACTAAGGATAAGGTTTTTAGACCTATTTTATTCAATTTTCAGGCCAAAAGCCATACAAAACCATCAAATTTACCTATGTACGTTAAAGAAAATTCAGCAGAGATTTGTTTTACTCACGAAGCAAAAATTGCGGGCACTTTTTCGCTAGCCGTAACTCGCTAACAAATCGTTTCCGGACATATGTTTATATAAAGTTTTTCTTATTTTAGCTCTAAAATCAACTCCCGAAATAGTGTCCACTCCTTGTGGGACACCCTGAGTGTATATATATATATATATATATTAATTTAAATTTTATGTTTATATTGACTCAAGATGTTATATTTTTCCTATTCGGAACATGTTTCGAGAGCTCCCGTGCTCTCATCTTCAGCCTTCGCGATCTTGCGTCTGGTGAAGTATTTGTGTGTTGGCTGGATACTATTAAGGTTTCTTGTTGGTCTCTGGTCTTTTAAAGTTTTATTATTGTGTGTGATTGTAGTATATGTATTTGTATTTTGTGTACTTTCGATGTATATTCAAAGCACTCAACATATTAGGATATTATCAAAGAAGTTGCTTCGTGTTATTTCACCACTGTGTCTGTTATAATGTTTTTTGTTGTAAGAATGTAATTATTTGATGAAAATAAAGTATATTATTATTAATATTTCAATTAATATTACTCTTATTATCATTATTATTATGCTATTCCGTATGCCATAATTAGCCCTGTGTTATTTGTCGTTGGTAATGTATGCTGTACGCTGTCGTGCTGTGTACAGACATGGCGGATACTTTTTTTTAGTGTGGACAGTAATGTGGTAATTTTCGCATTAATAGGTTGGCTAATCTGTATTTTCTGAAATTGCTTATCATGTTTATACAAACGACACAGTTCTCCGAGTTGCGGCAGGCGGCAGACGTCATTACGTTTGCTCGCTTGTTCTGTCATCATCATTTTCTTGTCGTCAGACAATCAATGTAGGCCTTAGGCCACAACACATATTGCATACTTGCAATAAATTAGCAATACATTGCTAATTCTTTTTCATGTAGCTTGAGTGCCGCGTACTCGCGCCTCAAGTCTTACGACAGTTCATACGACATTCGTCTAGGCCTTAGGCCTTAACATTTTAATCTGAGTGTCGCACATTTGCGCCTCATCTAACATGTAGCGTTTTTAACGACTCTGTTTATTAAAATTAAAATCTGTTCAGACTTAGCCAATCTCAACACCATGATTAAGTGTACAACAGAAACTTAAATAAATGTATTATACAGTCCACTATCGTCATTATTCTGCATCCTGGCAATAGCACCACAAACAGCATTCTTCCTATAGAACATTTTTGGTACACACGTGCCGATCTCAAAATTTTTTAGGTCCACTCGGACCGGATCTCAACATTTGTTTGGTCGCTCCGTGCCTGGATTCGTCATTCACCTTTTGCAACTTAACAGCGGTTTTCATCTTTTTTCTGCCCCAATTTCTGGCCATCACGGGCGATTCAGCATATTAGCTGATCCGACCGTCTCGGGACTTACTCAGCATTTCTTTCATCGCCATTGAGGCTCGTGACGACACCACTGCAAGAACATCCATGGGCTAGCTTCTACACTCCAGTTTAAGCAGTCATCTCACCGGTCTGTGTGTTTGCCATCTTCTCCACGGCCTCGACGCTCCAGGACATCGCATACCAGGTACCACATCATTAACATCATTAACAGGTGCGTACAATGGCTGAAGAAGGCTTCAAAGTGTTCGTCAGAAAAAGAGGCGGCTTAAAGTCTGCCATAGTGCGAATTAATTCGGCTGTCATTAACTTTGACAAAAACACTAACACAAAACATTTTTTAACAGTTAGACCCGAAAGTCTAAAAAGTTTGGCCACAAAATACGATAGGTACAGTCCGAAATTGAACTCATTTCTAAAGACATAAACGCTGCTGAAGAAGACCGAATTGAGGTTGAAGAGCTGTTATATTCAACAGAAGCCAATATCTTGCAGTTGATAGAAAGCTTCAACGTTCAGACTGTATCTCCCGTATTAACAAGCAACATACAATTAAAACCGATAAGTTTGCCCTGCTTCACAGGCAATATCTTAGAATGGCAGAATTTCTACTCAATATTTATGGACTTGGTGCACGCCAGATCTGATTTAACGTCAGTGCAGAAATTACATTATTTGTATTCGTCTCTGAAAAATGAGCAGCTAGATTTAATTAAGGCATTACCTATTTGTAACGAAAACTATCCGATAGCGCTGAGTTTGCTGTCCGCTAGATATGAAAACAAATTCATACTAGCTAAGTATTATATTCAAAATTTACTTGAAGTAAACTCAACAATTAAGGACTCTGTCCAAAGTTTGGCAGAATTCACAAATACGATAACGTCTTCCGTTAATTCACTGGCGGCCATGCAACTGTCAGTGGATTCATTCAAGCTTATCACTGTACAATTATTGTCAGCAAAACTGGATCATACCACGTTTAAATTATGGAAGGAGTCTATAGACCCCGATAATCTTCCTAGCTTTCAAAGCTTCACTCACTTTTTAAACGCACGTAGACAGTTGCTAGAAAATACACTGCCTATTGATGCCGGACAGCAGCTCAACAAGCTAAGTTTAAGATTCAATAATAAATCTGACAAACATAAATCACGAAACGCTGCTGGCAGCACTGCATTTAAAAGTTATCACTCAGCGTCAAATAATTATTCATGCTTATGCTGTAAATCTAATCATCCAATTTACATGTGTGATAAATTTCGTGCACTAAGCACATCAGAACGAGGACAATTTATATTAAATCATAAACTCTGTACAAATTGTTTAAGACCAGATCATTTTTTATCAAATTGTAAGATCAAACAATCATGTAAGATCTGTTCAAAACGACACCATACATTGCTACACATAAATAATGTGTCAAAACCAGTTTCTGCCGGCAGCAGCACTACTGTTCACTTAAATTACAATCTACAAACAATGTTCTTTTATCAACAGCAATTGTGTTTGTCATAGTCCAGGCTGGCAATAGACAACCCGCAAGAGTCCTGTTAGATGCGGGGTCACAAATAAATTTTTGTACGGAATCATTTGCCAAGAAATTACGGCTTAACTTGACTAAATCTAACATACCGATTACAGGTATAAATAATACCGCTTGTTGTGCCACTAATTTAGCGTCTATACGCATTATCTCACGCTATCAAAGATTTAGTTTCCAAGCAACATGCGCGGTCTTATCTGCATTAACCCATAAATTGCCAGCACAATCTTTTGACATAAATCAGTTTAATGTCCCAGATAACGTTTTCCTCGCCGATCCACAGTTCAACATATCAGCTGATATCGACATACTTTTAGGAGCGCAATTTTACTTAGATTTAATTTTACCTAACAAATATGTACGCGGTTCTCATTTCCCTACTATACAAGAAACAAAGTTAGGCTACATTCTAGCAGGCAATCTGCCCAAACACTGCCGTTATAAGGGTCCTGCTGTTTCGTTCCTGGCTAGGAACAACGACAGTCAAATTCTGGCGTCTCTCGAGAAATTTTGGGAGACCGAAACTATCCCTGATAATGTACCTATTAATAACGAGTCAGCTTGTGAGGAGCATTTCGTTAAGTCTACTCATCGCAATAAAGAGGGTAGGTTCGTTGTTTCGCTACCATTTAAGTCTGACAATCCCCAGTTGGGTGAGTCCTATGCTAGCGCTGAAGCAAGATTATTGAATTTAGAACGCCGGTTCATGCGTGATTCTAAGCTTGCGCGCGAATACGCAAACTTTATTCAGGAGTATAAGGATCTTGGCCACATGACGCTTGTCGACGATTGCTCTATCAATTCCGGCGTTTCACATGCCTACTATCTGCCTCACCATGCCGTCTTTAAACATTCTAGTTTTACGACAAAACTTCGCGTCGTTTTTGGCGGCTCGTTCAAAACTACCAATGGCCTTTCTCTAAATGATATTTTGTTGGTAGGCCCAAACGTCCAACAAGACCTTTTTTCTATTCTTTTGCGATTTCGTATGCACAACTATGTTTTCATCGCCGACATCGAGAAGATGTATCGACAAATTCTGGTATCCGATAAGGATTGTCATTATCAACGTATTCTGTGGCGTAACTCTCCACTCGAACAGTTTAAACATTTTGTATTGCGAACTGTAACATACGGTACTGCTAGTGCTTCGTTTTTGGCTACTCGCTGTCTTAATCAGATTGGTAAGGATCATCAAACTTCTTTCCCTGACGCTGCGTCAGCTATAACCAATGATTTCTATGTCGACGATTTGTTAACCGGTGCAGACACCATTTCTGATCTGACCAAGTTGAAATCTGACTTAGGTACGTTGTTGAGTCAATACGGCCTCACTCTGCATAAATGGGCATCAAATGAACACAATGTGGTCGCAGATCATGATAATTTATCACTCCCTTTAAACAAACAAGGTAATGTGCGTACCTTGGGCATTCGCTAGAATAACACTACAGATTCATTTTTGTTTGACATCAAATCATTCCCAGTTGAATCAAGCATCTCTAAGAGGAAAATCCTATCGATTATCGCAGGTACATACGACCCACTCGGACTCGTCGGTCCCGTTGTTTTCCTGTACAAACAGTTTATGCAGCAACTTTGGCTGTGCAATCTTGGTTGGGATGAGCCAATCTCCGGGCAATTACACTTGCATTGGCATTCATTATGCGACAAATTATGCCTGATCGGTAAAATTATTGTCCCACTTTCTATTCGCTGCAAGTCTAAAGCAAAGATAGTTGAATTACGTGGGTTTTTTGATGATTCTGAAAGGGGATATGGGTGTTGTGTTTACATTAGAGTCATTTATCAAGATTCATCGGCCTCTTGTCACCTTCAGTGTTCTAAATCTCGCGTAGCCCCCCTATGACAGGTGTCATTACCTCGCATTGAACTCTGCGCTTGCTTGTTGTTATCGCAACTCTTATTCAAGGTCGCCCCTGCTCTTCATTCCTTTATAAATAGTATTCACCTGTATTCTGACTCCATGGTGTCCCTTTACTGGATTCCTGCCCAGTCTTCTAGGTGGAAGACCTACGTCGCTAATCGTGTTGCCGAAATTCAGCATCTTACTGAAGCCTACACGTGGCATCACATCAATTCTCAACATAATCCTGCTGACATTATTTCTAGGGGATGTCACCCCGACGTTTTGCGCGATTGTTCGCTTTGGTGGCATGGTCCCGCTTGTTTGTCTCAATCTTCAGAGTCCAATCTTTTTCCACCCTTTTTACCTTCTAATCTGTCGTCTTCTGAATTCACTGCGGAGGAGAAACAAACCCCCAAACTTTCTCTAACGTCTACCTTAGCCATTGATCTTTCAAAGGACTTTTCTTCGTTGCACCGTCTGACTCGCGTATACGCTTACTGCTTTCGATTCATCAAAAATATTAGACTCTCCAGTACTGAGAAATTTTCGGGCGCTCTTACCCCTGTTGAAATTCATTCCACTCTTAATTTTTTCATAAAACAATCTCAGTCGATCCACTTCGCTGCCGAGATTAATTGTCTTCGTAATGGATCTTCTGTCTCTATTAGGAGTAAGTTGTCTTCTCTGGACCCGTTTCTTGATGAGTCTGGCGTAATACGCGTCGGTGGGCGCTTACAGCAGTCGCAACTACCATATGACAATAAGCATCCTATTGTCTTGCATCCATCGGCTCATATTACTCGCCTTAATATTGAACGCGAACACATTCGTCTACTCCACGCTGGTGCTCAACTCGTGCATCACTCACTTCGTCAACGTTGGTGGATCATTAACGCCAAGATAGTCATTCGCTCCATCATTCGTAGATGTGTCAAGTGTCTCAGGTTTAGTGCCAAACATCAGGTTCAGAGGCTTGGTATTTTGCCATCTCCCAGAGACACTCCTTCGTGGCCGTTTCTATTCTGCGCAGTTGAATATGGTGGTCCCTTCATGATTCGTCATGGCGGGCAGAAAGCTAGGACTCTGTCAAAATCGTATGTGTCTTTGTTCATCTGCTTGGCAACCAGGGCCATTCATTTGGAATTGGTTTCCGACCTTACGGCCAACGCGTTTATAGCTGCCTTACATCGTTTCATGTCCCGTAGGGCTATACCCAGCCAGTTATATTCTGATAATGGCACGAACTTTAGGAAGGCCCGCAATGTCCCTTTACAATCTTTGGCATAATAAGGATGCCACCTCATCAATCCAATCCTTTACGACCTCTCAGGGTATTACATGGTCATTTATTCCGCCCTCATCACCTCATTTTGGTGGTCTGTGGGAAAGCGGTATAAAGAGTTTAAAGTATCATTTGCGCCGCGTGGTAGGCAAGTCTATACTCACCTTCGAGGAGTTTACGACAGTTTTGTCTCAGATAGAGGCATGTCTAAACTCACGTCCATTATTTGGCATTTCATCGGATGTAAACGATCCGGTGCCACTTACACCTGGCCATTTTTTGATTTGCGCACCACTAACGGCGATTCCTGATCCAGACTTATCTTACGTTCCCATCTCTCGTCTAGGACGTTGGCAACTTCTCCAGACGTTTGTCCATGTCATTTGGAAATCTTGGTCTCGCGACTACTTACATCAACTACAACAACGTCACAAATGGAAATTCGCCAAAGATAACGTTTCCATTGGTGACCTGGTTTTACTGATTGAGGATAACTTACCTCCATTAGCGTGGAAATTTGGTGTAATTACCGCCACATTTCCCGGCCCAGACAACTTAATTAGAGTAGTTGACGTTCCCACGCCTACTGGCACCTATCGCCGACCAATTCATAAATTATATTTGGTCCCTACGAGGGACGAACAGTAAAAAAAGGAGTTTATTTTCCTTTGTATATATTTGTCAAAAATACATAAATCAGATGTTCTAAGAAGATTTTGTTAGTTATAAGCACCTTTGTTTTTAGCATAAGCTTTAATTTGTATATTTTTGATTCAGAAACTGTTTGATTTATTCAAGAAAGTGTCAGTTTATTTAATATGCAAGGCTTTAATTATTATTTTGTATTTTCGTGTATGCAACATTTGATTTATGCCCCATGTCTTTGCTTACTATTGTTTTTATGTAAAAATTTTGTTGTAATATTCGCATGGTCTGCAGCTAGACAAACCATGTATGCATTTTCTCGCACATTTTGTCAATATGTGTGATATTTTGTTACTCTGTGAATTTATTTCTCACAATTGTTCAACACATGTATTACATTTTGTAATTATCTAAACCTATTTCTATTGTATTTATTATGTATAACTTGTATCTATGTAAAACACATTGTTTTATCCGTATCTACTGTCTATAACCATACGCCACGCCTATATTTTTATATTTTATTTGTATTTCGTGATCATGTATTGCACAATTATTATTCATGCTTTAATTATGACATACATGTCATTACACTTTGTGCTTACAATCATTCAACTATGTATAGCTTCTTTTTACATAACAATTTATTGTATATTCCTGAAACATCAGGTATAGCATGCATCGTGCAAACTATAAGGCGTCATGCTAAATTTATGTCTTTACATGTATAATTTTATAATAATTTTGTTTGTTCATTGTATTCATACTATTGTATAGGTCTACTGGCCTTATCTGGTTCAAGATAACCATTATGACTTGCATAAATGTTACAATTTATCGGGCCCATCATGTGATGAGTCACCGATTGTTCATCATTAAACATTGTCAAACCATGTATTTTCATGTCTTATATTGTTTAATATTGTATACATACAATATATATTGGCAATACATTGCTAATCTTGCATTTATACTCAAATGTATAATCAGTGTATAATCAGGTTGCAAGCCGACTTTGGCCTGTTCAACTCTTATCATCACTCAGGCTTATCTCTAAACAGTTAATGTCATAACAGTTATCTAAGATTTCAAACTCAAGGTTCAATACCACTTGAGATTGACTTTATTATTAAGAACTCTGTATTTTTCTATAATAAGTTATTAAAATATATTAAAAAATCCTTTGATTTTTTGCGGGCAGTTATGGACAGTAATGTGGTAATTTTCGCATTAATAGGTTGGCTAATCTGTATTTTCTGAAATTGCTTATCATGTTTATACAAACGACACAGTTCTCCGAGTTGCGGCAGGCGGCAGACGTCATTACGTTTGCTCGCTTGTTCTGTCATCATCATTTTCTTGTCGTCAGACAATCAATGTAGGCCTTAGGCCACAACACATATTGCATACTTGCAATAAATTAGCAATACATTGCTAATTCTTTTTCATGTAGCTTGAGTGCCGCGTACTCGCGCCTCAAGTCTTTCTCTCTCTCTCACACACACTCACGCGCGCGCGCTCAAGCACACACACAATATATTTACTTAGTATATTTTTGCAATCGAAATATGTTTCTTCATGGTTTTGGTTTATATCTAGCGAGATTTTGTCATTTTCTTTAAAATATAGACTACATACACGTATTCGCCGTCATATCCAACGAAAATGCAGACACTCTTTGATAAGCCTTTTTCTTTGAGCGCCGTTCGTGTATCCTCGCTTGTGAGTTTCTACATATTGCCTCGCAGGAGTACAGGGTCTATAGTTTAGGGCCGGCTGCAAACGTATAATTGTAACTAGCTAACTTGCCAGCACCTTGCAGGACGGAATGGACTGTTCCGGTCTCCACTGAATGGTGTGCTGGTTCTCGAAGAATTAGACCTCTGTAGATAAATCTGAAATGAATGGTAGGATAGTCTACCAGCTGGGTCGTGTTTTGGGATGTTAATTTTGCGGAGTCGATTAGCGAGGCCTCGCTCTCTTTGCTTCAAAACAAAGCAAGTTGAATTTCGCTTAGCCCAGCTTTACCCGATCGCCAGTGTATAGTCGTGTATGAGCGCGGAGAGTATTTGCACCGTTCCTTTAATTTCCACTAAGCCGTTTTTTGCGATATTAACGAAATGATGGAAAGCGAGTATTTTGTTGAAATTCTCCGCTTATACACGGCACTCTGACTAATCTAAAGATCGATCTGAAGTCTTTATCACCGAGCCTCTAAAATATATTAAACTACCCCAACTCCTTACGTTGTTTAATGCATATAAACACGCACTTCTCTTGTACTTAATGCTTTTAGACAAGCTACAACTTGTTCATATTCCTCTCTAGGTTTATTATCTTTAATGCTTATTTTTATTAGTGGAATAGTTGGCATCACACACAATAAATCATAACAATAATGATATGTGTCCACACATATCTAGAACAGACTGTCCTCAATACGATGTTGGTTTTTCAACGTTGTACGTATTTTTCCGGCATCGAGCAAATCGGTTGCCAAAGGATAGCACAGGTTTGCAATAAAAGCCGAATAATATTTAGACAGTGGTGGAAACCAAACCCAAACCGTGTGATGTAGCCAGTCAACGGACTCTCAACTGATCACGTTCACATATACTAGAATAGCTTACGTCCATAATTAATGCCAGATTGGGTGACATGTGTAAAATGCCAGATGTATGGGTAAAATGGGTTGTGTTGAAAGAGAAGCTAAAGGTAGTGACTGAAAGAGAAGCTAAAGTCTAGCCAGCCTAACAAGAGGGAATTGCTCGTCTCTGGTGATTTTCCTATTGCATGGATGCTACAAACAAGGAAATCAAATATAACGACAACGTAAACTTCTGTCAACAGATTACTTTATTGCAGTAATGAAATTAAATTAATACCTTCGGATCGTCTTCTAAATGCACAGCTAAAACAATTCAACATATTAAGAATTAAAAACATAAAGACAAATTTACAAATTGTTGTTTACAAAAACGAATAAGGTGTGCGATGCGATTGGAATAGTTTTGTTCCCGTTTGATTCATCTTCTTCCGTCCATTAAAACTAGCCGTTTATTACTTACATCCATTTTACTCCTATATTTGATTTGTGTGTTGTAGCGACTTGAGCTGTAAAATTATCTCGGCATTCTGAAATTGACAAAAAAGTTTGTATTATTACATTTTCCCGTTTTTGTTGAATGACCTAAATGAAATATAATTGCAAACACAAACTTATTTTCTGTATGTGAAATATTTTAAATATTAATTCCAAGCTAGTTGAAAAATATTTTTTTCTATTTTACGTGCAAAATATGAACCTACGTCGCCTTCTGTTATCAAAGTGCATTACACTAAGGGACATTCTTACTTATGCGTTACTATCTAAATTAGTGTAAGTAAAATGAACTACTCGTATTTGAGTATAGTTGATATGTATAATGGAACCATAAGCCACTTAAGAAAATTACGATTTTGATAATTTCTTGTGTGAAACGTCTTCCAATAAAAATTTTATGAATGTAAGATGAAAACTTATATCCCCAAGAGTATATTAGATCCCATCTTACCCTCCGAATATTATCCTGCAGTTTCCCCCAATATGCCGGTTTTGTCCTTCCGGGCAATTTCTCTCTGGAACATAAATGGGACCGTACAGTCTGGACGACAGGTCTATCTCATCGTAGTCATATGCATCGTTGTAATAAGTTTTCATCGCTCTGAAACGAAAAGTTTAATTGTAACTTACTTTAAAAAAATGCCTTTTGGTAATTTAGACAATGAACTAAAACCTCCACATTTCGGAGGACGGCCACAGATTTTGGGTTATACATCACATTACAGGTATTACTTGAAGGAACAAAATCATTTTGGTAGTGATATAACGGTTTTGAGAACAGTTCGAGCAGATGACTTGGCATTCTGTTCCCGCCAACTTGTTTCAAATACACCATTACGTCACATGTCATTTTGTGTCACAACACGTTTACACAAGTTATTTCAGAATATATTACTGATTTAAGAAAATGTAATACAACCTTAGTAATTTAATATTGCGTGAAAAAATTGTGGCATATCTTAGAATTTTTTCCGTTATATTAAATTACAAAATTTACATGAAACATGTTTGGTTTATTGTAAAATCCTGCAGGCATTAAGACATTTATATTGAAATGAAGATCATTAACATATATTTGAATTAGTCCCACCTTATGCATTTATTGGTTTTGCCATCGTCGGTGTAATCATTGTTGCAATGAATCACGAGACAGGCTCCTAACAACGAGCCTAAGAATAAAAAAGGAAACGGAATGCTGGACATGTGCGCGTCTACTATACAACTACGGGAATGTCTACCTGACTATAAGTTGATTGAAGCCAATTGTGCGCGGTGTGTGACGGGCTTGGACAGTAAACCCTTTAATAACCAATAAAACCCTATAGTCACATAATATTTTATCCAAATGTCAATAAAAAAACAGATGACTCAGCTTTGTTGTTCTTTTATTGACAATAAAGAGAGAATTAAGTAAATCAGTTGAAAGAGTATGGTTTGTAAATTACACATCCACAAATGTTTTTTCTTATAGAAGAGTGTTCATAAGGATTTATCATACCTTGAGGGCCAAGTTCTGAAAGGTCTTCTCCCGTCGGGACCGTTTTTGTATATCTGCTTTATTAGCTCATTCGATGGCAGTATTTTGTTACAGTCCTCTGGACTTCATCTTTTATGATAGATATTTTTATGTTGGTGTGAAGTGCCTGATTTCTGACATATCATGGGGCATCTACTAGTCCTCGCAGCACTTTTGACTGAAATCTTTGGATGATTTTTAATCTTGTTGCTTGGGCACATCACCATCGGTTTACATTATAATCCGTAAGACCATATAGGTTTAAGAACGATTTTGTAAAGTAGCAGTTTGTTATTTAATTTGTAACTAATCTCAATCACTCTCAGATGGATGGTGTTTTCTTGGTGTGGCTCTCGAGTCTTACTGGTCTGAAAGTCTTCCTTTAGTTTCACCGTTGACCCGTCCAACTTTCAACGAATCCTGTTAATAAAGTTAAGCTGTTGAAGATATATAGGTGTAGTATTACAAAATGTTAAAAAAAAAATTTGCTTGTTGAAGAAATAAAAAAAAATTGTATTTAAACAAAAAATTTATAATTAAAAAAAATTCCTTTTTATCGTTTAATTAATTAAAACTCAATTAATTAATTAAGTTTCGTAAAGTTTTGAAATGTGTCTCACTTCTCTATGAAATTTTATTAATGTTCTTGTATTTTTTAATAACTTCCAACCACTTATAATATGGTCTCCAAAGACAATCGATATTTGTTTACTTTCTTGTTTTGGAGGTTATCTTCCAACTTCTTGTTATCTTCTTTCAACTCTTCCTTCAATTGTCGGTTGTTCTTCTCTATCTTCTTCCTGGTTTCATCGATTTTCTGATTGGTGTTTTCAATTTTATTAATCAATTCTTCTTTAGCCGACTTGAATTCTTCCTTGAACGATTGGTTGTCTTCCTTCAATTCTTCTAACTTCTTCCCCATCTCTTCTTCCATCTTCTTGTTGTCTTCCTTCAAATCTTCCATCTTCTTACTATTTTCTTCTATTCTCTTATTTGTGCTTTCAATTTTATTACCCAAATCTTCTTTCAAAGACTGGTTATCACTTCCCATTTTCTTACTCAAGTCTTCCTTCAATTCCTTACTTGTGAACTCCATTTTTTCCATCATCATCCTGAACATTTGTTATGTTGTCATATTCTCTGTTTCCTTCTCCGACACATTGATTTCCACTGTTTGTGTAGGCATTTCAGGTTGTTTCTCTGGTTGTACCGGTTGTTTTGACAATACCGGTGGTAATGAACTTTCCACATCTACTGGCGTCGCCTCTTTATTGTCTATGTCAATCTCTACTTCTTTTTCGGCCTCCGCCGCCCGTTTCTTGGATGTTGCACATCGTTGCATTTTCCCTTCAATTTCTCTGGCTTTGTAGCTGCTGCCGAACTCTAACTAGTGATTGGGCAGATTGTAGTGGCCTTTCAATCACTAATTAAAGCCCCTCAGTTGTGCGCCAATTTGTAACTAAACTCAATCACTCTCAGATGGATGGTGGTGTTTACTTGGTGTGGCTCTCGAGTCTTACTGGCCTTTAGTTTCACCGTTGACCCGTCCAACTTTCAACGAATCCTGTTAATAATGTTAAGCTGTTGAAGATATATAGGTGTAGTATTACAAAATGTTAAAAAAAAAATTTGTTTGTTGAAGAAATAAAAAAATTTGTGTTTAAAAAAATTTAAAATTAAAAAAAAAAATTTTTATCGTTTAATTAATTAAAATCAATTAATTAATTAAGTTTCGTCAAGTTTTGAAATGTGTCTCACTTCTCTATGAAATTTTATTAATGTTCTTGTATTTTTTAATAACTTCCAACCACTTATAATATGGTCTCCAAGGACAATCGATATTTCTTTACTTTCTTGTTTTGGAGGTTATCTTCCTTCTGAGGTGGTAAAATTCTGGTAGTTTATTATTAAAATTATACTAATTGTAATTTGGTATATTTAAGAAAGAAAGAACTATTTTGAGGTAGAAAGTATAAATGTTTTATTGAATAATTGATTAATAGACTCTTATCGATTATAAATCGATTCTCAGGGTATCGAACAGTTACAAGTGTTTGATATATAAAATTCAATAAGGTTCTTTAAACAGCTAGGTATGGTTAAAGTCAGAGAAATCGGGCCAATATTTAAAAAGTATAACGTTACAACAAGTAATTACTAATACTAAGTACATACATTGAATAGAAATTGTAATGAAATAATTTGTTGTCGAACCGTACCGCTTGGTGGAACCAGGAGGCGTTGCTCTGGTGATGACGACAAATATTGCAAATGACTGCCGTGAAGTTGGTTAAAATGTCCTTCGTATATTCGACGTTCCAAATAAAAGATTTTCTTGTAGTATTCACGTCCTGCGGTCAGCAAATGTTCCTTCTGATGTTGTATAGTGTCTTGAGTGAAGTTTCTGTGTTGTATTTTGTATATCGGTGTATGTATAAGTTAGTTCACTTTCTTGTCATTCGGCACTAAATTACGGTTATAGTGTATACTGTTTTCTGGTGTGTAATAGTGTCATTCGGTGTAGTTAGGTGCTGTTCAGTGTTATTTAGTCTTTAATAATTGTTTCTGTCACTATGTAGACGTTCCAAAATGGTTTTACTCGCCACTCGCGATTTTCAAAAATGTGTCGTTCACTGACTCGCCATTACCGTACTTTTAGTTAGGTTAACTTGGTTATATTACGCTCGTCAAGTGCTCCGTACAAATAGCAATAATCAACTCTCTATTTCCTCCACTTTCGACTAAAATCTTAGCCAATACAATATTATTCTTTACATTGTTCAAATATAATTTTGCATCCTGTGCATATTTTCAATTACATTATATAACTGCCTAAATTTTGGTTATTAATCAATTTTATTTGCTAGATGTAACTTAATTTAATCCTTCAGTTCATTCGGCGTATTTTAAGATTGAATAATGCCGTTTTATTATGTTTTTTTGTCTAAAATTGGTAATTTTACTTTCATTTTGTATTTAGTAAAAGTTCAGAATTAACTTCCTGTCATTATGCAAATTCTGTCATTTTTTAAGTTATATTTATTCTTAATAATCTCATATTGTATTAAAAGGTTTATATTCCTTCATTTTCTTGTAATTATTTGAATTGGTTAATTTTTAAAATATTATTTTGGAATATATGACTCCCCTCTCCAAATTTTTAACTTCTGTCATTTCCATTTTTATTTATCATTGTGGTGATAATTTTGTAAAATCTTTCTAAGTGGTATCTGTAATTATATGGCTTCATCTCTGGTTGATTTTATATAAATCCTTTTAGTTTAAATACATTTAAGTGAGTAATTTCTCTGTTTTGATGAAGTTTGGTTTTCATTCTTTTGCCTAGATTTGTTAACAAGTTTTTTCTTACAAAATTTTTATACAAACAATAAGTATAGTGTTATACCCTCTCTGACTTTCAAAACATGGTGTTATAAACTAAACATTTTTTAAAATAACACCACAATAATTAGTATTGGTTTCAATACAATAAACAGTTAAACAAATAAGAAATATTTTCAAAGATGGTTGTCTTCAACCATTCAGACATTTTTTATAATCAACACTTATTGCTAACTTAAAAATATTATTTACAAAAACCTTATAACTACATTCTTATTTGTTATTTTATATAATAAGTTTGATTATTCAGTTTTTTAAACTGTCTTTTAAATATTGTATTGGGTAATTGTACCCTGTCACTTGTATAATAAAATCTGTTTTTACTCATTCTATAGAACAAAAATGTCACTTCAAACAGATTTATAGCCTGTTATTATTAAAAGTAACACATTCACATGGTACGAATTTTAAGTCACTGAAAGTTGTATGTTTGATTGTATACACAGTTTGTGGATGCCAAGGATGAAACATAAGGTTTATTTTTTATAATACCCAAACTAGCACTGGTTCACTTTACACTTTTTTGATGTTATTTCTAAATGGTTATTTAGTCTCATTAACATCAATAAATTGGTTTGTGTGTTACAGGGAAGATTTGTTCCTTGGGTACTATATTATTGTTTCATCTTGGTTCACTGGCAACTCTTACTCTATACACTTTTCTCTCTTAATTTTATTGTACATGTGGTTACTGTCCAAGACTATTTCGTTATACTTTTATTATTTGTATTTCATTATTTATTTTGGGATATGGGGATATGGGTGTCTTTTATAAGAGCATTCCATTTTCCTCAGGATGCTGCCTTCTTCTTCTTTCTTCAAAGGTGTCTTCTTTTCTTCTGTCTCCTTGGACTGGTATCTTCTCCATCTTCTTCTTGCTGCCATCGGGTTTCTTGGGATTCCTTCATCTTCTTCACAAGTTTCTCGAAATACATCACCTTTATTGGTGGATCTTGCCTTACTCAGGGTTCCTTTTTAATTTATTTATCCTCGTTGTGGGTTTAGTTATACTCTGTTGTTTCTTTGTTTACTTCTTACCTTCCTGGGTTATAATTTAAAAAAACCATGGGTTATTAGACTGGTTTTGGAATGACTCATCACTAGTAACTTATTTTTATTTGAACTTATACTCTTTATATAACAATGATTGTTCTGGACAGTTGCAATGAATTAATTCTTTATATCAAACTTAATGCTTTTTTCGGATTTAAATGTTATAATCTTATTATCCTAATGATCAATGCCATTCATTATTATGCATTTATCTGTCACGCTACAAATTATACTTTAGTCTTTTACCCAAGAAGCCTGAGACCTAACTGATTTCATTCAATTTGGATGTTGTTACGACGGTCTAGTGATCGTCGTATGGTACAGTGGAAAACAAAATACAAGACAGCAATTAATTCACTAATCACCAGCTTTAATTATCACAATTAAAAATTATTGTCTCATACAATAAATCAAGTAAAATTGTTCACACGCAATAATAATGTGTACTAATATAAAACAATTATATTTCAATCGTCCCCCACAATTATAAAACACATAACACTTCACCACAATACTACAAACCGCAATCCAATAACCACTTGAAAACATAGTAAAATCACCTGACAATAACTCGCAACTCAAACTGACTGAGCGTCGCCGAGTACTTGTATTTATACCCGCCGAAATACCAGAATATTCTATACTGTGCGTCAAGAATGCTACTAGAAAACACCAGAACATAATTGGTAATTGGTTACGGCCTTGCACACAGCAGGCGCGAACCGGTGAGTCCGGAACAATCTCGCAACGCATGTTGAGAATCACGTACTCACACATCATTACAGCCGGATTCCACTAGAACATTCGATAAACTTGTAGATCGTTCCGTATTACGTAACACTTCTTCCGCACTACGTAACACTGTTCCCTCCTTAAGCCTGTTCGTCCCGAACTGGCAAAACATCTCTGAAGTAATTCTTCAGAGAGAAGTAATTCTATGTAAAAGGCGATTTACATAGCTGATCTACTAGCGAAACATAATTCTCTTTTTCTTCGAATTCAGTCTCGTGTGACCCGAACATCAAATTCCCAGAAATATGAGTCTTCCGCTCAACTAATAGTTTTGCGGGAATCACTCCCGTTGCGTCATGTACTGATGACTTATACGCTATTAGCGAGTCCAAGTCTGATCGGTTCTCGTCAACAACCTCTTGCGTGACTTCATCTTCAGTAACGTTTTCCCCGGGTTCTTTCATTAACTCAGGAACAAGCAAGAGTTTTGTCTCGGCATCCATAGTTGGCTTTCCAAACACTTCTTTTGACGTTACAGTTATTTGTATTTCATTTGCTAGTTCTTCGTCCATTCCCGCTTGCAATAGAGAGGGTTCTTCTTGACCAGACCTGTTGACTTTTCCTTCGGCCAATGCCACTTGCTTAATCGAATGGTTGGTAGACCCGGTCATTTTAGTCATGCAAAGATTTATCTTCTCTTGGCCAACCCTCAGGACAATCTATCTTAAGTCCACAACGAATCCGTTGACATTCATAATATCCGTCCCAAGAATCACTTCATCGACAGTGTCTGCAACGAGCAATTTGTGGCTAAACTCGAGAAGACCCAGGGGAACACGTACGTCTACCTTTCATATCACCTAAACGGGGCTTCCAATGACAGACTGTATTTTGCAAGAGCTAATTTGAGGCTGGCGGTTGCTGACTAAGTCGGGGCGCACAATGGACACTGTTGCGCCTGTGTCAGCTGTAAATGATGTTGGTTTACCTTCCGTAAATCCATTAACGATCACGTTTCCACTGGTCTTGTATAATGTGGGAACTGTGTTCTGTTCAGCGGCTTTACTTCTCAAATTGGTGCGATCACTTTTTCTCCCAACAATCTCCCAACAGTGGCTTTACTTCTCAGTACTTTTTTCTCACAACAGACTACCTGTAGATGACCACGTTTTCCACAGTTGTAATACTTCGGTCTTCTGTCTATTTCCCATCGTTCAAATCGTTGCGGCGCTATTGAACTTCTGAATTGCTTGTCCGACATCATTGATTTTCTGCACCCATTGTAATGGCAATGTGATACAGGTATCTTCTGACTACATTGTGATGGCGTAAACCCATTAATGTAGCGGGACGCTGACTTGGCATCTTCAAACTCAAGGGCGTGAACAAGAGCTTCTGAGCTATCTAGGTTTCCGTGCCATTCGTAATACTTGCTGAAGTTCATAATCTCACGATGCCATCAATAAATGTCTGCACCGCAAAACTTATTCGAAAATCTTCTGGTGCTTCAGGATAGGCCAATCTAATTAGTCTGTCGATACTTGCTTCAAACTCTTGAAGACTCCTCGGAGCGTTGTTGTCATGTTCTCAACTGAGCGTAGTACACATCTCGCAAATGTTTATCACCATACCGTATTTCTAGAGCTTTTATCAATTCGGCATAGGTGTTCTGGCTGTCAGGAGGCACTTTCTGTAGTAATTCTGCCGCAGTCCTTTTAATGCGAGAACGAGTGAAACTGCCTTGTCTTTCTCTATCCAATTATCAGAACCGTAGTCTGCCGTGTCTTGAACGTTCCGTATTACATAACACTTCTCCCGCAATACGTAACAATATGTTTCTTCCAGGTCATTCGCTGATCAAAGTGTCCAAAGTTCTTACTTTCAGTTTTCACTGGTACAAGTGTGTTACCAATTGTTACAGGTGGACAGATGTCATGCCGAGTAGTAAATGTGACCTGCGCAGATTTCGTTTCTTTGATTTTTGTTCGCCATTTCTTGTACCATTTGCTGAGTAAATTTAAATATACTTGTAGGATGTCCGAAGTAACTTGAGGATTTTTGTTATCGTTGTATTTGGCTGAAAACTTTCTATTAGTTAAGTTCGAATTTAGTGCGTAGTAGGTAGTAGTTGAAGGATAGTGGGTTTTATATCTGTAAATAATTATGCGATTATTGCATATCAATATTTTAAATTCTAATATTTTATAAATTATGTTTTGGAATATTGGAGTATTACAATTTTGTCCATGTATTTAAGTAAAACAATATGTAAAGAATGTAATTATTTTGCTAAGTAAAACAAACTGTCTCAACTCCCACACACACACACACCCACACCCACACACACACACACACACACACACACCCACACACTTACTCAATTGATATCGCTGTTTTTCATTGTTTCTCTTGCATCCCTACACAGCTCCTAATGATGGCAATAAATATTGTCGAAAAGTCGACAGAAATGATGCAAAATCTGTGTTATACTTATTTACCGATCCTCGCTAAACTATCCGTCGTTAATATGTTTAGAAAGGTAAGTATCTCTTACTTATGGTTAAGTAAACCGTTGCTGTTCCTGGTTGCGATTCTAAGAATATTCTAAGTCATGATGGGTTTAGTTTTGCGACAAAGGCCGTCAGCAAGTTGTGTATCATCTGTTTTGGCTTATCAGTTGGAAAACATTGACTTGAATTGGTTCAGAAAAGTGGTCAACTGCTCTGCCACAGTTTGGCGACATTGTCACTTCTAGCTACTACTTGTGCTTAGGTTAACTGTTAGTAAGCAGAAATAGCAGCCTGAGTTCTGTTTATGTTGAGTAAGGTTCACCAACAGTTTGTATATTTTGATAAGGTGTATTAGTAGTTAGGCTGGCACTGCCATCTTTTTGATGGTTTCTCTATGTTATTAAGCCCCTTCCTTGACATAGGCTGGCTTCCTTGAAATAGAACCCATTTGGCTGCGGTATATTTTGGCTTCTTTCAAATTTTGTGTCACGTTGTCTGCCACATTTGACAAATTTATGTAGTTTGGTACAATACTTTTTGGAATGTCCGTAGGCCTGGCACCTCGCATGCTGGATAATGTTGTGGTTTCTCCTGGGTTGATCAACGGTAATTTTGTCCTACATAGAAATTTATGTTGTAAATTTCTTTATTATTTTCTATCGGCTCCAGGTCGATAAAGAACAGAGAAAGAGGTTATTTTATTTTTTGATGCACATCATTTGTTATATTTCGGACTTAACTATCTTTGTTTTCTAGATCTACTTTTATTTCTGTAGTATAAAGAGAGTGAAGAGTGTGACGATTCTTCTTCTTTGATTTGATGTATATGATGTACCTGATCTCCCCCCTTAGATGCCGTACTAAGTTTCTGTATGTCTCTATTTTAGATGCATTGATTTTGACAGTTTCATTAGCCAGGACCGCTACGGTAGTAGATTTCTTCTTCGGTCACTGTGGACTGCTTGTCTATTATGGCCTTGAAGTTTTTGACTGTGTATATAAATATATAAGGTAGTTTGTTGGTTAGGTGATTTGTTAATTGGTGTGATTTGTTTCAGTTTTGTTATCACCGCCTGCAGTGGATAGTGGGCAGTAACGATTGGGGACTTTAATTTGAGGGGAATTTGAAGTACTCCTTTCACTGCTGTTTCCTCTTCCTTTTGCATTATCTTATTTCCTGCCATGAGTGTTTGTTTATTGGCTCATCTCCGTTTGTGTCCGTATCACAAGCTGATAAAAGACATAATAGGTTTCGCCGACAAACTATCAAAACATAACACTAATAATACGAAATGAGCGAGCACTATCCGTGCGGTTCAGCTCCGAGTGCTTTATAAACAGCTTACGTCTGCTGAAAACATTGTTTCATTAAAGTTCAGAAATAAAATCAGTTATCAATCAACTTCACAGTTCACTTATAATGAAAAGTCAAAAAAGTCTTCATTAAACACGTTGGTCGCTTATGGTAGGTTTCTCGCTGTGGCATAAAACGGAGTGATTGCAGTTATGCTGGGTGTAACTGCCTTTTTCCGTTGCTCTTCTTCGTACGGTTACGACGTCGCGTAATTAGATTCCATTTAGTCTTTATTTGGCGCCCAGTTAACGAGTCAACCGTTTTGCACGCGATTAAAAAGTGAAGGGGCAACACTTATGAACAGCGTTTGTACACCATATATATATAGATGAATGGAGAGCGTGAACACGTGGCTAAAATTTGTTTTTGTTAACGAGACATGTAGGCTAACCGCAGGTATCATACGGATCATTATGTTGCATAGTGGAAGCAGAATAACTGTCATCAGATGAAGTAATTTATTACAATTTTAATTACAGTTAAAAATAAACCAAAATACTCTTATACTATTGTTTAAGTTAAAACATATGCAACACAACAATGAATATCACCTTATTACAATTTTTTTCCATAAGTGACATAATAATTACTACACCGGAAGTCACAATAATAATCACTGTAAACAGCACTACAGTATGCCGCAAGCTTGTCTAACTGGAGTTGGTCGGCCGCTGGCGCTTACATTTATACCCCGCTGAGTTTTAAGAATAAATTATGTAGTTACAGGAAGTAGAAACTATCTGGAAAATATATCATGTCCGATCTTGTAAAATGCCTGTAGAATAATCGACAGAGGTCTGGAAGCAGTCTCGAGCGCTGCCGTGTGTGAGATGCCACGTAGGCACTTTTGTTATTTGTTGTATCAACATAACACTACCCCCTCGTTAAGCCTGTTCGTCCCGAAGTGGCAGCTGCCTCTGTAGTAATGATTTGCGAGGCGGTCTATGTGGACGATCTTGAATTTTCGCTGGCTTTCTTTTTGTATCCGATAAGCAACACCATTGATTATTTTTCCCACGGTGTAAGGAAACATGTCCAACATTATACTGTCTTAAACTATTTAAATAAGCATAAACACTCGGTAGTTTTACATCTATCCTTAAAATCTGACAATTGTTTGAGATTAGACTATTCTCAAAGTGTAAGTGCCTTCCTAGCCTGAAGTGTTGGGAAGCGACTACACGTCGGGGTTTTGTGTTGTACAACCAAACCTGGCCTTCTTCGAAACCCACGTTATTGCTGCGAATGTCATATCGCGTTTTCATTTAGTCACTGGCTATCTTTAGCCGTCCTCTTACAAATGATTAATTTTTCGCAGTTGGTTGTCTAACTACGAAGAATAATTCTGCGGCTCTTTGAGCCTACACTCGGATGATCCAAACATCAATAATACCAATCTCTTCTGGTTGTATCGTATACTGATGAGCTATACAATATTAGAAATAATGATATACGCTGGCCCTAATCTGTTCGGTTCTTGTCAACATCCTTTGATAGATGCTGCTCACGTGTTCTGTTGAACCTCCCAACAATTCCGTCCCACTGAGGTTTCGAGGTTGCAGAGGCGTTGTTTAGAACTTTCAAAAACCAAAAAGCGACATAACTCTTTAACTCCCGACTCTAATTTCTCCCTTGATGGATATGGATTTCCATAGAGACTCCATAACGGCAACAGAAGTTGTGAACTAACGCCTTTACCACAGGTAACCTCTTGATTTGGAAATGCATAAGATTCCACTCGCTTAGTAAAATACAGTCACCTATAATCTTGGCATACCGGTTTTCATCGTCTGTAACTGGGATAGATCTATCAATTGTCTCAAATGGAAGTCCAACATTATACTGTCTTAAACGATTTAAATAAACATAAACACTCGGTTGTTTCACATTTATTCTTAAAGTCTGAAAATTTTTTGAGATTAGACTATTGTCATAGTATTGGTAAAAACAACTAAATACATGGAATGTGTTAGAATGTAATCATGTGTTAAGGGTGTGTATCGAAGAGGGGTGAAGGATGGTGGGCGATGATGGGGTGGAGGGGTTAGGACGGGGAAGGTCAAGTGACTGTCAAATCCAGGTATAATAGCTATGCAAATTCTAAAATTAACTAACAAAAATGGCTGCTTTTAACAAAGGAAATAGAAAGAATTCTATCTGTTCATTTATTACATTTATGTCATTTTATTGCTTTCCTAATTCATAAAATTTCCAATAAATACATTTTTCCACCACTTCTATGTCATGCACTAATGTTATGTTTTTTGTGTCTAAAAAGTGGATTGGTTTCAAGCAACGCTTTGTAAAATCTGTATTTTCTGTAACGTACCTGCTTAACGTAACTTATTTATGTTCAAAAAAACGATGTTTCAGAGTATGTCCACATTGTCCAATATAAATAGCATTACATTCTACACAATGTATTGGTAGTGTACGGTAGCGCGATGATTTTGTTTTCTAGGTTGGCTAATCTGCTTTATACCTCGCCTCAATATTCGCGTGTTTGTACTTTACACAGTGCGTATCAAACGCTCGCGGCGGTCGTACCGAGTCGAGCCCAGCTTTTCGCTGTCACTTATTCTCGACATTAAATGTAGGCTTTAGGCCCTTATATTCTCGATTATGGCCGACTAGGCCCGCTTCATGATTATCTAAATTCATAATACTTCGCAACATGCAGTATTAGCCAACCTCATTTCAAATTAATACAGCTGTAATGTAACTAATTCAGATATTAAAATTATTCGTATACAGTCCACTTCTTGTCATTTTCTTCCTGCAGAATCAATGCATTTATTACATATCATTTCAACTACTATGGAAGACCAGCCGACAGAATATTTAACTCAAGAAGCATACATTTAGCCCACTTGGGCCCAATTTATTAACTCTTCTTGTCCACACTTGCTGGATCATTATTTTCATTCAACAGTTTCGGTCCACGTGGACCGGGCATCAACCATTTTTTGGTCCACCGTGCCTGGATTCTAATCAACATTTTAGTCCTCACGGTGCGCATCAACCATTTTTTGGTCACTCTGGACCTGGATTTCTATTTAATATTTTTTTACATCTGTTTCTGGTCATCACGGGCGAATTAGCACGTCAGCTAATGCGACTGTGGCGTGATTTGCGTCGCCATTTCGCTCGTCATCTTCGGACAACGTAGTAGCAAGTTCCTGCCGGCTGCAGTGCTTACTCAAAGTGGTCATCTCTGCCAGCTGTTCACCATCTGCACCAAGGAGCCGACGCTGCGGGACGTCGCCAACGAGGTACCACCAACAACAGTAAAAAGGTGCGTAAAATGTCTGAAGAAGGCCTCAAGGTGCTGACCAGAAAGAGAGGCGGATTAAAGTCCGCGATAGTGCGGATACAATCCACGGTAAATTTATTTGACATAAATCAAAGTACAAAACATTTTCTAACTGTAAGACTGGAAAGTCTCAAAAGCTTGGCCTCGAAGTACGACGAGGTACAGTCTGAGATAGAGCTTATCAGTAAAGACACGAGCGTTGCTCAGGCAGACCGAGTTGAGGTTGAAGAAATGATATACTCAACTGAGGCAAACATTTTACAACTTCTTGACACTTTTAATACTCAGACTGTGCCTCCCGTATTAGCGACGCCTATGCATTTAAAGCCGATATTGCCCTGCTTCTCAGGCAACATACTTGAGTGGCAACATTTTTATTCAATTTTCAATGATCTAGTGCATTCAAGATCCGATTTAACACCAGTGCAAAAACTGCATTATTTGCATTCCTCTGTGAAGTGTGAACCATTAGATTTAATTAAATCATTACCCATTTGTCAAGAAAATTATGTAATAGCGTTGAACTTGCTGTCCGAAAGGTATAACAACCCATTTATATTAGCCAAATACTATGTACAAAACCTACTTCAGGTTAAGTCCACAATAAAGGACTCAGTCCAAAGCTTGGCGGAGTTTACGAATACAATAACGTCTTCCGTTAATTCACTGGCGGCAATGAAGCTGTCAGTGAATTCATTTGAATTTATTACCATACAGTTGCTCTCCACCAAACTTGACCCTATTACTTTAAAACTTTGGAAGGAGTCAATAGACTTGCTTGCCTAGCTTTCAAGACTTTACGCATTTTTTAAACTTACGCAGACAGCTTTTAGAAAATACAATGCCTATTGAACCCGGACAGCAATTCAACAAACTTAGCGTAAAACCCAACAATAAATTTGAGAAATGTAGCTTAAGAAATACTGCTGGCAGCAATACCTTTAAGAGCTATCACGCAGCGGCAAAGCATTATTCATGCGTGTGTTGTAAATCTGACCACCCGCTTTACATGTGTAATAATTTTCGTATATTAAGTGCCGCTGAGCGGGGGCAATTGGTTGCAAATCATAAATGTTGTATCAACTGCCTTAGAGCAGGTCATCTGATAACGAACTGTAAGAGTAAACAGGTCTGTAAAATTTGTTCAAAAAGACACCACACATTGCTGCACGCAAATTACGTGCCGAAATCAACAGCTGCCAGCAGCAATTATTGCTCATTTAAATTACAGTGCAAAAACAATGTTCTTTTATCCACAGCGGTTGTATATATCGTTGATCAGGCTGGCAACAGGCATAAAGCTAGAGCGCTTCTAGACGCCGGTTCCCAGATCAATTTCTGTACGAAATCATTTGCGAAAAGTTTACACCTTAAACTAACCAGATCTAATGTTCCAATCACAGGAATAAACAACACAGCGTGTTGCGCTACTGACATTGCTTCTATACGTATTATTTCTCGCTATCAGAGACATAGTTTCGAGGCGAAATGTGCCGTCTTATCTAACTTAACTCACAATCTGCCTTCAATCTCGTTTGATATCAACCGGTTCCACATTCCAAATAAATTTTTTCTCGCCGACCCAGATTTTAATATATCTTCACAGATCGACATACTATTAGGGGCACAATTTTATCTGGATTTAATATTAGCCAATAAATACACACGCGGACCCAATTTCCCTATCATTCAGGAAACAAAACTGGGTTACATTCTGGCTGGCAATCTGCCCAAGCACTGCCACACCGAGGGTCCTGCTGTTTCGTTCCTGGCAAGGAACAATGACAGTCAAATTCTGCAATCTCTCGAGAGATTTTGGGAGGCAGAAACAATCCCTCACGATACCCCTGAGAGCGAGTCGGCTTGCGAAGAGCATTTTGTGCGCTCTACTCAGCGCAACCACGAGGGTAGATTTATAGTGTCGCTCCCATTCAAGTCTGATAATCCCCACTTGGGGGAATCTTACACAAGTGCCGAATCAAGATTCTTAGGCTTAGAGCGTCGATTTAGGCGCGATCCCAAGCTCGCTCGCGACTACGCGGACTTTATCAGGGAATACATGGATCTTGGGCACATGACACTCATCGATCATGGCGCTATCAATTTAGTAGCGTCAAACACTTACTACATATACTTATATGTATACTTATACATACTCATATACTTACTCTGTCTTTGTAAGCTTGGTTGGGATGAACCGATTTCCGGTCAGTCACTTTCGGATTGGCATTCTTAGTGTAACAAATTGATTCTGATTGGTAAAATAGTGGTCCCGCGATCCATTCGTTGCATTCATGAGGCGGTTGCAGTTCAGTTGCATGGTTTTTCGGATGCTTCTGAGAGAGGGTTTGGCTGTTGCATATATATCCGAGTCACTTATCAAGATTCTACTGTTTCCTGTCGCCTCTTGTGCTCTAAATCTCGAGTGGCTCCCCTACGCCAGGTGTCATTACCTCGCATCGAGCTCTGCGCTTGCTTGTTATTATCGCGACTCGTATCTAAGGTTATTCCTGCTCTTTATTCGTTTATTGATAATGTACATTTGTATTCTGATTCGATGGTGGCTCTTTACTGGATTCATGCGCAATCTACGCGTTGGAAAACATACGTCGCTAATCGAGTTGCTGAAATTCAGCGTCGTACGCAAACTTATACCTGGCATCACATTGATTCGCGACGCAATCCTGCTGACATTATATCTAGGGGGTGTTTCCCTGACGTTTTGCGCGATTGCTCGCTTTGGTGGCACGGTCCTAGCTGTCTGTCCCAATCCTCAGAGTCCAATCCCTTCCCATCCTTTGTACCGGCCACTCAGTCGTCCTCTGAAGTCACCGCGGAAGAGAAAACTACACGTAACCGGTCGCTAGTGTCTACCCTGGCTGTTGACTTATCGTTGGACTTTTCCTCGTTGCACCGGCTGACACGTGTATACGCTTACTGTTTTCGTTTCATCAGAAATATTAGGCACTCATCTGCGGACAAACTTTCAGGCGATCTGACCCCTGTAGAAATTCATCAGTCTCTCAATTTCTTCATAAAACAATCTCAGTCGATCCACTTCCCAACCGAATTAGTTGTCTTCGGAACGGATCTTCTGTTTCCATTAGGAGCAAGTTGGCTTCTCTCGACCCGTTTCTTGACGACTCTGGAGTGATACGCGTGGGCGGACGATTGCAGCATTCCCAGTTACCCTACGATTCGAAACATCCAATTGTATTACCCCCATCGGCGCATATTACACGCCTTATCATCGAACGTGAACACATTCGTTTACTTCACGCTGGTGCTCAACTCGTGCATCATTCACTGCGTCAGCGTTGGTGGATTGTTAATGCCCGGCTAGTCGTCCGTTCCATTATTCGTAAGTGTCTCAAGTGTATCAGGTTTAGTGCCACACAGCAGGTTCAGAGACTTGGTATTCTGCCATTCCCTAGAGTCACTCCTTCAAGGCCGTTTCTATTTTGCGCGGTTGATTATGGTGGTCCCTTCATGATTCGTCATGGCGGGCAGAAGTCTAGAACTCTTACTAAGGCATACGTATCTTTGTTTGTTTGCTTAGCGACTAGGGCTATTCACTTGGAATTGGTGTCTGACCTTACGGCCAGCGCATTTATAGCTGCTTTACGTCGTTTCATGGCACGTCGGGGTATACCCAGTCAGCTGTACTCCGACAATGGTACAAACTTCAGGAAGGCCCGCACCATCTTACATGACATTTACAACTTTTGCCACAATAAGGATGCCATTTCCTCGATTAAGTCATTCACATCCTGTCAGGGGATATCATGGTCATTTATTCCGCCCTCCTCACCTCATTTCGGTGGCCTATGGGAGAGCGGCATAAAGAGTTTGAAATTTCATCTGCGCCGCGTGGTAGGCAAATCTATACTAAACTTCGAAGAGTTCACGACCGTTTTGTCTCAGATAGAGGCATGTCTGAACTCTCGACCTTTATTTGCTATCTCATCGGATGTTAACGACCCGGTGCCGCTTACACCTGGCCATTTTTTGATTTGCGCGCCCTTAACAGCGATTCCGGACCCAGACCTTTATCACGTTCCTGTTTCTCGTCTTGGACGCTGGCAACTCCTTCAGAGGTTGGTCCTGGGCATTTGGAAGGCGTGGTCTCGCGATTATTTGCACCAGTTGCAACAGCGTCACAAGTGGAAGTTTGCCAAGGATAATGTTTCCATCGGTGACTTAGTTCTGCTTATTGAGGATAACTTGCCTCCATTAGCCTGGAAATTTGGCGTAATCATCGCCACATTTCCCGGCCCAGATAACTTGGTTCGTGTCGTGGACATTCGCACGCCTACGGGTGTTTTGCGGAGACCCATACATAAATTATATCTATTGCCAGCGCGAGACGAGATTTGACATTATGATTACTTAGCACAATGCTACTTTATTCAGCCATTGGCTTACTACTTATTACGACCATTTGGTCAACACAATCGTGATGAATCATCACAATATTTTTCTTGTCAATTTTGCGTCATTGCACGCTTCTAATTATCACACTTTTGGTGGTATCCTAATGTTTGTATTGT
Source organism: Magicicada septendecula (assembly GCA_034769895.1). Classification (NCBI taxonomy): domain Eukaryota; kingdom Metazoa; phylum Arthropoda; class Insecta; order Hemiptera; family Cicadidae; genus Magicicada; species Magicicada septendecula. The sequence continues at coordinate 287,037,814 of CM068370.1, read as the reverse complement.
ATGTTAATTTGTGTGGCATACTATGTCTTACACATTTTCATTTGATGTTATGGGGTATATTGCATGTTTTGGTGGTCTCATTTATAAAATGTTATTACATAATATTTGCATGTCTTGCCGTTAAGCAATCATGCATTCATTTCTTTATATTGTTGCTGATAAATATGTACTATTCTGTGAATGTCTTTAAATTGTTAAATTGTTTCTGTAATTTCAGTATTGTATTGTTATTTGACATTGCAATTATTTATCTTATAATTATTCTATTATTGTTACTGTATTCGCATAAATTATGTCTATGCAAAAAACTATTGTTAGCGTCTGCCGTATGTAACTGCCACGTCTAGGTTTATTGTATATTGTACTTTATATTTTATTCATTTTGCAAGTAAGCATGCACAATTCTTTTACTTAAAATTATGACATACATGTCATATCTGGGGCTCGCATTCAGCATCTAGCTTGTTCATACGTTATTATATTGTAAATTCCTGAAACTTCAGGAATAGCATGTCTAGGTCAATACATGCCGCCCTGCTGAATATACAATAGAACATGTAACTGCAACATGTTCAACAACAATTTTGTTCATGTAATGAACTCTCTGTACAGGTCTACGGGCCTCAATTAATTTTAAAGTAGCCGTCTATGACTTGCATAGGGCTACCAGCGATCGGTCCATCATGTGATGAGCTTCCGATCATGCATTAAACATTGTATAATTATGTATTTTTCTTTCATATTTTATAATGTTATAGACTGCATACACTTGTGTCAGTAATATTGGTCAACCAGACTTACTTATATATGAAACAGCTGTTCGCCAACCTTGGCCTACAACCGCCTATCTCTAGGCTTATCTTATGCATGCTTATCTCTAAACTAGTGACGGACTGCCGTTATCTAATCTCATAACTCAAGGTTCAACTCAGCCTTGAAGCTAAACATTGTTAGTAAGAACTGTACTCTTTTAAATTAAATTGTAAATGTATTATAATTTATTAAAAATTGTGTTAAAAAATCTTTTTGATTTTTGACGGGCAGCTTATGTACGGTAGCGCGATGATTTTGTTTTCTAGGTTGGCTAATCTGCTTTATACCTCGCCTCAATATTCGCGTGTTTGTACTTTACACAGTGCGTATCAAACGCTCGCGGCGGTCGTACCGAGCCGAGCCCAGCTTTTCGCTGTCACTTATTCTCGACATTAAATGTAGGCTTTAGGCCCTTATATTCTCGATTATGGCCGACTAGGCCCGCTTCATGATTATCTAAATTCATAATACTTCGCAACATGCAGTATTAGCCAACCTCATTTCAAATTAATACAGCTGTAATGTAACTAATTCAGATATTAAAATTATTCGTATACAGTCCACTTCTTGTCATTTTCTTCCTGCAGAGTCAATGCATTTATTACATATCATTTCAACTACTATGGAAGACCAGCCGACAGAATATTTAACTCAAGAAGCATACATTTAGCCCACTTGGGCCCAATTTATTAACTCTTCTTGTCCACACTTGCTGGATCATTATTTTCATTCAAGAGTTTCGGTCCACGTGGACCGGGCATCAACCAGGTAGATTCGATTTTTTCCAGTATGTTTGACTTTTCTTTATTGTTTACATTAATTACGATTATTTACCGACACTATGTTAAACCACGCTTTTTTAGTCGATTATTAATATTTTATATGACGTAAACGGATTATAATTTGTTAAATGAAAATTTTTATTATTTTGATCTAGCTCCATAAATCTTATATTTTCTTAAATTAAAGATTTTTTTTTTATTTTGTCATTATCATCATCATCATCTTCACAACACGGCTTTGGCAAAATGCTGCCTGTAACTCCGTCCGGCTGTGTTCTTTGAAAGTTGTGAGTAAATTAAATTAATTACCCTATTATAGGGTACCAGACTATAGATGGGTAAGTCATTGGAGCGGTTACCCCCTTACGGGCCATGATTGCCGGTAATGTTACCGGTTACTCTTTCAATTGTTAAAAGTTATACACAGGTTGAGTAATTGCATAAATTTGAGTGACTACTGTAAAACTGTATAGATATAAATGTATAATTGTACATGAATATATTTGTATTTTCCTATATATACTGAAGATGACAGTTTGAAACTTTTGTGTCATTGTCAATATATAACAAATATTTAAATGTATTCTTGTAAAAACAAATATAATTTATTTGTTATTACAAAGTATTATATATAAATACACCACATTTTTTACGTAAGTTGTAAATATCTTACTGTGGGTTGGTGATGAAATTCACTCACACCCACACAAAACAATGAAGCGGTCTAAAATATATTTTTAAAATGTATAACTTCTAAAAATAACTGTAATATAATTTACACAGACGGATATGAAAAGTATTAAGTCACAGTTGATAACTGAAAGTACAGAAAATAGCCAGCAGCTACCACGAACGGATTACATGTCTGCATTGCATTGATACTAATGCATAGGGCACAAGAGTATGAAATAAAACAACAATATAACTGCAAGTAACACCTTATATTTATTTCTAACATTATCAATTTTAGTGCCTATTTTTAATACATATAAATGCACAAATATTGCAACAGTACAAATGTATAGGGTACTGTGCATTGCACAAAGTAATTAAAATAATTAATTAAAGTAAATTAATAATTCATATTGTTTGCAATAATAATTCAACTTTCAATCTGAACTGTATAAGGAACGACCAAACTTTTATGTCGAGACAAGTAGATCACGCCATTTTGCTGTGTCTGTGTGTACACGCGTATGTTAGGCCTACATGTGTGAGTGAAACCTGAAAAGCGTCACCCTTAAGGAACGCTATTAATTATATTAATTTATTTATTTTGTAAAGATTGTGTGCATAGTATCACAAAACCAAGTACACCAAAGTGTGTATAAAAATAAGACGCACATGTGCATAAAAATAGTGTAAAAAGTATAAAAAGTGTAATTACAGGAAAATAAAAATAAATAAAACTTATGTTAAGATAAAGAAAAACGGTTTATACTTGGTGAACACATAAATATTACCGACAGAATGAATATCGGGTAATGTGCAAAAGACTTCGCATTAAAGACAGGCGAGTTAAGTGTGGCAAGAATCGTGTGTGAGAAGTGACGCCTTCGACAGACTCTGACATGCAGAATATTGTCAAAACGTGATTTTAGCGCCCTGGGTATAAATACACGAGACGCGCTAACTTCATTCTCTTTCTCGTTCAATCATCTTGGCAGCCGGAGGCTCTGCCCAACAGCTACAAATCTTTCACGTACAACTACCGTAGCAGCCGGATGCTCTGCCCAGAGACAACAACGTTTGTATTCAACCACAGTAACAGCCAGGGGCTTCACGACTACTCATCATTTTCGTGAGAGCACCTGCAACCTGAGGCCATGACGGGAGACGAGAAAGTAGCCAATTACATGCAGTAGAATCCAGCGTATGAGAATCCGGCGGACGAAGGACGAGGATCAAGGACTCCAGGACTACACGACGACAAAGGAGCATCCAGAATCAAGGACCTAGGACCGAAGAGGACACGCTGCCGAGTTACCACGACAATAAGGTGACAAACAACCATGTACTTGTAAACCAGAGACTCACACAAAGACAATAATGTAAAAAAAGAGAGACAAACTAATTCAAATATGAATTATTAGTTTTTGAAAATATGTAATTATTCTTTGTATAATAATAATTACAGTAATGTTTAAGAATGTTTAACTATAATTTTGAATCAATAACTTTGAAGCTATAATTTTGAATATATAATTTTGATATTTAAATTGATAAAAGTAATTAGTAGATTTTTATTAGAAAGCAAAGCAATGCATATGCAGTAAAATCAAAAGAGATTAGATCATTAGAAAATAATTTGATAAGCTAATCATTATCACACTAATGAGCAAGCCGAGAGCAATATTAGATAAATATAAATTTGTATTAGAGTATACGATTGTATATTATGTCTAATTGAAATACGAGAGAAACACTTATATGTAATAATTAGATGTGTGCTATGGCTACACACACACACAAGCAAATAATAATGATATTTTAATTCGCAACCAAATAAGAATTTTTGTTTAATAAATATTTAAATGATTTTAAACCAAATTACATAGTGTTATTATTATTACGATTTCACCCATCATCACATACATTTCGTTAAAGCTGTAGTATATAATTAATGAATCATTATAAAAAAGGTATTTTGTAAGTTGAGCCGTATTTTCCCATCCTTAGCAAATTGTCTTTTGAAATACTTGTATCCTCATCGTTTTGTGTCAGTAGTAAGTGGCGGAGGAATAGAAGTCATATCCCTCTGAAACAGTAACAGTGACTTACTGTATTATGAATAGGCCTACCTGTGTTATACAGTGTTCTCAAAAGTTGGTGCAAAACGTTAGAAAACGATTCTACTGATTAAACTGAAGGAAAAATGTAAAATATGGCTACGTGACATTTCATACCACACACGTTGATTACGCTCGAGATTTTTCTAGACGTTTGTCGATTATTCTACCGGCATTCGGACTGTGCAGTGTGTAAAGGCGGAACATTGACACAGTCTCTAGTAAGTTCCAGACCGGTTGTAACTACGCAGTGTTTCTCGACGCGTCATCCGGAAAGTGTCAGATTTTTCTCGAATCTATAAAATAGGCTATAAATTAGCATCCATTGACCAGACAACTTCAGTTTTGAGACCTGACGATATGACGGAGAGCGTTATGTAGTTACTGCTCTTGCGATTTGTGGTTTCGTCGAAAGGTATTCGACAATAATCAATGTTACATTGGTATAAGGATAATAATACAATATTCATACGACATTAATACTTCAGTTTAATGAGTCGAATCTTTTCCCGAAGTACGGCACAATCTTCTGGAAACGTTCTGTGTACACACGTTAACACTGTACATACACTGCCACAACAGATAATCACGGTTCAGTACGGCAATGTTTTAACCGTACATAAAATGGATCACCAGTCAGCTGTACGCAATGGACCAGATGCCTTAACTTCATGGGTTAGCAAAGTACTAACGTTATAAACAAAGCAGTTTTGTTGCTGCAATCAGAATGCAAGTGAAGGAGGTTTGCCGGTTGCACTAAAAGCATCGGGGTGATCTACATTTTGATAACTTTAATGCGTACAGATTTTTGGAATTTTTAAACTCAACAAAAATTTTACATACAGTCACGAAATTCGTACTTCTAATGTAAGGAAATTCTCACGGGAAAGTCACATAATATTTCACGTGGTTGTTGAATAATCATGTTAGAAGTAATTCCGCTTAATGGTCGGTCTTGCTTCATGGCGAGCTGTTCACCGTAAATCTTTCAACGGAAACAATAACTTAAGGAGACACGATAAAGGGTAATTTATTTTTTGGATACCCAGTTCGTGTTAGCCCAATCTTTATGTAGGCATATGCACTCACGCAGCTGGGGGCTCTCACAGTTTCAGTTGAAACTGAAATAGTAATCACTTTCTGTTCACGAAAATTATTTTGACGAAGCAGGATAACGTTACCAAATAACAGAATAAAATTTGTTTAAAAATGTGTATAATCAATACCTGTAATCAAAACTATACTGACATCGATTTATTATGTGGTGTGTAAAGTATGGAACTAAATCACAATTTTCAGAGCGCAGATTTGCAAATATTCAGGAAGTTTTTCAAATTCATTTTAAAATGTGAAAAAACTTTAGACTCTTAAAGACGAACATGTTCAGAGAAAATCAATATGTTTGAGTATTTTCTAATGACTCCTAATCTTATTGAGGTAAATTCTTATAGGCCTATATTGTATATTCAAGCTACTTCAATAAAGAGATCGAAATTTACACAATGGCATAATGGTAATGGTCATCTGCACTTAGGCGGTACGGCTTAAGTCAGTCTAATTGAAATGGAAATAGAATTTTATTATGCTGTGGCTTTAACTTAATGTTACATTTACTGACGTTTTAATGTGTGACATGTAACATGCAAAAAATTTATCAGTCTCGAAATTCAAATAAAAAATAAAAAACGACATCGAGTCAGAACTTAATAAAATGGTATATGTGGTACAGAGTATATGTAGTGAGCATATATGATTAAAAACATTTCAAGAAACACTAAATGCGCTATCCAGAAATACCTAGGGAGTCAATGTTGATATGTGGCTTAGAACAAAAGGTAATGAAAGGTTTTAGCGGTCTTTGAGTATAACTTGTTAAAACACAATTACAATGGAGGTGGTAGAGAGTGATGCGGCAAAATCGTAGGCTTACCATCTCCACGGACGCCTTGCCATTGTAATATTTATTGAAATAAATACAGTCAGATTGATTGGACACGTAGAAAAATAAAAGTATATTATTTTTTCGGATCAGCCGAAAAATCAAATATTTTGTTAAACGCTTATTTGCATATACCTGAAGAGTAGACTAAAGGATCGAATGACCGAGAAGGTTAATGTTTGAAATTTGAAGGTTATACACTTTAGCATGTTCAGTTGAGACTATCGCGGAGATAGGGCAATGTTCCTCGTAAGGAGTTACGAGAGCTTCGCTCCGCGTTCAAATTGTTTCTCTTCTGCTCTCACTAAGAAGAAACGGTTAAATAAAACACCACTTTAGAGCGAATATGTATTGTTTTAATAAATGTAATTGTTTTCATTTATATTTAAGAATATGTTTAAATTAATTAACAGCTATACTGTTCGGGGTCATTGTTAAAATACAAAATTGTTAAATTAACGATACACTACAGTTCTCTCCTTAAAGAATTACATATGGCAACATTGTTTTAATATTACACGTGATGTTGCCACTTTTAGCAATAAAATGGGGTACGGGCCTATTTCGGTCAACGTAAAGAGTAGTGTATGCCCCATACATTTTATAAAATCGCTATACTAAGACTAGAATGGTGCAGACGTAATTCTAAATATGATAAATTTTTTATAGGCTATTGGGAACCATATATAATAATGCAACATTAAATTTAACAATAATTTTTTTGTTAACCTCATATTTAAAATCTTATACAGGGGCTTCTCTCCCTTACATTCCGGGTGGTATTTGATACACTCTACGGGACTTAATATGGACTTAGTACAAGTACATATAATTTAAAAATTGGACAAAAAGTAATCAAATACCAAATTATTTTTAGTATAATTAATATATTAGTTTTGGCAAAACATTAAAAAATATATAAAACTTTAAAATTTAAATTCTAAAAATCTTGAAATAAGTACTTTGGAATTAATTAGAAAAACCTGAAGTGTTTTAAATTAACAATGTTTTTGTTTCTTTGTTTCTCTGGCGCAATCAGCACAAAATCCATCGAAGTTGGTACAGTCTTCATCAACTCACAGTTTACACGTAGTGCAATAAAGACAGTCAGTTTTCTCTACTGTTTATTTATTTATTTTTTTAAATAATTTTTTTAGGTAATTCCTTACAAGAATTCACATCTATACTATTGGGTTTCTCATTCGTAAGTACAGTTTTATAAGACAAAACACACAGAAAAGGAACCAACAACAGATATACAACAGAAATTTTGTTGTATATGTTTCGAATTCAAAATCTCACATTCCAGCTAAGAAAACTGAACAAAATATTGCAATACGATTTGTCTTTATTCTATAACTCTTTTTGTCAAACCAAAAATAGGGTAAAAATTAATGCAGCGTCTGATTGCTAGACTTTTTTTAATGTGTATATATATATTATAACTCTACTTATATGCGTTGTTGTTGTGTCGTGCTGTGTATGAGTACCTACCTGCTGTCCGATCTTGGATTCTTCCGACTAGGGCGTGTGGATTTTGGATTTGAAGTTCGCAAGCTAGTAATCTCAAATTTATTGCAACAACACACACAATAAGTTACATTAAAGGGGGTGAGTTTTGTGAGACTGGTAGGCTTTATCGTACAACAATAAAACACTGTAATATGGGGTAATAAAACGTTGTTTATTACTCCAACAACACACAAGAATAAAATGGTTATTATATTATCAATTTCTTACAGTGTAAACAATGAATCAATGTTGACCAATGTTTTTCGATTGGTTAATAATTGAAAAGAAACTAAACTCGTTATTTGGCGAGTTAATTGCAATTGAAAATTTAATTAATTAATTGATTTGATTTAATTAAATTGCTTTAACTAAATTGAATTTAAATGTTAATGAAACAAAATATAAAACTCTGATGTTAATTAGAATAATTTTCAAAAATAAATTAGACGTGACAGTCTAGTTCACGTTATTTCATTTCTAGTGATTTGACTTCTGTTATACTGCAGTATGAACTAATAATTAGATTGTTAGTTAAGATTTGTATAGCGCTTTTATACTACTTCTATTTTCTTAACTACAGCTTACTAATGACTTAGACTGCTATACAGATTATCACAATGAATGTATTCTTAATTACTAGAATCTTTGCTTTTTGTATGGCACCTGAATTGTTTGAATTACAATGTTTTTAAATGAAAAGATATAAAATTTGATGTTGAAAAATAAATAAGTGGATTTTGCTTTCCTGTTATTGAAGAGGATGTTGTTCCGATTGTCCCTCGTTGATCCCGGTCCGGTCGCTAGAGAAAGTAATCTGCTTAGAGCTGCTGGATTCGGTCGTTGAGTTCAGAATTCGGCAACACTCTGCTTCCTTGCTGTTCGTGAATATTTTAACGTCTGCGGCTCTCTGCTGGAACTGGTTTCTGTCCCTCGTCGATTCGCACGTCGCACGTCAGCGTGTGTGTGTGTGTTTCGTTCGAGTGGTAGCTCCGCTCGTCAGCTGTTCACCAATGATTTAGACGGCCTCTCTGCTGTATTCTTGAAGTCTGGTCTTGAAGTCTGGTGGTTCTCTTGCGTGCTTATGACTAGCTGGTAGTACACAATAAGCTTGGTTGATGTAATGAAGAGTATCTCGCCTTTACGCAACAATTACGAGCTATACAGTTGATCTGTATTTACTGTGTTCGTAATTGCGTGTGTGTTGACCACGTAGAGTCTTCTGATGGATCTTCACCACTATGGTTACGAGACGATCGAAGAATTACGTCTTTACTTCGTGAGTACTGGCAGAAGAGTGATGTTTCAGCCCGAAAACACCGCGCTGGTCGGGGTTTGGTCAAATGATTTGATTGGCTGACACACTCTCCCTACTACATAAAATTTGAATTCCCTTGGTCCGTGAGAATGAAGTTAGATTCCCACAGACGGAGAATTATTATTATTATTAATATTATTAATGCCGGCGGAACCAATTTGTCGCTCCGGATTTCCTGTGCTTATTTAATTTTGCAATATCTTGGTTGCAAACCAAGTTGTGCGAAATCTAAAATATACAATCTGTCGGAAATTATTATATCTATGACATATTCAAAGCTCATTAATGTAGCTCTATTTTTACAGGAGTTATTCAATTAATTTAATTAACTCTTTTATTTGTTAATTATATTGCGTAAAATTTGCACACGTTATTATTAATATTTCGGCAAACCTTTTGGCTATCTTGGATTTCGCCTTAATTTATTAGTTTCCGAGATATTAGTAATTAACAGTTTGGGTGTGGCCCTTCCTTGTACAGCGAGCTGATTACATAACGGCCACGTGTGCGTCGCTTTACAAAGCATTATTTTCAACGCTCTACATACAAATGGAGTTTTGACTGTTATAATTTATTTAAACATGATTTTATTATGCAGGCGACATATAACCCCAAATAACTAATATTTGGTGCTGTTATATACGCCCACGCCCATTTAAAAAAAAATGAATATAATAATTACAGTTATTTTTTTTTTCTATCATTACACACGTATTTTGTAATCACTATACTTATTACCTATACATTGGATTACTTATTCTAAAGACACATACATAGGTGTTAATGTTATTCCATTATATACAATTTAACTCTAAATACATCTATTAATAATATTATATTTGCGAATTATTGTGTATCAATGTTTTTGCAACGGGTAATAGCTAACTGCGGCGTTTAAAGGTTTGTTTGTAAACAGTGGCACACGCGCAAAGGAATTTGCTGACAGTTTATTTACAGCCCTTATCGCCTGCCGCGCGGCTAATTGCTTGACCTACTTTCAAACGTGGGGAGGTAGTAATCGCGTGTGTCGTAACTATTTCCTGCCGTGCGTTTGTTTAGTTCTACACGCTCGTTCGTTACCGCAATAGAAAAACATTGTTATTAATACACAAGCTATCTACAATGATTATTAATAATATAAAACACACGTAATTTATTTTAATTTTACTTATTATAATACAATTACATTATCTTTTAACTGTAATATTTTGTAACCATTTTTACGAACGGTTCTACAGTATTTCGTTAACCATCGGTCATTTTCGTCACCGGATTCGTCGTCTACGTCTTCCCTGACTGTGTGAGAACGTCGTCGTCACTTTCCTGTTCCACCGGACGTACAATTGTCGGAGCCCATTGTTGTATTGTGTTAACGGCCAACCACGGTTCCGTAACTTCTGGTTGAAATACTTTGTCAACTGGTGTACAAATTTCAGTAGAAAAATCACTTTTCTTAAATCTAGCATTTTTCTTATTTTTACCTATTTTATTTCTATACATTTTAGCATGATTTATGGCGCTTCCACCCTGGAGGCGCCCGTTTCCAAGTTTTTTGGAAACTTACGATTCTTTTTCTTCTCATAGGGGTCTTTATTGCTTGGAGTATCGCTGTCTTGCTCTATTATATCAGTTCTAGCTATCTCAACCGTTTGCATAGCTCTAATCGGGGCCCCATCGTTACCCTTATATTGCCCTTTCGGTCTACCAATATTTTGTTTGCCTTTGTATTCAAAGGTCTTATCTGGGGGTTTTGACGATGTCTGGGGTGGAGTAGAACTAGTACTCGGTCTCTGATCGGGTTGCTGGTGATATTGTTCCCGTGTATTCTGCCCTTCATTATTTCGGCGAAAATCAGGATTATAACGCCACCCACCAAAATCAAAAACTGTCTCGCTTTGGGACACTAGAACGAGGGGTTCGTCTACCGTGCGTATACCCTGCGTAAACACGGCTACTCTTATGTTGTGATTAAAGTGATAGGCAAGTTTCGTGACTATGTCAATCTCCGAAAATGCTGGGGTTAAATGCTTCGCGCGTTCGACCTGCTTTATTATATAATTTTCCGCGGTAATACCCAGTTTCCTATCAAATCTGCCATACTCCAGTTCATTCCGTAAATGTCTTTGAGTATGCGAGTTCCAGTACCGGCTTTCAAATTTTTGTTTGAACTACGCGTATGAGGACACTCTATCGCGTACAATGTTATACCACTTACGCGCCGAATCACGCATCGCGTTAACTACCCACTGTATTTTGTCTTGATCTTCTAGTCGGGAACCTACTCTAGCCATTTCACTCTCACACGCTAACTAAAATTCAATAGGGTTTTCGTTATTTTCCCCTGTAAAATACACGCGATTTTTCTCGTCAACAGGACCTTGTACTAAAATATTAGGAGCGGATCTCCTCCGTACCTCCTGTCGTACTTTCAAAATCTCGTCGTTTAACGCTTGTAAGACACTCTCTTTATTAGAGTCTATGTTAGATCGATCAGAATGATCAATATTGCACACCACTATATAAAAATTATTCCGATTAGCGCTCTCAAGCTTCACAGCTCATCGTCAGATCAGGAATAGACAGAGAATATGTAATACCCAACCCTTCACCCCTCTCCCCCACCCTGCTCACCCACAACAAACTAAAAATTAATGACCCTTCCCCACCCCCTAAACTCTGTCTCACCATCTGTACAGTTACATATTTTTCTAGTAAATTCCTTGTGTTTCAGTGTGTGTGTGTGTGTGTGTGTGTGCATCCTTTTAAACTACCCTCTTCCTCTCCACACACGTGGGTCAGTCACACACCCTTATTTTAAAACAACCAATTAGTATTATGAAATATAATTCTTAATCTTATCTATCTGCCCTCTCTCATTTACTTCTTAATCATGTTATAAAATATTTCTTCATTATCAAATTTAATTTTAATATTAATTAAATCGTCTAACCCTTTTTCTCTTTCTTTCAATATTTCTAACTCCTCTCTAAGCTTCCTTTCAACTGTGTTATTTACTACTTTTACAATTTCGTATTCTTCCAAAGGATTAACAAACTTGTGGTTGTCTTCTATGAAATGTCTTGCATATAACGAATTGGTTGTTCTATTACCTTCTCCACGTTTGTGGTCAGACAACCTGCATGCGAATTTTCGTCCTGTCTCCCCTAGGTACACTTTGTTGCAGTCTTTACATTTTAATTTATAAATTCCGCTTTACTGTAATACTGGAATTTTTTCTATATTCTTATTCCTTATCTTATCAAATACCGTTTCACATTTTTTAATAGCTATATCTACTCCCCTATTCTTGCTGAAATATACATGAATGATTTTGAAAAGCAATTAATAACTTCCACTAAGTATAAAGACAATATAAAATTATGGTCTAGATACGTTGATGATGTATTAGTAGTTTGGGAAGGAAGCATAGAAGAAGTGCATGAGTTTATAAAGGAGGTAAATAATAAGGATAAAAACTTACAATTTAAAGAAGAGATAGGAGGCAAGCAAATAAATTACTTAGATTTAAACATAGAAATTAAAGATAATGAGAAACTACAGTTTGGGATATTTAGGAAAGAGTCGTATTCTGATATAATTATACCAAGAGAGTCGTACCACCCATACAGATATAAAATGGCGGCAATCAATTCCTTTTGTTACAGAGCTCAGAAGTGTTTCAAAGAGACCGAATGAAAAGATAGGGAGTTAAAAACGATAAAGGGAATTGTAAGGAATAATAATTATAGCACCAACATAGTGGATAAAGTTATGAAAAGGGTCAACATACAAAAAGCTAAAATAGAACCAAAACAAAAGAATTATGCAGGGTCATTGACATACATAGGTTCACATACTAGAAAACTTATAAAATGTTTTAATAAATATGGAGTAGATATAGCTATTAAAGATGTGAAACGGTATTTGATAAGATAAGGAATAAGAATATAGAAAAAAAATTCCAGTATTACAGAAAAGCGGAATTTATAAATTAAAATGTAAAGACTGCAACAAAGTGTACCTAGGGGAGACAGGACGAAAATTCGCATGCAGGTTGTCTGACCACAAACGTGGAGAAGGTAGTAGAACAACCAATTCGTTATATGCAAGACATTTCATAGAAGACAACCACAAGTTTGTTAATCCTTTGGAAGAATACGAAATTGTAAAAGTAGTAAATAACTCAGTTGAAAGGAAGCTTAGAGAGGAGTTAGAAATATTGAAAGAAAGAGAAAAAGGGTTAGACGATTTAATTAATATTAAAATTAAATTTGATAATGAAGAAATATTTTATAACATGATTAAGAAGTAAATGAGAGAGGGCAGATAGATAAGATTAAGAATTATATTTCATAGTATTAATTGGTTGTTTTAAAATAAGGGTGTGTGACTGACCCACGTGTGTGGAGAGGAAGAGGGTAGTTTAAAAGGATGCACACACACACACACACACACACACACACACACACACACTGAAACACAAGGAATTTACTAGAAAAATATGTAACTGTACAGATGGTGAGACAGAGTTTAGGGGGTGGGGAAGGGTCATTAATTTTTAGTTTGTTGTGGGTGAGCAGGGTGGGGGAGAGTGGTGAAGGGTTGGGTATTACATATTCTCTGTCTATTCCTGATCTGACGATGAGCTGTGAAGCTTGAAAGCGCTAATCGGAATAATTTTTATATAGTGGTGTGCAATATTGATCATTCTGATTGTGATTTCAACCACTAACACAAATTTCTTCATTAAACGTATGTTAGATCGCGTCTCTACAATTGAAGCGTCTAATCTATCAGCTCGTCGCTGAAGCTAAGCTCGTCGTTTCGTTTCCGTCGCGTCGGCTTGAATCTTTACCTCAAGAGAGTCGACCTTCCTTGAGACGTCTTGCGTTTGTTTTTCGCAGCGGCTAATATGCTCCTTGAACCGGCCCTCCATACGTGTGACTTGTTCAATAAACGATTTTTGCATAGTGGTCTCAAAAACTTTAAACCGTTCATTTATTTTGGTATCGACCGTATGTACTTTTTCACCAATTTCAGCGACTTTCGCGGTTAATTCTTTATTACTTTCACCGATTTCCACGACTTTAGCGGTTAATTCTTTAGTGCTTTGTTTAATTTCCGTATTTATATCGGCGTTGCTTTGTTCCAATGCTTCGGTTAGACTAACTCTTTGCGTCTCGATCTTAGACGTTAACTCTGCGTTATTCATTTCAGCATTGGCTGTTATTTGTTCAAAATTCGCGTTCATATTCTCGGTCAAATCGCGTTTCATTTCCGCGTTCATTTGCTGTATTTGTTTAAGTATTTATCCATATCCATTTTAAATACACAACAATTTCAAATATAAACAATTTCAAATACACAAAATAATTTCACTGCTGTACGAGCACCAGTCACAAAACTCTTTGGGGATTGTTTAGTTGGACGCCAGATGTTTTATGAGTTAAAACAGCAAGCTAGATTTACACGTGAAAATTAAATTTAAATTGATTTTAATTAATTTAATTTTCTCGAGCCCCACGAAATTGGAGCGCCATTTATAACTCTACTTATATGCGTTGTTGTTGTGTCGTGCTGTGTATGAGTACCTACCTGCTGTCCGATCTTGTGGATTCTTCCGACTAGGGCGTGTGGATTTTGGATTTGAAGTTCGCAAGCTAGTAATCTCAAATTTATTGCAACAACACACAAAATAAGTTACTTTAAAGGGGGTGAGTTTTGTGAGACTGGTAGGCTTTATCGTACAACAATAAAACACTGTAATATGGGGTAATAAAACGTTGTTTATTACTCCAACAACACACAAGAATAAAATGGTTATTATATTATCAATTTCTTACAGTGTAAACAATGAATCAATGTTGACCAATGTTTTTCGATTGGTTAATAATTGAAAAGAAACTAAACTCGTTATTTAGCGAGTTAATTGCAACTGAAAATTTAATTAATTAATTGATTTGATTTAATTAAATTGCTTTAACTAAATTGAATTTAAATGTTAATGAAACAAAATATAAAACTCTGAAGTTAATTAGAATAATTTTCAAAAATAAATTAGACGTGACAGTCTAGTTCACGTTATTTCATTTCTAGTGATTTGACTTCTGTTATACTGCAGTATGAACTAATAATTAGATTGTTAGTTAAGATTTGTATAGCGCTTTTATACTACTTCTATTTTCTTAACTACAGCTTACTAATGACTTAGACTGCTATACAGATTATCACAATGAATGTATTCTTAATTACTAGAATCTTTGCTTTTTGTATGGCACCTGAATTGTTTGAATTACAATGTTTTTAAATGAAAAGATATAAAATTTGATGTTGAAAAATAAATAAGTGGATTTTGCTTTCCTGTTATTGAAGAGGATGTTGTTCCGATTGTCCCTCGTTGATCCCGGTCCGGTCGCTAGAGAAAGTAATCTGCTTAGAGCTGCTGGATTCGGTCGTTGAGTTCAGAATTCGGCAACACTCTGCTTCCTTGCTGTTCGTGAATATTTTAACGTCTGCGGCTCTCTGCTGGAACTGGTTTCTGTCCCTCGTCGATTCGCACGTCGCACGTCAGCGTGTGTGTGTGTGTTTCGTTCGAGTGGTAGCTCCGCTCGTCAGCTGTTCACCAATGATTTAGACGGCCTCTCTGCTGTATTCTTGAAGTCTGGTCTTGAAGTCTGGTGGTTCTCTTGCGTGCTTATGACTAGCTGGTAGTACACAATAAGCTTGGTTGATGTAATGAAGAGTATCTCGCCTTTACGCAACAATTACGAGCTATACAGTTGATCTGTATTTACTGTGTTCGTAATTGCGTGTGTGTTGACCACGTAGAGTCTTCTGATGGATCTTCACCACTATGGTTACGAGACGATCGAAGAATTACGTCTTTACTTCGTGAGTACTGGCAGAAGAGTGATGTTTCAGCCCGAAAACACCGCGCTGGTCGGGGTTTGGTCAAATGATTTGATTGGCTGACACACTCTCCCTACTACATAAAATTTGAATTCCCTTGGTCCGTGAGAATGAAGTTAGATTCCCACAGACGGAGAATTATTATTATTATTAATATTATTAATGCCGGCGGAACCAATTTGTCGCTCCGGATTTCCTGTGCTTATTTAATTTTGCAATATCTTGGTTGCAAACCAAGTTGTGCGAAATCTAAAATATACAATCTGTCGGAAATTATTATATCTATGACATATTCAAAGCTCATTAATGTAGCTCTATTTTTACAGGAGTTATTCAATTAATTTAATTAACTCTTTTATTTGTTAATTATATTGCGTAAAATTTGCACACGTTATTATTAATATTTCGGAAAACCTTTTGGCTATCTTGGATTTCGCCTTAATTTATTAGTTTCCGAGATATTAGTAATTAACAGTTTGGGTGTGGCCCTTCCTTGTACAGCGAGCTGATTACATAACGGCCACGTGTGCGTCGCTTTACAAAGCATTATTTTCAACGCTCTACATACAAATGGAGTTTTGACTGTTATAATTTATTTAAACATGATTTTGTTATGCAGGCGACATATAACACCAAATAACTAATATTTGGTGCTGTTATAATATATATATATATATATATATACGAGAAAATGGTCAATGCTATCATATGAAACAGTCATTAAATAGACAAATAAAATTCTATTGAAATAGTGTGAAGCCAAATAAAAAACCGCGTTACGCAATAGACACCATGTTCTAAATTAATTCATTAGAAAATACCGACAATGTGTTCAGTTGAGTTAGTTTATTTCACTAGAAAACTACTGCAGAAAATGTTAAAGACATTGAAGACGAATGTAGAAAGCTAATCAATTACACGATGATACCGTCCTTTCATAGGCCAACTGACAAGTAGCTGCATTATTTCTGAAACCATTAACAAATATGAAAATAAAGGAGTAGAGCATGTTAGCTATTTCCATTGTTTCAGTAACTAAAAATGCAGTGGTATGACCTCTATTATTATCTTATTTATTGAATTAGAGGTTTTCATATATATTTTTTTATAGTTTCCGACCTGAATTGTTTGTATTAAGTCAAATAATAAAGGGAATCTACTACTACTAAACGGAGATTTTCCAGACATTAGTAGAATTTACTTAAATTAATTAAACAATCTGCATTTGATATAGTAGTGAACAATACCGTTTGAAATTTTGGTGTATAAATGTTCTGTTTACAATTAAAATTTACCCGCGTTTTTAACTTTGTCTTACAAACATAAACTTTAAAAATGTGTCAAAACTTGCAGCCGAATCATGATAAAACTTTACTATATGTAATTGAATTCGCAAATTATCACTAAGAAAGTTATTATCAATATTATGAAAACAGTTTTGTCAATGATCTTATGGTTGATAATATGTTCTTTAAAAATACTGGTGTTTGGATGAAGTGATCCTTAGGGTCTGACCTCTTAGTTACTACAAACATAATCGATATTTACGGTACATGTACGCGAATGTTTCTGTTTTATATTTTTCATCTAATGGGGGGGTAGCTCACTTAGGGGTTCAATAATTTAAGCCAAAAGGACTCAAGAAGCACATACATGGTACATGTGTACTCCCGACACTGTGGACTGCCACATCATTAGTCAATATTTAATTTAGGCCTATTAGGGAAAAGGAGTAACTCCATTTTGGTCAGTTTTACAGATCAGATTGAAGGTTTGCAGCAATATGATTCTTTTAATAAATGTTTTAATGCAATAAAAATCTATGTTTTAATAGTGCATACGTGGTATTTACTGTTATTAAAAATAGGATTTTTAACTGTTCCTTTAAGTAGAAGAAAAACAAAATCCAATGAAAGACTGAGGTAATTCCAAAATAAAAAATCAACCAAAAACTATAAATATCACTTTTTATTGTTATTGTTAACAAACTTTGTATTGTTAACAAAATAATACAAAACAAATCCTTAACAAATTATGTCTTGTAAGTATATTTCATGTGCAATCAAGCATTTCCTACTCAACGGTAGTTAAAAACGTTTGCCAGTAAAAAAGCTGCAATAAAATCTCATTTTTATACTAATTTGTTTCCATTGAATGTTGCATTTCCGATTGTAAAGTTCTGATGCTAATCAGATTGTTTGGCTAATTAGATTCTTTGTAACGCATGCGTCACGTGTTACATGATAAGGCTGACAAAGGACAACATTCAGTAAGAAAATGACATGCACATGTGTGTCATTCTATTGTCTATTAATTACCACATAAGAGGCATTATTTGTGTGAACAGTTCTTTACAAGATTTTATGCTTTATTTTTTCGTTGTTCTATATCATTTATTTTTCATTTGTATTTATTGTGTACCGTATTTTTGCCTAGGCCGACTCCGTATGCTCTGAAAATCATCGTTTGTATGAGAAAAATGTAGCAAATGATATGGTTACCCATATACTCTTTGGGTTACTCATTCTATAACATTTTACTTAGAAGAAAACAATACTTTTTCATTGTGCTAACAACAATGACAAACCTTCAGTATCATAATTGTATTACGCCCACATTGTTGTACGCACACGTGTCTTATGGATTCACACCAGTCACATAAATGACAGTAATATTTATCCTGCGTATTGAAACACGTGAAGTAATAAAATAACCTGCTGATAGATTATTTATCTCCAAACGTAATTTTTACAGAGTACGGACGTCTGTATAATTTTTACGATAATTTTTTATCGTATGACGTCTGGATGTGTCGATTCATTGTATGATACACCTCTGTCAATTCAGGTCGGGCAAAGATACTTACATGAAGGTTAAATACAAAAATCGAAACTTTTAGCGGGAAAGATTAAACTTTAATCAGCAATTACTTTTCTTGGCAATATACTGAAGAAAAGTTAGCATAAATATTTATTGACATAAATAAATACATTTACGTGCAATATAAGTATAAATACGGCGTACGTTAATTTGTTTCCAGTTAAGCACATGTTTTATGACATGTGTAATACTGTGATTGAACTGCCAACTTTTTTAAAAATATAATTTGGTCTAAATTGTGGGAAATAGTTCTCAACAGAGGAGACAGATACCCATGAATAAGTTGGATTTTAAGACCACTTTTCCTAAATGTTATATAGAAAACACGTATTTTATAAATACGACAAAATAAACATTTAAAAATATTTATCACATTTGGAATAAATGTGGACAAAGTATGTTTGTATACAAATTCATTTTCCTTTTAATAAATCATACACTGATAAATTTTGACTGTATTAACGGTATATATATTTCTTGCAGCATTTCTATTGTTTGTGATTTATATATTATGTTAAGAAATAATAATCTACATCTGAAAGTTAATTTTTATTACCCAATTATATATGTATATTGTAACATAACAAGATTATGCCCTAGAATAAATATAAATTAATCATCAAAATTCGTTGTGGATTATGCCTAAACGCAATCTTTCTTATAGATAATGTGCAGAAAA
Source organism: Magicicada septendecula (assembly GCA_034769895.1). Taxonomy (NCBI): domain Eukaryota; kingdom Metazoa; phylum Arthropoda; class Insecta; order Hemiptera; family Cicadidae; genus Magicicada; species Magicicada septendecula. The sequence goes on along the minus strand of CM068370.1, from coordinate 287,018,196 downwards.
GTATAAAAACAATTTAACAAATAAAGGAATGAAAACAAGATGTAACTATTTGAAAATAAATAATAATTTCAATGAGTAAAAAGTAATAAAAAAGGAAATATTATGAGAAGAACATGCAATGGTAATAGGAAATAAAACTTTTAATTAATTATTTTAATGACAATGACAAGACTATCAGATGACATTACTGTGACTACTACACCCAGGAGGGAAGATCAAATGATAAAAAAAGTGTAAATTAATGTTAACGTAAATAGAAATATAGTGGATAAGTGTTAATAAGTTAGTAATTAAGTAAGAAAACATTTCTTATGGTATGAGTCTATCAAACCATATAGAGCTCTGCGAAACTCAAAGAGTTGTAATCTCACTACAGACTATAAGTGATATAAAAGAAAACAATTAAAATAATATTAAAACCATAACTACCAACTACCTAATGTAAGAATGGTGAAAATAATGAAATTAACCGTGATTAATATTAAAAAGCAGAGTATAAGTTTTCAGAATTTTGTAAAGTGAAAGTGCATAGGAAATAGACCTTGTTATAATATAAACAGTGTGTAACATATGTAATTTATATAAAATAACTATGTAACTAACCTAATAAGATTAGGCAATGTGTACAATACTTATAACTAGTGGAATATATCCCTAGAAGCTAATTATGTACATCAGGGACAAGTAAAAAGAAGGTTAAAATAAATCATGTTAATTATAAAATGTAAAAACAACCCTGTGACCATAAAACATGTTGTCAAGCCAAGAGCTTTACCAAGTGAATCTATAGAGACTAAAAGAAAGAGAAAAGTTGTTGATTGTTTCATTTGAAGAAAACCAGAACACATAACATTAGAAGCTTAACATTTCTACCAAAAGGTAATATTATACTTTATATTAATGAAGGAAAGTTCCTGAAATAATGAAAAGTACACTAGGCTTAATATAAGACAAGAAGGATTATAACAAGAAAATAATCTGTAAAACTAAACAGCAATCTGGTGAGAGTGTTCTATGTATATACGATTAGGCTAAGACATACATTTGTTCACTCATTATTAAATTTAAAGTAACTAGAACAGTGAACTGATATAACACAAACACTATAAACATTATGAACAGTGAAGTACACACTAATTTACTATAAACCAAAGTGGAAAACTGTGTATTTTATTGAAAATAACCTTTACCTGGTCTTATAGAGAGATCCAACTTGTCCAACATGGCGGAAGTGTTGAATTAGAAATAGTATCAAACCAATGAGTGGGAGTGAGACCCAGTGCATATATAATGAGTCCAAGTGAGATGGTGAGATTCTCACAGCGCACATAGTGGAGAATGCAATAAACTCACTTAACAAGATTATATTGTTTTTAATTATTAATGAGTATTAACTGATTCAGTGTTCAAATTTTTTTTTTTTTTTATTTCTGTTAATTTCATTTTCTCATTGTACTCTATTAGTTTGTTCTGATTAGATTAAGTTGTTTCTTTTGTATAATCCAAAGAACTCATGACACAACACACATACCCAACACAGCACATTAATGAACTTGATCTATTATTTTTATATTTTCTGTAATATGTATAACATGTTGTTACGTATGACTTTGACTATACATTGACTTCAATTTTTTATTAACCCTGAGAAAGAGTTCTTATTTTATTAAATCTAAAGGAGCTACCGGATGAAGAGAAATACTTCGCATGTCAATAAATTTTAATGTATTTTAAAAAGTAAAGAGTAATAATTTGTGTATATATATATATATATATATATAAAATAATAATAAAATAAAGCTTAGAATTAAGACAAGTCTGAACAAGAGTTAATTTTTATTTCACTTTACATAAAATTGGCACCAACAACTTGGGGCTCTGCAGGATATTAATTACATTGAACGTTAAGATTTACATTAATAGAAAAGAAAATATTACATTACAATATATATAACATATAATATTTAATATATGTATATATATATATATATATATATATATATATATATTGTAATTATTCGGATGGGTATCTGGTTGGATGAGTGTTCGGATTTATTAGGCCCTAAGTTGCGGTGCCATTTTGTAATTAAACTTTTTCGTAAAATTTCCGTTCATATTTCATTTTATTCGTTAGACATGTATTCTATCGTATTGTAGTTTAAATTGTGGTGTTTAATTCGATGTTCTCCTCTCGATAAGACGACTTCTCGCTAGAATTAGAAGTTTTGGATAAACATATACTTACTTGGGTTAAATTTTTGTAAAGCAAGGCAGATTTACAATGCTGGTTAAAATGTTTAAAATTATTTAAACCAATTCACTGCCGCCACCAGTGCTGCCAACCGTGGTTTCTGTTCACCTAAACTGTAACGTCTTAGTCTATAGAAATAATTTGTAGAACTCTTTGGTCAGGTAAAATTATGTTTATTTCTCCAAAAATTATTTATGAAACTAAATTACACCATATTAGTGTTGTTAATCATTTTTTTTGTTCAATAATATTGGTTGATGGACTCTTAAAGATTGGAACTAAATGTCCATTTCAGCATGTTATTTTACACTCATGACTTATACAAGTCTTTCTAGATAACTAGTTTTGTTATTGGAATGATCCTTGTAATCTCTAGTTTCATTTAAGTATACTATACTCTAGTTTCACAACATTTTTGTTATTACTTTTGGTGATTACAATTGACAATTGCTTGTTAGCTTAGGTTATGTGTCCCTATCTTAATGCACAACAATGATTTTGTCTTATTATTAGTTTCTACATATTTTACTTAATTCTTCAACTGTATTAGTATTATTCTTTATTATTTATTGTCTGGTGTTCCTTTGTATGATTTTCTCAACCTTATTGTTGATTAATAGTGTTTCTTATATCTTATACGTACAATAATCATTTAACTAGTCTTGCTGATACAATTCATTTGCTATTACTATACATTCTTAAGTTATATTAATACAATTCTTAGACTCACTCTCTACCTTATTTTTCTCCTATCATTGTTTTACCTTTGAGTTCTGGTCATATTGTCAGGTCAGTTAGACTAATTTATGGATGGTTTGATGTCATAGTTATGTCATAGTATAGGGTTTGCATTTAGCTTTTAAAGTACCACTTTTTCCTTCCTAATTATCAATATTTCATTTTCTCATTATTGGTTTCATTCTTTTCATTGTTTATTTCTTCTTTTCGTTGATTTTATTTGGTTTTTCGTAATTGCACTGATTCTGTTACCATCCTTAATAAATATTGTATTATGGTGGTTTTGTATTTCTCTCCTCACTGTCCGATCTATTGGGTTAATCACATTACTATGTTTTCTTCTATTCTTCTTCGTCTTTACTATTTTTCTTCTTCATTTGCTTTTTTCAATTAGTTCGTGGACCGGATATAATTTTTAGTACACAATTATTCGTCCTTTGGGTGTTCTAGTGTTAATTATTGAGTGTTTAAAATGTTCTAAACTTGCCGCACGCGAATACTATGCTGAGCAACTCTTTTTCTGTAACATTGTAGTTACGCTTGCAACTATTTAGTATTCGGCTGGCGAAGCTAATGACCAGGTGGTTTCCATCTTTGTCTTCCTGGTACAACTCTGCGCCTAGACTTACATCACTAGCGTCGCAATTTAGGTAAAATGGTTTTTCAAAATTGGGGTGGTGTAACATGACAGTATCGACAAATTTTTGTTTAATTAAGGTTAGCACTTCCTCTTGTTCAGTTCCCCAAGTCCATTTTTCTTTTGAAGAAAGTTGTTTGGAAAATTTCGGTGTTAGGTGGGAGTAGTTTGTTTGAAACTTCCTATAGTAACTGCATATTCCTAAGAATGACTGCAATTGCTTCTTGTTTTTCGGTGAGGGGAATTTTTGGATGGCTTCAACTTTCTCTTGGGATGGAGAGATTCCCTTTTCGGTCAAGTTGAACCCTAAGAACTTCACTTCATTTGCAATAAATTTTGATTTATCCAATTTAAGGGTAATATTATTATTGGATAATTTTTCCAATACATGTTCGAGTCTTTCGCAGTGTTTTTCCCAGTCTGATGACGTGATAAGCAGGTCATCAACGTACACTGTGGTGAATTCCAGTGCCTCTTGACCTAAGACTTGGTCCATGCACTTTACAAACACTGCTACAGAATTAATGAGTCCAAATGGTAACCTTTTAAATTGGTAATTTCTACCATCAAATATGAAGGCCATGTATTGCCTACTGTGTGGGTGCAGCTCCACCTGCCAGTACCCACATACAGTATCCCAGGTACTAATATATTTTATTCCGTGAAATCTTTTTAAAATTTCCTCAATTTCTCCCGGTGAGATCCGGTCATTGATAATCATTTTCTTGATTTCTCGGGCGTCCAAGCAAATCCGTACTTTGCCATTCTTCTTGGGTATGGCTACTATTGGGCTGGTGTATTGAGATTGGCTATACTCAATAATATCTTCAGCAATCATTCTGTTTATCTCCGCCCTGACTTCATTTTTCAGGGAATACGCTATGGGATATGATTTCCTGTGGAAGTCTACAAGTTCCCTGAAGTTAATTCTACTCTGGCACGGTGAAGATATGTATCGTTACATATTGCCCCATCACTAAAATTGATCATTTCAGAAAACATCGTTTAGGTGTTGATGAAATAATCAATCATTTTATTTATTTAATAAATAATTTACTTGAGCTTCTTTCTTTGATTTCTTACATTTTTTCTCTTCTTCTTCATTTAATATAATATCTTCTTGCTTAGTGTTTCTTCCCTATAATATTCAATTTTCCTAACTATTTTCCCTATCACGTGAGTTGGTACAGGTCGGGTGGGCACTTTTGGCTCCATTACACCGCTGTCCATCCTACATCTTCTGAGTTCAGAGGAACGTATCGTCTGCTCAGGCATATGATTGCTGGATCCTCTCTCTACAGTCAATCATCAAAAACCTTTAAAAGTAGTCTAAGTGCGACTAATAAAAAATATTCTGGGATTATTCACGTTATTGCTATTCAGATTATATAATATTTTCTTTCTTATTGATTCCCTTTGCTCATACTTTCTAGCTATCAGTGAGACAATATTGTTGATGGGTATTATCCGTACTTCCTTCTTATTAGTTATATTTTTTTGTTTTCTTTTATCGCCCTACTTCTAACCCGTACTAGTTATTATTTGATTCAATGATTATTCTTTTAATTGTTCAATAGTATTTCTTCATGGATGACTGGTTGTAAGTCCCCTTCTTTCTCTGTGTACTTGGATCCATGATCTCGTTTGTATTATTATTGTTGTCCTTAATCACGCTGTAAGGTCCGCTGTATAATAGGAACAGCTTTTTTGCTATACCCTCCGTTGTGCTGGGTAGCTCACTGTTCTTCAACAACACTCTGTCTCCAATTTGGTATCGTACTGGCTTCGGTTGTAGTCTCTGCTATTTTCTTTTGATCTTCTCTGTCCGTTCTAATGTTTTGTTGTCCAATTTTATATCATCAAATTTGTATTCGTCTCAACTAGGAAATTGGATCAACTCTGTAATCTCCCTGGGTGGTGGTCTCTGGAACATCGCTGTATAGGGTGTTGTCTCAATAAATTGGTGGTGTGATAAGTTTATAAAATCCTCCGTAGCTGGTATGTATTCTGTCCATCTTCTTTGTTGACTGTAACAATATGTTCGGAGAATTCTCGCTACTTCTCTTAAAACTCTTTTTGCAGGGTTGCTGCTGTATACTGATGTTTTGTATGTTTTTACCCCGTTATTGAGTAAGTGTGGCTCCATTTGCTCCCTTTGAATTGTGTCCCATGATTGGTTATTATGGACTTAGGTGTTCCTACCTCACGGATATATTGTTGTTGTATTATGTTTTAAGATTTTCTGCGTGGTTGCACGGTTTATAGGATAGAGTTTTGTGAACCTGGTATAGTGATAAAATACGATTATAAGGTACTTTTACTGGTGTCTCCCTCCACTACGAGGGAATGGACCGCATATATCGACGAAAACTTTTTCTAGCTTACTTACTGAGGTAATAGGTATCATTATACCCTCCTTTCTATCATTGTTGATTTTTACGAGTTAGCAAATGTGACAATGTTTGATGTAATTCCGTACCTTTCTGTTCATGCCTTTAATGTAAACATGTTCCTGGAGTGCCTTCACTACTTTCAATGCCCCCATGTGACCATATCTGACGTGGTAATCTAGAAATATATCCTTCTCTATGGTCCGTGGTATTACTATATTCTATGTATTATAACTGTATTGTGTCTTGATAAATAGTATCTCCTGGTGTATGCAATAAAATGGTGTTATACGGTCGTCTCTTTCTACCAGTCTTTGCTGAATTTTATTTAGTTTGGGATCCTGTTTTTTGTTGTTGTCCAAGTTCTTTTATGATGTTGGCTAAATCAGATCTACTCTTGATTATGTGATACAATTTGATTATGGTCTCCTTCTCTCCTTCGAACGTTTGATCTCTGATGTCAACTCTGGATAGGGTGTCGGCTGCAACATTCTTCTTACCGGGGGTGTATTCCCAATTGAAATTATACTCCTGTAGCGTAAGAATCCATCTTGTTAATCTCCCGTGGTTTAGTTTGCAATTCTTAAGGAAAGATATCGACTTGTAGTCAGTCCTAACAGTGATTCGGTATCCCAAGATATAGGTCCTGAAATTGTTACAGGCGAATACGACACTTAGCAGTTCCTTTTCAGTTACGTTATATTTTCTTTCACTGGTATTCACGACTCGGCTGGCGAAGCTAATCAAACGGTGATTTCCCTCGTCATCCTCCTGGTATAAGACGGATCCTAAACTGACGTCACTGGCGTCGCATTTCATGTAGAATGCTTCATTGAAGTTAGGGTGGTGTAACATTACGGACTCTAGGAATTTGGTTTTGAAGAGTTGGAGTGTTATGTCTTGTTCTGCTCCCCACGTCCACTTATCCTTCGATGATAACTGATGGGAGAATATTGATGTCAGTTCTGAGAGGTTTTTCTGGAATTCGCGGTAGTAGTTGCATATGCCAAGGAAGGATTGGAGTTGTTTTTTGTTCTTTGGTGTAGGAAACTTTTGGATGGATTCAGTTTTGTCTAGGGATGGAGTGATCCCGTGTTCAGATAGGTTAAATCCTAGGAATTGCACCTCGTCCGCAATGAATTTGGACTTTTCTAGTTTGAGTGGTATATTGTTGTCAGATAGTTTTTTCAACACGTTTTCTATCCGGTGACAATGGTCATTCCAACTGGTTGATGTAATTACTAGATGTGCTTGTTTCGTCCGCTCGTGTACGAACTTTTCACGACGTTGCTCCTTATCTCCAAAGCATTCACTTTGTCATTGTCTACAGGCGTGTCAGATGTGTGTAATTTGTACGCTTATAACTTGGTTTTGTTGGTGAAAGCCAGCCCGACACCAATCCTGTGTTGTTTATTAAAGAAATCTATCTCGTAAGATCAATAAAGATCACATTTCAACGTATTATCATTAGGACGTAGAACGAATGTTCTGTCGCCTAACGCTTTCTTCAAGTACGTTTCGATATCGCTGATTTCGTACTCACCGGTCAGTAATTGCAGATTTGCTGATTTAATGCTGATTTTGATACAGTTTACTTAGCAAAATGTTGTGGTGTTGTTTTATGAAACTGCTGCTCGTTGTCTGCCGTGTTTATTGTGTGTTGAGTGGTATTAAACATGCATAGAGGTATTGTGGATGTGTGTAGTGTGCTGTGATACGAGTGTGTTTTTTTTATACTTCTTTACCTGTTTTGTTATGTAACGAATAGTGTTTTTATTTTAAAATTTAGCACCAGCTCGGTACATTACAAAATTTACTAATAGTCCAAAATTACCTAATTTTACTTTAAAAGTGGCAGGTGTTCATTGTTCCATACATAAATTCACTGCTTCCATTGGTAAATTTATTGTTCATCTACATGAATTACTCAATTATAACATTCATTATAACGTTACTCAAACTTTGAAATTATATAGCTTTTGTATAGTTTTTAGCTTAGCCGTATTTTACATATAGAAGTACGAAACGTAAAATTTACAAAACACTTCTAAGGCCAGTGCTGATATATGCTTCACAAACATGGACAGTGACAAAAATACCGAGACACTTCTAGGTTGCTGTGAAAGACAGATTCTAAGAACAATATTTAGAGTAGTACAAACAAATGGAATGTGGCGCAGGCGCTATAATTATGAACTATACTATCATTACAAAGAGCTGGACATCGTAAGGTAATCAAAATATAACACAATAAAATCGAGTGAGGTTCGGTAACAGGATGTTATAAAATGCACGGACAGGCGGATTGAATGAAATAGAGTAAGCTACGATTAAAAGAACAGAAAGTAGCTACTAGCTACCAGTCTACTACTTATTCTGTATCGCATTCATACTAATGCAGAGTGCACAAGGATATAAAATTAAACAACAATATAAACTGCAAGTAACACGTTATATTTTTTAAGATTTTTAAATTGTATTGCGTATTTTTAATTTATATAAGTGTTTATCTATATATATTTAATAAAACATTATTAAAAGTTGTCAATTAATAAACGTGTTGAAACACGATGAATTCCTTATCATTGTAGTTTGAGCGTGTTGTCCCATCCATAGAAGACTGTCCTTTTCTAAATATAGAAGTCGTCATAATGTGGGCTGTATCCCTCTGAAACAGGAACAATGCCGTATTATTAATACCTGTATAATACACAGTGTTAAAAAAGAATGGTGCCAATATTTGGAAAAAATTCTACTCGTTAAACTGAAGGAAAAATGTCCAGTAAATGTATATTAAAAACTGTTTCGACAATAGAATCACTGCAGTTTCTAAATGCATTACTGCTGAATTGAATAAGACATGCAGCTAAAATTTGGTATAGCAGTAAGCGGTCTAGTTCTTATAAGAACCAAACGAACCATGTTTATTGGACATTTATCCTTAATTTTAAGGAGTCGAATCATTTCCCGAAGATTGGGAACATCTTCCGGAAGCATCCTGTATGCGTACACTAACATTGTACATAGACATAGTCATAATGGGTAACAACGGTTCGGAAACGACAATGGCTTTAATCGTGCATAAAATGGATCACCTATTGATTGTACCCAGTGAACCAGAAGCCTTCACTTCACGTGTTAGCAAAATATTAACGTTAGAATCAAAACGATTTTGTTTGCTGCAAATAGCATGCATATAGTTACCAAGTAAGTATAAATAACGCCTATAATCAAAACTATACTGACATCTATTTCTTATGTGGTGTGTAAAGTATTGAACTAAATAAAAATTTTCAGAGTGGCTTTTCGCAAATATTTACGAAGTTTTCAAATTCATTTTCAAATGCGAGAGTACGTTATAGCCTACTGTTAAAGGTGAACATGCAAAAATAAAATCAAAATATGAGAGTATATTCTAATGACTTGTAATATTTTCAGGTAAATGCCATACATTGTATATTCAACATTACGAAAACGAGACTTAAATAGTGGTATAATGGTAAGGCTCATCTGGACTTAGGCGTTTCGGCTTCAGTCAATCTCATTGAAATTAAGATTTCAGTTTGCTCACAATTTAACTTAGCATTGCATTTACTGACAATTTACTGTTTTATGAGACATTAAATACTTATTCACATTCTAAACAAGTGCAAGACCATTATGGCTTGCGGGTACATAGATGTATATATTATAGAGCAACGTAGGATCTTATATAGTCTTTACAGGAAATCTCCTAAAAACAGTTTTTATTTCAGGAATAAAATTTAAGGTATAAAGAACAAATAAATGTTTATTTCTGAGAGATTTCAAGTTAATCATGTTCTCAAAATCCCTACGTAGTGCAGGAAAATGAATGTATCTGTCTCCAAACTAATATAATTTTCAGTAACAACATCGAGTCAGAAATTAATAGAAGGGTTGCCTATATGTGGTACACGGAATATATAGTGAGCATGTAAGATAACATTTATTTCAAGAGACTCTAAACCCGATGATGACATTCGGTCTTCGAATGCAACGTATTAAAACACAATTATATTTGGGGTTGTAGATAGTGACGTAATGTGGGTTGTGGACAGCTTTATGTTAGTCCTACCATCTCCACGGACTCTCTGACTTTGTGATATTTATTAATATAAGTACAGTCAGTTTCATTAGGTGCATAGAAAGAGTGTAGGATCAGCAGACAAAAGAAATATTTTATTAGTCTCTTATATGCATAAACTCGATGAGTAGATTAAAGGATGGAGTAGACCAGTACCAAGGAAGGGTTAATCTAATAAATTTGAAAATTACACACTTTAGCACGTTTGGATGCGACCACTGAGGAGATAGGGCAATGCATTCCAAACAAAAGTTGCATTACTACTAGCCGCGTTGAAATTATTTATTTTCTGTCCTAACAAGCAAACAAGAAAGAGTAATTAAGACATCACTTAGAGCAAATATATTTTTCCTTATAAATTTTATTTTTTAGGGAAATGCAATAAACTACATATTTCAAACATTACACAATGAAATTTATTCAATGATGTTACCACTGTTAGCATATAAAACGCGACATAGACTATGCCTAATTCTGTCGACATAAAAAATAATTTGTACTTCAAGAAATTCCTTCTCAATAAGTTTTAAACTAAGTAGAATTATAGTACTATTTGTTTCACAATTCCTTTGATTTTACATCCAGGCGTGAGCTGTAAAAATGTAATTTTGACTTACGAAAACTAACGTAATACCAGAAAAAATGAAGTATCCAAGATGTAAATTCTCAGTTCTTCTAAACCTAAAAACAAGCTTTAATTTAATAAATATAAATCTCGTATTTGATGTGTTTATAAACATTTTGATGTTTACAACACATATTTGTTATACGTTTAGCACTAATGTGTGTTACTTCTAAAATAGAGCTATAGAGTAAAACCGGTGAGTGGCGCACATTTCGAAAATCGCTAGACTAAGGTCCATGGTGCACACACACATAATTATAAATAATATATTAATATTTTTTTTAGGCTATTGTGACCATATATTATAGTGTAATGTTGAATTTTAAAAACTACTTTTATTCTCACAAATTCTCATTTTTAAAATCTTATCGGGGCGTCTCTTCTTTACATTCCGGGTGCATCACTTAGTAAAAGTATATATAACTTAAACCTAGGACAGAAAGTAATCAAATCCTAAATAATTCTTAGTATAATTACAATTTTTATGTTGACGAGAAATTAAAAACTATAAAATCCCAAATTTATATTCCCAACATTTGTAAAAGAAATATTTTTAATTCATTAAATACCTAAACTGTTATAAATTTAAATATTTTGTATTACTTTGCTGTAATAAAATCAGTAGAAAATACATCAGAATTAATACATTCTTCATTAACAATAAGTTTACACGTAGTACAAAGGAGACTAAGTTTTCTTTTCTGTTTTAAAATTATTTTCCAGCCATTCGTTACAAGAATTGACATCCATCTTCTCAGCTCACACTCTTTGAGTTTTTCATTCGTCAGTACAGTTTAATGGGAAAACACACACAAAAGAGACCGCTGACTGAACTATTTTTTTGTATGTTTACGAAATCAATACTTCACATTTGAGATAAGTAAACTGAACAATATAACTCAATAAAATGTCTCTGTTGTATAACTCTGTTTGTCAAGCCATAAAAAGCGTTAACATTTTTGTTGTGTCTGATTGCCAGCTTTTTGTAATGTGTACAGATATTTACGAGACAATGGTCGAAGCTATCATAGAAGAAATTCATTAAAGAGGTAAACTGTATTGAAATATTGAGGATAAACGTGCAGCAGATCATGTCCAAAGTTATTTTTTAGAAGATATTATTTGGAATACGTACACTTGGCTTAGTTTACTGAAATATTTACTGCAAGCCTGTTAACTAAATTGAAGACAAATGTATACTGTTTCCGTTCTTAGTTTAATCCTGATATAACGAAACCCACTGGCTCATATGAAATGCTATTGGTCACGGGCGTTGACACTGTTCACACAGTAATGTGTTACGCGCATGTGCAGAATGTCTGTAGCCTACAGTCATGTGAATGTTCATAGTGTAAAGTGATATGAATACATAGTAGGACTTTATCACCGCTGATAGAAAATATTGATTAATAGTTAGCGTTTCAGGGTACAAGTGTAAAGAGTATGAGTGTCTCAGTGCTACTTATTTGCTGTGTTTAGTTTAAGTTGGTAAAACGCCTTTAGTGTAACCCACGCCTTTAGTGAAAGCTGGTGAAACGTATATTGATTTAAAAAAAAAGTACACCCACTGTTTTTAATTGCCATAAAATGTGTCTATTAAAAAGTACAAACGGAGTAAACCACTAAAAAGTGGCGAAAAGTAGTATTTAAAGTTTTTAATATGTTAAATGAAAATACCCAACTCTTGCTATCAAAGACTTAGAAAACATTATTCTCTAATATACTGGTGTTTCAGAAAGTAGTGTTCAAAGTCAAGATTAGAAACACAGAAAAACTCTTTACGCAGGAAAAAAAGAAAACGCGAGAATACTGTATCGGTAAATGCGATGACTTCGTTAAAACGGCTACACCTTGTAAAGTCCATAACTTGTTTCCGTAATTATGCTCCAGCCCTAAAAAACTCTTATTAGAAGTTAATAATGGCCACGATTTACCTCATATGGGACGTACCAGCCTCCATAGACTTTTCAAATCTATGGTCTTTGAATTTATAAAACAAAAAATAACTTAAAGTCAATCAAGACGTTCAGGACGGAGAATAGCCACGTTTTTTACCTCGATGAGACGTGTATTCACAAAGGACACACGACTAGTAAAGTACGGAGTGATTCCCAATAAATCATTACGACAGGCTTTCTGTCAGGTCTGTCAATGGGAATAAAACACCACATAAGAAAGTGAAGCGTGTTATATTACTTCATATCGGTAAAGAACGTGGGTTTATACAAAGGGTGACTTCTGTTCGAGTCTAAAATGTGGGGATTATCTTTTTGAAATGAATAGTGATATTTTCAAAAATGGTTTGAAACGATTGTTACATTATTACCAAACAAGAGTGTAATAATCGTGGATAACTCCCCATATCATTCCTAATAGTCCGTGGCAAAAATCTGATATTGTCGCGTAGCTCAACTTAAAAAAATATACGTTTCAAATGAAGGTGGGTCAAAACTGAAATATTAGAGATAGTAAAACAAAATGAGCATAAATTTAAAAAGATTTTAGTAAATGATATTGACGAAAAATCGGGACATGCCGTTTTAAGACTTCCTCCTTATCAATGTATTCTGAATCCAATTGAATTAATATGGAATTAATATGGAGCCAGTTAAAAGGATATGTTCCCCGTCACAACACAACATGTAAGCTGCATGATGTAAAACAACTAATACAGAAGGCGGTAAATGAAATAACGGCGAACAAGTGGAGGTTTTGTGTCAAGAATCTATTCAAAGAAGAAGATAAGCTATGTGAATTGGACCAAATTACCGATGCCGTCGTGAACAATCTTATCATTAACACTGCTGACTCAAGTGATAATTCAAGTTCCGACACTGGTATGGAAGGGATTGAGTTACTGTCTGACAGCAGTTAATAATACACAGTACACTGGTAAGTGGTTATCACAGCTTCTATTTTCGCTTTAAATAAAGGCCCACTTAATTTTTTTCTAGTGATATTCAAATAGTGAATAAAAACCCATTACCTCTCGCTTTTATAAAATTGTTCATTGTCGCTCTGACACAATCACACAAACATTACTTTGATCCGGAATGTAAATAGACTTATCCCTAAATAGACTTTTACAATTTTTTTTTAATTTGAAGTTTCATTCTAGTTAAACGAATAGCCTAGTAAACTTTAAATTATAATTATGGGTTAAAATACCCTTCAGATGATTTCCGGCTAGTTTTTACAAATTCCTGATCCCTTTTTAAGGCCCTGGTATCTTGAAATCTTGAAATTTCCAAACGCTTACGGTGTAATTAAATTTTGGTTTAATTTGATACCCCAAATGGATTTTTCCGTTTATTTTCACAATCTATTTTCGCAACTATTTGTGACATACATCAATTAGACAGATAGGTAGACAGGTACTCAAATGCCAAACGTTCCAGTTTAAACTGATGCCTCTCTTTGCTCGTTCAATTAAATACACATTACGACATGATTATTAGACTTACATTTAGGAGTGGAAACTGACGTAGAAAAGAATAATTAAATTATTTCTTTTCTGTGTTCACACGAATCTAAACATTAGTCTGAATATTCTAAATTGAATAGGTTTCAACTTGCTGCCATCTTTGATCAAGGCTTGAAACTGGCTATATCTAAGGGGTCTTGTTGCTACAATAAAACTCAGGCGTGATTAAAAGTATTTTTTAAAGTTTTTTTTTTTCAGTTCTTAATTTACTTAATTATTCAATGTTACTTTTAATTTTGCGGCAGCTAGTTGTAACATCGTGTTTTCCTTCTTTCGTTAACTGTTTTTATTTGATAAATACTATGTCCATTTTAGTTAGTCAAGTTCTTGTCTGTCCACGAGACCCAAACTCAATAGTTTCGATTTGAGCTGTAGTACACTCTGCTTCAGGTGTTAGCAGTTTTACGTTTTCCTACTTAGAAATATGTAGTCCTATCATTGAGTCGAACATTTGTTGTGTTTCTACGAAAATATAACGGATCTAGTTGCAGCACTTTAATAAAACGACTTAACTTTTTGAGAAAACCATCTTTTCTCCTTCAAAATATTGAATTGCTGTATATACATTTTACATTTTGTATTTTCTATGGGAAAGTTTGCTATTAAAGAAACGTTCGTTTTACTGACATCATTTCCAATATTCACGTTTTTTATGTAGAACTCAGTGAATTGTTGTAATTAAATTTCATAAGCACAGTCAAGGGGGAAGAAAGTGTAAGTCTTCAAAAAGGCGATACCCCAGTGATACAAAAAACTAGCATCTTTTCAATGACCTTTTCAAAATTGATATAAAACATAGTGTTTAGTCAGCAAACTTTGTTGAGAATCATTGGGAATGATTTCTTAACTGTTGTCCGGATTCTGCATAGTTCCTAGCGCTCTCCTCCTTTCCTTACAAAGGGATGACTTTACGCTACTGTATTTTGGTATTTGGTTCACCTAGTTGAGTCCCTGTTTGTAATGTAGTTGAAATTCATGCCGGAATACGTGGTAAACATCCGTGTTTAGTTTGTGATGATTTTATTAAGTTTTCGAATACTTTTGATACCACTGATTCTGCCAAAAGTGGCAGGTAAAAATAATCTACGAATCCACGGTTCTTCTGTTCCTTGTTTCCATGGACCTTCGACACGGTAATGTTTTTTATCCGTACACACTCAGAACGTAATATACTGATTTGAACGTTTAACCCTTTACTGACAGCCCTTGTAAAGAGGCTTCCCTTTCATTTTGACCTTCATTCAGATCAAAATTCATGACTTTAACGCTACTGTGTCACAACGATTCCTAAATCAAACTTGAGAATATTAAGCTCACCTACGTATCATATGGTGAGCGGATTTAAGATATGCGGCTAGATAACCCCATACCAGTGAGCTATGCCTTCTTATCAATCTCCTTAGATCGCACATCCTGTGTGTACATATACAGCTCAGCTCCACTTCACACTAACGTATTTTAATTTCCTTAATTACATATTTCTTAATAAAGTACAACTGTTCCTTTAAACAGCAGCAGACCTTAAATACTTAACTACTTCTAACAAAGTAATTTTATTTCTCATTAACAGGTAAACACGCGGGCTACTACTGTTTGTCTTTCACTCTCACAGGCACGCGCTCACACATACTCGTAGTTTGAGTGTGAAAATGTGATTCTGTATTCATGTGTGGTATATTAAAAATTATAGAAGTTATTAAATAAAAATAATAATAATATTAAATTTATAAAATTAATCGTTGGTTTTATCCTCGAAAATGAAGACGAAGATAAAGAAGAAGATAAAATTAGATACTGTTATTATAAAATAAATTATAGATAATTAAAACGGTTAGTGCACAGCTTAAACTACAAGACTATTAAATGTAATCGGTAAATTAGAAAGTTGAATAATACCTAGTCAAAGTGTGACCAAGTACAGAAAGCAGGCGTACGTATATTGTAGTGTGGTTTACAGAAAAAATTTTAATTATCTAAATAATTCAAGAAGACAACAAGATAAGTGGGCGCTACGAGAACGGACAGTTTGTTGATAGGCACTCAGAGCACGGGTGCTCAAGACACGAGCGCCCTGAGCACGAAGCCCTCTGAGCACACTACCATAGATTGTGTAAAGTTTTTGTCGACGATCTGATTGATAAAAATGATTTAATAAAAATACTGGGTGATCGTATTAAGTCATCCTTATGGTGATTTGAGACTCCTAGTTACCATAACGGAAATCCATATTGTAATAAAACAAATTTAAATAAATATAGATGTGTGTTGATAATATATTTATTATGGAGTATGTGACTCCGATGTAATCAAGCCCCTCTGTTTGGACTAGCCAATTTGTAATAAAATAAATAAGATTGATGTGTGAATCTGTAAGTTGTAAGGTGTTTAATTGGTGTGTAATTGGTGTGGCTCTCGACGTCTTACTGGCCTGAAACACTTCCTTAAGTTTCCCAGCTGGTCGAGTCCCAATGGTAGCAAGACCGGTCGAGTAGCGTAAAGTTGATGAAGAAATATATATGCTTGGCTTCGCCGAACGTTTCAAAACAAAATTTATTGTTTTGAAGGAAATTTAAAAAAAATTGTTTATAAAAAAAAATTATTTTAATTTTATTAATTAATTAATTAGGATCAATTAATTAATATAGGGCTGTGAAGTTTTAAACAGTGTAATGCTCTTCTGACAATTTTTATTAAAGTTTTAGTATAATTTAAATAATCTATCACCACTCATAAGACTGTCTGTAAACCAATCGATATTTGTTTACCTTTCTATTTTTTAGGTTATCTTCACTTACGGGTGGTAAAGTCCTTGTAGATTATCAATTAGAATTATATTATTGGTAATTAGTATTATTGAAGAAATAAAGAACTATTAAGTATTGAAAAGTATTAATATTTTATTAAGTAATAGCAATATTGACTCTTATCGATTAGTATCGATTCTCAGGATATCGAAAAAAGTTACAAGTATATGATATAAAAATTATATAGGGTTCTTTAAACAGCCAGTTATTACCAAAGTCAGAGAAATCGGGCTAATATTTAAAAAGTATAACGTTACAATCAAATTAATAGTTATTAATAAACACAGACATTGAATAATAATTTGTAAATATAATAATTGTTTTCACCAAACAGCTGTGATGAACCACGAAGAGGCACTGGAATTGTCAAAGAAAGATGGCTGCCGTCAAGTCGATGAAAATGTTGCTCGTTGCTGCTGCATTCCAAATAATGTATTTTGACGCAATATTTCTGTTCTCGTGTCCGCAAATCTCTTGTTATATGTTGTGTAGTGACTGGTGTAGTGATTCTGGGTTGTATTTAGTGTATCTGTATAATTATTAGTTCAAACACTTTCTCCGATTCCGTCCCTAATTTGGTTTAATGTATTATACAGTTTTCTAGTGTTTTATGGTGTTTTTCGGAGTAGATTTATATTGTTCTGTGTTATGGAGTGTTACTTGATCGTTTCTGTTATAATATGATAGTTTCAGAAGTATTTTACAAGTCACTCGCGATTTCACAATAACTCACTATACACTCGCTTTGTATGACGATTATAGGTTAGGTTATTCACGTTTTCAAAGGTATGTCATGTTAACCTTTCAACTACCAATAATTAACTAACTGTTTCCTCCAGTTTCAATTAAACTCTTAGCCCATATAATATTATCCTTAACATTGTTCAAATATTTTTCACATCCTGTATGCACTTTTACATTTTCACTATATGAATGCCTATACTTTGGTTATTTGTCAATTTTATTCACTAGATTTGATTTAAATTAATCTTTCAGTTCATTCTGGTTATTTTCAGATTAAATAATGCCATTTTATAGTGTTTTCTGTCCAAAAAAAAATAGTAATTTCACTTTCAGTTTGGTATACTGTGAAGAGTCAAAACATCAAAATTTACTTCCTGTCATTATATAAATTCAGCCATTTTATCAGTTATATTTAATATTAATAATCCTATATTGTATTAAAAGGTTCCTATTCCCTTATTTTCTGGTAATTAATTGAATTAGTTGTATTCTGAAACATTATTCTGAAATATATGACTCCCATGTCTAAATTTCTGAGTTTAGTCATTTTATTTTTATTTATAATTCTGAATATAATTTATTAAAATCTCTCTAAATGGTATGTGCAATTATATGGCATGATCTCAAGTTTATTTTGTCTAAACCCCTTTTGTTTATTTGCATTTAAATGAGCAATTTCTCTGTTTTGATGAAGTTTGGTTTCCATTCTTTTGGCCTATGATTTTTTAACAATTTTTCTTACACAATAATTTACAAACAATATATGATGTGTGATACCCTCTCTGACTTTTACAAATAGTATTATAAATTAAACATGTTTTTAAATTACACAAAAACAATTAGTATTGGTTACAATACAAACAATAGTTAAAACAGAATAAAGAACATTTTTTTTAAATAAATGGTTGTCTTCAAATCAGACATTTTGCAACAAAATTCCCATTTCCAACATGTAAATATGGTTTACAACAAAGGTTTTGTACTAACTAACATCTTAATTACTCTCTACTATTTACAAGTGGTAACTATTTTTATAGTTCTGATGTTAGTTGTTTCAGACCCAAACAAATGGCCTTATATCTAAAACATTTTTAAACATTCTTGTACTATATACATTAAAACCTTATATCTATATTCTTATTTCTAACTATTATTATAAGTAGGATTCTACAGTTTTTATACAGTCTTTTATACCTTGTCTTTGGGGAATTGTACCCTGTCATTAACAAATAAATAGTATGAACCGTTCAAAAAGCACTATGAAATCTGTTTTTCTTTTTTCATGTAAAACAAAAATGTTATTTTAAACAGATTCATGTCTTATGAACAACATATTGTCACCGTACACATTTTAAGTCATTGAAAAATGCATATTTCATTGCATCCAATGTTTGTGATTGCCAAGAATGAAACACAAGGTTCATTTTTTATAATACCCAAAACTATCACTGGTTCACTTTCACTTATATATTATGTTAATGCTAAATGGTCGTATAGTCTTATCAACATAATAAATTGGTTAGCGTTTTTTCAATGGAGACCCGTTCCATGGGCACTATATCATTGTTTCATCTTAGTTCACAGGAAACTTTTACTTTATACACTCCTCTCTCTTAAATTTGTATACATGTGGTTTTTATTTCGTTATACTTTTATTTTTAGATATTTATTTTGGGGATATAGGGATTTGGGTGTCTTTTATAAGAGCATGACGTCTTCTTCAGGATGCTGCCCTCTTCTTCTTTCTTCAGTCTTCTTTTCTCCTGCCTTCTGGGACTGGTATCTTCTCCATCTCTTCTTGATGCCATCAGGTTTCTTGGGATCTTCTCCATCTTCTTCTTTAATTCAGAAATACACAACCTGTATTGGTTGATCTTGGCTTATTTTAGGGTTTCTCTTTTATTTATTCTCCCTCGTTGTGGGTTTGGTCATATTGTGTACTGCTTTGTTATTTACTATTTTACCTTCCTGGGTTATACCTTGAAAACTTTGGTTATGAGACTGGTCTTGGATGACTCATCACTAGTAACTCCTTTTACTTGAACTTGGATTTTCTTTATAATAATGATTTCTTTCCACAGTTGCTATGAATTAATCTATTTATATTAAACTTAATGCTTTCTTCCAAATTTAAATATTATAACTTTATTATTCTAATGATCAATTGCCATTCAATATTATACTTATATCTGTCACGCTACAGATTGCTCTCCTCCAGAAGTAATTATTTCAGACATGTTTATGGATGAAATAATTTCTTATGATAATTTCATCATTTCTTATAATTCATTTTCTTCTCCATTTTTATATCGACTTTTTTATATTAGAGTTTTATTAATTTTATATATATAATTATTTGTTTTACTACTGATCCTTTTCGGATAGTTAGTGTCTTCTGAGATATATTATAATTGTAATACATTTTCTTTCTATATCAACTTCGTGTTGTATCCTTGGGATATTAATTCCCTAACATTCCCTATCACGTGGGCTGGGGCAGATCAGAGGGGCACTGTACGCTACTTCTCTGCTGGCCATACACCACTTCTATAAATTGAGTACAGGGGCATATCCATCCCTGCTCAAAAAAAACATAATGCTGCTGGAATTATCTTCAGTCAGTCATCGAATAAATAAATAAAAAGTAGTCTCATTTTCGACTAATAAAAATATCTTTGGATTCTCCACTTCGTAGTCTCTCAGATTATCTCACATTTTCTATCTTAATAAATCTTCATAATCATTATTATACTCATTACATATATATTTTTTCAAAACTCTTAACTTGTCTGATATATTTTATTTTTATTATGGTTGAAAACCTTTCTTTTAATAATTCTGGTTACTGTTTACAGTGTAACTCTCTTTCTTCTTCATCTGAATTCTCTTTATACTTTCTTCTGGTTATTCATAGTATTAGCATGGTCTTTATAAATAGTCTTTCGTATTCATTATTTGAATGGTCTTAATATATTAAATTTAATTTTTTAACATTGTATCTTTACATTAGATATACAGGTTGTTATATTGATCATTTTATTTAAACATTTTGGTTCTTTCCTTTCTCTTAGAAAGTTATTAATCCGCCTTCGCATTCATTAACATTAATTCATTTATATCATATTTCATGTGGTATTTCTTCTCTTTGCATTTCATATAGGTTTTATTATTATTATCAGTCCAAAATCATCTTCTCCATATGTTTGGTATGAGTTGTTCTTCTTTACTCTTAATTAACGGTTTTCATTATCGTTTCATAGGTAATTAGTCTCTTTGCTTCCAAAGTTTTTCCTTCTCTGGCATATTATACTCTTTTTTGTTAGTCTTCTCTACTCCTTCAAATGCTATTGTGAATGTCTAGCATTTATTCTGGATTAACGTTAATTCTCTTTTCTGAATTAATCACTTTATTTTCTTCTCAATTCAATCATAATTGACACATAATTATTTTTTGGAACTTGGTTAGTTTTAATGTAAAATTCAAACTATTCCTTTTATTTAATTGAAAAATATTTCTCATAAATCCTTGTAATATGTTGATCTTATCTTGTTTCAAAGTACTGACGTTCTATCAACATTCAAATTCTGTTTAATTCATTTATTCCCAGAATTGTTTCATTCAGAATTGTTTATAGTATTGTGATTTTACTATTATTTCTGAATGTTTTGGTATTTCTCCAAATTCAAATTCTTCTTAATTATTTACCATAAAGTTTTCTCATAAACTTAGTTTTAGTAAGTTGGTCTTACTTCATTTTTAAATTTTTTGTATATTAACTTCAAAATTCCTTTCTTCTTAATTCTTCAAAAATGTTTTTCTCATAATTCAGTGGTAGTAAGCTGTACTTACTCAGTTTTAAATTTTCATAATTATATTTCAATTCAAAAGTCTTTCTTTTTCTTTCTTCCATAAAGTTTGTTCCAAAATTATTAGGTTGTAGTAAGATGTACTTACATATTTTAGAATTTTTTCAATTAAAAATTCTAAATTCCTTCTTCTTATAATTCTCCAGAATGTTCTTTTCAAAATATTAGGTTGTAAGATGTACTTACATTATTTTTGGATTTTTTAAAATTAATTAAAAAATTCTTTTAATTCTCCAGAATGTTCTTCTCAAAATATTAGGTTGTAAGATGTACTTACATTATTTTTAAATTTTTATAATAAAAATTCTAAATTCCTTCTTCTTATAATTCTCCAGAATGTTCTTTTCAAAATATTAGGTTGTAAGATGTACTTACATTATTTTGAAATTTTTAAAATATATAAAAAATTCTTTTTCTTTCTCTTTCTTCCAAAATGTTCTTCTCATAATATTAGGTTGTAAGATGTACTTACATTATTTTAAAATTTTTATAAAATTAAAAATTCAAAATTCTATAACTCACAACTCATTCTTCATAATATTTCTTCATAGAAGCTTGATTGTACACTCCTTTGATCTGTCCTGAAACGATTTCCTTCAACTCATATGTATTGTTATGCTTATCATTTACCACAACATATGGGGTTATATTGTACTCTACACTGGCCCATATTATTTATACTTTTGTAAGTTGATCTTCTCTTTTTCTTTCCTTATAAATGCCTTTTCTTTTATATACCCAGGAAGATGGACGATTTTCTTTATGTCGTTCCATTGCTCATATTCTTATTTATTTATAATGTGCATTTTCTTAAATAGTCTTCATTCATAAAACCCAGTTTTGTTTCTATGTTTATTCTCCATATCATTTCCTTTCAATGATAATTATTTCGTCTCCTTCAACGTTGTTTTTCGCCGTAGTCGGTTATCATGATCCGTCCCTTTTCTTGATGTCGTGTGGTATTTGTGTCAACCAGGGTCCATCATTTCAGTTGCTCTTATAAAATTTACCCTAGGGCGCGACACTCGGTTATTACTACTGTTATTGTTTTTATTACTAAATTTATCATTATAGTAATTTCGGTTAGGTTGGCAAGGTCTGTTATCATTATTGTTGGGATATGGATTTCTCTGACTGTATGGGACATTATTATGTTGGTATAAATTGTTTCTATTGTATGGATAGGGGTTGTTATTCCTAACGCCGTTAAAATTACCGATAAACTGGTTATTATGCGGCGGGTTGTTAGGGCCATCGTAATTGTTGGGCTGGTTCCCTCTATCATCATATTGTATACACCAATACTCTTCTGGTCCATGTTTTGTGTTACTTGACAAATATCTGTGAGGATCTTCATCTGGGTTATCACTTATTATTTGTTTATCTGAAACACCATAAGCTGGTTTACCATCACATATCCACTCTGAAGGAATATATTTTAGTCTAACCGTACCCTGGAACTGTCCTAGATGGCACGCTAATGGAATACATTCTGGTGATTCACCTGTGCCGTCATTACAGTCTGGTACGATATCACATTTCCATCTTTCTGACATCCACTGTCCAGTTCTGCGCTGATATTGATCTTGTCCACATGTCGTATTCTGTTTACCTCTGGTCCTTTCCCAGTGGTAAACTACTGTCTTGTGGTAAATTATTTCTGAAATTACTTCGATTCTCCTTCTATAATTCATAAAATTCATGATGTCTTTGTCATAGGTAATTGGGATATTATTGCCATCAATTAACCCATGTTTCATCATCTCCAACTCTTCCTTAGTTTTTATCAAATTTCTTGGATACATTTTCCTTTTCCTTGGTTTAATATCTTCCTGGTTTCGGTTAGTTTCAATTTCAGGTACTACCATTACTAGTTCCTGCGTTTTGTCATTTATTACTTCTTCTGGTTCTGGTTGACTATCTTCCTGCGTTTTATCGTTTAGTACTTCTTCTGGTTCTGGTTGGCTATCATTTTTTATTTCTTCGGTCTTCTCCTTTCTTAATTCTTCCTTTTTTAATCTGTCCTCTCTTCTTTCTTTAATCCATTTTTGATGCTCCTCTCCCCTTTTTAATCTGTTCTCTCTTATCTCCTGATTTACCTCCCTTAACTCTTCTCTTAAAATTTGATTGTCCTCTCTCAATTCTTCCAGCTTCTCCCCCATTTTCTCTTCCAACTTCCTGTTATCTTCTTTCAACTCTTCCTTCAATTGTCGGTTGTTCTTCTCTATCTTCTTCCTGGTTTCATCGATTTTCTGATTAGTATTTTCAATTTTATTAATCAATTCTTCTTTGGTCGACTTGAATTCTTCCTTGAACAATTGGTTGTCTTCCTTCAATTCTTCTATGTTCTTGTTCATCCCAGTCAACTCTTCTTTTGTGGATTGATTATCCTTCTTCAATTCTTCTAACTTTCCTCCCATCCTCTCTTCCATCTTCTTGCTGTTTTCTTCCATCTTCTCTTCCATCTTCTTGCTGTTTTCTTCCATCTTCTTCGTCAGGGACTGATTGTCTTCCTTCAATTCTTCTAACTTCTTCCCCATCTCTTCTTCCATCTTCTTGTTTGTTGTTTCGATTTTATTTCCTAAATCTTCTTTCAAGGACTGGTTGTCTCCCTTCAACTCTTCCATGTTCTTGTTCATCCCACTTAATTCTTCTTTCAAGGACTGGTTATCACTCCCCATTTTCTTACTCAAGTCTTCCTTCAATTCCCTACAATTTTCGTCCATTTTATTCTTACTGGATTTGATTTCTTCCATCATCATTCTGAGCATCTCTTGTATTGCCGCATTCTCTAATTGTGCGGGTTTTTCTAATTGTTCTTTCCGGACATTGACTTCCCCTGTCTGTGTGGGTATCTCCGGTTGTTCTTCTGGTTGCTCTGTTTGTTTGGACAACACCGATTGTAATACCTCTTCCAACTCTACTGGCGTTGCCTCTTTGTTGTCCATATCGACTTCTTTTTCGGCCTCCGCCGCCCGTTTCTTAGATGTTGCACGTCGTTGCATTTTCCCTTTATATTCTCTGGCTTTGTAGCTGTTGCCTAGCTCCAACTAGTGATTGGGCAGAATGTATTGGTTGGAAGGCCAATCGCTAATTAAAGCCCCTAAAGTTGTGCGCCAATTTGTAATTAAAACAAATTTAAATAAATATAGATGTGTGTTGATAATATATTTATTATGGAGTATGTGACTCCGATGTAATCAAGCCCCTCTGTTTGGACTAGCCAATTTGTAATAAAATAAATAAGATTGATGTGTGAATCTGTAAGTTGTAAGGTGTTTAATTGGTGTGTAATTGGTGTGGCTCTCGACGTCTTACTGGCCTGAAACACTTCCTTAAGTTTCCCAGCTGGTCGAGTCCCAATGGTAGCAAGACCGGTCGAGTAGCGTAAAGTTGATGAAGAAATATATATGCTTGGCTTCGCCGAACGTTTCAAAACAAAATTTATTGTTTTGAAGGAAATTTAAAAAAAATTGTTTATAAAAAAAAATTATTTTAATTTTATTAATTAATTAATTAGGATCAATTAATTAATATAGGGCTGTGAAGTTTTAAACAGTGTAATGCTCTTCTGACAATTTTTATTAAAGTTTTAGTATAATTTAAATAATCTATCACCACTCATAAGACTGTCTGTAAACCAATCGATATTTGTTTACCTTTCTATTTTTTAGGTTATCTTCACTTACGGGTGGTAAAGTCCTTGTAGATTATCAATTAGAATTATATTATTGGTAATTAGTATTATTGAAGAAATAAAGAACTATTAAGTATTGAAAAGTATTAATATTTTATTAAGTAATAGCAATATTGACTCTTATCGATTAGTATCGATTCTCAGGATATCGAAAAAAGTTACAAGTATATGATATAAAAATTATATAGGGTTCTTTAAACAGCCAGTTATTACCAAAGTCAGAGAAATCGGGCTAATATTTAAAAAGTATAACGTTACAATCAAATTAATAGTTATTAATAAACACAGACATTGAATAATAATTTGTAAATATAATAATTGTTTTCACCAAACAGCTGTGATGAACCACGAAGAGGCACTGGAATTGTCAAAGAAAGATGGCTGCCGTCAAGTCGATGAAAATGTTGCTCGTTGCTGCTGCATTCCAAATAATGTATTTTGACGCAATATTTCTGTTCTCGTGTCCGCAAATCTCTTGTTATATGTTGTGTAGTGACTGGTGTAGTGATTCTGGGTTGTATTTAGTGTATCTGTATAATTATTAGTTCAAACACTTTCTCCGATTCCGTCCCTAATTTGGTTTAATGTATTATACAGTTTTCTAGTGTTTTATGGTGTTTTTCGGAGTAGATTTATATTGTTCTGTGTTATGGAGTGTTACTTGATCGTTTCTGTTATAATATGATAGTTTCAGAAGTATTTTACAAGTCACTCGCAATTTCACAATAACTCACTATACACTCGCTTTGTATGACGATTATAGGTTAGGTTATTCACGTTTTCAAAGGTATGTCATGTTAACCTTTCAACTACCAATAATTAACTAACTGTTTCCTCCAGTTTCAATTAAACTCTTAGCCCATATAATATTATCCTTAACATTGTTCAACTATTTTTCACATCCTGTATGCACTTTTACATTTTCACTATATGAATGCCTATACTTTGGTTATTTGTCAATTTTATTCACTAGATTTGATTTAAATTAATCTTTCAGTTCATTCTGGTTATTTTCAGATTAAATAATGCCATTTTATAGTGTTTTCTGTCCAAAAAAAAATAGTAATTTCACTTTCAGTTTGGTATACTGTGAAGAGTCAAAACATCAAAATTTACTTCCTGTCATTATATAAATTCAGCCATTTTATCAGTTATATTTAATATTAATAATCCTATATTGTATTAAAAGGTTCCTATTCCCTTATTTTCTGGTAATTAATTGAATTAGTTGTATTCTGAAACATTATTCTGAAATATATGACTCCCATGTCTAAATTTCTGAGTTTAGTCATTTTATTTTTATTTATAATTCTGAATATAATTTATTAAAATCTCTCTAAATGGTATGTGCAATTATATGGCATGATCTCAAGTTTATTTTGTCTAAACCCCTTTTGTTTATTTGCATTTAAATGAGCAATTTCTCTGTTTTGATGAAGTTTGGTTTCCATTCTTTTGGCCTATGATTTTTTAACAATTTTTCTTACACAATAATTTACAAACAATATATGATGTGTGATACCCTCTCTGACTTTTAGAAATAGTATTATAAATTAAACATGTTTTTAAATTACACAAAAACAATTAGTATTGGTTACAATACAAACAATAGTTAAAACAGAATAAAGAACATTTTTTTTAAATAAATGGTTGTCTTCAAATCAGACATTTTGCAACAAAATTCCCATTTCCAACATGTAAATATGGTTTACAACAAAGGTTTTGTACTAACTAACATCTTAATTACTCTCTACTATTTACAAGTGGTAACTATTTTTATAGTTCTGATGTTAGTTGTTTCAGACCCAAACAAATGGCCTTATATCTAAAACATTTTTAAACATTCTTGTACTATATACATTAAAACCTTATATCTATATTCTTATTTCTAACTATTATTATAAGTAGGATTCTACAGTTTTTATACAGTCTTTTATACCTTGTCTTTGGGGAATTGTACCCTGTCATTAACAAATAAATAGTATGAACCGTTCAAAAAGCACTATGAAATCTGTTTTTCTTTTTTCATGTAAAACAAAAATGTTATTTTAAACAGATTCATGTCTTATGAACAACATATTGTCACCGTACACATTTTAAGTCATTGAAAAATGCATATTTCATTGCATCCAATGTTTGTGATTGCCAAGAATGAAACACAAGGTTCATTTTTTATAATACCCAAAACTATCACTGGTTCACTTTCACTTATAAATTATGTTAATGCTAAATGGTCGTATAGTCTTATCAACATAATAAATTGGTTAGCGTTTTTTCAATGGAGACCCGTTCCATGGGCACTATATCATTGTTTCATCTTAGTTCACAGGAAACTTTTACTTTATACACTCCTCTCTCTTAAATTTGTATACATGTGGTTTTTATTTCGTTATACTTTTATTTTTAGATATTTATTTTGGGGATATAGGGATTTGGGTGTCTTTTATAAGAGCATGACGTCTTCTTCAGGATGCTGCCCTCTTCTTCTTTCTTCAGTCTTCTTTTCTCCTGCCTTCTGGGACTGGTATCTTCTCCATCTCTTCTTGATGCCATCAGGTTTCTTGGGATCTTCTCCATCTTCTTCTTTAATTCAGAAATACACAACCTGTATTGGTTGATCTTGGCTTATTTTAGGGTTTCTCTTTTATTTATTCTCCCTCGTTGTGGGTTTGGTCATATTGTGTACTGCTTTGTTATTTACTATTTTACCTTCCTGGGTTATACCTTGAAAACTTTGGTTATGAGACTGGTCTTGGATGACTCATCACTAGTAACTCCTTTTACTTGAACTTGGATTTTCTTTATAATAATGATTTCTTTCCACAGTTGCTATGAATTAATCTATTTATATTAAACTTAATGCTTTCTTCCAAATTTAAATATTATAACTTTATTATTCTAATGATCAATTGCCATTCAATATTATACTTATATCTGTCACGCTACAATATTTACGGTACATGTACGCGAAAGTTTCAATTTTGTAGTTTTAACTAGTGGGGTGGCTCACTTTTCCAGCCGCACCAGTACGTGCGAGCCTCTCCATATAGCGAATTGTCTCAACTAAACGTACAGAATCTTATAAAGCAAACAACAGACACGAGTCGAATTAAATTCACCCTTGGAACAGACCAGCCCCATGAAGACACACATAATGAGGATGATAAAATATGTTTGACACTCGTTCCCCGTAAGTTACAAATTTGGTCAATACTGCAAAATCCTTACCTTTACCATATATCCCTGCATTTACCAATTTGATCTCTCCTTTGACCTTTAGGACACGGATAGCTATATCGTGGGCCTGAGAATATCCTCGTGGGTCCTGTGTCCTCGTCCTCGTCCTCGTCCTCGCTTCTGGCTACGAACGCTCTTAAAAATCTGAAATAGGGTAAAGCAAACGTTACTTTGCCGTATATATTAAATACAACTGTATTCGGTTACTGTAATGTAATTTTCATAAATTTCTTGTTATCGTAATCGTAGTGTTTTGTTATGATTTGTCTGTGTTGGGGTAAGATTATAGCCTATATTGTATAAACGTGTTTTATTAGGGTGCATAAGCAGATAACACAGTTCAGAATATATAAGCTATGTACACAGGTGATGTGTAAAACGTATTTTTTACACTGTTTTCTTGTTGCAACATAAAGTTTTAATAAGTTTTGACATTCTGACCAATTTAAAACATCCGGTGACCCTGCGCTTGTAATAATTAACTATCACAATCTTAACGCAAACAATTTGCGTGTTGTGTTCTACAGTTATGATCAGCGCTATGCTAATGAATCTACACTTCTTTAACTAACTGACATCCATCCTATAATACAGAAAAACCTCATTAAATACAATTGAAATTACATTCGTTATGCTAACAACTAAATTGATTATAACATAGCTGCAACTTGGCGTTACAGAAAAAGGGCTATTAAATTAGAAATGGAAAATATCTATAAAATCTCTCAGTACCTGAAAAATACCGACTTCAAAAGCATTACAATCTAGATTGCCAGATATCTAGAAGAATGTGGTATTGAAGTAATATCATGCAGAACGTTCCGAAATACAGGGTACAAGGTACAACTGAGTGGTATAACTCAGTCTTATGTCTATTCATAGAATGTATCACCAAAGAGCTGTAAGTTAATAGATCACGCGCTTTAATTGCACGTGTAAGCAGAATACTACTACTGTTAGCGTATACACTGAATTAATAAAGAAACTCCGTCGGATTGGCAAATGTCATTGGCGTTTGAAACAGTAGTTGGTCTATTGCGTATGAGCTTACTGAATTCTAATTGTACCAAATTGTTTTCAAAGAAGTAAATCATTTTAACGATTAATTCATTGAAATCATGTCTCATGTATACATTCGTTTCACGTTTATTTAACGTTTCACAAAAGTATTAAACTAATAGTTACTTTTAAAGAAAAATTGCAAAAATTTTACTCTGTGGGTGAAAGTGAGGTTGCACAAGTTAAAGCAAAGGAGTCGAGAGGACGTGTATAAAAGGCACGTGCACTAGTGGCACGTGTGGACTTACCTACTTCCGCTTACGTCGGGGAAATCGGTTTTGCAGAATGGGTCACCTGGAGGACATTCTCTAATTTTAGAGAAATAGTCTGACCGTTCTATCTCTTCCAATACAGGAGGACCAACCACGCGGTGTATGACATAATATGGCTCCAACAACCTAAAATAGATAAAAACGCATTTATGCTACACTCACTTGTTGCACACACCACTAGTCACTGTGACCCCGATTAGCCACGATCGTGGCAGTTACGATCTGATGAAGAAAGGGTTCGTTCGAAAGCGCTAATCGGGGTCACAGTGACTAGTGGTGTGTGCAACAAGTGAGTGTAGCATAAATTTATTTAACCACTAATAAAATTTGTAGTTTGAAAACGTATTGTTGAATTATTAAATGTAGATACAATAAATATAACTATCTGCACTCACACAACTGTACGTGGCAACAAAATTAAATTCTTTACCAATTACACGTCATATTTACTAAGTTTTTTAAATCTGTATAACTTACGACATGAAAAAACTTTAAAAAATACGTAATGCTTGCACCACTTTCTTATTACAATACGGAGGTTAAAAGTTTTGAGAACTACAGTTGGTAAATTTGTAAGTCGATGAAAGCACCTGCCTGATACACTTACCTACAGAAATTAAAATTAGGTTAGCTTTACTTAAACTACATCTACATTTGTTTGCCTTTCTTAATGTATATATTAGTTACTTATGAACCTTTCTCTATTTTATTTTCATTTTCCATTGAGCAAAGAGACCTATGTGTAAAGGATAGGACTATACGACATGTTCTTTATCTCATATATTTGACATGTTTTCATAAAACAGTTCCAACGCTCTCAAAGTGGAGAAAAACGTTGAAGTAAATCTTGAAATGTACCTTTATTTATCATATGTAACATACATACAGCTTTCGATGTTACGCAGATTATGAAGTGTTGTCACTAGTATAAAAAAAACTCTAAAAATCATTTAATATAACTAATATTATTAATTACAAAGTGTCTCATAAAAACGGAAAATTTTTATAATTGTGTTTGGCTTGGGACATTGGTAGCACAGAGTAATTTATAAAACCAAGTAGGCGAAAACTCGGCGTTTAGTTGTGATAGAGAATTAGAGTACTTCATGATGTGCTTGGTCTATCATAGCATTTTACAGAAACACACTGGCTTAGATAATGAACTACATGAAATTGTATTACTTTGCTCTCTGTCTGTCTCTGTCTGTCTCTCTCTCTCCCTCTCTCTCACTCCCTCCCTCTCTCTCTCTCTCTCTCGCTCTCTCTCTCTCTCTCTCTATCCCTCTACACACCACACACCACACACACGCGCGCGCATGCGTTTCATCAGATTTTTGGATATGAAATTTTCAAAGTGACTACGTTTCGTTCCGTAATCCCGGATCATTTTCAAATCGTACTGATCTCGTTTGGCTACGGAGTGCGTCATATATCTGACTTCCGTTAGATTTGTTACCAAGGGATCTTTCGGTAGTGAGAGTAAGCGTCTTATCCAGTTCTGTTGTCTGTTGTTCTGAGAACACTTTTAATTAGGAATTTGTAATTTAACGATAATTCAGTAGCAACTTCTGTAGTAGTATTCATTTCTTACATTGACCTCTGCCTGTCTTTTTCGTACTATTGGGTATTTGTCGGTCTATCTAACCACTAGGAAGGTTTTAGTGTACCATGCTCACTGCCTTTCTCTCGAGGTTGTCCATGAACAGGTTTGCGATGGTCGGAAGTAATAACTGATGCTCTTTCCATTAGCTTGTATAAGTGATTGTTATAATGTAGGAGGAGGTCAGACAGTGTTTTGTTACTTCCATCATGTACCGATTCGCTTTTTATGTAGATTGTATTATCTGAAGTCCTTCCAAAATCGGCGTGTTTGTGAAAAGTGAGATCACATCAAACAAAGTATCTAAAGGAGATATAGCTAAGTCCGAGAGTCGCTCTTTTAGAATAAACGAGTATTTAAAATGTAACATTTTTCGGAAAATGGTTGCACATACGAGGGGCTATGAAAGGGGCTAGATGTTGTGTGATACAACGTACAACACATACTGTCCGTATGCTTTGGCGATTTTAGGCTAGTCGTGTATTTTCTTTCTTTTTCCAGTGCGGCTGAATATGACTAACCGTGTCTTTTTACGTTGTGGGGTCTACAATTAAAAGTAGAAAATTTCATAAAATTTCTCAGAACCAGAAACTCACCGACAGCCAAAGCATTAGCCCCGAGTTTCAAGACGCCTACATTCTTGTGGTATTGTAGTGTTATCATTTACAGCACCCCGAACACGGAGTATAGGGAAACAAGCAACTGAGCGGAGTGAAAAAGTCTTACCTCTACACATAACAAGTACACTAGAACAAATATTCTCTTTTTTATATTTGTTGATAGAATCACAGAAGTTTGTTGCTTGGATACGGGATGAATTGTGCGGGATACGAGAAAGTTGCGCCGAGTGTATCAGACGGTCTTGGGCTACTCGATACAGTACACATTCCGTTGCGTACAAACTTTACACAGTTTAGTTAAACGATAAAGTTTTCTAAAGGAAAAGTTTGTTTTGACATTCAGTGTGAAAAAAAATGGCTACAGAATTTCGTTTGTTTTCAGTTTCACATACTTATTGAATGATTAGATACAAAGTGTAACATGTTTTTAGGGCGATAAGTCTTATCAGATTAGGATATTAAGTTTTTTGTGTATACAGGGTCTTGTAAAGAGCATCATGTGAAACGTAATCTAAGTAGCCGTGGGCAGAAAAAAATGAAATGAAGTTGATTATATTTTTATTTCCCTTTTAATTAGGCTCAAATATGATAACTCGTTATTCGAAAATTGTTATTCATCATCACCTTCTTCTGCCTCATCTTCTTCACCATCTTCTTCTTGTCCATATTCAGGCGTCACAAGGTCACATATTATGGTTAATAATAACGCTGATAGCCCTTCTTCGTCGACGGTTTATATTTCACATTCTTAAAGCAAACCAGAAACCGCCATCGTTCTATACAATTTAAGCAGTGCCTCCTTGAATATATAATTTTTAAACTTTTATATTTGTGTTACACATATTGTAGAATATTAATATTTCTTTGACACAACAAGCTTATGTTAAAGACTTTAAAGTCTTTAACCCATCATCACGCATATTTCTCTTCCCGTTTGTATGCACATGTTGTACAAATCTCCCACTACATCCGATTTAACCTTTTCTAGTACGCAATTTTCTTTGCACGTCTCTTCTGCTCCGTTCGATACATCTGTGTTACAACCCCCATATTAGAATTGCCGTGGAAGATTCTTTGGTGCCTATTCCCCAGACATCATCATGTTTACTGGCTAGTTCAAACATTTTTATTAGTATCTTTCTTTCAAAACGTCTTAAATCTTTTTTATTCGTTTTATAGACTCAAGAAACCGTTTATACGTCGCGAAGGATCGCGCAGCGGGCAGGGGATCGTCAAATTGTCTGACAACAAGGCTGCGAGGGAAGAACTTCAACGGGCGAACAACTGCAGCAAGGCGGGATGAATTTGTGTGAAGATGTCAACAGGACCTCATGGACACGGGGGTATAAGTTTGTCACTTAAAAGCTTAGAGTCTTGATGACCACCGGTTTAATGAATTAGGTGACCACGGAGAAAATCATAAGTACTCCTGTAACCTCTCTATGCTTTTGGTATTTAAAGAGAGGTTACAAGTTATCTAGAACTAGGCAGGAGCCTAGAGAAGCAAAAATTATGCTGGGTCCAGTATGACGGGAGTTGCAATAAAACTCAGCTGTAACAGAACGATAACAATTTATTTTCCTTCCTGCGCTGCTTTCACATCTTCAGATCAGAATAACATATGTGCCCAATCACAAGTATGAATACAAGCAAAAAAATAACAAGTATGTATAACTCTTAAGAATAACAAGTGTGTATAAATATTAAGAATGACAAGTGTGTATAAATATAAAACATCACAAGTGTATATACATCAGTGGACACAGGCATATTTAATTACAAAATATTCTCACATCTCGTGGCTAGCTAGACACATAACAACACACACAGAACACAAGGTACACCAACTCCCAGTTACATTAGTTTTTAACACGCATGCCCCTGGAATGCACCCACCCAACGGGTAGAGTAACTACAATCTTATAACTCGGAAGTGATAAAATATACGCCAATAGGCAACCCGTTCAGTAGAATAACAAAAGCCAAAACCCCCAGGAAGAATGATAATAATTCATGAGGCACAAACAACCGGACCACCCCTTTATCCAGCATTCCATTGATCAATGACCCATGATGAGTGGGTGAACCTTAAGTTCCTTTCACATCATTAATTGAAACTGACAACTACGTCCTCTATTTTCAGAAGGTATTTATAAAATTCTAAACAGTTATTTGACTTCAAAAAATTACAAAAGAAGAATCAATCTCTATATACATTAGTAAACAAAATTAATTGTTTGAGGCATTCCAATTTCTGAAGATTTTGACAATACATAATTTACTCAAAAATAAAATGATGAATACATGTTTTATAGTCAAAATAACACAGCAAGCTATAAATGGGAAGTCAACCCATATGTGTTGGCCCGTTAAGAAAACAATCAGTTTAGCCCTTGTGCAAGGGGCAAAATCAATTCAAATATTCCCATTACATTGGGAATTAATTCTATTAGCCTCAATGACTATAAAAAAAAATTAATTAAAGAAAAGAATACAGTAAGGTGGTTGTGCTCTGGCATCTGAGGGAGCGCGCCCACATGTAGTTGACAAAAGTTGACAGGCATTCGACCTGTCTGAAGTTGTACCAGCGTGTCAGAAAAACTAAGCCCCATTTTGTAATCCCAGAAAAGTCCCAAAGAAAAAATCCCCGGAAAGTCCCCAGCCCTTAAATGTGAAATCCATAGTCAAATTAAAATTTATACACAGCTGTTCCAGCCGGAACAGAACTACTGAGCAATAATTAAATTTTGTAAAGAGTAAAAGATTAGAGCAACAATAAAATGGTACAAGATTAAAATCTCTCTGGCGCGCTCTCGCAGTGCAGCACGCACTTACAGGCATAGCATTTAGTGTTATTTAAATGAGTTATAAAAAAGGTTTATGAAATTTAAGTTATAGTGTTCAGAGTCATGATCACAGCTCAACTTCCCGGTAAACAGTCTGGACACGTGGTCCCATGGCATCTATGCAATTTGCAGTAAACGGGCACACTGCCGGCCCGGCCCCAAAAAATGAAATAAAGTATAAATATCACCTCAAGTGTGCTGGCGAGTGCGACATAGGAATTCGGTCTCCGTCTCCCTCTTCGTAGGCGATCTTGACATGGTTCACAGCTTGAGCAGATGTTCAGCCCACAGCAAGCCAGGAACCCGGCTTCGTGCGAGAACCCTAAGAATTCAAGTAAATTAGATAACAGTCTATAAAAATGTACACCCGAGTTAAGGTAATTAACCTCTTAACGGGCCGCCAGCTAACTCTCAAAAAGCACAATATTCATTAATAAAAGTTTTTACAACCAGCTTAAAGAGTCTGAAAATCAGCCATGGAATAAGTAATTTGCAGCATGAACAGAACTTATTAAATTGTGGCTTAATATAAAGTGAACTGTACTCAGTCAACATGCTTCGACAAAATTTTGCAGGTTAAACCGGCCACGTGCAGAGCAGTAATCATTATTTGATCGAAAAAATTTAACAGCAAGTCACTCACAGCATTGAGAATGTTTTACCTTCAATTAAGTTTCATACACAGAAGCTCTCACACTTCATTCTCTATTTGTGAAGATAATTAACAAAGACGGCGACAGTATACTACATGCACAGACACAGTTCACTACTTGACTGCACACCAAGTTTTTAGTGATTAATTTTTATGTAATGCACTTTTACTATGAGAATGACTCTTGAAACTTCTCGCATTATAACAGAAAATAATAAGGCTTGGCTATATACAGGGCGTTACGTACAACAGAAAAAAAATATCTCTTACATAACTTTGTCAGGTCGCACACACTTAAATACGTACTTCACACGATAGCATATACCCTGTTATTAAATATCCAAACAACTAATGAAAATAATTAATTCTTACCGGGAGTCGTTTATTCTCTCTAGCCCATCATGTAGAGCGATTCACACTGCGTAGAATAATACAAAGAGCGGAGACGAGACGATACTCTGAGCGAGGACAAGCGTTGACTGCACAAGCCGGCACACAATTTTCATAGCACATAGCCGGGCTGCGCGCGCAACGCACACACCGCCGCTCCCCTCACACCGTCGCACAAAGTCCGCTCCGCTGCCACTGCTCACGTTACGTTACAATTACGAAAACCCTTCTAGAATTTTTGTAACCGCCGGCATCGAACCGGCACACCCCCACCCCGAAAGGGCAACCCGGTTGCCCCACAAAACTCGGGAAAGTACCCTGCAGTGTAATCCCATCTGAAAAATCCGGTGGACATCGTGGGTAAGGAGGCCAGGCAGACCTGCTCCCGGGAGAACAAACATCCCCATGCGACCCTCTCCGCCACGCCAACCCCACGGGACCGCCCCAACACGTCACCCTCTCCGGTGACCACCAATTACTCCCACCGGTCCCACTCACATGCTCGTCCTAGGACCAAACAAGGCATCTCCCACCTTGGCATGTGAGCGACCGTACTACCTCTCGTCCCTCTCTCGGACCGACCAGCCACATGCACCCACAAGGCATCTCCAACCTTGCCATATGGCTGGCCCACTTCCCTACACAAGGGCGGACGGCCCCGCTTAGCAGACAGAGAGGACCGCACCTAGGGCACACGAACATTAATCCAATCTCAACTCAACAAATACACCATAACGCGAGGGGGTTTTACTTCTCTACAGCACAGTCTACACAACTTTCTCTCGCAACAAAAAATAACACCAGGAAAACCGGAGAATGCGGCATGGCTCGGACCCTATAATGAACAACATCAACCTCAACAACTACTAACAATCAGCAACAGCACACCATCACTCCATCTAACCTTTAACACAGGGGAAACTGACGATCTCGAGGACCACAAGCTAAGTCTCTCTCTAACTCCGTTTGATAGATTTTTTTTTTTTTTTTTTTTTAGGGGAGTGGTAGGAAAATTGGGAAGATGAAATGGGGCAAGGATCATTAAAGGGCAATAGCTAGGACTGAGGGTAAGGACCTGGCTACCTCCGGAAATAAGGAAGAATGGAGGAAACCAAGGCTCGCGTGGGCAGGGGCGCAACCCTGAAATAGATGAACACCACTGGGAATGTGGGGAACATCTACCCGCTACCCGTTAACCTCTACTTCTTACCTTTCTATGACGTACCTCGGGTGCCCGTTCCTTTCGGACACCAATCTCTAAGAAATTATTTCGTGTTGAGCTGTACTGACTGGTTTCTTTGGGATCAGAATCAAAGCAACTTACCTCACTACTTTCACTCCCCTTTGGATTATGCTCATCGTCTAACTCCTCTGCTACAATTTCTTCCTTTTCTACAACTTCCCCTTCTTCATCCACATAATCCAAATCAACTTCCTGACACTGCACCTCCTCAGCCTCTTCCCGTTGCTCCTCTGATCCATCTTCTTCACCACACGCATCGCCAGCTCCTTCACGAACTTCTTGACTAACCTCTTCTCTGATCTCATTTTCATCAACACGTTCATCACCAACGTCATCGCCATCACTTCCACTACCACCATCTGAACACTGCACATCTACTTCCTCCGCTAGTTGCTCACCTGGTCCACCTGAAACTTCCTCCCGTTCCTCGGAATCCTCAACACTACTTACAGAAGGCGTCTGCACATCTTCACACCCTACTTCACTCTCACTCACTAACGCTACAACGCTGCCACCCAATTTCTCCTCAACTTCTACCTCATCTACTTCCACTACACTTGCGGCATGGACATCCCCTTGTCCATCCACAACCTCAGAAACACTTGCAGCCCGGACATCCCTGTGTCCATCTGCAACTTCAGACTCTACAGTCTCCCTAACCCCTACAACTATACTCACCTGCGCAGCATCTGCAGACCGCTCTTCTGACTCTTCTGTCGATTCCACTCCTTGACCACCTTCAGCAACCACAACGTCCTCAACATCTTCCACCCTGGAATCCAGCTGTCCAGGTTCATGTGCAATGACTAAATTAATTTCGACTGGCGATGGTGATGTTACAGGCTCTGGATCCCTCACGAACCGAGATGTAAATACCGGAACAAATTCCGCGGCCTCTGGATTCAACCATGACGTCCTCTTTGAGTCCGGTAATTCAGTATTAACTGACGCGCTCTTATCCTCTTGTATTGTTCCCACAAAGTCATTCCGCTCTTCTACTTCTGCTTCCTTTTCTTCATCTACTACTCTCTTGGGCACTTGTACTTCCTCTGGAACCTTTAAAGTTTCCTTTTTCTCCGAATAGGGATAACGCCTTGGTACAGGCTCCCTACTTGCCGCTGTCTGTTCCCTAACATAATTTCTTTTTCCCCTGTTAATTTCATGTTTCTTTGTTTTCTGTGCTGTAGCTGTTGTTACCGTCTTCACACTTGCCACCCCCTTGTAGCCTCCGTCACTTCCGGAATATTCAGGCTTTCTAAGCGTCTCTTGGGTTTTCCTCCAACCTTCATGTTTGTCCCTTTTGGCTCTTCCTGATGAACCACTGGAGGATTGGACATCTGTGGCATCTCTTCCTCGGGACTCGTCAGCCGCCTGGACCGTTCCTGAAAGCACACACAGTCGCTCAAGGTCCGCAAAACAACGTGGACGATCTGCAAATGCCAAACGAGATCTCTCCTGGGGAGTCAGTCCTTGCAGAATTGCTTGGATAACTTCCGTCTCCGGTAACCCCAATCTTAACACCCGGGCCGCTTTCCGTATATCGCGCACGAAGTCTCCTAATGCCTCTCCGTAGGCCTGTGGGCGATAGAATCTTTCCAACTCAAGCTTGAAACGTCGTCGAAGGGGTAGGAAGAAGTTCAACACCTCCCCATGGAAAGCATCAACACTGTCACCCCGACGCAGAGCCTTGGTGACCAGATTAGCCAACGTACTCTGGCAATACGGGTATATAAGAAAAAAGACCTCCCCATCGGACACCCCTGGGAAATCTGCCACCTGCAGGACCAGGTCCAAGAAAACCAACAGCTGATCCTCATCAAATCCATCCACCACCGGAAATTTCTGGAGAACGCCTGTAAGAGGGTGGGGCAATTTCTCGTAGCATATCCCCGCCAGACTTACACAATTCAACACAAACAATCATAAAACAAATTCCCACTAAACACCTAACACCAACATAACCTACAAAAACATATTAACAAAAATCGGAAAAACTCAAGTACTGTCCTTCCTTTGAGTAGACCCCCGGGTTCTCTAGCGCTGCGGAAACCTGGCCTATTCTGAACCATGCAAACCCCGACGAAAGGAGACAAGAGACATACAACAAAACTACACAAACATAACATCAAACAGCAACTCGACACACACGCCGTACCAACACATAATTAACAACAACCAACTAACCATCAACTACAAGTCCTAATTCGGGAATGCAAAATCATTCGACATCAACCGGACACAAATCGGTTCCGGTACCGATTTCCGATCGGGCCATACCGCATCCCGTCAATATACCACGCTAAACACCGACCCTAATTAACATTCCATCTTCCAGGCCACGCTTAAGACTCCCGGCCGTACAAGCTATCAAAAAAAAATTTTTAAACACCATTAACCGCCTCAGTGGTGCGACCCGACTCACAAATTAAACAACTTATAACTAGCCTACACGGGCCTATATCAACTATGTTACAACAATCGCATTATATTGCCGAGTCTGCAAGCCCCGTCACACACCAGGACCCAAGGGTTCAAGCCTAGAATGAACCACGCTCCGGCTACCATTTGTAACCTCTCTATGCTTTTGGTATTTAAAGAGAGGTTACAAGTTATCTAGAACTAGGCACGAGCCTAGAGAAGCAAAAATTATGCTGGGTCCAGTATGACGGGACTTGCAATAAAACTCAGCTGTAACAGAACGATAACAATTTATTTTCCTTCCTGCGCTGCTTTCACATCTTCAGATCAGAATAACATATGTGCCCAATCACAAGTATGAATACAAGCAAAAAAATAACAAGTATGTATAACTCTTAAGAATAACAAGTGTGTATAAATATTAAGAATGACAAGTGTGTATAAATATAAAACATCACAAGTGTATATACATCAGTGGACACAGGCATATATAATTACAAAATATTCTCACATCTCGTGGCTAGCTAGACACATAACAACACACACAGAACACAAGGTACACCAACTCCCAGTTACATTAGTTTTTAACACGCATGCCCCTGGAATGCACCCACCCAACGGGTAGAGTAACTACAATCTTGTAACTCGGAAGTGATAAAATATACGCCAATAGGCAACCCGTTCAGTAGAATAACAAAAGCCAAAACCCCCAGGAAGAATGATAATAATTCATGAGGCACAAACAACCGGACCACCCCTTTATCCAGCATTCCATTGATCAATGACCCATGATGAGTGGGTGAACCTTAAGTTCCTTTCACATCATTAATTGAAACTGACAACTACGTCCTCTATTTTCAGAAGGTATTTATAAAATTCTAAACAGTTATTTGACTTCAAAAAATTACAAAAAAAGAATCAATCTCTATATACATTAGTAAACAAAATTAATTGTTTGAGGCATTCCAATTTCTGAAGATTTTGACAATACATAATTTACTCAAAAATAAAATGATGAATACATGTTTTATAGTCAAAATAACACAGCAAGCTATAAATGGGAAGTCAACCCATTTGTGTTGGCCCGTTAAGAAAACAATCAGTTTAGCCCTTGTGCAAGGGGCAAAATCAATTAAAATATTCCCATTACATTGGGAATTAATTCTATTAGCCTCAATGACTATAAAAAAAAATTAATTAAAGAAAAGAATACAGTAAGGTGGTTGTGCTCTGGCATCTGAGGGAGCGCGCCCACATGTAGTTGACAAAAGTTGACAGGCATTCGACCTGTCTGAAGTTGTACCAGCGTGTCAGAAAAACTAAGTCCCATTTTGTAATCCCAGAAAAGTCCCAAAGAAAAAATCCCCGGAAAGTCCCCAGCCCTTAAATGTGAAATCCATAGTCAAATTAAAATTTATACACAGCTGTTCCAGCCGGAACAGAACTACTGAGCAATAATTAAATTTTGTAAAGAGTAAAAGATTAGAGCAACAATAAAATGGTACAAGATTAAAATCTCTCTGGCGCGCTCTCGCAGTGCAGCACGCACTTACAGGCATAGCATTTAGTGTTATTTAAATGAGTTATAAAAAAGGTTTATGAAATTTAAGTTATAGTGTTCAGAGTCATGATCACAGCTCAACTTCCCGGTAAACAGTCTGGACACGTGGTCCCACGGCATCTATGCAATTTGCAGTAAACGGGCACACTGCCGGCCCGGCCCCAAAAAATGAAATAAAGTATAAATATCACCTCAAGTGTGCTGGCGAGTGCGACATAGGAATTCGGTCTCCGTCTCCCTCTTCGTAGGCGATCTTGACATGGTTCACAGCTTGAGCAGATGTTCAGCCCACAGCAAGCCAGGAACCCGGCTTCGTGCGAGAACCCTAAGAATTCAAGTAAATTAGATAACAGTCTATAAAAATGTACACCCGAGTTAAGGTAATTAACCTCTTAACGGGCCGCCAGCTAACTCTCAAAAAGCACAATATTCATTATTAAAAGTTTTTACAACCAGCTTAAAGAGTCTGAAAATCAGCCATGGAATAAGTAATTTGCAGCATGAACAGAACTTATTAAATTGTGGCTTAATATAAAGTGAACTGTACTCAGTCAACATGCTTCGACAAAATTTTGCAGGTTAAACCGGCCACGTGCAGAGCAGTAATCATTATTTGATCGAAAAAATTTAACAGCAAGTCACTCACAGCATTGAGAATGTTTTACCTTCAATTAAGTTTCATACACAGAAGCTCTCACTCTTCATTCTCTATTTGTGAAGATAATTAACAAAGACGGCGACAGTATACTACATGCACAGACACAGTTCACTACTTGACTGCACACCAAGTTTTTAGTGATTAATTTTTATGTAATGCACTTTTACTATGAGAATGACTCTTGAAACTTCTCGCATTATAACAGAAAATAATAAGGCTTGGCTATATACAGGGCGTTACGTACAACAGAAAAAAAATATCTCTTACATAACTTTGTCAGGTCGCACACACTTAAATACGTACTTCACACGATAGCATATATCCTGTTATTAAATATCCAAACAACTAATGAAAATAATTAATTCTTACCGGGAGTCGTTTATTCTCTCTAGCCCATCATGTAGAGCGATTCACACTGCGTAGAATAATACAAAGAGCGGAGACGAGACGATACTCTGAGCGAGGACAAGCGTTGACTGCACAAGCCGGCACACAATTTTCATAGCACATAGCCGGGCTGCGCGCGCAACGCACACACCGCCGCTCCCCTCACACCGTCGCACAAAGTCCGCTCCGCTGCCACTGCTCACGTTACGTTACAATTACGAAAACCCTTCTAGAATTTTTGTAACCGCCGGCATCGAACCGGCACACCCCCACCCCGAAAGGGCAACCCGGTTGCCCCACAAAACTCGGGAAAGTACCCTGCAGTGTAATCCCATCTGAAAAATCCGGTGGACATCGTGGGTAAGGAGGCCAGGCAGACCTGCTCCCGGGAGAACAAACATCCCCATGCGACCCTCTCCGCCACGCCAACCCCACGGGACCGCCCCAACACGTCACCCTCTCCGGTGACCACCAATT
Source organism: Magicicada septendecula (assembly GCA_034769895.1). NCBI lineage: Eukaryota > Metazoa > Arthropoda > Insecta > Hemiptera > Cicadidae > Magicicada > Magicicada septendecula. The sequence continues at coordinate 286,975,434 of CM068370.1, read as the reverse complement.
ACTCCCACCGGTCCCACTCACATGCTCGTCCTAGGACCAAACATGGCATCTCCCACCTTGGCATGTGAGCGACCGTACTACCTCTCGTCCCTCTCTCGGACCGACCAGCCACATGCACCCACAAGGCATCTCCAACCTTGCCATATGGCTGGCCCACTTCCCTACACAAGGGCGGACGGCCCCGCTTAGCAGACAGAGAGGACCGCACCTAGGGCACACGAACATTAATCCAATCTCAACTCAACAAATACACCATAACGCGAGGGGGTTTTACTTCTCTACAGCACAGTCTACACAACTTTCTCTCGCAACAAAAAATAACACCAGGAAAACCGGAGAATGCGGCATGGCTCGGACCCTATAATGAACAACATCAACCTCAACAACTACTAACAATCAGCAACAGCACACCATCACTCCATCTAACCTTTAACACAGGGGAAACTGACGATCTCGAGGACCACAAGCTAAGTCTCTCTCTAACTCCGTTTGATAGATTTTTTTTTTTTTTTTTTTTAGGGGAGTGGTAGGAAAATTGGGAAGATGAAATGGGGCAAGGATCATTAAAGGGCAATAGCTAGGACTGAGGGTAAGGACCTGGCTACCTCCGGAAATAAGGAAGAATGGAGGAAACCAAGGCTCGCGTGGGCAGGGGCGCAACCCTGAAATAGATGAACACCACTGGGAATGTGGGGAACATCTACCCGCTACCCGTTAACCTCTACTTCTTACCTTTCTATGACGTACGTCGGGTGCCCGTTCCTTTCGGACACCACTCTCTAAGAAATTATTTCGTGTTGAGCTGTACTGACTGGTTTCTTCGGGATCAGAATCAAAGCAACTTACCTCACTACTTTCACTCCGCTTTGGATTATGCTCATCGTCTAACTCCTCTGCTACAATTTCTTCCTTTTCTACAACTTCCCCTTCTTCATCCACATAATCCAAATCAACTTCCTGACACTGCACCTCCTCAGCCTCTTCCCGTTGCTCCTCTGATCCATCTTCTTCACCACACGCATCGCCAGCTCCTTCACGAACTTCTTGACTAACCTCTTCTCTGATCTCATTTTCATCAACACGTTCATCACCAACGTCATCGCCATCACTTCCACTACCACCATCTGAACACTGCACATCTACTTCCTCCGCTAGTTGCTCACCTGGTCCACCTGAAACTTCCTCCCGTTCCTCGGAATCCTCAACACTACTTACAGAAGGCGTCTGCACATCTTCACACCCTACTTCACTCTCACTCACTAACGCTACAACGCTGCCACCCAATTTCTCCTCAACTTCTACCTCATCTACTTCCACTACACTTGCGGCATGGACATCCCCTTGTCCATCCACAACCTCAGAAACACTTGCAGCCCGGACATCCCTGTGTCCATCTGCAACTTCAGACTCTACAGTCTCCCTAACCCCTACAACTATACTCACCTGCGCAGCATCTGCAGACCGCTCTTCTGACTCTTCTGTCGATTCCACTCCTTGACCACCTTCAGCAACCACAACGTCCTCAACATCTTCCACCCTGGAATCCAGCTGTCCAGGTTCATGTGCAATGACTAAATTAATTTCGACTGGCGATGGTGATGTTACAGGCTCTGGATCCCTCACGAACCGAGATGTAAATACCGGAACAAATTCCGCGGCCTCTGGATTCAACCATGACGTCCTCTTTGAGTCCGGTAATTCAGTATTAACTGACGCGCTCTTATCCTCTTGTATTGTTCCCACAAAGTCATTCCGCTCTTCTACTTCTGCTTCCTTTTCTTCATCTACTACTCTCTTGGGCACTTGTACTTCCTCTGGAACCTTTAAAGTTTCCTTTTTCTCCGAATAGGGATAACGCCTTGGTACAGGCTCCCTACTTGCCGCTGTCTGTTCCCTAACATAATTTCTTTTTCCCCTGTTAATTTCATGTTTCTTTGTTTTCTGTGCTGTAGCTGTTGTTACCGTCTTCACACTTGCCACCCCCTTGTAGCCTCCGTCACTTCCGGAATATTCAGGCTTTCTAAGCGTCTCTTGGGTTTTCCTCCAACCTCCATGTTTGTCCCTTTTGGCTCTTCCTGATGAACCACTGGAGGATTGGACATCTGTGGCATCTCTTCCTCGGGACTCGTCAGCCGCCTGGACCGTTCCTGAAAGCACACACAGTCGCTCAAGGTCCGCAAAACAACGTGGACGATCTGCAAATGCCAAACGAGATCTCTCCTGGGGAGTCAGTCCTTGCAGAATTGCTTGGATAACTTCCGTCTCCGGTAACCCCAATCTTAACACCCGGGCCGCTTTCCGTATATCGCGCACGAAGTCTCCTAACGCCTCTCCGTAGGCCTGTGGGCGATAGAATCTTTCCAACTCAAGCTTGAAACGTCGTCGAAGGGGTAGGAAGAAGTTCAACACCTCCCCATGGAAAGCATCAACACTGTCACCCCGACGCAGAGCCTTGGTGACCAGATTAGCCAACGTACTCTGGCAATACGGGTATATAAGAAACAAGACCTCCCCATCGGACACCCCTGGGAAATCTGCCACCTGCAGGACCAGGTCCAAGAAAACCAACAGCTGATCCTCATCAAATCCATCCACCACCGGAAATTTCTGGAGAACGCCTGTAAGAGGGTGGGGCAATTTCTCGTAGCATATCCCCGCCAGACTTACACAATTCAACACAAACAATCATAAAACAAATTCCCACTAAACACCTAACACCAACATAACCTACAAAAACATATTAACAAAAATCGGAAAAACTCAAGTACTGTCCTTCCTTTGAGTAGACCCCCGGGTTCTCTAGCGCTGCGGAAACCTGGCCTATTCTGAACCATGCAAACCCCGACGAAAGGAGACAAGAGACATACAACAAAACTACACACACATAACATCAAACAGCAACTCGACACACACGCCGTACCAACACATAATTAACAACAACCAACTAACCATCAACTACAAGTCCTAATTCGGGAATGCAAAATCATTCGACATCAACCGGACACAAATCGGTTCCGGTACCGATTTCCGATCGGGCCATACCGCATCCCGTCAATATACCACGCTAAACACCGACCCTAATTAACATTCCATCTTCCAGGCCACGCTTAAGACTCCCGGCCGTACAAGCTATCAAAAAAAAATTTTTAAACACCATTAACCGCCTCAGTGGTGCGACCCGACTCACAAATTAAACAACTTATAACTAGCCTACACGGGCCTATATCAACTATGTTACAACAATCGCATTATATTGCCGAGTCTGCAAGCCCCGTCACACACCAGGACCCAAGGGTTCGAGCCTAGAATGAACCACGCTCCGGCTACCATTTGTAACCTCTCTATGCTTTTGGTATTTAAAGAGAGGTTACAAGTTATCTAGAACTAGGCACGAGCCTAGAGAAGCAAAAATTATGCTGGGTCCAGTATGACGGGACTTGCAATAAAACTCAGCTGTAACAGAACGATAACAATTTATTTTCCTTCCTGCGCTGCTTTCACATCTTCAGATCAGAATAACATATGTGCCCAATCACAAGTATGAATACAAGCAAAAAAATAACAAGTATGTATAACTCTTAAGAATAACAAGTGTGTATAAATATTAAGAATGACAAGTGTGTATAAATATAAAACATCACAAGTGTATATACATCAGTGGACACAGGCATATATAATTACAAAATATTCTCACATCTCGTGGCTAGCTAGACACATAACAACACACACAGAACACAAGGTACACCAACTCCCAGTTACATTAGTTTTTAACACGCATGCCCCTGGAATGCACCCACCCAACGGGTAGAGTAACTACAATCTTATAACTCGGAAGTGATAAAATATACGCCAATAGGCAACCCGTTCAGTAGAATAACAAAAGCCAAAACCCCCAGGAAGAATGATAATAATTCATGAGGCACAAACAACCGGACCACCCCTTTATCCAGCATTCCATTGATCAATGACCCATGATGAGTGGGTGAACCTTAAGTTCCTTTCACATCATTAATTGAAACTGACAACTACGTCCTCTATTTTCAGAAGGTATTTATAAAATTCTAAACAGTTATTTGACTTCAAAAAATTACAAAAAAAGAATCAATCTCTATATACATTAGTAAACAAAATTAATTGTTTGAGGCATTCCAATTTCTGAAGATTTTGACTATACATAATTTACTCAAAAAGAAAATGATGAATACATGTTTTATAGTCAAAATAACACAGCAAGCTATAAATGGGAAGTCAACCCATTTGTGTTGGCCCGTTAAGAAAACAATCAGTTTAGCCCTTGTGCAAGGGGCAAAATCAATTAAAATATTCCCATTACATTGGGAATTAATTCTATTAGCCTCAATGACTATAAAAAAAAATTAATTAAAGAAAAGAATACAGTAAGGTGGTTGTGCTCTGGCATCTGAGGGAGCGCGCCCACATGTAGTTGACAAAAGTTGACAGGCATTCGACCTGTCTGAAGTTGTACCAGCGTGTCAGAAAAACTAAGTCCCATTTTGTAATCCCAGAAAAGTCCCAAAGAAAAAATCCCCGGAAAGTCCCCAGCCCTTAAATGTGAAATCCATAGTCAAATTAAAATTTATACACAGCTGTTCCAGCCGGAACAGAACTACTGAGCAATAATTAAATTTTGTAAAGAGTAAAAGATTAGAGCAACAATAAAATGGTACAAGATTAAAATCTCTCTGGCGCGCTCTCGCAGTGCAGCACGCACTTACAGGCATAGCATTTAGTGTTATTTAAATGAGTTATAAAAAAGGTTTATGAAATTTAAGTTATAGTGTTCAGAGTCATGATCACAGCTCAACTTCCCGGTAAACAGTCTGGACACGTGGTCCCACGGCATCTATGCAATTTGCAGTAAACGGGCACACTGCCGGCCCGGCCCCAAAAAATGAAATAAAGTATAAATATCACCTCAAGTGTGCTGGCGAGTGCGACATAGGAATTCGGTCTCCGTCTCCCTCTTCGTAGGCGATCTTGACATGGTTCACAGCTTGAGCAGATGTTCAGCCCACAGCAAGCCAGGAACCCGGCTTCGTGCGAGAACCCTAAGAATTCAAGTAAATTAGATAACAGTCTATAAAAATGTACACCCGAGTTAAGGTAATTAACCTCTTAACGGGCCGCCAGCTAACTCTCAAAAAGCACAATATTCATTATTAAAAGTTTTTACAACCAGCTTAAAGAGTCTGAAAATCAGCCATGGAATAAGTAATTTGCAGCATGAACAGAACTTATTAAATTGTGGCTTAATATAAAGTGAACTGTACTCAGTCAACATGCTTCGACAAAATTTTGCAGGTTAAACCGGCCACGTGCAGAGCAGTAATCATTATTTGATCGAAAAAATTTAACAGCAAGTCACTCACAGCATTGAGAATGTTTTACCTTCAATTAAGTTTCATACACAGAAGCTCTCACTCTTCATTCTCTATTTGTGAAGATAATTAACAAAGACGGCGACAGTATACTACATGCACAGACACAGTTCACTACTTGACTGCACACCAAGTTTTTAGTGATTAATTTTTATGTAATGCACTTTTACTATGAGAATGACTCTTGAAACTTCTCGCATTATAACAGAAAATAATAAGGCTTGGCTATATACAGGGCGTTACGTACAACAGAAAAAAAATATCTCTTACATAACTTTGTCAGGTCGCACACACTTAAATACGTACTTCACACGATAGCATATATCCTGTTATTAAATATCCAAACAACTAATGAAAATAATTAATTCTTACCGGGAGTCGTTTATTCTCTCTAGCCCATCATGTAGAGCGATTCACACTGCGTAGAATAATACAAAGAGCGGAGACGAGACGATACTCTGAGCGAGGACAAGCGTTGACTGCACAAGCCGGCACACAATTTTCATAGCACATAGCCGGGCTGCGCGCGCAACGCACACACCGCCGCTCCCCTCACACCGTCGCACAAAGTCCGCTCCGCTGCCACTGCTCACGTTACGTTACAATTACGAAAACCCTTCTAGAATTTTTGTAACCGCCGGCATCGAACCGGCACACCCCCACCCCGAAAGGGCAACCCGGTTGCCCCACAAAACTCGGGAAAGTACCCTGCAGTGTAATCCCATCTGAAAAATCCGGTGGACATCGTGGGTAAGGAGGCCAGGCAGACCTGCTCCCGGGAGAACAAACATCCCCATGCGACCCTCTCCGCCACGCCAACCCCACGGGACCGCCCCAACACGTCACCCTCTCCGGTGACCACCAATTACTCCCACCGGTCCCACTCACATGCTCGTCCTAGGACCAAACATGGCATCTCCCACCTTGGCATGTGAGCGACCGTACTACCTCTCGTCCCTCTCTCGGACCGACCAGCCACATGCACCCACAAGGCATCTCCAACCTTGCCATATGGCTGGCCCACTTCCCTACACAAGGGCGGACGGCCCCGCTTAGCAGACAGAGAGGACCGCACCTAGGGCACACGAACATTAATCCAATCTCAACTCAACAAATACACCATAACGCGAGGGGGTTTTACTTCTCTACAGCACAGTCTACACAACTTTCTCTCGCAACAAAAAATAACACCAGGAAAACCGGAGAATGCGGCATGGCTCGGACCCTATAATGAACAACATCAACCTCAACAACTACTAACAATCAGCAACAGCACACCATCACTCCATCTAACCTTTAACACAGGGGAAACTGACGATCTCGAGGACCACAAGCTAAGTCTCTCTCTAACTCCGTTTGATAGATTTTTTTTTTTTTTTTTTTTAGGGGAGTGGTAGGAAAATTGGGAAGATGAAATGGGGCAAGGATCATTAAAGGGCAATAGCTAGGACTGAGGGTAAGGACCTGGCTACCTCCGGAAATAAGGAAGAATGGAGGAAACCAAGGCTCGCGTGGGCAGGGGCGCAACCCTGAAATAGATGAACACCACTGGGAATGTGGGGAACATCTACCCGCTACCCGTTAACCTCTACTTCTTACCTTTCTATGACGTACGTCGGGTGCCCGTTCCTTTCGGACACCACTCTCTAAGAAATTATTTCGTGTTGAGCTGTACTGACTGGTTTCTTCGGGATCAGAATCAAAGCAACTTACCTCACTACTTTCACTCCGCTTTGGATTATGCTCATCGTCTAACTCCTCTGCTACAATTTCTTCCTTTTCTACAACTTCCCCTTCTTCATCCACATAATCCAAATCAACTTCCTGACACTGCACCTCCTCAGCCTCTTCCCGTTGCTCCTCTGATCCATCTTCTTCACCACACGCATCGCCAGCTCCTTCACGAACTTCTTGACTAACCTCTTCTCTGATCTCATTTTCATCAACACGTTCATCACCAACGTCATCGCCATCACTTCCACTACCACCATCTGAACACTGCACATCTACTTCCTCCGCTAGTTGCTCACCTGGTCCACCTGAAACTTCCTCCCGTTCCTCGGAATCCTCAACACTACTTACAGAAGGCGTCTGCACATCTTCACACCCTACTTCACTCTCACTCACTAACGCTACAACGCTGCCACCCAATTTCTCCTCAACTTCTACCTCATCTACTTCCACTACACTTGCGGCATGGACATCCCCTTGTCCATCCACAACCTCAGAAACACTTGCAGCCCGGACATCCCTGTGTCCATCTGCAACTTCAGACTCTACAGTCTCCCTAACCCCTACAACTATACTCACCTGCGCAGCATCTGCAGACCGCTCTTCTGACTCTTCTGTCGATTCCACTCCTTGACCACCTTCAGCAACCACAACGTCCTCAACATCTTCCACCCTGGAATCCAGCTGTCCAGGTTCATGTGCAATGACTAAATTAATTTCGACTGGCGATGGTGATGTTACAGGCTCTGGATCCCTCACGAACCGAGATGTAAATACCGGAACAAATTCCGCGGCCTCTGGATTCAACCATGACGTCCTCTTTGAGTCCGGTAATTCAGTATTAACTGACGCGCTCTTATCCTCTTGTATTGTTCCCACAAAGTCATTCCGCTCTTCTACTTCTGCTTCCTTTTCTTCATCTACTACTCTCTTGGGCACTTGTACTTCCTCTGGAACCTTTAAAGTTTCCTTTTTCTCCGAATAGGGATAACGCCTTGGTACAGGCTCCCTACTTGCCGCTGTCTGTTCCCTAACATAATTTCTTTTTCCCCTGTTAATTTCATGTTTCTTTGTTTTCTGTGCTGTAGCTGTTGTTACCGTCTTCACACTTGCCACCCCCTTGTAGCCTCCGTCACTTCCGGAATATTCAGGCTTTCTAAGCGTCTCTTGGGTTTTCCTCCAACCTCCATGTTTGTCCCTTTTGGCTCTTCCTGATGAACCACTGGAGGATTGGACATCTGTGGCATCTCTTCCTCGGGACTCGTCAGCCGCCTGGACCGTTCCTGAAAGCACACACAGTCGCTCAAGGTCCGCAAAACAACGTGGACGATCTGCAAATGCCAAACGAGATCTCTCCTGGGGAGTCAGTCCTTGCAGAATTGCTTGGATAACTTCCGTCTCCGGTAACCCCAATCTTAACACCCGGGCCGCTTTCCGTATATCGCGCACGAAGTCTCCTAACGCCTCTCCGTAGGCCTGTGGGCGATAGAATCTTTCCAACTCAAGCTTGAAACGTCGTCGAAGGGGTAGGAAGAAGTTCAACACCTCCCCATGGAAAGCATCAACACTGTCACCCCGACGCAGAGCCTTGGTGACCAGATTAGCCAACGTACTCTGGCAATACGGGTATATAAGAAACAAGACCTCCCCATCGGACACCCCTGGGAAATCTGCCACCTGCAGGACCAGGTCCAAGAAAACCAACAGCTGATCCTCATCAAATCCATCCACCACCGGAAATTTCTGGAGAACGCCTGTAAGAGGGTGGGGCAATTTCTCGTAGCATATCCCCGCCAGACTTACACAATTCAACACAAACAATCATAAAACAAATTCCCACTAAACACCTAACACCAACATAACCTACAAAAACATATTAACAAAAATCGGAAAAACTCAAGTACTGTCCTTCCTTTGAGTAGACCCCCGGGTTCTCTAGCGCTGCGGAAACCTGGCCTATTCTGAACCATGCAAACCCCGACGAAAGGAGACAAGAGACATACAACAAAACTACACACACATAACATCAAACAGCAACTCGACACACACGCCGTACCAACACATAATTAACAACAACCAACTAACCATCAACTACAAGTCCTAATTCGGGAATGCAAAATCATTCGACATCAACCGGACACAAATCGGTTCCGGTACCGATTTCCGATCGGGCCATACCGCATCCCGTCAATATACCACGCTAAACACCGACCCTAATTAACATTCCATCTTCCAGGCCACGCTTAAGACTCCCGGCCGTACAAGCTATCAAAAAAAAATTTTTAAACACCATTAACCGCCTCAGTGGTGCGACCCGACTCACAAATTAAACAACTTATAACTAGCCTACACGGGCCTATATCAACTATGTTACAACAATCGCATTATATTGCCGAGTCTGCAAGCCCCGTCACACACCAGGACCCAAGGGTTCGAGCCTAGAATGAACCACGCTCCGGCTACCATTTGTAACCTCTCTATGCTTTTGGTATTTAAAGAGAGGTTACAAGTTATCTAGAACTAGGCACGAGCCTAGAGAAGCAAAAATTATGCTGGGTCCAGTATGACGGGACTTGCAATAAAACTCAGCTGTAACAGAACGATAACAATTTATTTTCCTTCCTGCGCTGCTTTCACATCTTCAGATCAGAATAACATATGTGCCCAATCACAAGTATGAATACAAGCAAAAAAATAACAAGTATGTATAACTCTTAAGAATAACAAGTGTGTATAAATATTAAGAATGACAAGTGTGTATAAATATAAAACATCACAAGTGTATATACATCAGTGGACACAGGCATATATAATTACAAAATATTCTCACATCTCGTGGCTAGCTAGACACATAACAACACACACAGAACACAAGGTACACCAACTCCCAGTTACATTAGTTTTTAACACGCATGCCCCTGGAATGCACCCACCCAACGGGTAGAGTAACTACAATCTTATAACTCGGAAGTGATAAAATATACGCCAATAGGCAACCCGTTCAGTAGAATAACAAAAGCCAAAACCCCCAGGAAGAATGATAATAATTCATGAGGCACAAACAACCGGACCACCCCTTTATCCAGCATTCCATTGATCAATGACCCATGATGAGTGGGTGAACCTTAAGTTCCTTTCACATCATTAATTGAAACTGACAACTACGTCCTCTATTTTCAGAAGGTATTTATAAAATTCTAAACAGTTATTTGACTTCAAAAAATTACAAAAAAAGAATCAATCTCTATATACATTAGTAAACAAAATTAATTGTTTGAGGCATTCCAATTTCTGAAGATTTTGACAATACATAATTTACTCAAAAAGAAAATGATGAATACATGTTTTATAGTCAAAATAACACAGCAAGCTATAAATGGGAAGTCAACCCATTTGTGTTGGCCCGTTAAGAAAACAATCAGTTTAGCCCTTGTGCAAGGGGCAAAATCAATTAAAATATTCCCATTACATTGGGAATTAATTCTATTAGCCTCAATGACTATAAAAAAAAATTAATTAAAGAAAAGAATACAGTAAGGTGGTTGTGCTCTGGCATCTGAGGGAGCGCGCCCACATGTAGTTGACAAAAGTTGACAGGCATTCGACCTGTCTGAAGTTGTACCAGCGTGTCAGAAAAACTAAGTCCCATTTTGTAATCCCAGAAAAGTCCCAAAGAAAAAATCCCCGGAAAGTCCCCAGCCCTTAAATGTGAAATCCATAGTCAAATTAAAATTTATACACAGCTGTTCCAGCCGGAACAGAACTACTGAGCAATAATTAAATTTTGTAAAGAGTAAAAGATTAGAGCAACAATAAAATGGTACAAGATTAAAATCTCTCTGGCGCGCTCTCGCAGTGCAGCACGCACTTACAGGCATAGCATTTAGTGTTATTTAAATGAGTTATAAAAAAGGTTTATGAAATTTAAGTTATAGTGTTCAGAGTCATGATCACAGCTCAACTTCCCGGTAAACAGTCTGGACACGTGGTCCCACGGCATCTATGCAATTTGCAGTAAACGGGCACACTGCCGGCCCGGCCCCAAAAAATGAAATAAAGTATAAATATCACCTCAAGTGTGCTGGCGAGTGCGACATAGGAATTCGGTCTCCGTCTCCCTCTTCGTAGGCGATCTTGACATGGTTCACAGCTTGAGCAGATGTTCAGCCCACAGCAAGCCAGGAACCCGGCTTCGTGCGGGAACCCTAAGAATTCAAGTAAATTAGATAACAGTCTATAAAAATGTACACCCGAGTTAAGGTAATTTACCTCTTAACGGGCCGCCAGCTAACTCTCAAAAAGCACAATATTCATTATTAAAAGTTTTTACAACCAGCTTAAAGAGTCTGAAAATCAGCCATGGAATAAGTAATTTGCAGCATGAACAGAACTTATTAAATTGTGGCTTAATATAAAGTGAACTGTACTCAGTCAACATGCTTCGACAAAATTTTGCAGGTTAAACCGGCCACGTGCAGAGCAGTAATCATTATTTGATCGAAAAAATTTAACAGCAAGTCACTCACAGCATTGAGAATGTTTTACCTTCAATTAAGTTTCATACACAGAAGCTCTCACTCTTCATTCTCTATTTGTGAAGATAATTAACAAAGACGGCGACAGTATACTACATGCACAGACACAGTTCACTACTTGACTGCACACCAAGTTTTTAGTGATTAATTTTTATGTAATGCACTTTTACTATGAGAATGACTCTTGAAACTTCTCGCATTATAACAGAAAATAATAAGGCTTGGCTATATACAGGGCGTTACGTACAACAGAAAAAAAATATCTCTTACATAACTTTGTCAGGTCGCACACACTTAAATACGTACTTCACACGATAGTATATATCCTGTTATTAAATATCCAAACAACTAATGAAAATAATTAATTCTTACCGGGAGTCGTTTATTCTCTCTAGCCCATCATGTAGAGCGATTCACACTGCGTAGAATAATACAAAGAGCGGAGACGAGACGATACTCTGAGCGAGGACAAGCGTTGACTGCACAAGCCGGCACACAATTTTCATAGCACATAGCCGGGCTGCGCGCGCAACGCACACACCGCCGCTCCCCTCACACCGTCGCACAAAGTCCGCTCCGCTGCCACTGCTCACGTTACGTTACAATTACGAAAACCCTTCTAGAATTTTTGTAACCGCCGGCATCGAACCGGCACACCCCCACCCCGAAAGGGCAACCCGGTTGCCCCACAAAACTCGGGAAAGTACCCTGCAGTGTAATCCCATCTGAAAAATCCGGTGGACATCGTGGGTAAGGAGGCCAGGCAGACCTGCTCCCGGGAGAACAAACATCCCCATGCGACCCTCTCCGCCACGCCAACCCCACGGGACCGCCCCAACACGTCACCCTCTCCGGTGACCACCAATTACTCCCACCGGTCCCACTCACATGCTCGTCCTAGGACCAAACATGGCATCTCCCACCTTGGCATGTGAGCGACCGTACTACCTCTCGTCCCTCTCTCGGACCGACCAGCCACATGCACCCACAAGGCATCTCCAACCTTGCCATATGGCTGGCCCACTTCCCTACACAAGGGCGGACGGCCCCGCTTAGCAGACAGAGAGGACCGCACCTAGGGCACACGAACATTAATCCAATCTCAACTCAACAAATACACCATAACGCGAGGGGGTTTTACTTCTCTACAGCACAGTCTACACAACTTTCTCTCGCAACAAAAAATAACACCAGGAAAACCGGAGAATGCGGCATGGCTCGGACCCTATAATGAACAACATCAACCTCAACAACTACTAACAATCAGCAACAGCACACCATCACTCCATCTAACCTTTAACACAGGGGAAACTGACGATCTCGAGGACCACAAGCTAAGTCTCTCTCTAACTCCGTTTGATAGATTTTTTTTTTTTTTTTTTTTTAGGGGAGTGGTAGGAAAATTGGGAAGATGAAATGGGGCAAGGATCATTAAAGGGCAATAGCTAGGACTGAGGGTAAGGACCTGGCTACCTCCGGAAGTAAGGAAGAATGGAGGAAACCAAGGCTCGCGTGGGCAGGGGCGCAACCCTGAAATAGATGAACACCACTGGGAATGTGGGGAACATCTACCCGCTACCCGTTAACCTCTACTTCTTACCTTTCTATGACGTACCTCGGGTGCCCGTTCCTTTCGGACACCACTCTCTAAGAAATTATTTCGTGTTGAGCTGTACTGACTGGTTTCTTCGGGATCAGAATCAAAGCAACTTACCTCACTACTTTCACTCCGCTTTGGATTATGCTCATCGTCTAACTCCTCTGCTACAATTTCTTTCTTTTCTACAACTTCCCCTTCTTCATCCACATAATCCAAATCAACTTCCTGACACTGCACCTCCTCAGCCTCTTCCCGTTGCTCCTCTGATCCATCTTCTTCACCACACGCATCGCCAGCTCCTTCACGAACTTCTTGATTAACCTCTTCTCTGATCTCATTTTCATCAACACGTTCATCACCAACGTCATCGCCATCACTTCCACTACCACCATCTGAACACTGCACATCTACTTCCTCCGCTAGTTGCTCACCTGGTCCACCTGAAACTTCCTCCCGTTCCTCGGAATCCTCAACACTACTTACAGAAGGCGTCTGCACATCTTCACACCCTACTTCACTCTCACTCACTAACGCTACAACGCTGCCACCCAATTTCTCCTCAACTTCTACCTCATCTACTTCCACTACACTTGTGGCATGGACATCCCCTTGTCCATCCACAACCTCAGAAACACTTGCAGCCCGGACATCCCTGTGTCCATCTGCAACTTCAGACTCTACAGTCTCCCTAACCCCTACAACTATACTCACCTGCGCAGCATCTGCAGACCGCTCTTCTGACTCTTCTGTCGATTCCACTCCTTGACCACCTTCAGCAACCACAACGTCCTCAACATCTTCCACCCTGGAATCCAGCTGTCCAGGTTCATGTGCAATGACTAAATTAATTTCGACTGGCGATGGTGATGTTACAGGCTCTGGATCCCTCACGAACCGAGATGTAAATACCGGAACAAATTCCGCGGCCTCTGGATTCAACCATGACGTCCTCTTTGAGTCCGGTAATTCAGTATTAACTGACGCGCTCTTATCCTCTTGTATTGTTCCCACAAAGTCATTCCGCTCTTCTACTTCTGCTTCCTTTTCTTCATCTACTACTCTCTTGGGCACTTGTACTTCCTCTGGAACCTTTAAAGTTTCCTTTTTCTCCGAATAGGGATAACGCCTTGGTACAGGCTCCCTACTTGCCGCTGTCTGTTCCCTAACATAATTTCTTTTTCCCCTGTTAATTTCATGTTTCTTTGTTTTCTGTGCTGTAGCTGTTGTTACCGTCTTCACACTTGCCACCCCCTTGTAGCCTCCGTCACTTCCGGAATATTCAGGCTTTCTAAGCGTCTCTTGGGTTTTCCTCCAACCTCCATGTTTGTCCCTTTTGGCTCTTCCTGATGAACCACTGGAGGATTGGACATCTGTGGCATCTCTTCCTCGGGACTCGTCAGCCGCCTGGACCGTTCCTGAAAGCACACACAGTCGCTCAAGGTCCGCAAAACAACGTGGACGATCTGCAAATGCCAAACGAGATCTCTCCTGGGGAGTCAGTCCTTGCAGAATTGCTTGGATAACTTCCGTCTCCGGTAACCCCAATCTTAACACCCGGGCCGCTTTCCGTATATCGCGCACGAAGTCTCCTAACGCCTCTCCGTAGGCCTGTGGGCGATAGAATCTTTCCAACTCAAGCTTGAAACGTCGTCGAAGGGGTAGGAAGAAGTTCAACATCTCCCCATGGAAAGCATCAACACTGTCACCCCGACGCAGAGCCTTGGTGACCAGATTAGCCAACGTACTCTGGCAATACGGGTATATAAGAAACAAGACCTCCCCATCGGACACCCCTGGGAAATCTGCCACCTGCAGGACCAGGTCCAAGAAAACCAACAGCTGATCCTCATCAAATCCATCCACCACCGGAAATTTCTGGAGAACGCCTGTAAGAGGGTGGGGCAATTTCTCGTAGCATATCCCCGCCAGACTTACACAATTCAACACAAACAATCATAAAACAAATTCCCACTAAACACCTAACACCAACATAACCTACAAAAACATATTAACAAAAATCGGAAAAACTCAAGTACTGTCCTTCCTTTGAGTAGACCCCCGGGTTCTCTAGCGCTGCGGAAACCTGGCCTATTCTGAACCATGCAAACCCCGACGAAAGGAGACAAGAGACATACAACAAAACTACACACACATAACATCAAACAGCAACTCGACACACACGCCGTACCAACACATAATTAACAACAACCAACTAACCATCAACTACAAGTCCTAATTCGGGAATGCAAAATCATTCGACATCAACCGGACACAAATCGGTTCCGGTACCGATTTCCGATCGGGCCATACCGCATCCCGTCAATATACCACGCTAAACACCGACCCTAATTAACATTCCATCTTCCAGGCCACGCTTAAGACTCCCGGCCGTACAAGCTATCAAAAAAAATTTTTAAACACCATTAACCGCCTCAGTGGTGCGACCCGACTCACAAATTAAACAACTTATAACTAGCCTACACGGGCCTATATCAACTATGTTACAACAATCGCATTATATTGCCGAGTCTGCAAGCCCCGTCACACACCAGGACCCAAGGGTTCAAGCCTAGAATGAACCACGCTCCGGCTACCATTTGTAACCTCTCTATGCTTTTGGTATTTAAAGAGAGGTTACAAGTTATCTAGAACTAGGCACGAGCCTAGAGAAGCAAAAATTATGCTGGGTCCAGTATGACGGGACTTGCAATAAAACTCAGCTGTAACAGAACGATAACAATTTATTTTCCTTCCTGCGCTGCTTTCACATCTTCAGATCAGAATAACATATGTGCCCAATCACAAGTATGAATACAAGCAAAAAAATAACAAGTATGTATAGCTCTTAAGAATAACAAGTGTGTATAAATATTAAGAATGACAAGTGTGTATAAATATAAAACATCACAAGTGTATATACATCAGTGGACACAGGCATATATAATTACAAAATATTCTCACATCTCGTGGCTAGCTAGACACATAACAACACACACAGAACACAAGGTACACCAACTCCCAGTTACATTAGTTTTTAACACGCATGCCCCTGGAATGCACCCACCCAACGGGTAGAGTAACTACAATCTTATAACTCGGAAGTGATAAAATATACGCCAATAGGCAACCCGTTCAGTAGAATAACAAAAGCCAAAACCCCCAGGAAGAATGATAATAATTCATGAGGCACAAACAACCGGACCACCCCTTTATCCAGCATTCCATTGATCAATGACCCATGATGAGTGGGTGAACCTTAAGTTCCTTTCACATCATTAATTGAAACTGACAACTACGTCCTCTATTTTCAGAAGGTATTTATAAAATTCTAAACAGTTATTTGACTTCAAAAAATTACAAAAAAAGAATCAATCTCTATATACATTAGTAAACAAAATTAATTGTTTGAGGCATTCCAATTTCTGAAGATTTTGACAATACATAATTTACTCAAAAAGAAAATGATGAATACATGTTTTATAGTCAAAATAACACAGCAAGCTATAAATGGGAAGTCAACCCATATGTGTTGGCCCGTTAAGAAAACAATCAGTTTAGCCCTTGTGCAAGGGGCAAAATCAATTAAAATATTCCCATTACATTGGGAATTAATTCTATTAGCCTCAATGACTATAAAAAAAAATTAATTAAAGAAAAGAATACAGTAAGGTGGTTGTGCTCTGGCATCTGAGGGAGCGCGCCCACATGTAGTTGACAAAAGTTGACAGGCATTCGACCTGTCTGAAGTTGTACCAGCGTGTCAGAAAAACTAAGTCCCATTTTGTAATCCCAGAAAAGTCCCAAAGAAAAAATCCCCGGAAAGTCCCCAGCCCTTAAATATGAAATCCATAGTCAAATTAAAATTTATACACAGCTGTTCCAGCCGGAACAGAACTACTGAGCAATAATTAAATTTTGTAAAGAGTAAAAGATTAGAGCAACAATAAAATGGTACAAGATTAAAATCTCTCTGGCGCGCTCTCGCAGTGCAGCACGCACTTACAGGCATAGCATTTAGTGTTATTTAAATGAGTTATTAAAAGGTTTATGAAATTTAAGTTATAGTGTTCAGAGTCATGATCACAGCTCAACTTCCCGGTAAACAGTCTGGACACGTGGTCCCACGGCATCTATGCAATTTGCAGTAAACGGGCACACTGCCGGCCCGGCCCCAAAAAATGAAATAAAGTATAAATATCACCTCAAGTGTGCTGGCGAGTGCGACATAGGAATTCGGTCTCCGTCTCCCTCTTCGTAGGCGATCTTGACATGGTTCACAGCTTGAGCAGATGTTCAGCCCACAGCAAGCCAGGAACCCGGCTTCGTGCGGGAACCCTAAGAATTCAAGTAAATTAGATAACAGTCTATAAAAATGTACACCCGAGTTAAGGTAATTAACCTCTTAACGGGCCGCCAGCTAACTCTCAAAAAGCACAATATTCATTAATAAAAGTTTTTACAACCAGCTTAAAGAGTCTGAAAATCAGCCATGGAATAAGTAATTTGCAGCATGAACAGAACTTATTAAATTGTGGCTTAATATAAAGTGAACTGTACTCAGTCAACATGCTTCGACAAAATTTTGCAGGTTAAACCGGCCACGTGTAGAGCAGTAATCATTATTTGATCGAAAAAATTTAACAGCAAGTCACTCACAGCATTGAGAATGTTTTACCTTCAATTAAGTTTCATACACAGAAGCTCTCACTCTTCATTCTCTATTTGTGAAGATAATTAACAAAGACGGCGACAGTATACTACATGCACAGACACAGTTCACTACTTGACTGCGCACCAAGTTTTTAGTGATTAATTTTTATGTAATGCACTTTTACTATGAGAATGACTCTTGAAACTTCTCGCATTATAACAGAAAATAATAAGGCATGGTTATATACAGGGCGTTACGTACAACAGAAAAAAAATATCCCTTACATAACTTTGTCAGGTCGCACACACATAAATACGTACTTCACACGATAGCATATATCCTGTTATTAAATATCCAAACAACTAATGAAAATAATTAATTCTTACCGGGAGTCGTTTATTCTCTCTAGCCCATCATGTAGAGCGATTCACACTGCGTAGAATAATACAAAGAGCGGAGACGAGACGATACTCTGAGCGAGGACAAGCGTTGACTGCACAAGCCGGCACACAATTTTCATAGCACATAGCCGGGCTGCGCGCGCAACGCACACACCGCCGCTCCCCTCACACCGTCGCACAAAGTCCGCTCCGCTGCCACTGCTCACGTTACGTTACAATTACGAAAACCCTTCTAGAATTTTTGTAACCGCCGGCATCGAACCGGCACACTCCCTGCCCCACCCACCCGGAACTAGGCGGGACCGATTTTGGGAACCTTGGAAGATTTTTCTATTTTTACAGCTAAAGAGTTGTAGATGGCAGTCAGAACGATGAATAACACGATAGCTCTTAGTCCGAAGTACCTGCTTCAGATGGTGGACAATTACCTCGGGGACAGAGCACTGCTGTATGAAACGCAGGTAGGATAGCGGCAGATGGCTATAATGCCAGGGCGTCCCAGGGTTCAGTCCTTGAGCTGGACCTCTGGACGTATGCTACGACAACCTGCTGAGGATAGAGATGCTAGAAGAGTTGTGTTTGGAGGGGTATGCCGACGACGTAGCGGGGTTCGGCGCGGCTCATACCGTCGACCAGACCCAGATCAAGCGCAAGAAGATGATGTGATTTGTCAGCAACTGGATGGTATGGCACGGGCTGACTTAAACCTTCAGCAAGACGGAAATCGTGGCTTTGATAAGAAGAGGATTCCCAATGTGATCTCCCCGTACGGGTCGGGGACGAAGTGGTCGAGTCAAAGAAATCGGAGTATTGTTTTGGAGTGATGATCGACTCCAATTTGAGTTTTTTGAGCAGATTAGGTGTACGGTGGTAAAAGCGGCGAGGGGAGTGATGTCGGTTTGTCGGCTCATGGCCAACGTCGGCGGCCCGAAGTCAAACGGAAGAAGACTTCTGATGAGAGCTGTCCAGTCAGTCCTACTATATTTAACGGAAGTGAGGGCAAACTCCCTGATTTGTAAGATGTAAAGAAAGAAACTACTCCAGGTTCAGAAATGAAGTGCTCTTCGAGTTAAACTACCTTTCGGTTTCCGAGCCGGCTGTCATGGTCGTTGCCGGACTGATGCCGATCGACCTTCTCGCCAAAGGAACGTAAGATCGTCTTACAGACGAAGGACGGGGTAGGTGATGCTGCTGCAGACCGAGAGACACGAAGGCAGATGATAGAATACTGGCAGAGCACTTGGGAGCAAAAGAGTGAGGTCGCTGGACGAGAAAACTCATCAAGTATGTGCAGCCGTGGACGAAGAGGAAGCGTGGGGAGATTGATTATTACCTCACACGATCTCTGACTAGACACGGATATTTTCGATCTTACCTGAAAAGGGTTGGAAATGCCGAGTAAATCGGGCCGAGTACTACCAGGGAGGTGCGGATGATGTCAGACACACTTATATACTTCATCTACGACAGATGAGAGCAATATAGGAGATCGTTTCAAGAAGATATTAGGCTGGAGATCTCCCCGGATAACATCGTTGAAGCAATGTTTTGAGGGGACGACATCTGGAGCTGAGTGGCACGCTTCTTAGAAGAGATTATTTGGGCAAAGGAGAGATAGATGTGGATAATACAATATGCAAGAATAACAAGTCAGATATGATCCCTAGGGCTGAGAAACAATATGCCTAGCCCGAAGTAATGTGTCAAACAGTTACAGGTTAGTGTCCTAGAGGAGGAAAGGGACATGGTTTTTTTTAGTGGCTCAGGTATAATATCCAAACCCACACACCCCTAAAGTGTGCGCTCTTCCGGACATTTGTACAGAAATTTTTTCAACCAGACCTAGTTAGAAAAAATATTTAACGTTATAAGTTACAGTAAAAATATTACAAAAAGCTGTATTGTCTCCAAACATTAAAAATTATATCGTCTCCAAAATTAAAATTATTTCAAACAGAATTAAAACTGGTACACACCACTATAGAAAAATTATATAAATAGTGATTCCATAAATTATATAATAATATTATATAATAATTTTATAATAAAAGTAATAATTTTTCTATAGTGGCGTGCATCAGTGTAAATTCTGTTTGTGATTATAACCACTAACACAACTTTCTTAATTAAAATTATATCGTCTCCAATATTGAAAAGTATATCGTATTCAACATTAAAAATAATATTCTTTCTAATATTAAAAATTATATCGTCTCCAATATTGAAAATTACATGAATAATTCGTTTGAAAGTATAAAGTTCAATGAGTTAGAAATTGCAAAAATATGAAGCTGTACTGGAATTTTTACAGGAGAGTGATTGACGTTTGCAATGATGTCATCGCCATGTTGCCACTTCTTAACCAAGTGTTTCTGTTGAATGTCGCCGCGCCCAAGAGTTTCGTTACTGCATTCGCTCAAGACATACTTAGCGCAGACAAAACAAATCAAGTACGCACAGACCAAATACGTATTCACCTACATAAAAACGAATATTTATCCAGTTGTAACTACAGATAATCCATAAACTAAAAATGTGAATTCTTACGAGAATAATAAACTAGAACTTAACTAACTTCAGTGTTTTTTAAATTAACTTCAAACGTTCAGTATCTTTAGTTTTTTGATTTAACGATAAATGTGACAATGTGCAGTCATCAACTTAGTGTATAAATATGTGTAAATAAAGTAAAAATTAACAGTAATAGAAACTATAAGGCAGCAAAATTTGAGTCAATGTTTTGTTTTTATAACTTTTACCATAAAAACAAAACTGAAAATAAAATTATTATTACCTGTCTCTAGTTTTCCGCCTGTGCCGTTAATCTAAAGGTATTACACCGCTACCAGAGTCACTCGAGTCACTGGATTCTGTGCCCAAATTTATTACCAGTAGTTCCACGGCATCTTCTAATATTCGCTCGTTGCTCCATGCAATCACTTTCTTTGTATGCATCACTTCTTTTCCCCAGTCGTCTGCAGTAACATTCATAATAGCCTCGCGTATCAATTTTTCTACATCTGTTACTGTAAAAATCTTATTAATTCTTGCTACATATCCCTTTACTTGTGTCCAAAATGACAGTGATACTTGGGTTTAAAATGACAGTGATAGCTACTGTGTCAATTACGTATTCCGGACATCGGGGTTTACAACCTGACACCAGCTCCAACAGCTCTGCTTTTTTATGCTAACAGTGGAAGAAATGTTATGTTCATTAAGCCAGTGAATAATTTCTTCTTTACGTGTAGCTACTGTTGTATATAACCGAGTGATAAGGGGCGTTATCCATTACAATAACTGAAGGCACTGTGAGGTTTTTTTATAACGAGTCTGTAAACCACTTGGTAAAGTTTTAAGAGTTCATTTCTTCGTGGAAGTCACTCGTTTTCTTTGACTTAAAGGCATAAAAACAGTTAGGTATGAAACCTTTGGATGTCCCAGCATGTACAATAATATATCTACCCGCTCGTCTTAAAGGTACTTTTATTGTTCCTTCCACAGTATCACCTGTCCAGCCTTTTCGTAAACTGTGACCTATATTTACCCATGTTTCATCTAACCAGCTATGTTTTCAATAGATTTAGTTTAAATTTCTGTGTATAAACATAAGCATCCAGCGACGGTGAGTTAATTTTAAGTGGTGATTTATTCAAATGAGTTTCGAAGTATTGTGGCGAAGTGTTCTAATTTTGCGGGACTCTATTAGCTGACATTACTATTGTGTGAGGACAAATTTTACTTGGATTATTGTACAAGTTGATTATAAAACTGTATTTGTGATTAATTAAAGCTGGTGATTAGTGACTTAATTGGTGTCTTGTATCATGTTTTTCACTGGCGTAACAATATGTTTGTGTCTGTTTAAGAATGCATCCTTACCAGCTCGACCATTTCCAAAAGGGATGTGTGGCACGTGGTTTCTTGCGACAAATTGGTATGCCATCCTTTTAATACCTAATCGTGTAACACCATAATATAATGATTCCATTTCTAAAATATACCTTACAATTTTTTCTTCTACTTCTGGATTGAATATTGGTTTACGACCTCACTTTGACGTCGCACCACTAGATTCACTAGACGTCTCATCAACTAGCCGAATAGGTAGGTCTCAGTACTACAAAAGTGTTAGCGGCCTTTAAAACCAATTTGCTTGTCGCGGATATCTTGTATAGCCAAATTTCATATTTTTTTTCCCCATTTTTTTTTATGGTTGGATGGCCTCTTAATTATTTTACTTAAAAATTTACTTGTTTTGGAATTATAATGCTTCCAAAATAGGAATTATAAAACAGTCTGTCTTTGGTATTTAGATAATACTGAAACAAACTGAGCTGCTTAAGCATTGATCGATAGAGCTCATCAAGTTCAATTATATTTTTATTCAAATTAAGATTGACTTCTTAATATATTACAGTAATTATTTATGCATTAATATTTGCTTAAAAAATATTACAATTTGCTGATTTGGTGTTTTAATTGAGAGAGTTCAATAAGATTAGTGTAAAAACGTTCGTACAGGCATTCTAAAATACTGATAAAATCTGCTGGCAATATGGATCAAGTGAAATA
The DNA here is from genome assembly GCA_034769895.1 of Magicicada septendecula. Taxonomy (NCBI): domain Eukaryota; kingdom Metazoa; phylum Arthropoda; class Insecta; order Hemiptera; family Cicadidae; genus Magicicada; species Magicicada septendecula. The sequence goes on along the minus strand of CM068370.1, from coordinate 286,952,542 downwards.
GTGGATAAGTGGATCAAGTGAATAAGTGGAATAGTGGGAATCAATATTGCCCGACTCGCCATCTCGTGAAAGAACTATTATTGTTAGGTTATAATAAATTAGAATAACTGTTAGAACCGAAAGGTAAACAAGAATGAACAATTAACTAAGACATTAAGTCGATTAAAATTAATAGCAACTGTACTAGAAATGAAAACTGCATAATTAACACTTACCTGGAATGTTTCTGAGAAAAACAATACAAATAGCTTCTTCTTCAACAACACCAGTGAGTCTGTTGACATCACGGTAACACTAGCGCTTCCTAGTTGCTTCCTTTAGTACTTCCAGTACATGTCAGAATAAAATTTTCAAGAGAGCTAAACAACGATATTCCATATTACCTGCGTTTCCTCTACCGCGGGGTCCTGGTGCTCCCCTGTCAACCCTGATATGTACTGTTTACGGTTTGACCATGATGATGATGATAAGGATGCTATGTCGCAAATTGGAATGACATAGTGTCCCCGTGAGTAAATTGTTAGCGTCTGCCCTGCGTTCAAAATTGTCCGAGAAATTTATAGTATGGTGTAAATCGACATTTCAGGGATGGGAAAATTCCGTTTCTAAATTGTTTAACTTGGAGCAATTGTGGATAGCGTCAGTTTTACAAAGATCACTTTTTTACATGGTTTTGCAATAACGTAGTTGGTGTGTAACACACTATTTGCATTTAGTGAACAATTTTCCACACGTTGTGTGCATATCATTACTTATTAATTACAGGCGTTATTAATTTTTGTTTAAATAACTTAGTTATTTTCGCGAACATCGCGTTAATTTTGCGACTATACACCTGTAGATATGCTCTTCTTTCAACATCACTGTCTGATTCGCTATAGGTTTTGTAACATGGAAATTTCATTAAATAAATATATTTTTTCCTATTCATTCATGTCTGAACCAGAGTTCACTAATACGCCTAAAATACATACGTACACAGAGACGTCTCCCCTGTCGTAGTATAAAACATGTACGGGCCGGCAGAACACACATAAGACGATCACTGCACACACACACACACACACACACACACACACACACACACACACACACACACACACACACAGGTTAAATCGACAGGTGTTCAAACCGACACACCATATATTATTATCACCTGTCCCTTACCGTTCACAGTACTTAAAATTTTTTAACCAGTTGATATATTAATTATATAAAAAATATTACACTGGGTAAATATGCAAATATGTATAGGTGCAAATATATATATAAAGTATTTAAAATTTATATTTATATTACCTCAAGATGTTCTTTTCCTTATTTGGAACATGTTTCGAGTTCCTGTTCTCTCATCTTCAGCCTCCGCGATAACCTGTGAAGATGAGAGAACAGGAACTCTCGAAACATGTCTCAAAATAAGGAAAAGAACATCTTGAGGTAATATAAATATAAATTTTAAATACTTTATATATATATCAAGAAACGAACTGTAGCAGAAAGTGATTGAATATATATATATATTTGTGTGTACGCGCGCGCGTGTGTGTCTGTGATTATTTTGTGATACATATAGATCCAGTGTAATTATATTTATTATTTCTTCATAGGTTATGTGTAAAAATATTTCTGAAATTATTAATTTTTTTATTCGATAATGTAATATATACCACATGAGTACTGCAAGGACTGAAAACATCAAGAGTGATATACAAAGAAAAGATGGATGAAAACATGAAACCTCGTACAAGGTAATGTAAACCGTTTTCGTAACCTGGCTATTAGACGTAAAGAATAATTAGTTAATACAGGAATATATATTGTAACGATACAATTAAGCCAAATCCCGTACCAGTGATAAAAAAGATAATTCTTGATATAAAAGTACTTCATATAAAATAAAATGTTTAAAAAATGATTAAAATGTAAATACTTTGATACGACGTACAACGATTTTACCCAACCCAAGTGATTGAGCCAACAACCTAAACATAAAGAAGGGAACCACGTAACATACTTAAGAAAAATATGATAGACAAAACAATGAACTAACGAGAGAAGAATCAGAGGAAAAATGAAGTAGAAGACTATTGAAGACGATTGAAGATGAAGAAGAGGAAGAATGAAGAGGAGACAGGTTAAACCCAAGGGGAAACTAACACACATAAAAAAGGGAAAGATTGTATACTTAAAGATAGAATACGGTCAATAAACCTTGAATAATTATGTATTAATGAAACCAATGTTATTATTATCATTAACTTAACCTATGTACCCATTTTAAAGACAATACAATTGTAAAATATAATGATATAGAAAAAGTACACTAACCCAGTCAGAAAGGTTAGATTTAACAAAACACAAATAACCTAATATTGTTAATAGTAAATGTCATACTAAAACAAAACAGTGAGAAATGGTAGGAGGAAGTATAGGGATTACCCATTAAATAACACTAAATACAAAACAGTGAACCAAAGTGAAGTGCTTTAGTGAAGTGTAAATACCCTAAAAAATAGTGAAAGTGTGTGTGAAACATTCAAAATAGAATGATAAGTAAGCAGACACTCTGTGAAACATTGATAAACAACCAACGATTGGAGTGATATTATAAACAGTAATATATCTAGGAGTAACTAGAAATAGTATTCCAAATTAATATAAGGGAAGCTTGTGATATTATTCAGGGAGAAAGCCCAGACAAATAACTTGTGTTAACATGGTATGATAGAATAGAATTAAAGTTTTGTTATTAAAATTAAGATTGCAAAGAATACAACACCCCTGTTGAAAGGGGAATCAACTTTCATAATTTTATGAAAAGTGACAATGTTTATCACTTTAGTTTGTAACAAAAGAAAGAAATCAATGTTAGTACTAATAATAACTCATGATTTGTAAAGAATAGTTGGTTCAATGTTAAAGGAGGAATATGGCTGAAAGGAACCTACAGTCCATAAACCTAATTATGATATTTTAAAGGAAGAGTAATGAAAATATATGTTGAATAGTAGTTAAAACACAAACAAATAAGTGAAGCCCATCAGGCTGAATTCAGAATGTAATTTAAAAAGGAAATACACTAAAAAACAATCATGGCTGATGTTGACTATGAAGACATTTAACTGCCAAAGACATTCAAAAGTAAATTGTATCAATTTCACAAGAAATCTTACTAATCTAAGACCAGTGAATGGACAGTAATTATATATCAGTTATTTTAACACAGAAATATTATTGTAATAATTTAATATAAGAAAGATATGTTATTTATTAAATGTCAAATAATTAGACTATAGTTAATGTGTAACAGAATATGACCTTATGAGGTATCATTGTAAACTTTGAAAGGAAAGAATAATAATAGTGATGTCATTTATTATCCCAAAGGAATTATAAAGGAATAAAATCATTAGGAAAATACTTAGCAAATTTGAATAAAAATTCAAATATTTTAACAATGTCCTAAAGGAGCAATTAACCAATCATCGAATTATGGTTACTATGACAACGAGACGTTTGAGGGCTTATTTTCCGTTAAATTATATAGACTCTGAAAAACGAAGCGTGGGTAAGCGACGCGCAGATTTGGAACGATTGAAATTTTAATTTAAACAGTTATAAAAAGTCGAATCAGTGAACCAAGACGGCCCAAAATGAATAGACGTCGATCTATAAAGAATTCATGATGTCCAGGAACCAGATTAACTAAATTAATTAAAGAAAAACCCAGACCAGATTGAAGAAGATGTTGGAAGTTTAAAACCAGCCCAAATTCGAAGAATATACGACTATCCTGATGACGACATTTCAACGTGAGATGAACTGATAAGTACCGAATAAATTCCTTATTCCCAAAACCCTAAATTACTTAAATTATTTTTCAAATGATAAAATTTCTCACTATTTAAAAAGTAATATTTTCTTTCAAAGGTAAATGCATAATTTGCTTACTTAAAAAACCGTTTTATTAAACTAAATATAACCTTATTTGAGAACACAATTTTTGTAACAGAAATATGACACTACCGAACAAATTGTATAAACACATTATAATTTCTAAGTACGTATAAGGTATGGTAGTGTATTTTTTAATGTAACCAACGTTTATGTCTTATTTCATGATCAAAAGAACTCCAGATTTTAAACATAGTAATCTATTAAATGTGACTGAAGCCATTTTCGGCAACGATAATGTTTTGAAATCAATTTTGCCAACTCTGAGATATTTTGTGTTTCAAGCTCTAAGCCGGAGCCGAATGTTATAAAATTATTTATAATTCATTTGTCATATTTATTGATGACCAAATTTGTATTAAAAAACACAGTACAGAACATTATTATCTTGTTATTTCATAGGATTTTGTAGAATATATATGTGTTAGCGAAGTTTTAAGCAACAGCCAACTAGCGCTCATCACGAGTGTACGAGTTGACAACCTGTCTAGCAGCGGGAACAATTCGAACGCCACAGCTGTCCATGCTAATATCACGTATTGTCTTAGAAAATAAATATTTTAATTGTTTTAACAGAAACAATTTGGCGCCACCCGGGAATAGCAATCCCTATGAATTAACAGGTAGGTTGTACTGGTAACATTGACAACTCTACGGACTCCAGTAGTGACGTCGATTTATGTAACGACCAGTGTGAGGCAAACACTACATTCACACTAATACACAAAATAAACAAGTGTGATACATTTTGACAGGTACGACCCAAGTTTATTGTTACAATATATGTCCAAACATATATAGTCTTAAACCTTCTCAGGAGTGGTGAGTCTACTCACATTAAGTATATTCTACAAATTTAAAAGGAAACGTATAAAAATGACACACAATGGAATGTAGGCTATGTAGGCGGTAATCGCTTTTACCCATCGAGCCGGCTGGAATCCATGGTCCGTTCAGTACTGTACTGCTCAAGTGATCATCCGATTCTCTACATTTCTGCTAGTTACGTTGTCACTCGCCAGTGTTAGTAACGTGAATAAAGTAACTGGGAGGAAAGTAAATATCTGTGGGTACAAGAAATTCGGAAGATGCCTTTGGCTAGACTGTAGGCTGAGTATTAGTGAAGGGCTCGTGGTGAAAACTTTCATAAAGCCTATCGTCCCAGAATGACGAGGAAAGGCAGGGTTTTTCGGAAACTATTTGGAAAATGTCACTACTTAAAATGATCTGAACTTTTTCTCCCAGAACGTATCGAAAGGTGACTCATTTGTACTTTTAAATTATGCGTCAGTCTTTGAAATCACTTTGTAAAATGATTACTATGATTTAAGTGTCACAATAATCGAAAGATAAATGTAGTATACCTTCTTGTGTGCGTACATATTAATATAGAAATATCTTATTATACTAATAATAATAACAATTAACGTAATGTATACGTTTATTAAAATAACGTAAAACGACTAATACCATTCTTGTATACGACGTACATAGAATAGATGCTGCCTATATTGTTGAGATTATGATGTTGAAAGTGAATATAAAGCTTTTGAAATCAATTCTGGTTTTCAACAAAAATTTGACAGAAAAATTATAAAATATACAGCGTAATAGATTGCTGAATACTGTCTACAATCTGTATAGAAAAATTAGCATATAAAGGCTTCAAATTATCTGGTAAGCTTTACTGCTTGAAGAACAACTCGTATTTGTAAACGAGCATCTGTGCTGTGACCAAGTTTTTACTTTACAAAAATGATATAGAAACGCAAGTATTGAATTTAGAACAATGGAAATCAAGGGATATTGAACACTACGTTTCATTTGATTGTAGCCACAAGGATGTGTCTGAAACCGTATTAGAGAAGAGAGGAATCGCAGTGAATTAATAATAAGAAGTAAAATATCGGTATGGAGAACCATACATAATTTCCATGTTCCAAGATTTATATTTAAAATCATTTTCGAAATAAAATATTTCCATAGCAAATACTTCTTTCTACATACTGATTCTGTCTTAACCACAGTACTGTGGTCACTAACGTATACCACCTCACGTTATCGCACTCGATTTTCACTGATGTTAGAAGTCGATGGCACTGCCGAAACGTCTGGTTTTGCAGAAAAAATTGGACTATGGCCAAACAGCCCGGGAAGGAATTTCAACAACAAAATACTTCTTTGTTGCCGATAACGTAGGCCTTGAGTCCTATTTATCAAAATTAAGTATTTTACTCTTGTTAAAACATAAAACGTTGCAGGTAAACTACCCCTTTCTCTTAACCGATCTTTACCAAAATCAACATGCTTCGAGTACATTAAAATTTAGAGAGGTATACTAAACATTATTTGATTCTGTTTGAATATGCGGCAGTTATCGTTTGTCATATAAAAAATTACCCTTGTTAAAACATAAAACGTTGTCGGTAAACTACCCTTTCCCTTAACCGATCTTCACCAAATTCAACATGCCTTGATTCCTCTACAATTCAGGGATGTATGCAAAACATTATTTGATTCTGTTTGAATGTGTGACAGTTATCGTTCGTTAAAACAAAATTACCCTTGTTAAAACATAAAATGTTGCCGGTAAACTACCCCTTTATCTTAAGCGATCTTCACCAAAATCAATAGGCTTCGAGTACATTAAAATTTAGAGAGGTATGCTAAAAATTATTTGATTCTGTTTGAATATGCGGCAGTTATCGTTTGTCATAAAAAATATTCTACACACAGACAGACAGACACACACACACAGACACACACACACACACACACACACACACACACACACACACACACACACAAAGACACTTTTCGAAAAATGACTTTTCTTAATGTTTTGAGAGTAGTACAATCAGAATCAGCCGTTATCTCGAACAGGATTTTTTCGCAATGACCATACTTCCATTTCCTTATGGAACATGGAAGTAAAAAATTACCCTTGTTAAAACATAAAACGTTGCAGGTAAACTACCCTTTTCTCTTAATCGATCTTTACCAAAATCAACAGGCTTCGAGTACATTAAAATTTAGAGATGTATACTAAACATTATTTGATTCTGTTTGACTATGCGGCAGTTATCGTTTGTCATATATAAAATTACCCTTGTTAAAACATAAAACGTTGTCGGTAAACTACCCCTTTCCCTTAACCAATCTTCACCAAATTCAACATGCCTTGATTCCTCTAAAATTCAGGGATGTATGCAAAACATTATTTGATTCTGTTTGAATGTGTGACAGTTATCGTTCGTTAAAAACAAAATTACCCTTGTTAAAACATAAAATGTTGCAGGTAAACTACCCCTTTCTCTTAACCGATCTTCACCAAAATCAATAGGCTTCGAGTGCATTAAAATTTAGAGAGGTATGCTAAAAATTATTTGATTCTGTTTGAATATGCGGCAGTTATCGTTTGTCATAAAAAATATTCTACACACACACACACACACACACACACACACACACACACACACACACACACACACAATCAGACACACACACACACACACACACACACACACACACACACACACACACACACACACACACACACACACACACACACACACACACACACACACACAAAGACACTTTTCGAAAAATGACTTTTCTTTATGTTTTGAGAGTAGTACAATCAGAATCAGCCGTTATCTCGAACAGGATTTTTTCGCAATGACCATACTTCCATTTCCTTATGGAACATGGAAGTAAAAAATTACCCTTGTTAAAACATAAAACGTTGCTGTTAAACTAGCCCTTTCTCTTAACCGATCTTCACCAAAATCAACAGGGATTGAGATCTCTACAATTCAGCGATGTATGCAAAATCTTATTTTATTCTGTGTGAATGTGCGGCAGTTGTCGTTCGTCATAAAAAAATTACCCTTGTTAAAACATAAAACGTTGCTGGTAAACAACAAAACCCCTTTTCCTTAATCGATCTTCACCAAAAACAACAGGCCTTGAGTACTCTGTAATTCCGAACAGTATGCAAACATTTATTTGATTCTGTTTGAATTTGCGGCTGTTATTGTTTGCCATAGAAAACAATCTACACACAGACAGAGAGACACACACACACACACACGCACAGACACTTTTCGAAAAATGACGTTTCTCTACGTTTTGAGGGTAGTACAATACGAATAAGCCGTTATCTCGAACACGATTTTTTTCGCCATGACCATACTTCCATTTCCTTATGGAACATGGAAGTAAAAACCTATACAGAAACACGAGATTTGTTGTCGATTCGTGAAATTACTACATAAACACACGACCTATGCAGGTGTGAACGTGGTTTATCTAGGCAACCGATTTAAATCTCTTTTTAGTATATAGATATCCTTTTAAGAGACTGTAAGAAAGGCATCCTTTAAGAATACGAATGAATTAATATGAATTATAAAAATAATTTGCTCTTAGCTGATGATAAAGTCTTAATACTAGGTATTAAAACACTTTCATTACTTAAAAATCTTAATTAAAACTTTATGAGGCAATACTTAGTATTCATGTAAAGTGCAATTGGTAATCAAACGCAAAACAGATACCGGTAGCTATCTTTAAGTGCCTCAGGTATGCTATAATGTAGGTAAAATGAAAAGTTATTCTCCCTAAAATGTTGATAGGATATGTCGCACTATAAGGCCGACTCTAAACAACAGAAGCCATGAAGAATACGCTAAATTAACTTTACAAAGTCTCGTAAATTTCTAGTTTATCGAAAAATACATGGACACATTCTTTTCAGTATACATACAAAAATACTTATTACCTTCGACGGAGACGGTTACAGACTGAACTACTAAAAACAATAAAATCTCAATACTTTAAGTTTCTGCACTCTCACTACAGAGTAGTATAGTGTGATTAAATTGCAGTGTAGAGTGATTAAAACTTTGACGATTACACAAACACATAAACCGGTTAGAAAATCTGTGAACACACTGTGAAAAATCTAAAGACTGGATTAGAATAGCATTTCCTGCTATTTTGATGTAAAATGTGAATATAATGGATCTCAATTCTTAAATCAATTCTTAATGGACACAATTTATTTACAACGTAATGCCGGATTTAGGACAACAATTTTTATATAAATTTTAAATTAGACTTCACCTTTGCCTGAGCTAGCTTCCGCTTGTGTATGTTACGTCAGCGGCTTGCGTATGGCCACTGATGAAGGTTATACATGTAGAAACCAGCTCAACAAAAACAAATTTTAGCTAAAAATTTTATCTAAAAATTAATGGTACAAAGATAGAAAATATACTTGAATAGCTTTTTAAAAGACTTTTGAAAAAAAGACTCAAACCAAATTATTTATCTTTTTATTTCGTAAGATTCCATACCATTTCATTGTTGCAAATAATCTGTGCTGCTTAAGAGACAGTTTTGAGAATTGTTCAACCCGCTAACAGGTTATTCATTCTTATCTATATGGTTAAAGTCTGACCAGTTTCTAATAAAAACTGTCACGTTTAATTTCACTTACACTTGTTCCCACAGACTGGGAAATAACCATCATAATTTGAAAAATAATTTAAGTTAATATTTATGTTAAAACATAGCACTAACTTGAAGAGAAAGTTTTCTGTCTCATAAAACATGTTACTTATTTCACTTACGTGAAGAAATTCATACTTAGCCTTTAGTCAGTTTAGGAACAACAAATTTACTATAACAATCAGAATTTAAATTTTATGTAAATATTTTATCGTATAAAGTGGTCTTACTTTAATTTTTGTCCAATTTCTCTGTCCCTGTTAGGGTCCGACAGACACACTTCCAACAACGATCCTAAGAGTAAAAAAGCGAAAAGACTTTTTAACATATCGACGTCTGTTATAAAACTACTGAAAAGTGACGAGCGATCGAGTGAAGTCGATTTATAAAGGGAATAAAATAAAAACTTACATAGTAAAATCTGCCAATAAACTTGATCTTTGTTAGTCATAGATACCTTAGTAAGAAATAAATGACATAAATGGCGTTATTGTATTGTTTATACTGTAAAACTATTTTTGAACCAGATTTCTTTTAAATCCACACAATGCCTTTTACCAAAAAAGCAATTGAAATTTCCTCGAGTAGAACGAAAAATTCGTCTTACCACCTATTATCCTGTAAGTTGTTTTATATTTTGTATACATCCTGAGTAATTAATTTCCTTCTGATTAACGTACATTATTCCACCCGATAAACCGTGTTCTCTGCTAACAATGTTTAATTTTTCTAAAACTATGCGGCTTCACCTACAGACCAGGCACAGTGATAATATTTTCAAATAAACGAAAGTTTAATCCAGCTTACCTGTAAACTTCTCATTCACGACATTCCAAATGTTAACAGTAATGGTTGTCCCAAGTACTCAGTGTTTTCTGTTGTGCAAAGAAGGCCACTTTCTGGATACCGTACGTGTCTCCATTCTGACGTTACGAGTCTAGTTAAAAGCGAAATTGGGATTGAGATATCATGTTAAACACACACACACATATGCCGCATATCATAACTAGCGTGATTAAGCTCAGTGACTTTATATATCTTGACATACTTTAAGCTTAGGGTTCGGTCTCATTTTCTTAAAGACTTTTGTTCAATGTAAGAACATTCTGTTACGATTTCAGCCGTTTATATCTTCTCGTCTTGTCTTCGATCATTTGGAAAGCATACTGAGAGCGGTTAATAGTCACAAAGCAAGAACTAACAAATTTGTATTTATTGAGATTGTATATTGGTGGTTATACTATACTTTTGTGCAGAATTCTTGCTTTTTTCTTTGTTTGTACGCAGTCAAATTTACCGTGCTTCTTTATACCGTACCTTTTAAAACCTTTCATAGTGCATGAAACAGATATAAGTAACATAATATTCATAGCCAGATATTTTTTTCATGTTTCTTACATCTTTCTGCCTTGGTAGTTCGTTTATAGTCTGAAGAGCTTCGTTTTTATATATGAACCAATAGGTGTAGTATGAGGAAGGTTTTGAGTGGTTCGACCTCTGAAATTTACCATTTTGTTAATAAACCGAAATACTGTATCTTCCTGATGTTTTTTTAAAGATGGGATTATATTATTTGTAATAAGCAATAATAATTAAGTATTTGAGTATAAAAATAATAACTTGACCGTATACAGAAATGTTGTTGTACAGACATGTGGACCATAATATTTATCCTTTCAGCTTTTTAATCAACACTTTCTACGAAAGTGGGGAACAGCGGATCACCTACAAACAGTTCTGTTTTTTAATGCCACTTAAATTCAATTCTTAACCATTCTTAATATTCTTTACTTCAGTTGATCTTCCCTCGATTTTATATCGCCCGTTCTACAAGCCTTAATAACTTGTAGTTGAGTTAAGTATGTATAATACCGTATTAAGAGATAAGCTTTGTACAGCAATGTAAGATGTGGACTTTTTAGACCATGGTTCCGTCTTAACATAGTACTCTCCAACTTTTTAAATTACTGTGTTCCTCTTTCTTACTAACTTTGACACGGTATGTACCATACTTTTAATAATCCAATTTCCTTTTTCATCCATTTGCTTGCCTTTATTCTACGCTACGTGCCCACTTCTCAGAGTCCAGTAACTTATTACATCTTCCTTATTATGTTTTATTACCTCCCTGATTTAGTGCTAACATTTTTTTTAGTTAAGTCGCTCATTTACAATTTCAGTAATAATACTCTTTTGTTTCCAAATGCAAGGTTTCAAGGTTTCGTCTAGGTCCACATTCGTCCTCCCCCTCTCTCTGACACTGTCTGTCTGTCTTCTACTTCTCTCTCCCCCTCTCTGTCTGTCTGTCTCTGTCTCTCTCTCTCTCTCACATCCGCCCAATTTTTCTGTCTCCTCGCTTCTTGCAGTTTGTCTGCAAACAACTTATCTCATCATTCCTTCTTCTTTTCTATTCTTAAAATTTCCTATTCATCCAAAATATATTGATCACTACTGCTTTTAAATAACTTCCGCCTAGCTGTACTCAACGACTGCTTAGGAACAGCGGTTACAAATTTAATACTTTATTAAAAATTTTTTCTGCCAAATTTATATCCTTTAGCTTGAAGGATGGGCTACTAATTCGTACTGTAGGATTACGCTGATGTCATAACCAAGTTGAAGTAACCTCCTACACACACACACACACACACACACACACACACACACACACACACACACACACACACACACACACACACACACACATTCAAACACTTTTTGCTACAGTCCGTTTCTTGATGTATATAATATATTTAAAATTTTTATTGAATTTATCTCAAGATGTTTCATTCCTTATTAGGTACATATTTCGGGTACCATTTTGTACCCATCCTCAGCCTTCCGGATTTTGTGTCTGGTGAAGTACATATGTGTTGGTTGGTTGTTATTGTGGCTTCCTGTTGGCTTCTGGTACTTTAAATTGGTTTTATTGTGTGTGATTGTGGTGTATGTATTAGCATTTTGTGTATTTTCGATGTTGAGTGCTTTGAAAATTGTGTCATGTTTTGTATTGATTTGTATTTGTTCAGGTATCAGTTTGTTTTGTGTTTTATGTTTGTATATTTGTAAATTTCCCCAAATGTTGATTATGGTCTCTTTGCGTGGTTTGTGTTTTTATTAGTGCCATGTTGGTTATGTTTGGGAATTCATGTCCAGTGTTTATTGCAATGTGTGGCCAAATTAGATTTGTATATTTTGGTTTTTTTATGCGTTTAGGTGTTTAAAATAACGTTTTTTCAGTTATGCCAAGATGCAATGCAATGCCAAGATGCGATGCAATAAATGTTACATAGGACAAACAAAAAAACAACTGAAAAAACGTTATTGTTAATTCGTCAGTGATATCGGTATGCTGTGGAAAGGGAACGTCAGAAGAGCTTACAGTTTTTATCTACACAAAATTTGCGCGTGTTCCGTTATTTTGTGTCTTCGCAGATTGGTTTTGGAAAACATTCTCTTTTACAGTTATGATATAAATGTATTTATCTATTATAGCGTCATAATTTAATAAAATTGTGTATGTGTGTGTGTGTGTGTGTGTGTGTGTATACACATGTGTGTGTGATATTATAAATTATTGTTAATATAGATTCTTAGTATACAGAACAATATAACGTATAGCAAATATTTACAACGACGTAATAGGCTATAGATGTTTTCACAACATCAAGGAACTCAAAATTCTTTACTTAAAGATCGGTAAAGGCGAACCGTTTTTCTAAGTAGTCGCCACCACTAGTACGACAAATATTGGGTTCTGCGTAGATGAAAAAAAATTGTTTTCTAGGATTTAATTGCTTCTACTAACCAGTGGTGTATACAGTATACAGTATTCTACTGTTTGTATTTGCTATAAGTAAGAATTTTTTGTTGTAACACTGAAGGAACCAATAATTCGTTGTGGATAATGAAGCACATCCACAGTTTTCAAATGTGACTAATTGGCTGACATTTTGATAGGCCTGAACGTTACTATCTGTTTTGCCTGTTCGAGGCATGTCCTTTGCCTGTAGCATAAGAGGTCGTTAGCTACTGCCAGTCCTACCATAAGTTCTCTCTTGCTGTTTGAATACAAATACTTGTCTGGTTAATGAATATTACTACAGATGTAATGAACTCCGAGTAGACGGCATAATTCTTTAACCACTCCTGACTCGAAATTCCTCCCTTGATCCGTATGGATGTCTATAGGGGCTCCATAACGGCAAAGGGAGTTGTGAACTAACGCCTTTGCCACAGTGGTAAGCTACTTATTTGGAATTGCGTAAGCTTCCACCCACTTAGTAAAATTGTCACCTATAACCATGATATACTGGTTTCCATCGTCAGTAACTGGGAAAGGTCCAGAGATGTCTATGGCAATATTCTCGAATGGCATTCCAAGGTTTTACTGTCTCATTTTCCCTTGCTTCTGGTTGGTTTGTGGGCCCTCGCTTGCTGCACATATTTTACATGTCCGACACCAATCCTCTACGTCGTATGTGGCGAATATAAAGCAAATAGAATCGCTTCCGTATTTTGTCAAGGGTTTTGTTAACGCAAATATGATCTCCAGACGTTCCATCATGCATCTCTTTCAAAACAGACTGAACTTTACTTCGGGAACTATCAGCTGCATGACCACGTTTCGTCCATTTGCGCTTTCCCAGGCCCTTTTCACCAATCCGTTCTCCAGGGTAAGAGATTCCCATTGTACCCGGTAGCCCTTCAGCACTTCTGAACCATGGCAAAGCATGTTGAGTGCTTTGAATATACAGTACATCGAAAGTACAGAAAATACAAATACATATACCACAATCACACAAAATAATACAACTTTAAAAGACCAGAGACCAACAAGAAACCTTAATAGTATCCAGCCAACACACAAATACTTCACCAGACGCAAGATCGCGACGGCTGAAGATGAGAGCACGGGAGCTCTCGAAACATGTTCCGAATAGGAAAAATATAACATCTTGAGGTATTATAAACATAAATTTTAAATTACTTTATATATATCAAGAAACGAACTGTAGCAGAAAATGATTGAATATATATATTATAATAAAGAAATATGGATGTGGAGTCGTGTTTGTGTTGTCGTGTTGTTATATGTCGGGCGTTACACTCCGCGCACTTTATGATACTTACTGATGACTGGATCCTCTGCGTTGATGTCGTCCTGCAAAACAACTTAAGCTACTATGTGTTTTTGGGCGCCACTTGGAATCTTTTGTTCCAAGAAGTTGTTATTAAAACTAAAATTTTGATTTCTTAGCAGATAGTTTAATTCTATGAAAAAATGTGAACAAGACAGTTTGAGTTTGAAAAAATAACGTATGTTTTAATGAATCTTAAAAAATCGTCTGAAGGACTAACATTCGTGAAAAAATAAAATTGCAGAGTTACAAAAAAATATAAATTATTATTGACAAGTTTTTTCTCCAATCAAGTATCGGCTAACAAATATTTTATTTTACTCAGTTGAAAAGCATGAGTTTAATATATGAAAAATCTTTATACTCAGGACGTGACTCCTTTGAACTACCAAGACAGATCAATAAGATGCTTTACAAAAATTAAGTGATTTGAAGGTGTGTGGCATGTGTAGTACAACTGTGTGACAAATGTTACCAGGTAAAAATGACTTTAACTTTGAACAACTCACGTTCCGATGGGTAATTATTTCTCGCACTGGACACTTCTCTCGGGTAGTTTTCAATCTCGCCTCTTCGTGTTGACGTTCCTTTTGCACTGATTTTATTTGAAAGTCAAAATACGGTTTTTACAACTTCCGCACTTTTGGAAAAAAAATTTCGCAGTGAATTTACGCTTGAATGTTGCCGGGTACAATCAGCTGTCCGCGTGGTTTCTCAATTAGCCGCCACAGCGCTGATTCTCCTCCTGCAGTTGATAAAATAGGCTTTGTGTATGTAACGTTGTTGGGATTTTTGTCAAAGTCAGTTTGTCGTAGCGAATACCAGCAGAATTGATCCTCTATTAAAATTTTGGTCCTTCCAGGGCCGCTGATATTCTGGCTGCGTGCGTTCTATTAAATGTGTCGTGTTGCTGCTCTATTTCAGCAACACATTGGCGTATACTCTTGTAGAGGTTAAGTCAGTCTTTTGTCAATGTACGGGAAAAGACTTTCTGCGTTCTCACGTCGACTTCTCGTTCTTCGGTTTCGCCTCGGGTGTGATGATCAGTTTCGTGGGTGATGTGTCTCTTCTGGGTTCAAAGCATAAAGTGTTTTCTCGGTCGAATTTTGTCTTCCTTTTATACTCTGTAACGCTCATTGTTTTAGCTTTTTAACATGAACTTCCGGTGTATTTGTGTAAAAATTCCTTCTAGAACGTTCGAGAATAATCAAATGGAACATCATGGAACAAATTTGACTTCCGTAGAAGCTTTAGAACAAAAATTTCTTATTCTTCACACTAAGGATATTACAAAAATTATTCTGGTATTTGTCAAACAATTTTACATAACTACTTACAATCTGCATGCCATTAATATATTTGGATTCTCTGCTTTCAACTGAATCTAATGATACTAATTACGATTGGTTTTGAATAAATTAACTATAATAAAATAACACAAAATACATCTCTTACCTTGGAATGTTTACATAAAAATTCAATTTTCTGATTATAAAATTGTTGTGAAGTTGTTTGGTTCCTTCTACAACATTAATACATAATATTATCATCTTTCTATAACAAAATAAATAAAGTTTAACACATATAATATATAAATAAGTTCAGTTTTACATGGTCCATGCCTATGGCCTAAGTTGTTGTCACAGTTAAAATACAATAATTAGTCTCTTTTCCTTATTATATATGGGATTTTTCGAGTATGCACTGAGAGTTTATTATATTGTCTATCTTTTGTGATACCTGGTTTATCCTGATACATATTATTTTTATTATAAGCTTACTTAGCATCATATTGGTTTGCATAAGTGATTCTTTTCTTGGTGTGACAAATTTCACTCTCATAAGTCAAATTCTTTAATAATTAAGTTTATTTTCAACTGAGTATGATTGCTATTATAGTACACTGTTGTACTGTACCTTTTTATTTTACTTTTGCTAACATTTTGCAATTATTAAGTCAAATATGACTGTTTTTTGTGATGGGTCCTTGGCTTCAGCCAGATATGGTATAGGTAAATAGTTTCCTAACTCGACTATTAAAATGTTTAAGTTAGTCAAATATATTAGTATAGTCACTTTATATTATATTTCAACTTTATAATACAATTTGGTTGCATTCTGTCAACATTAAATTCATAAATATTACAATATTATAGGTCTACTACATGTTTTCAGTTAATACTGTTTTTGGCTATTTTAACTGATTTTTAATCACTTGACAGCTTTCTTTATTTATGATAATTTGTTCATCTTTGTCTACTTGACAATTACATATAGTTTTTAACTCAATTCTATAATAAATAATTTTTACATGAAATCTGAGTGATTGGACTCAGCTCCTAAACACATATTTTTTGTCATAACATTTATATATTCTTTATTTTAACTTAGATCCTTTCTAATAATGTATTCAAATCATTTAATACATTTATTTTATTTACATTACATAGTATAATAATGGATCTTGTCCATTAATTCACAATAAATAGTTTTTTATACCCTATTCAGAGTTACATTACTTAATAATTAATGACCTCATTTTGGTTGTTTCTGATATTATTTGTCTCTCTTATAGTGTATTATGGATTTACACTGTTCTTCACTTAAATAATATATATGGGGTTTTAGTCTTAGTCATAGTCTGGTCGTTTTTTCATGTTAATGATATTAATTATTAGACAATATTACAAAATTTTTAGGATTACTTGGGTTCGATACTGTTCACCTCACTTTCCTCTTATGATAAATTGCTATGCAAATAATTTCCTTTATGGAACGTTCTGTGACGTTACATATGCCTCTCCGTTAAAATTGATAATTTGGGAAAAACATTTCTTCGGTTTTGATGGAATTATCATTTCTAGATTAACTTTTTATTAGCTTCTTTATATTTCATTCTTTTATCTTATAATTAAATTCCTGTACTACTCCTTTAATATATTAATCCATCTCATTATTCCTGTTTCGTTCTTTGTCGTATCTCCTATTCCTTTCCTTTTTACCTTGATGTTAATTATTTAATCTTTGATATAACTCCCTAACAATTCCCTAACTTTTATAGTGGGTTGGAAGTCAGAGTGGCTCGCTACGGCATACATTCTCCGCCCTTCCCTAACTATAATTACTGAAATCAGAGGCAACACATCTCTGTCCAGAAAATAATAATTGCACTTTCGCAACAAATAATAATAATAAAAAAATACAATATTCAAAGATCATTGGCTCCCACACATAAATTCCCTTTCTTAAACTCTTCTGATTATTTCTCAATTATATTAATATATCGTTCTCCGCAGGTAAAATTATCGTTTAAAATCATTCAATGTTAATAGCTATATTTATATTCATCATTACCTCCTTATGTAACACACTGTTTCCTTCTTTTTTTTCCTTTATCATTTCCTTTTAGTATCAATTATATGACAGTATTTCTCCTCCTTAGTAATATCAATTGTTATTTGATTGTTCAATAATTCATTTAACTAATTATGTCCTTTCCTTCTTTCCTTTTTCTCCTCCTCTAAGTACGGGTAAGTTGGTAAATATACGTTGACATGGTTATTGGAAATAAATTTATATTTTACATATATATTTTTGCCTTTGTTGCCGCGATAACTATTTCCCTGATTATAGTTCCACTGTAATTATTTTCGGGGTAATTATTTCGGTTTGGTCCCGGATAGTTGCGGTTATTTGGACCTTGATTGTTATTATTTCGGCTATTTGGTGGGGTGCTATTGTTCTGGCTATTCGGGTTAAAGTTATTGCCGTTTCCACCTCCATTCCGGTTTGGTCCGTTATTGCTGTTATTATAGTCTACTTTACGACTGGGGGGTTGGTAATCCTGGAACCTTCCAGCGGATTCACAGTTTTCTAATAATTTAGCTAAATCGGTTATTTTACTAAGCTGTTGGTACAATTGGGCATCTTTAATACCGTAGCTATAATGTCCAGCTAACTGTCTCACCAAACATTCTTCCGGGATTGGCGGTATCAATTTCCGTGCCAAACATATCTTTCCCAGGAAATAAGACGTTGGTGATTGTCCGTTAGACGCGTCGTATTTCCCGTAGAATATGTCCATTCGTACTTTGTTTTGCGCAGTTTCCGACCAATACTTCTCTTTGAATTGGCTTTTAAATTCGACTAAATTCGTGATTTCGGGTCGTACCGCTATCCACCAGTTATCCCTCGTGTTTCGAAACGTCTCGTCTAACATTTCCCTTATTCTGTCCCACCTTGTTTCTCTATTTCTTTCAATAAACTCTTCCATTCTCTCTAAGAATTCCATCGGGTTTCGACGATAGTTTTGGAAGTTGATTACTTCCCTGTTCTCGCTATGACACGTATGGGTATTCAATATTGGTGTGTCCCTCAGCGCTTCTAATCTTTCCTGCAGGTTTTTCTCTCTCTGATCTATTTCCTGTATGTTATTTTTATTAGTTTTTATTTGCTCGTCCAGCCTGTTAGCTATGTCATACGTTCTCTGTATTCTCTCGCTAACGTCTTTCCGGACTTCTCCCACCTCCTGCATGATTTCGTCTTGGTTTTGCCTTACCTTGTTTTCCAGAGTTCTAACATCTTGTTTGGTCTCTACGGTTTGCTCCTCTATATTTTCAAAACGGGTGTTATTTCCCTCCTGTAATCTTTCTAACTGTTTCTCCATAGTCTCGACCTTCCTGTCACTGTCGATTTTACTATCATCGATCCTTTTATTTACTGTTCCGTAATTTATGCTACTTTCTTTTTTCAAGGACTCTATGCATTTTTTATTCTCCTCCTGAAATAGCTCCAGCTTTTTCCCATTGTCATTTATTTTTTCGGTTATATACTCCCTTAAAGATTCTATCTTTTTGTCTAATTCCTCCTTATCTTCCTGTCTGTCTCTTCTCAGGGATTCTATACTTCATTTTATTTCAGCCCTATCTTCCTGTTTATTTTTATTATTCGCCTCCTTAAATTCCTGTCTGTTTTTATTATTATCCTCCTTCAGGGATTTTATTATTTCCTCCTTAGTATTTTTGTTTGTTTCTTCCATTCTTTGGAACATCATCATTATTATATTCACGTCAACGCTCCCTGTTATTTTTTCTGGTTCGGGTTTCTCTGTTTGGTCTACCATTTGTATGGGTTCTTCTCCCGTTTGTTCCTCTAATTCATCTCCCGTTTGTATTGGTCTTTCAATTTCTAGTGTGGGTGGTTCTAACTCTATTTCCTCGATTTGTACTGCCTCTCCGTCTTCCAAACTTAACTCGGGTTCTACATTCTTCTTCACCTTTCTTCCCTTTGGTTGCGGCATCTTGATTTGTTGGTAGTTGCCGGGCTTGTTCCTTTTTTTCAAGCCTCACTAGTTGGGCTGCCAATTTATAATAAAGAAATATGGATGTGGAGTCGTGTTTGTGTTGTCGTGTTGTTATATGTCGGGCGTTACACTCCGCGCACTTTATGATACTTACTGATGACTGGATCCTCTGCGTTGATGTCGTCCTGCAAAACAACTTAAGCTACTATGTGTTTTTGGGCGCCACTTGGAATCTTTTGTTCCAAGAAGTTGTTATTAAAATTAAAATTTTGATTTCTTAGCAGTTAGTTTAATTCTATGAAAAAATGTGAACAAGACAGTTTGAGTTTGAAAAAATAACGTATGTTTTAATGAATCTTAAAAAATCGTCTGAAGGACTAACATTCGTGAAAAAATAAAATTGCAGAGTTACAAAAAAATATAAATTATTATTGACAAGTTTTTTCTCCAATCAAGTATCGGCTAACAAATATTTTATTTTACTCAGTTGAAAAGCATGAGTTTAATATATGAAAAATCTTTATACTCAGGACGTGACTCCTTTGAACTACCAAGACAGATCAATAAGATGCTTTACAAAAATTAAGTGATTTGAAGGTGTGTGGCATGTGTAGTACAACTGTGTGACAAATGTTACCAGGTAAAAATGACTTTAACTTTGAACAACTCACGTTCCGATGGGTAATTATTTCTCGCACTGGACACTTCTCTCGGGTAGTTTTCAATCTCGCCTCTTCGTGTTGACGTTCCTTGTGCACTGATTTTATTTGAAAGTCGAAATACGGTTTTTACAACTTCCGCACTTTTGGAAAAAAAATTTCGCAGTGAATTTACGCTTGAATGTTGCCGGGTACAATCAGCTGTCCGCGTGGTTTCTCAATTAGCCGCCACAGCGCTGATTCTCCTCCTGCAGTTGATAAAATAGGCTTTGTGTATGTAACGTTGTTGGGATTTTTGTCAAAGTCAGTTTGTCGTAGCGAATACCAGCAGAATTGATCCTCTATTAAAATTTTGGTCCTTCCAGGGCCGCTGATATTCTGGCTGCGTGCGTTCTATTAAATGTGTCGTGTTGCTGCTCTATTTCAGCAACACATTGGCGTATACTCTTGTAGAGGTTAAGTCAGTCTTTTGTCAATGTACGGGAAAAGCCTTTCTGCGTTCTCACGTCGACTTCTCGTTCTTCGGTTTCGCCTCGGGTGTGACGATCAGTTTCGTGGGTGATGTGTCTCTTCTGGGTTCAAAGCATAAAGTGTTTTCTCGGTCGAATTTTGTCTTCCTTTTATACTCTGTAACGCTCATTGTTTTAGCTTTTTAACATGAACTTCCGGTGTATTTGTGTAAAAATTCCTTCTAGAACGTTCGAGAATAATCAAATGGAACATCATGGAACAAATTTGACTTCCGTAGAAGCTTTAGAACAAAAATTTCTTATTCTTCACACTAAGGATATTACAAAAATTATTCTGGTATTTGTCAAACAATTTTACATAACTACTTACAATCTGCATGCCATTACTATATTTGGATTCTCTGCTTTCAACTGAATCTAATGATACTAATTACGATTGGTTTTGAATAAATTAACTATAATAAAATAACACAAAATACATCTCTTACCTTGGAATGTTTACATAAAAATTCAATTTTCTGATTATAAAATTGTTGTGAAGTTGTTTGGTTCCTTCTACAACATTAATACATAATATTATCATCTTTCTATAACAGAATAAATAAAGTTTAACACATATAATATATAAATAAGTTCAGTTTTACATGGTCCATGCCTATGGCCTAAGTTGTTGTCACAGTTAAAATACAATAATTAGTCTCTTTTCCTTATTATATATGGGATTTTTCGAGTATGCACTGAGAGTTTATTATATTGTCTATCTTTTGTGATACCTGGTTTATCCTGATACATATTATTTTTATTATAAGCTTACTTAGCATCATATTGGTTTGCATAAGTGATTCTTTTCTTGGTGTGACAAATTTCACTCTCATAAGTCAAATTCTTTAATAATTAAGTTTATTTTCAACTGAGTATGATTGCTATTATAGTACACTGTTGTATTGTACCTTTTTATTTTACTTTTGCTAACATTTTGCAATTATTAAGTCAAATATGACTGTTTTTTGTGATGGGTCCTTGGCTTCAGCCAGATATGGTATAGGTAAATAGTTTCCTAACTCGACTATTAAAATGTTTAAGTTAGTCAAATATATTAGTATAGTCACTTTATATTATATTTCAACTTTATAATGCAATTTGGTTGCATTCTGTCAACATTAAATTCATAAATATTACAATTTTATAGGTCTACTACCTGTTTTCAGTTAATACTGTTTTTGGCTATTTTAACTGATTTTTAATCACTTGACAGGTTTCTTTATTAAAATAATTTGTTCACCTTTGTCTACTTAACAATTATATATAGTTTTTAACTCAAGTCTATAATAATTAATTTTTACATTAAATCTGAGTGATTGGACTCAGCTCCTAAACATATATTTTTTGTCATAACATTTATATATATTTTATTTTAACTTAGATCCTTTCTAATAATGTATTCAAATCATTTAATACATTTATTTTATTTACATTACATAGTATAATAATGGATCTTGTCCATTAATTCACAATAAATAATTTTTTTATACCCTATTCAGAGTTACTTTACTTAATAATTAATGACCTCATTTTGGTTGTTTCTGATATTTTTTGTCTCTCTTATAGAATATTATGGTTTTACACTGTTCTTCACATAAATAATATATATGGGGTTTTAGTCTTAGTCATAGTCTGGTCGTTTTTTCATGTTAATGATATTAATTATTAGACAATATTACAAAATTTTTAGGATTACTTGGGTTCGATATTGTTCACCTCACTTTCCTCTTATGATAAATTACTATGCAAATAATTTCCTTTATGGAACGTTCTGTGACGTTACAATATATATATTGTAACATTACAACGTTGCAAAGTTGCATAATATGATATTGTATGTGTACAAATTTACATGTAATTTATGTTTGTGATGCCCCACGTTGGAGGCGACACTATTTGCAACGTAACAAATTGCAAATTTAATATAATTTAAATTTGTGGAGCCCCACGATATTGGAGCGCCAAATTTATGCAACGTTACAAATACATAAAATAGGCGTGACCGGTCTCACGTTCAAGATTGACAAATTATTTAACAATATAACATTTAAATTGGGTGTCAGGTGTATCTCCAATAAGAACTCTATGTAACTTGAAACGGTAATTAAAATTTATTTGATGCTATTAAAAAATGTGCACATGGCACTGACTTCGATTTAAAACATTTGTTATTATTTGTTATTATTCCGTAAGGCTTAAGCTATATACATCCTTACTGACTAAATATTCTATTCTACTAATTATTGTATAAAAGAAAAATCCCATTTTCAGACTACTCAGTCAATTAATGTGTTTCAAAATATCAATATTTAAATCTCTTTTTCTATATTGTAATGTATTCAAAATATTAATAGTTATTGAATTTATCTTTTGTTTCTCAGTACTGTTTTCTCAAATACTAATTGTTTTCATTTATATGCTTTGTAATCATTTTATATCATATTAATTTGAGCTCTTGTTACGTCAATCGTATTTCTAAAACATCTATGATTTTAATTCTACTTTACAAGAAATATTGCTCTTACTTTTAAATAAAATAGGAACGTCTTTAATTGTCTTTGAGTTCTTTGTATGATTAAGATATAAATAAGTTGTTTATCACCTTATTGTCGTCAATCATACTCGATCATTTTTGATCCATCGGTATTCTTCCTCGTCTCGCCTCCAGCGTCGGCTGTCGCTCTTCTCCTCTTGTCCAGCGTCGTATCACTCTCTCTCTCTCTGGAACTCTCCTCTTGTCCAGCGTCGTATCACTCTCTTGTCTAGTGTCGAATCATTGTCTGGAACTCTCCTCGTGCTGTTTCTGACGTTAATGGATCTTCTTATGTAGTGCTCTTATTAATTAAAATGATTGTCTTTACAGCTTAGTTACATAGTTGTACGTAACTGGAAAATTTAAAATAAATACGCCGTGCTGACGGGCATAAGCTCCCGCTGCACCGTGGATGATTTAAGAAAGAGAACCACTGTAGCTTGCGTGTCCTATTTATACCCATGTCTTGGTCGACACCCTGCAGTGGTACGAAATCGACATGTTAGAAACTGTCTCTGGATTCAGTTCCCCCACTCTTTGTCAAATTCGCTATTTTTTATATTTCTGCGAATTGCAGAGTCCTGTAAGTATACTCTTATACTTATCTTATAACTATTTTTACAACACATGTTCACTGTAATTTTGGACATTGCAGCTTAACCCTTTCGATTTGTACACAGTTATTTCACTATTACACTCGTACGGTGTGTCACTTTCGCGTGGTTTTCGTACACAGTATTTAGTAAATTTTATTACATTTTATTGTGCTTTTGGATTTTAATTCTTAATTATAGTTTATGAATAATTACGGGAAAACAGTAATTGTGCAATTATTCATCTTGGGGTGGCAAACTCGCCTGCAGAGACCTGCGTTCACACACACTAGCAAAATACTGGTGTACACACTTTCAGTTACATTTGTGTGTGTGTGCACGTCGATTCAGGTCGAAACACCTGTTCATATTTTTGTCTGAGCCAAGCTTGCAATCCCTAACATGCTTATTTCTAATATATTATTAATTATTTACAGTTTATTAGGTAAATTTAAATTTTTATATTCCATGCTCAGTACATCACTTATTTGTACTGTCGCATTATTCCTCTGCTAATAAATTTAATAAATTTATTTATTATAATTTTTTTATTATTTATATTATTATTATTATTTGCAAAAAAAATGTAGCAAATAATAAAGAATAATATTCGTCATTTCACCCTTAATTGGAGTGTATATAAATGTCTTACCTCCCCTCTTCGTACGCTCACTGCTCGTGACTTTGTAGTAGGGTGGCTTCAACAAACAGCTGATCTGACTGGTTTCATTGACCTCTGTTTTCATGTGTAGAACTTCCTAAATGACGTTGCGTGGAATTTACCAATTTCTTTCTTCTGTATCTCATCATATACGATGAAAGTGTGTCGTCCTACTCGCTGTCTTAACGTATACGGTCCATTATAAAGTCTGAAGAATTTCTTCGCTGTATTATCACTCCGTTTTCCAACAGGATTTGCTTTGAGTATCTTTAGAACAACTTTGGTTGTGGGTCGCATAATTGGGTACAGTCGGACTGCCTTGGAAAACACATCGATACATACCAAAATGTGCTTCACACCTCGACTTGATCGTGGTAGTGGTCCCAGAAAATCCACTGCAATTAGCTCTCCTTCTGTATGCTCTGCATTCCTACATATGTGTGTAAATTCGGTCCTTAATTTTACATTATCTTACTCATACATTCTTACCTTCGCTTCTAATCTTCCTTAGCTCTTTTCTTAACATGACATTACTTTATCTAATACATTACTTATACACTACAATAACATTCATTACCTTTTATTACATTTTTTTAACATTACCTGTCTGATCGCTACTACTTTCCTGAAATACACTTCCGTAACAGAATACTCTTTTAGCTTGTAGTGTGTCGCATGATCGGTTACAGAGGAACTGTCTAGGAAAACAACGATATTTTCCTCGAAGTCCTTAATCCTAAGTAGTCTCTGCCCTTATTGACTTTTCACTCTCGCTTTCTTCTGTGTCCTTGTATCTTCATTAAGTGTTCGCTTGATCAGCCTTCTAATAATTATGGCAATTATTTCCATTCCTAACCCTTTCTTCATATTAATAACAACAATAACATCTTTTACCATTACTTTCTTAAATATTTCTCTACAATAGCATTCCTTACCATTAATAATACATTTCTTCATTAACCCTTTAAAATAATATTCCTTATAACATTTCTTAAATATACTCTCTTATATTATTATTAATCATTAATAGTAATATTATTTTTCTCATTTAAAAATAATTATTTATTTTAGGGTATTGAGTTCGGTTCGGTGTGTCGTTTGAACTGACACCCCTGATTATAACAATTGGTTTTTGTACACAGGAAATTCATTGTGTTCACCCTCGCGACAAATTTCCATTGTATTACCCCCTCGTTT
Source organism: Magicicada septendecula (assembly GCA_034769895.1). NCBI lineage: Eukaryota > Metazoa > Arthropoda > Insecta > Hemiptera > Cicadidae > Magicicada > Magicicada septendecula. The sequence goes on along the minus strand of CM068370.1, from coordinate 286,926,476 downwards.
GTTTTTATCGTAGAAGTCACCTGTTCATAGAGCAATGTTTTCATCTTGCCTGTCGGCCACACAAAATCTACCCTCTTTCTCTCGTTACAAATGCTTCGCTCTTTCTCAATTCTCTCGTCCCTAGTTTGGTTGAGTGAACCGACGTGAACAGCTGTCGACGGTTTTTTCATTCGTCGTTTATGATAATATTCAGCGTAGTTCTCATACTTGCAGTTATAATAATTGTTACTATAATTATCGTGCTTATATCTAACATCATACTTACCACAATTTTGGGTAGTGTTTCGTATAGATAATTTACTACGTTTATTGTTAGGCCTACAGTGATATTTATCTCCGTAAGTGTGGTGTCTTATGTGTTTCACATGTGTCATCCTGTGTGCTTACTATTGTGTGTGTGCCTCACACTTGGAATATCACTATTAATAAGGTACGTTTTATTAACCTTAATTTGCTTCTCTTACTTAATGTTAATTACTTTATAATTATCGTTAGTAATTACACACGTATTTTTAACTACTATGGTTTGTTCACCTTCTACTGACGCTATGTGCGTATTTGTGTCGCTAATTTTCTCTTTTGCTGCTTCTCTTAGTATTGTATTATATTCTTTTCCCTTTTCACCTAATAGTGACTTATCAGTTTTAAATTCTTCTATTTGTCTATCTAATCTAGTACATACATTTTGTCTTATTCCATATTCGTCAATAAGGTTTCCCATCACTTTAATGATTGCCTCCATACTAATACTTCCTGATATTGCCATGTCGAAGTATTATTATTAAAATATTTATTTCGTAGTTATTATTTAACAATTATTATTGATAACCGTTCCCTACTTATTTATTTATTTCTGTATTTTTATTAATAGTTATTATTAATACTCATTACAGTTACACCTGATACATAGGCAAACAATATTATTCGTGGGCGCCAGCTGTGTGATTACACAACAATTAACATTACATTCAGTTACTGTTTAATATAAATAATAATTACATATTATACATTTTTCATTTAACACACTCTTTATCTTTCAGAGCAACCATTTAGATACATAAAAAATTTTAATAGTTAAATGATGGGGATCGGGCCATACGTTCATGGGCTACAATTTATGTAACAAATTTTTGTACATAAATTTAGGCATGTCGTGCCCCACGTCCAGGGCGACAAATTTATGTAACATTACAACGTTGCAAAGTTGCATAATATGATATTGTATGTGTACAAATTTACATGTAATTTATGTTTGTGATGCCCCACGTTGGAAGCGACATTATTTGCAACGTAACAAATTGCAAATTTAATATAATTTAAATTTGTGGAGCCCCACGATCTTGGAGCGCCAAATTTATGCAACGTTACATATACATAAAATAGGCGTGACCGGTCTCACGTTCAAGATTGACAAATTATTTAACAATATAACATTTAAATTGGGTGTCAGGTGTATCTGCAGTAAGAACTCTATGTAACTTGAAACGGTAATTAAAATTTATTTGATACTATTAAAAAATGTGCACATGGCACTGACTTCGATTTAAAACATTTGTTATTATTTGTTATTATGCCGAAAGGCTTAAGCTATATACATCCTTACTGACTAAATATTCTATTCTACTAATTATTGTATAAAAGAAAAATCTCATTTTCAGACTACTCAGTCAATTAATGTGTTTCAAAATATCAATATTTAAATCTCTTTTTCTATATTGTAATGTATTCAAAATATTAATAGTTATTGAATTTATCTTTTGTTTCTCAGTACTGTTTTCTCAAATACTAATTGTTTTCATTTATATGCTTTGTAATCATTTTATATCATATTAATTTGAGCTCTTGTTACGTTAATCGTATTTCTAAAACATCTGTGATTTTAATTCTACTTTACAAGAAACATTGCTCTTACTTTTAAATAAAATAGGAATGTCTTTAATTGTCTTTGAGTTCTTTGTATGATTAAGATATAAATATGTTTTTTATCACCTTATTGTCGTCAATCATATTCGATCATTTTTGATCCATCGGTATTCTTCCTCGCCTCGCCTCCAGCGTCGGCTGTCTCTCTTCTCCTCTTGTCCAGCGTCGTATCACTCTCTCTCTCTCTGGAACTCTCCTCTTGTCCAGCGACGTATCACTCTCTTATCTAGTGTCGAATCATTCTCTGGAACTCTCCTCGTGCTGTTCCTGACGTTAATGGATCTTCTTATGTAGTTCTGGTATTAATTAAAATGATTGTCTTTACAGCTTAGTTACATAGTTGTACGTAACTGGAAAATTTAAAATAAATACGCCGTGCTGACGGGCATAAGCTCCCGCTGCACCGTGGATGATTTAAGAAAGAGAACCACTGTAGCTTGCGTGTTCTATTTATACCCATGTCTTGGTCGACACCCTGCAGTGGTACGAAATCGACATGTTAGAAACTGTCTCTGGATTCAGTTCCCCCACTCTTTGTCAAATTCGCTATTTTTTATATTTCTGCGAATTGCAGAGTTCTGTAAGTATACTCTTATACTTATCTTATAACTATTTTTACAACACATGTTCACTGTAATTTTGGACATTGCAGCTTAACCCTTTCGATTTGTACACAGTTATTTCACTATTACACTCGTACGGTGTGCCACTTTCGCGTGGTTTTCGTACACAGTATTTAGTAAATTTTATTACATTTTATTGTGCTTTTGGATTTTAATTCTTAATTATAGTTTATGAATAATTACGGGAAAACAGTAATTGTGCAATTATTCATCTTGGGGTGGCAAACTCGCCTGCAGAGACCTGCGTTCACACACACTAGCAAAATACTGGTGTACACACTTTCAGTTACATTTGTGTGTGTGTGCACGTCGATTCAGGTCGAAACACCTGTTCATATTTTTGTCTGAGCCAAGCTTGCAATCCCTAACATGCTTATTTCTAATATATTATTAATTATTTACAGTTTATTAGGTAAATTTAAATTTTTATATTCCATGCTCAGTACATCACTTATTTGTACTGTCGCAATATATATATATATATTACATTTAATATTTATAAATAAATTTACTTGAAGATATACCTTTTTTTTCCTTATTAGGAACATGTCTCGGGTACCATCTTGTACCCATCCTCAGCGTTCCGGTTTTTGTGTCTGCTGAAGTACATATTTGTATGTACTTTTTGTCAAGTACAAATATGTACATATTTGTCCCGTTTGTACTTCACCAGACACAAAAACCGGAAGGCTGAGGATGGGTACAAGATGGTACCCGAAACATGTTCCTAATAAGGAAAAAAAAGGTATATCTTGAAGTAAATTTTTTTATAAATATTAAATGTATTATATACATCAAGAAACGGACTGTAGCAGAAAGTGATTGAACACACACACACACATTTAGAAAACGTTGGCCGCTGCTTCGCGTTTGAGAATTTAGATTTCTTTCCCTTAAAGAATCTGTGTGCTATTACAGTACTTGTTCTCTTTTATGGGCCATTTATTTTCGTACGTCAATCTTGGGGAGCTTTTCTGGGATACACATGGAATTTTTGAACTGGATGCTTTCAGTTTCATATACTGTAGCCATTGTTAAACAATTTTTATAAGACAATATATAATATACCTTTATTTTTGTTTCAATGCAGCTTGCTTGTTTTGCTTAATTTCTTTAGCTGTTTTTATTGTTTTCACTTTATTAAACTTCACTGTTTTTAATAATGATTATTAGGCAGCAGCAACTGGATCTGCATTAGGCCTATTAGGATATTTGCAAGTTCCTTCGTGTTATTTCACCACTGTGTCTGTTATAATGTTTTTTTTGTAAGAATGTAATTATTTGATCAAAATAAAGTATATTTTATTATTATTTCCATTAATATTACTATTATTATCATTATCGTTATGCTATTCCGTATGCCATAATTAGCCCTGTGTTATTCGTCTTTGGTACTGTATGCTGTATGCTGTCGTGCTGTGTATAGACATGGCGGATACTTTTTTTTAGTGTTTCCAAATTTTTTTAGTATTTAAAAATTGTTCGCGCTTTTCATTCATTTGTATTTGTTCATAAAATTAAGTACATAAGTAGCTTTAGAATTGTACATAAGCAAATTTCCCTGTACACATAATAGTGCTTTATATAAATGAATAAATGCTTTATTATTGCACGATAACAATGGCGGGGAATTTTTGTCTCCTCTTTCTTCTTCGTATTCTTCTTTCACCTTGTTTTAGGCTTAATGTCTGTTGCAAACTAAAAATAAATGAGATTCTGATTCGGCATTTACTTTATGTACTGAATAATGGTATTATTAGATAAGGCTTTCCAACGACCATTTGCGTGGTTCACACTGTTATTCCCCTTACACTTTCTCCTCTCTCATTCTCTCGCTTTCTCTCTCTCTCTCTCACGCGCGCTCGCGCGCGCGCGCACACACACAGTATATTTACTTAGTATATTTTTGCAATCGAAATATGTTTCTTCATGGTTTTGGTTTATATCTAGCGAGATTTTGTCATTTCCTTTAAAATATAGACTACATACACGTATTCGCCGTCATATCCAACGACAATGGAGACACTCTTGGATAAGTCTTCTTCTTTGAGCGCCGTTGTGTATCCTCGCTTGTAGTGTCTACAGATTGCCTCGCAGGAGTACAGGGTCTATAGTTTAGGGCCGGCTGCAAACGTATAGTAGTAACTAGCTAACTTGCCAGCACCTTGCAGGACGGAATGGACTGTTCCGGTCTCCACTGAATGGTGTGCTGGTTGTCGAAAAATTAGACCTCTGTAGATGGATCTGAAATGAATGGTAGGATAGTCCACCAGCTGGGTCGTGTTTTGGGATGTTAATTTTGCGGAGTCTATTAGCGAGGCCTCGCTCTCTTTGCTTCAAAACAAAGCAAGTTGAATTTCGCTTTGCCCAGCTTTACCCGATCGCCAGTGTATAGTCGTATTGCTATGAGCGCGAGAATTTGCACCGTTCCTTTAATTTCCACTAAGCCGTTTTTTGCGATATTAATGACGTGATGGAAAGCGAGTCTTTTGTTGAAATTCTCCGCTTACACACGGCACTCTGACTAATCTAAAGATCGATCTGAAGTCTTTATCACCGAGCCTCTAAAATGAATCGGTTATTGCAGAAAGGGCACATGTAACATTTTTGACGGTATACGAGTTAGATACACAATATTGTTGTACATACTTTGACGCATCATTTAGTGTAGAAATGACACATCTGCCATTCTTTATTCACTATTTAAATCGATAATGAAGTTCTTGTTTAGTGCAGAAAAGGCACATGTGATGCACATGTGTCCTTTATGCGGTAAACTGTGTTTCTTTGAAACGTAAGTTGGTACACCTGTCGGCTTATTATCTGGTGTTACCAGCTGTCAGTTCATGTTACGCATGTTAGTTTGTTGTTGTCATCATCAGAACTTTTACTTCATGTTTTAGGTTATCTTTGTGAGTTACGATGTCTAGTGAAAGTGAAAGTGAGTTAGATGGTGTTCCATCCAAAAGAAAAAAAGGAGTTAGCAACGAAGCAAAATATAAAAGAAATGTTATTAAAACTGCTAAGGTTAAAGGCCAGGCTTACACTTCATACTCGGGCAAACATATTGACCAAAGAGTTCAGGAATGTTTTAACTGTAGGTGTGCAGTAAAGTGTTATGCAAAGTTAACAGATGAAACCAAAAGTGACATTTGGAACAACTTTTATTCATTTGAAAACAAAAACGTCCAGGACACATATTTGCAAGTCTCATTGAGAAACGGCAAGCAAAAAGGAGGCGTTCTAAGAAGAAAGACCTAGACTTAAGTGAAGATGATGATCAGATGGCCACTGATGATGAAAAAGTAAGTAGGCCTACTAAAATGAAAACTAATTTTTTTACCTACTACCTAAAAATTGATGGTGAACTACAGGTTGTTTGTAAGAACACGTTTATGAAAGTGCATGACATTACAGCTAAGCGTGTTCGACGGTTATGTATGTTACTGGTGGCTGGAAAATCTCCAGTTGACCTCAGGGGTAAAATGAGAAGTTGTAATGCCATAAAAGGAGAAGTTTGCATCAAAATTCACGAACATATTTCTAAATTTGAAGCTAAAAAAACACATTATGGAGGAAAGCCCAAATAGTATTTGGATGCTAGATTGAATGTCAAAATAATGCATAACATGTTTCTTGAATCATATCCAGAATGTAATAGTGTTACATACTCATTTTACAGAAAATATTTTTTGGAAAATTTTTCCCTAACTTTTGGAAGACCACAAGTAGATGTATGTTCGACTTGTGAAAGATTTAGTTCACAGATGAGAGACCAAAGTTTGTCTGATAACACGAAAAGAGGTGTTGCTGCTGAGCAAATAATACATAAGAGACGTGCAAAAAAATTTTACACTGCATTAAAAGATGCCTCTGTAAATAAAGATGATGATACAGTTGCAATAGCATTTGACTATATGCAAAACCAGCCTCTTCCCCATATCCCTGTTCAAGAAGTATTTTATTTACGTCAGTTGTGGGTGAACATTTTCTGCATACATAACCTTAAGACAAATGATGCTAACTTGTATCTTTACCATGAAGGTCAAGCACATAAATCACCTGACGAAGTATGTTCATTTCTACTCAAATACATACAAACTCTACCTAATACAGTTAAGAAACTACTAGTGTTTAGTGATGGGACTGGTGGACAAAGCAAAAACCATGCAGTCACCAGATTCTTACTTAGCCTATGTGATACTGGCAGGTTTGAAAGCATTACACACTACTTCCCTGTGCGAGGCCACTCGTTTATGCCCTGCGACCGTGACTTTGGGTCGATTAAACGAGTCATGAGGAAAACTGATCGAATTTTTACAATAGACCAATACGGAGAGCTGTTCAAGCGCAGTAGTACAAGGGACAGATTTACTATTTGCCACATACAAACAGATGACATACTTTCATTCAAATCGTGGTGGCCCACCTACTACAAAAAATTGGTTATCTCGGATGAGACATCTGGACGAGGTATAAAAAGAGAAGACCGAATTGTATTTAAAATTTCTTCTTTTAGGCAGTTTAACTACGACAGTACGAAGAAGGGGAAGATTGTAGCTGCTGAACACATTGGAGGACTTATTACAAACACTTTTAGTTTGGCAAAGACTGACAACCAACCCATTCTTCCATCAAGAAAAGCATATCCAGAGACCCGTGTGCCGATCAACCATAAGAAAATAGCCGATCTTAACAAGTTGACCCCCTATTTGTGCGGTTATGAAGACTTTTACAATCAAATACTATCATGGCCAACAACAGCTTCAGAAAACCATGATGATTCAGAAAGGGAAAACCCAGAATAGGCTTATTTTTTTATAGTTAGGCCTATAAATAATTAATTTGTTTGTTAAATATTGTAAAATGTTTACATTTTGGTTTTGAAGTGTTGTTTGTTAAGTTTGTTGTTTGTTTGTTTGCTTTCTTAACAAAAATAATTTGTTTATTCAATAAATTTTGCATATTACCTTTCAACTCTGGTTTATTTCTCAAGTTTGAACCTTAAAAAAAGGCATTTTTTGCATAAAGGGCACATGTGTGTTTTTTTAACTAATTATTTTAGCCATAACAAATAACTAAAAATCTTGGAAACTGAAGCAAAAATAGGAGAAGTATATAAAGTATTTCCAGTAAAAACTATGAATTTTTTAGGCAATATTTGTTTCACATGGGCGGTTTTTACCGTTTTTCTCCGTTTTTCTAAAATGTATGCCCTTTCTGCAATAACCGATTCAAATATTATAACTACTCCAACTCCTTACGTTGTTTAATGTACATAAACACGCACTTTTCTTGTACTTAATGCTCTTAGATAAGCTACAACTTGTTCATATTCCTCTCTAGTTTTATTATCTTTAATGCTTATTTTTATTAGTGGAATAGTTGGCATCACACACAATAAATCATAACAATAATGATATGTGTCCACACATATCTAGAACAGACTGTCCTCAGTACGATGTTGGTTTTTCAGCGTTGTACGTATTTTTCCGGCATCGAGCAAATCGGTTGCCAAAGGATAGCACAAGTTTGCAATAAAAGCCGAATAATATTTAGACAGTGGTGGAAACCAAACCCAAACCGTGTGATGTAGCCAGTCAACGGACTCTCAACTTATCACGATCACATATACTAGAATAGCTTACGTCCATAATTAATGCCAGATTGGGTGACATGGGTAAAATGCCAGAAGTGTGGGTAAAATGGGTTGTGCTGAAAGAGAAGCTAAAGGTAGTGACTGAAAGAGAAGCTAAAGACTAGCCAGCCAGCCTAACAAGAGGGAATTGCTCGTCTCTAATGATTTTCCTATTGCATGGATGCTACTAACAAGGAAATGAAATATAACAACAATATAAACTTCTGTCAACAGATTACTTTATTGCATTAATGAAATTCAGTTAGTACCTTCGGATCGTCTACTAAATGCACAGATAAATCAATTCAACATATTAAGAATTAAAACAAAAAGAAAAATTTACAAATTGTTGTTTACAAAAACGAATAAGTTGTGCGATTGGAATAGTTTCGTTCCCGTTTGATTCATCTTCTTCCGTTCATTAAAACTAGACGTTTATTACTTACATCCATTTTACTCCAATATTTGATTTGTGTGTTATAGCGACTTGAGCTGTAAAATTATCTTGGCATTCTGAAATTGACAAAAACGGTTGTATTATTACATTTTCCCGTCCGTTTTTGTTGACTGATCTAAATGAAATATAATTGCAAACACAAACTTATTTTCTGTATATGGAATATTTTAATTATCAATTCCAAGCTAGTTGAAAAATATTTTTTTCTATTTTACGTGGAAAATATGAAGCTACGTCGCCTTCTGTTATCAAAGTTCATTGTACTAAGGAACACTCTTACTTATGCGTTACTGTCTAAATTAGTGTAAGTAAAATGAATTAATTATTTCGTATTTGAATATAGTTGATATGTATAATGGGACCATAAGCCACTTAAGAAAATTACGATTTTCATAATTTCTTGTATGAAACGTCTTCCAAAAAAAAAAAAAAATTATATGAAAGTAAGATGAAAACTTATATCTCCAAGAGTATATTAGATCCGATCTTACCCTCCGAATATTATCCTGCAGTTTCCCGCAAAATCCCGTTTTTGTCCTTCCGGGCACTTTCTCTTTCTCTCTGGAACATAAATGGGACCGTACAGTACTGATGACAGGTCGATCTCATCATAGTCATATGCATCGTTGTAATAAGATTTCAACACTCTGAAACGAAAAGTTTAATTTATTGTAACTTAATTTAAAAAAATGCCTTTTGGTAATTTAGACAATGAATTAAAACCTCCACATTTCGGGGGACGGCCACAGATTTTGGGGATACATCAAATTACAGTTATTATTTGAAGGAACAAAATAATTTTGGTAGTCATGTAACGGTTTGAGAAGAGTTCGAGCAGATGACTTGGCATTCTGTTCCCGTCAACTTGTTTCAAAACACCATTACGTCACATGTCCTTTTGGGTCACATGTTTACACAAGCTAGTTCAGAATATGTTACTGATTTAAGAAAATGTAATACAACCTTAGTAATTTAATATTGCATGAAAAAATTGTGGCATATCTTAGAATTTGTTCCTTTACATTAAATTACAAAATTTACATGAAACATGTTTGGTTTAGTGTAAAATCCTGCAGGCATTAAGACAGTTATATTGAAATGAAGATCATAAACATGTATTTGAATTAGTCCCACCTTATGAACTTATTGGTTTTGTCATAGTCGGTGTAATCATTGTTGCAATGAATCAAGAGACAGACTCCTAACAACGAGCCTAAGAATAAAAAAGAAAACGGAATGCTGGACATGTTCGCGTCTACTGTACAACTACGGGAAGGTCTACCTGTCTATCGGTTGAATGAAGCCAATTGTGCGCGGAGTGTGACGAGCTTGGACAGTAAAACCTTTAGTAACCCATAAAACCCGATAGTCACATAATATTTTATCCAAATGTCAATAAAAAAAACAGATGACTCAGGTGGACATAGCTTTGTTGTTCTTTTATTGACAATAAAGAGAGAATTAAGTAAATCAGTTGAATGCTACTCAATTTTACGCAGGTTTTATATAGAATCATGATTACTAATTGTCTATTAGACTAAGACATGCAAGTAATGTTGATCTGAAGTACTGTTAGAACCAAGCCTAAAGGTGTTTTTCAAAGAGACACACCCTTGTCGAGGCGGCGGTCTGACGGGGAACAAACCATACAACAAGTCACGTACAGGGTGAAGAATCATAAAATGTATTGTATTAAAAAAAGCAATAAAGTTAAGTGAAATCGAGAGAAAGCTGAGTGTTCAGACAATACAGTCCGTTAGAATTTAGAGTGAGACGTTAGAGCGAGAGAACCTTAGGTGGAGTCCTCCCCCTCTTAGCTGTATAAGTTTGGTACGCGCTGTTTTTTGGCAAATGAAAGAAAGCGTCTGTTTTTGAGCGGGTGAAGTTAGCTAGTTGGGTTGGAGGAAATCAAATATCGCGGTACTTGAAACCAATGGGAACGCGATTTGTGAATATTGAGTGTGGGTAACGTTTGTGTGTGTATAAAAAACGTAGTCGGGAAAATTGTCGGGAGTCTACGGAGAGCATTACAACTATCAGACTCGTTATCGCGTATTACGAATTTATAACTAAAACTTGTGAGAATTAGTATGTGTACAATATCGTGTCATGCGTTAATAGATTTAAACCCGGTATTGCAGTGAAAGAAATATACTAAGATCAAAGTAATCATTAGAATAAAGGTAATATAGCTTGGTGATAAAATATCGAACTTCATATTATTGATAATCTAACGCGTGAATACGGAAGTTACGGAACATTGGAGTGTATTCGGTATGAATTACTGATATTGCGAGCACTCAGCTTAATAACATATTTACTAAGGTGTCAAAATAAATAGTAGTATACACTAGTTACATGCTGAATCAGTACTTAGGTATGAGCAGTGTAGTGAAGGTGAAACCGAAGTAATTAAAGTATTAGTGTCAACGAGTGTCAACAACAGGATCGTCCGAATCGCCGACAAACGCAAATCTCCAGGATCGCAAACTCCGAGGGAATGAATCACCAACAAACGGAATTCAACCAACAAGTAACCCAATTTGAACATTAAACTCATATTAATTCATGTATCTTTTGTAACTCGATTACTATTGGCAATCTAATATGTCTATAAACCTACTTTCCAATGAGAATTGATGTGAAGTATAATTTCAATATTGTAAATCATTAAGATTGTATTTAATTTGTAATATGTTAATGAAGATGTTCATTAAAATTAGGAGTAATTCAAGTTAATTGTGTTAATAATCATTCTTTTGATACCCTGAGATAATTTTAAGAGTCGCCATCAAAGCAGAGTTGAGAGAGATTAGTACTAGTGAATCTTCCTAGATCTAAACTGTGAGGATGGTATGTGGCGCCCAAAACCGTGGAGCTTATAAAGACCAAATCCTACGCTAGGTAGTATTTGGAACCCATTGCAAGGCTTAATTTGTAAGCTAAACAGACAACTGAATTGCAAATAGAGTACAAGAAAAGTAGAATAAGAAACGTAGAGAATAAGAATAATTTTATATGATCACACGAAGCAAAAGTAGACAAACGAAATACATAAAGAACAACACAAACAAAATAAACGACAACATGAATACAGAAACAGAGACAACTCAGAATAGCGAAGGGGAGTTTGATATTAACAACCAGTTAGGGGATCAACATACACTCGCCCAACTAACAGTGTAGGATCAAGAGTCAAGGACGCGGGGACAGGACCACGAAGAAGTAGAAACACCACAAATAACACCAGAGATACAACACGAGGGTAGACCGAGATTAGCACAAAAAACAACAAAAGGAACACCTGAAGAACCGGATTTGTATGCATTACTACAACAATTGGCACAACAGATGTCACAACAATTGTCACAACAAATGATACAGCAAACAGAATTATTACAAAAACAAATGCGTGAACAGAAGTTAGAACAATCACAACAGACGAAACAATTGCAACAACTATCACAACAGATTACACAACAAAACCAGGTCTTAAGAGACGAAATAGCTACACAACTCAGTGAAATCAGAAAGGAAAACAATGAAATTTTGCAACAAATTAAAGTAGACACCAAGACACCAAAACTGATGAAGAGATTAGTACTATTAAGGATGAAATTAATGATAAGTTTAGTGATAATGTAAAATTACTGAAGGAAATAGACGATAAGCATAGTAGTGACGTTAAAATTATAAACAAAAAGTAATAGCGACCAATAAACGTTGTGACAAAAGTATTGCTGCTCACAAAATAGGGGCAGATAAATTAAAAGAGTTAGAAAGCAAAATGGATAACCATTCTGGCGAAACGAACCTCAAGTTGCAGCAGTTACAAAGCGACGTTCGGACAAAGATGGCATTGACAAACGCGTCACCTGTCATCCGAAGCGTTGTCAACGAGCAGATAAAAGAAGTAAAATTTAGTCAAATTTAATGGATCCAGCGATTTCCCGATGGAATTCATCAAGGAACTAACTGAGCTGTACCATGAACATTATCACGACATCAACAACATCGTATGGGTATCGAGACATCTGGAAGGAGAGGCTGCAATTTGGTGGCGGTTAGTCAAAGATAGTGTTAAAAATTTTCGGGGTTTACAGAAGCCTTTAGTAATAAGTATTGGAATGACGTTATCCAGGAACGGGTGCGAGACCAGTTGGAATTCGGACTGTACCACTCAGAGACCGGGATGTCTACAATCCAGTACTTAGAAAGAAAATTGTTGGAGAATAGGCAGTTGATTCCGCCTGTCTCAGATAGACATTTGATCAGGAAATTGGCATGATATTACCCGCATGAGATTGAAGTAGCTATTGTCACTCGTGGGGTAAATACGATTACTGAATTTGAGCAAGTGTTACTGGAATTCAATCTTTTACGAAACGGCAGTAAATCAATGAACCAAAGACCAGCTGACAGCAGGCTTGAAGGGAACCATTGGAAGCATAGCGGAGAAGAGAGAGGGAAAATGACCGAGCGAGACGGAGTTAATGGGGAGCGGACGCAATACACTAGACCGGCTAAATGGAAAAACCAGTTTAAGGCGGAAACTAATAGTGTCCCATCGGCAAGTAATGCAGCTAGCAAGGTTGAACCAACCAGGCCAAAAAACTAGAGAAAGCATGTAAATATATCTTAGATTTAAATGATAAAATTATATATGTAAATGCAACTTTCTTAGATATTAGGGATGATTTGATAAGTGATGATAATAAATCTGTTAGATTGAGAAGCAATAAATGTCCGGAGCTTAAAATAATGTTGAACGGCGTACCGATTAACGCATTGGTGGATACTGGTAGCCAAATAAATGCGATTTCGGAACGTTGGATTAACAGTAATAAAATGGATCTGGGAAAAATGGAGATGTTAAAAGTATCTAATACCATAATTATTAAAGGAGCCACGGCCGGTAAATCTAAAAGAATTAACGGCAGGTATTGCTAAATGTACAGATTAAAGATTTACAGTTTGAAAGTGTTTTTATAGTAATGCCGGACCTGGTGAGAGAATGTATTTTGGGTGTTGACATGCTGGTGGAGAGTGGGTGTGTGATAGACCTTAATAATAAACAACTAATAATTAAGGGAAATCCTACCCATGGAGAGACGACCATAGCAGAATTATTACAGGTGGAGCTGGCAGTAGAAGAAGAAGGCATCGTAGAAGTTATCATCCAAAAAAGCCAATAAAATTACGAAGTTCCAAGTAGGTGACAAAGTGTTATTACGAGCATACCCAATGTCAGATTTATATAAAAGGGTATTTGGAAAATTTTGTAATATTTCCGAAGGTCCATATAAGATCAGTAAGGAAGTCGGAGTGGCGACATACCAACTGGAAGACATCCAACAACCCGGAAAGAATCGAGGAAAGTTTAATATCAGACAGCTCAAACCATATTATGAAATTTGACACACATTACACAGAGACGAAAGGTTTTAAAAAACAAAAGAATAAATAAACAGATTGTAAGAACACAACTTTTACAAATGTATATGTAATAATTTATAAGTAAATTTTAATAAGATTGAATTGATAAAATTTCGAGAGGATAAGTAATTAACATTGTATTGTATGTATAGGATAAGCTTTCAAATAGATTATGTGTATAAGAAATTAGGTAATATTAAGGGGAAATAGTTGTAAATAGTTTGTAACTAGGTCATGAATAGCGGGACATGGAACCCAAAGCGGTATGTAGCTTTTGACAAGCAGGTAGCACAAAACCAGATGAGTGTTCTGTTTGTAAACAAACTGTAGGCCTAATGACAATGGAAACAGCTGATGGATGTAAGGCGTAGAGAATGGAGTAATAAAAGAAATTACTAAATGTGCCGTAGTATAGGTAATTAAAATTCACTTGTAGATATATATTTAACCAATTGCAGACAGCTTTTATAACATTCTTTGGGTTAAATATATTAATATTTATGGAATAATTCATTAGGTTTTACAGATTTTGTATGTAGATGCAGTTACATACGAAACAAATAGACGAATGGGGAATTTAGGTTTAGTACTTTTGGTAAACTGTACAAAACAGGAGCTTATGGATTCATTACAGTTCACACGAAACGTTTCGTTCTCATGAATATACAAAACTCTTTTCAATAAGCAATTTTATCTGATTTTGAAACTTGTTAGTGGGGGTATCTATTTAATATCTAGAAATTGTCATTCCTGTACAGCGATTCCGTCTTTTAATTATATTCACTAAAACTTAATATTCAGTACAAACTGCATTGCCTTTATCGGTTTTGCAAACAACAAACTGGTTGAAGTAATTTTTTTGTCTTAATACGTTAACGTTGTAGTTTGTAGTTATGTGAATATTTTAAAATAATCTTAAGTTATTACTTTTTGATGTAATATTTGCATAAGAAACTAATTCTTTATTCCTTACGTCAAGGTTGTCTAAATTACAAACTACTATTTCTGTATTTATGCATACATGTCTTTTTTTGTACATTATGTTTGCACACTATTTCAAAACTCCATTTAATAGATTTAGTTCCTTATGGGTAAAATTAGTATTTGAATAATTTTTGCACACTTTTATAAAGTTTGATTACTGGTGATGCCGCACTTACACCCTTACTAACGTTGTGATTAGCTTTTGAAATATTGTTTTTTGTACTAAATATTGTTTATGGGCATAATAACCTACATGCTCTCTGATTAAATTTTCAGTAGAGTCAAAATAATACTGTCTCATTTATCCCATACTTCTGGTTTGGGGGCCCTTGCTTGTAGCACATATTTCACAATTCCGACACCGTTTCCCTATATTGTGGGGAAGATGAAGCCAGTAGAATCGTTTTCATATTTTATCAATTGATTTGTTGATACCAAGATGACCTTCAGATGCTCCATCATGCCTTAAATTCAAAACAAGAGCCATTTTATTTCTGAGGAACTATCACCTGCATGACCACTTCTGCACTTTCCAAGACCTTTTAAGCAATCCGTTTTATAAGGCTGTAGATTTTCATTTTACCCAATGGTCTTTCAGCACTTCGGAGCAATGGCAGTCATTATGCCAGTCATGGCGATGGCAGCAATCTGTTCTTGTCGGAAATCTTGTGTCGTCCAACCGTCTGCCTACATATCTATAGTAATGCTTTGAACGTTATAACTTCCTTTCTGCGGAAATGTCGGGAATCTTCCTATAACGGTTTTCGAGATAAGCCATTTGCATAGTAATGCAGACGCCTCCGCTGACGTTGTTCCTTGACTTTGTAATATTGCAAACGTCCGAGCCACCTTCAATTGCCCTTTCGAATTTTTAAAACCTCAAGAGCTCTACAAGCACAGGACAGTCTTTTTATTAGTAAAGATACCTATAAAGATACCTATAATATATAGATACCTATAGAGATACCTATAATCTATCCCATAAAGATATCTATGCAAGTGTTTCAAGTCCGGACGATAACCAGCAACTCTCTGCTTGAAACACAATAATTTCTCTTTTTTTAAAAACCCCTTTCTGTAGTGCACTATTACTCGTCATTCACCGTTTTGCACTTAAGACAAAACTGCTCCAAGACCAGTATTGCTAGCGTTTGTGTCTTTCGGAATCTGGGAAAGCAAGAATTTCTTCCGAGAGAAATGCAAATTTGAAAACCCTGAAGGCTTGATCAAACTCTCTTGACGACTGAAATATTCATTTATTTTCCGTTAGTTCATGTAGTGGTTTAGCAATAGCAGCAATGTCTTTTACAAGACGTCTGTAATATGAGCATAACCCCTAGAACATCCAAACATCGTGTTTTGTTTAAACACACAGGTTTACAATAAAAGACGAATAATATTTAGACAGTGGTGGAAACCAAACCCAAACCGTGTGATGTAGCCAGTCAACGGACTGTCAACTTACCACGGTTACATATACTAGAATAGCTTACGTCCATAATTAATGCCGGATTGGGTGACATGGGTAAAATGCCAGAAGTGTGGGTAAAATGTGTTGTGTTGAAAGAGAAGCTAAAGGTAGTGACTGAAAGAGAAGCTAAAGACTAGCCAGCCAGCCTAACAAGAGGGAATTGCTCGTCTCTAATGATTTTCCTATTGCATGGATGCTACTAACAAGGAAATGAAATATAACGACAATGTAAACTTCTGTCAACAGATTACTTTATTGCATTAATGAAATGCATTTAATACCTTCGGATCGTCTACTAAATGCACAGCTAAATCAATTCAACATATTAAGAATTAAAAACATAAAGATAAATTTAAAAATTGTTGTTTACAAAAACGAATAAGTTGTGCGATTGGAATAGTTTCGTTCCCGTTTGATTCATCTTCTTCCGTCCATTAAAACTAGACGTTTATTACTTACATCCATTTTACTCCTATACTTGATTTGTGGTTATAGCGACTTGAGCTGTAAAATTATCTTGGCATTCTGAAATTGACAAAAACGGTTGTATTATTACATTTTCCCGTCCGTTTTTGTTGACTGATCTAAATGAAATATAATTGCAAACACAAACTTATTTTCTGTATATGGAATATTTTAATTATCAATTCCAAGCTAGTTGAAAAATATTTTTTTCTATTTTACGTGGAAAATATGAAGCTACGTCGCCTTCTGTTATCAAAGTTCATTGTACTAAGGAACACTCTTACTTATGCGTTACTGTCTAAATTAGTGTAAGTAAAATGAATTAATTATTTCGTATTTGAATATAGTTGATATGTATAATGGGACCATAAGCCACTTAAGAAAATTACGATTTTGATAATTTCTTGTGTGAAACGTCTTCCAAAAAAAAAAAAAAATTATATGAAAGTAAGATGAAAACTTATATCTCCAAGAGTATATTAGATCCGATCTTACCCTCCGAATATTATCCTGCAGTTTCCCGCAAAATCCCGTTTTTGTCCTTCCGGGCACTTTCTCTTTCTCTCTGGAAAATAAATGGGACCGTACAGTACTGATGACAGGTCGATCTCATCATAGTCATATGCATCGTTGTAATAAGATTTCAACACTCTGAAACGAAAAGTTTAATTTATTGTAACTTAATTTAAAAAAATGCCTTTTGGTAATTTAGACAATGAATTAAAACCTCTACATTTCGGGGGACGGTCACAGATTTTGGGGATACATCAAATTACAGTTATTATTTGAAGGAACAAAATAATTTTGGTAGTCATGTAACGGTTTGAGAAGAGTTCGAGCAGATGACTTGGTATTCTGTTCCCGTCAACTTGTTTCAAAACACCATTACGTCACATGTCATTTTGGGTCACATGTTTACACAAGCTAGTTCAGAATATGTTACTGATTTCAGAAAATGTAATACAACCTTAGTAATTTAATATTGCATGAAAAAGTTTTGGCATATCTTAGAATTGTTCCTTTACATTAAATTAAAAAATTTACATGAAACATGTTTGGTTTAGTGTAAAATCCTGCAGGCATTAAGACAGTTATATTGAAATGAAGATCATAAACATCTATTTAAATTAGTCCCACCTTATGAATTTATTGGTTTTGTCATAGTCGGTGTAATCATTGTTGCAATGAATCAAGAGACAGACTCCTAACAACGAGCCTAAGAATAAAAAAGAAAACGGAATGCTGGACATGTTCGCGTCTACTGTACAACTACGGGAAGGTCTACCTGGCTATCGGTTGAATGAAGCCAATTGTGCGCGGAGTGCGACGAGCTTGGACAGTAAAACCTTTAGTAACCCATAAAACCCGATAGTCACATAATATTTTACCCAAATGTCAATAAAAAAACAGATGACTCAGGTGGACACAGCTTTGTTGTTCTTTTATTGACAATAAAGAGAGAATTAAGTAAATCAGTTGAAAGAGTTAGGTTTGAAAAGTAAACAACCACTGATGTTTTTCCTTGTTGAAGAGTGTTCATAAGGATTTATCATACCTTGAGGCCAAGTTCTGAAAGGTCTTCTCCCGTCGGGACCGTTTTCGTATATCTGCTTTATTAGCTCATTTTCATGGTCCCCTATTCAGTGATAGTATTTTGTTACAGTCCTCTGGACTTCATGTTTTATGATAGATATTTTTAGGTTGGTGTGAAGTGCCTGATTTCTGACATATCATGGGGCATCTGCTAGTCCTCGCAGCACTTTTGACTGAAATCTTTGGATGATTTTTAATCTTGTAGCTTGGGCACATCACCATCGGTTTACGTTAGAATCCGTAAGACCATATAGGTTTAAGAACGATTTTGTAAAGTAGCAGTTTGTTATTTAATTATACTTTAGTCTTTTACCCAAAGAGCCTGAGACCTAACTGACTTCATTCAATTTGGATGTTGTTACGATGGTCTAGTGATCGTCGTATGGTACAGTGGAAAACAAAATACAAGACAGCAATTAATTCACTAATCACCAGCTTTAATTAACACAATTAAAAATTATTGTCTCATACAATAAATCAAGTAAAAATTGTTCACACGCAATAATAATGTGTACTAATATAAAACAAAATTGTATTACAATCGTCCCCCACAATTATAAAACACATAATAATTCCCCACAATACTACAAACCGCAATCAAATAACCACTTGAACGCACAGTGTAATCACCCTACAATAACTCGCAACCCAAACTGACTGAGCGTCGCCGAGTACTTGTATTTATACCCGCCTAAATACCAGAATATTCTATACTGTACGGCAAGAATGCTACTAGAAAACAACGGAACATAATTATTGGTAATTGGTTACGGCCTTGCACACAGCAGGCGCGGACCGGTGAGTCCGGAACAATCTTGCAACGCATGTTGAGAATCACGTACGCACACAACATTACATCCGGATTCCACTAGAACATTCGATAAAGTTGTAGATCGTTCCGTATTACGTAACACTTCTTCCGCATTACGTAACACTGTTCCCTCCTTAAGCCTGTTCGCCCCGAACTGGCAAACCGTCTCTGAGGTAATTCTCGGCCAGGCGATTACATATCTGGTCTACTAGCGAAAGATAATTCTCCTGTTCTTCGAATTCAGTCTCATGTGACCCGAACATCAAATTCCCAGGAATATGAGTCTTCCGCTCAACTACAAGTTTTGCGGAAATCACTCCCGTTGCGTCATGTACTGATAACCTATACGCTATTAGCGAGTCCAAGCCTGATCGGTTCTCGTCAACAACCTCTTGCGTGACTTCATTTTCAGTAACGATTTCCCCGGGTTCATTCATTAACTCAGGAACAAGCAAGAGTTTTGTCTCGACATCCATAGTTGGCTTTCCAATCACTTCTTTTGTCGTTACAGTTATTTGTACTTCCTTTGCTAGTTCTTCCTTCATTTCCGCTTGCAATAGAGAGGGTTCTTCTTGACCACACCTGTTGACTTTTCCTTCGGCCAATGCCACTTGCTTAATCGAATGGCTGGTAGCCCCGGTCATTTTAGCCATGCAAAGCTTTATCTTCTCTTCGCCAACCCTCAGGACAATCTCTCTTAATTTCACAACGAATCCGTAGACATTCATAATAGCCGGCCCAAGAGTCACTTCATCGACAATGTCTGCAACGAGCATTTTGTGGCTAAACTCGAGAAGACCCAGACGTACACGTACGTCTACCTTTCATATCACCTAAACGGGGCTTCCAATGACAGACTGTATTTTGCAAGAGCTAATTTGAGGCTCGCGGTTGCTGACTAAGTCGGGGCGCACAATGGACACTGTTGTGCCCGTGTCAACTGTAAATGATGTTGGTTTACCTTCCGCAAATCCATTAACTATCAAGATTCAACCGGTCTTATATAACGTGGGGACTGTGTTCTGTTCTGTGGCTTTACTTCTCCAATTGGTTCGATCACTTTTGTCCCATCAGTCTCCCAGAAGTGGCTTTACTTCTCAGTACTTTTTTCTCCCAACAGTCTACCTGTAGATGACCCCGTTTTCCACAGTTGTAACACTTCGGTCTTCTGTCTTTTTCCCATCGTTCAAATCGTTGCGACTCTCTTGAACTTCAGAATAGCTTGTCCGACAACATTGTTTTTCTGCACCCATCGTAATGGCAATGTGATACAGGTATCTTCTGACTACATTGTGATGGCATAAACCCATTAATGTAGCGGGACGCTAACTTGGCATCTTCAAACTCTAGGGCGTGAACAAGAGCTCCTGAGCTATTTCGGTGCCTTGCCATTCGTAACACTTGCTGAAGTTCATAATCTCCGATGCCATCAATAAATGTCTGCAACGCAAACCTTATTCGAAAATCTTCTGGTGCTTCAGGATAGGCCAATCAAATTAGTCTGTCGATATTTGCTTCAAACTCTTGAAGACTCCTCGGAGCGTTGTTGTCTTGTTCTCAACTGAGCGTAGTACACATCTCGCAAATGTTTATCACCGTACCGCAGTTCTAGAGCTTTTATCAATTCGGCATAGGTGTTCTGGCTGTCAGGAGGCACTTTCTGTAGTAATTCTGCCGCAGTCCTTTTAATGCGAGAACGAGTGAAACTGCCTTGTCTTTCTCTATCCAATTATCAGAACCGTAGTCTGCCGTGTCTTGAACGTTCCGTGTTACATAACACTTCTCCCGCAATACGTAACAATATGTTTCTTCCAGGTCATTCGCTGATCAAAGTGTCCAAAGTTCTTACTTTCAGTTTTCACTGGTGCAAGTGTGTTACCAATTGTTACAGGTGGACAGATGTCATGCCGAATAGTAAGTGTGACCTACGCAGATTTCGTTTCTTTGATTTTTGTTCGCCATTTCTTGTACCTTTTGCTGAGTAGATTTAAATATACTTGTAGGATGTCCGAAGTAACTTAAGGATTTTTGTTAACAAATACCGTTGTATTTGTCTGAGAAATTTCTATTAGTTAAGTTCGACTTTAGTACTAGGTAGTAGTAGAAGGATAGTGCGTTTTGTATCTGTAAATAATTATGGGATTACTGCATATCAATATTTTAAATTGTAATATTGTATTAAATATGTTTTGGAATATTGGAGTATTATAATTTTGTCTAAGAATTTAAGTAGAACAATATGTACGGAATGTAATTATTTTGCTAAATAAATAAACTGTTTCAGCTCCCTCACACACACACACACTCTCTCTCTCTCTCTCTCTCTCTCTCTCTCTCTCTCTCTCTCTCTCTCTCTCTCTCTCTCTCTCTCTCTCTCTCTCTCTCTCTCTCTCTCTCTTACTCAATTGATATCGCTGTTTTTCATTGTTTCTCATGCAGCCCTACACAGCTCCTGATGATGGCAATAAATATTGTCGAATCGTCGACATAAATGATGTAAAATTTGTGTTGTACTTGCTTACCGATCCTCGCTAAACCTACGGTCGTTAGTACATTGTCTATGCTTAGAAAGGTAAGTATCTCTTACTTATGGTTAAGCAAACCTTTGTCGTTCCAGGTTGCGATCCTAAGAATATTCTAAATCATTAAGGGTTTAGTTTTGCGACAAAGGCCGTCAGCAGGTTGTGTATCATCTGTTTTGGCTTATCAGTTGGAAAACATTGATTTGAATTGGTTCAGAAAAGTGGTCGACTGCTCTGCCACAGTTTTGGCGACATTCTCACTTCTAGCTACTACTTGTGCTTAGGTTAACTGTTAGTAAGCAGAAATAGCAGCCAGATTTCTGTTTATGTTGAGTAAGGGGCACCAACAGTTTGTATATTTTGATAAGGTGTATTAGTAGTTGGGCTGGCACTGCCATCTGTTTGATGGTTTCTCTATGTTATTAGGCCCCTGTAACAGCTGCAAGGTGACCCTTATAGTTTGCAAGCTGGCTTCCTTGACATAGAACACATTTGGCTGCGGTATATTTTTTCTTCTTTCAAATTTTGTGTCATGTTTTCTGCCACATTTTACACAGTTATGTAGTCTGGTATAATACTTTTTGGAATGTCCGTAGGCCTGGCACCTCGCATGCTGGATAATATTGTGGTTTCTCCTGGGTTGATCAACGTTAATTTTTGTCCTACATAGAAAATTTATGTTGTAAATTTCTTTATTATTTTCTATCGGCTCGAGGTCGATAAAGAACAGAGAAAGAGATTATTTTATTTTTTGATGCACTTCATTTGTTATATTTCGGACTTAACTATCTTTGTTTTCTAGATCTACTTTTATTTCTGTATTAGGAAGAGAGTGAAGAATGTGACGATTCTTCTTCTTAGATTTGATGTGTATGATGTACCTGATCTCCCCCCTTAGATGCCGTACTAATTTTCTATATGTCTTTATTTTAGATGTATTCATTTTGACAGTTTCATTAGCCAGGACCGCTACGGTAGTAGAGTTCTTCTTCGGCCACTGTGGACTGCATGTCTATTATGGCCTTGACGTTTTTGACTCTGCATATAAATGTATAAGGTTGTTTAAACTTTGTACTGTTTTGTCAGTTGTAAGCAGCCTACTAACATTGCACGGCACGCGCGGATGACGTCACGCTTTTATCAAACCTTGCAATCGGCCAGCCTAGCCGACTGCAAGCCAGTATTAGTTTAGTATATAACACGACTCCGAGCGCAACTCTCGTTAAACACTTCTCTCACAGCCGCGGCTTTTGGCTATTATTCAGCATACATTTATAACATTCAACTTTAATCGTCTACCTGCGTCCATCTACCATGGACCACGATTTCATTCAAAGTTGATTTCGGGCATTATCGCCTCAAAACGCATCCGCACGTGCCGATCGTAACTAACAAACCAAATTATTCAATAAACGCATGTTCAATATCTCAAATACAGTCCACTTCTTTCTAACAAACAATCCAGCCTTCCTTATTAGCGTCTTTGGAACAACTCGCGATTCTTCAAGAGCTTCCAAACCGCAACATTTTTGGTCCCACCGGACCGGATTTCACATTTCAGGCCAAAAACGACATCATTTTTGGTCCAATCAGGCAGGATTTCACATTTTCAGGCCAAAACAAACTACATCATTTTTGGTCCCAACGGCACAGATTTCTCATACCTGAGTACACAGGCGACAACATTTATTTATATACATCAGTTCTGGAAAAACCAATCTGAAGTTAATCACGACAGACGGGCATCATTTTCGTCCTGAGCGACACCATTATCGTGAAGCACGTCGCAGTCATCTCGACAAGATTCAGCCAAGCAGTAGACCAGAGACGACGGGACGAAACAGGACAACATTTTCGAGATTCCACAGCTTTAAATGATGGAGGGTACAACATGAGGCAACGGCTAACCGGCAGAGACAGGAGGTGTAGCAGCTCCAAACGGGATCGAAGCCAGCTTCATCACGAATGAATCGACGGCCACGTGACTATAAACTTTACCTATATTTGATTTATTTTTAATAATATTTCACCCAGTGTGTATTTTTGACATATTTATATAAACAATTAACTTATTACACAATATAAATTAATAGATGGTTGGCAGCTCATTATCAGTCAGAACTTTAAAGATAAAGCTATACTTTGTAATCATTTAGATTTACAATTTCAATAATTTAACTGCCAACGAGTTTGATTAGTTAGAGAGAGTAAGTTTATGTTCAAACCAACGATCGCTAGCTACCAAACGTATTTAAACTCATTCAAAATTAAGTTTGTGGTTCACATGCTCGATGCTCAATTGTTTCTAAATATCTTTCCATTTTTTATCTCAAACTGTAATAATGGCCGATGTAAGGGCTCTGATAAAAAAACGAGGTACAATTAAGGCCTCAATATCCCGAATAAATACCTTCGCGGATAATTTTGATGTGTTAAACAGCGATCCTCATGCGCTCAAAATAAAACTGCGTCATTTGATGGAATTATCCACCAAATATGACGAGATACAGTCACAAATCGAGGCTGAGGAAGCAGACGTTGCGTCAACAAGTGATAGAGTGCAAACGGAGGACGATCTCTGTGCTATAGAATGTAAATTGCAACACTTGTTGGAGCAATCTGAGCACTTGAACCAAAAACCACTAATTAATACTGATGGTAAACAGCCTAAAACAACCCCCATTCAATTGGAACCAATAAAATTACCACGGTTCGAGGGTAGTATTGTGGAATGGCAACATTATTACCATATTTTTATGGAACTAATTCATGTCAGAACAGACCTGACAGATATACAGAAGCTTCATTATTTGCACTCGTCATTACATGGCGAGGCGCTTAACGTAATAAAATCATTACCCATAACACATGAAAATTACGCGGTGGCTATCGATCTGTTGAGGAATAGATATGATAGTAAGCTGATTGTCTCCGCTCACCACGTGTGGAATGTACTAGACGTACCATTAGTCCAGCAGGAATCCCAAGGTAGCATATCGCAATTTATTGATCAAATCTCTGGAAATATAAACGCTTTAAATAATCTCAAACTGCCAGTCAACACGTTTGAAATTATTGTAGTAAATTATCTGGCCAAAAAACTTGACAGTTATACTTTACGTTTGTGGAAAGAGAGTTTATCGGAGCATAAACTCCCTGATTTTAATAGTTTTATAAATTTTTTAAATTCACGTAGGAAACTACTGCAAAATATCGATAACGCGACTAGCCCAACGAGCAGGTTGAACAAAAGCGATAAGTCTCCTTATCGCAAGGCAGTTAAACAGATAAGCACTCCAAAGGGCGCATTCCACTCACATATTAGAAATAATTTATGCAGGCTATGTAACGGTGAACATAGACTTAACGATTGCCCACAATTTATATCGCTGTCTATCCCTGATAGAAAAAATGCGTTACTAAAAAACAAACTTTGCTTAAACTGTCTCCGTTCGGGACACGAGGGTTCAAAATGTCCCTCCAAATTTTCGTGTAAAAAATGTTCTAGGCGTCACCACACCATGATTCATGTCCCCAACAGGGACGTAACTTCTGTTAACAACCAGTGTTCACTGAAATCACAGACCAATAAATCGGTATTGTTATCTACCGCCGTCTGTATGACATACAATAAGGTCGGCAAAAAATTTCCCGTTAGGATATTACTGGATTCCGGTTCTCAAGCGAACTTTTGCACAATGGATTTCGCCCGCAGGTTGGGCCTCCAATTAGTTAAATCGCAATTGCCCATCACGGGTATAAACAACTCGCTTTCCCAGGCTGACTTCAGTACTAACGTAAGGCTACATTCACGCTATAAACCCTTCACGTTAAACGTACATTGTGCCGTATTACCCAGTATAACTAATAATTTACCGGCGGAGTCATTCAATCTTACCTCTTTAAATTTACCCAAGCGCATATTCTTGGCGGATCCTCACCTACATTGCTCATCGCAAGTCGATATATTAATCGGCGCTCAATATTTTCTACAATTAATTGAACCTGTGAAATATACGCGCGGACCACACTTTCCTATAATTCAGGAAACCAAGTTAGGATTTATTTTGGCCGGTGACTTACCATTCAACGTCGACATGACTAGAACGGTTTCTTCATTTATGGTCTGTAAGGATGATAATCAGGTTTCCTCGCAACTAAAGGAATTTTGGAAGTTGGAGGAGATCTCTAGTCGCGAAACCCGATCTGAGGACTCACCGTGTGAAAGGCATTTCGTGGAAAACACTAGCCGCAATCGCGACGGGAGATTCGTGGTAGCCCTGCCCCGCAGATCTGATAAATCTTATTTGGGAGATTCTCTCCGCGGAGCAATACGCAGATTCCAATCGTTAGAATTCAAATTCAAGCAGAACCCTACCCTTTACAAGGATTATAGTGAGTTCATGAGTGACTACTTAAGACTTGGCCACATGTCGCCGCTTAATGAATACGATCTGTCGCTTGACAGGTCAGAGATCTTTTATCTGCCCCATCACGCAGTCTTCAAAGACTCTAGCTTAACCACTAAATTGCGCGTGGTATTTGACGCATCCGCTAAAACCACCAATAATTTGTCCCTTAACGACACTTTAATGGTCGGTCCTACGATCCAGCAGGATCTGTTTTCGATAATGGTTCGGTTCCGCACCCACCGATACGTACTTATTGCGGACATTGAAAAGATGTATCGCCAGATCATTGTTAATCCTAAGGATTCAAACTTGCAACGCATTGTTTGGCGTGATGCACCGCATAAGGAATTGCGACATTACGCGTTAAGGACGGTTACATATGGCACTGCTAGTGCCTCCTTCCTTGCTACGCGTTGTCTGGCTCAAATAGCATATGAAAACAAAGCCGACTACCCTACCGCTGCTAAGGCCATAGCAAATGACTTTTACGTAGACGATCTCATAACGGGTTCGGATGATCCGAACAGCTTAGCTGAAATGAAAGGCGAGATCGAGAAGTTGTTGAGGAGTTATGGTTTTTCGTTACACAAATGGTTCTCTAACCACCATAAGATTATGACTCTTCGCGCCCAAGTAACCCGTGACTTCAGCAAGGGTCAAAACGTGCGTACCTTGGGCATACAGTGGAATGTTGAGGGGGATAACTTTTTGTACACCGTTAGGGGTGATGACAATCTAACCGTTCTCAACAAGAGAAGCGTGTTGTCAATCATTGCCGGGATCTATGATCCACTAGGTGTAATTGCTCCCATCACATTTTGCTGCAAGCATTTCGTGCAGCAGTTGTGGTTGGCGGGCACTGATTGGGACGAACCCTTGTCCGGGTCACTAGCCAATCAATGGTCGGAATTATACACCCAATTAGTCTCCGACACTCATTTTGAGATTACGAGGTCGGTTAAGAGTTCGAACAGTTGCCCAGTTAGTTCATTGCAGCTGCACGGATTCGCCGACGCTTCGGTTAAAGGTTACGCGTGTTGCATTTATGTGCGGGCGGTCTATTCGAACGGCGCCATATCATCAAACTTGTTGTGTGCTAAATCTAGGGTCGCTCCGCTGAAACAGATAACGCTTCCTAGACTTGAACTTTGTGCTTGTTTATTGTTGGCTCAATTAACGTCCAAGGTTTTAAATGCCGTCGATTACAATTTTGACGGATTATATCTTTATTCGGATTCGATGATAGCGTTGTACTGGATACATCAGCAATCTTCCCGCTGGAAGGTATTTGTGGCTAACCGTGTCGCAGAAATACAGCGTCTTGTTAGCAGCAGGGGAACTTGGCGTCATGTAGTATCGAATGACAACCCTGCCGACGTTTTATCGCGCGGTTGCCTCCCTCGTAGTCTGCACTGTCATGCTCAATGGTGGCATGGTCCCTCCTGGTTGGCTCGTGATGCGGCCTCATGGCCGGTCAGCGCGTTCGACATTAATACTCCCTGTACCTTTCCCGACATTGAAGAGGAGCGTCACAAGCAGGCTCAAACCTCACTAATTGTCGCGTCCTCAACACATAGTTACATTGAAAACTATTCATCTCTTACGAGGCTTATTCGCGTCTTCGCATACTGCCGTCGATTTCTTCGCAATTCTAGGCTCGCGGTGGTTGATAGAGACACGTCCTTTTTGTCGGCTCAAGAATTGTCTGACACGCTCTTGGTTTTTGTCCGGCAATCTCAGAAGTTGCATTTCGACGTAGAGGTTAGGGAACTTGAGGCACACCGGTGCCTTCCACGCAGTAGTAAAATTCTTGCTCTCAACCCATTCCTGGATAAATCAGGCATTTTAAGAGTGGGTGGACGCTTGCAATTCTCCCCACTTAGCTACGAGACTAAACACCAAATAATTTTACACCCGCACTCTCATCTCACGAGATTAATAATTGAATACGAACACATCCGTTTGTTGCACGCTGGAGTGCAATCAACTCAAGCTTCGCTTAGGCTTAAGTATTGGATCATACACGATAAGTCCTATATCCGCTCAGTGATACATAAGTGTGTCACTTGTTTTCGTTTCCGGGCTAAAGGCGCGAATCAATTACTCGGTCAATTACCCTCTTCTAGGGTCACGCCGTCAAGGTCATTCTCACAGTCGGCCGTGGATTACGCAGGTCCGGTGTTTTTGCGCCATGGCGGGCAGCGCTCTAAGTCCACGACCAAGGCATATATCGCTCTATTTATATGCATGTGTACTAGGGCCATCCATTTAGAATTGGTGTCGGATCTTACTTCCAACGCCTTTATAGCGGCTTTAAAAAGGTTCATATCGCGCAGAGGTATTCCCGCGCAAATATTTTCGGATAATGGCACGAATTTTCGTCGTGCCAACCACACGTTGCATGATTGGTACAAATTTTTAACCTCCAAGGAAGTTGAACAATCTTCTCTGGAGTTTTGCGGTCTCCACGGCATCAAATGGTCCTTTATCCCCCCTTCAGCCCCTCATTTCGGTGGTTTGTGGGAAAGTGGTGTAAGGAGTGTTAAATTCCATTTACGTCGCGTAATTGGCGGTACGATCTTGAATTTTGAGGAATATTCTACCCTTCTTTCTCAAATTGAGGCTTGCCTTAATTCACGCCCGTTATGCGCCGTGTCCGACGATGCTAGAGACCCTGAACCCTTAACACCCGCTCATTTTTTGGCCGGTGCTCCACTGACGGCACTTCCGGAACCCGACTATACACAAGGCAATAATACTCATTTGGGCAGATGGCTTCTGCTCCAAAAATTTACGCAGACCATCTGGAAACGGTGGTCTAGGGATTATCTGCACCAGCTGCAGCAGCGCAATAAATGGCGCACCCCATTTAAAAATTTGAAGGTCGGACAACTTGTCCTCATTTTGGATGACAATTCCCCCCCTCTAGAATGGAAGCGTGGGGTAATTACCAATGTTTTTCCGGGTCAAGATTCCTTAGTACGCGTCGCAGAAGTACGCACTGCGCTAGGTATCTTACGCCGACCCATCCACAAATTATGCCCCCTTCCGGTGGCAACAAGCTAATCGTATGCGTGCCATACGAGACACACGAGGTGTGTGTGTGTGTGTGTGTGTGTGTGTGTGAGTGTGTGCGTGTCATTACATGGAACACGCCCGGGACATTCCCCGGGGCGAGCATACAAGTCAATTGTATCATAAGCATTGTAACATTGTTAAGTGTCGCTAGCTATTGCAGCAACAGTGACTATGTCTCATATGTACTAGCAATTATTATGAATGTTGTGTATCGTTAATATGTTTGTGTGATTCAAATTTTGAGAACCACAAGTGTCAGTTATAGTGGCAATTATTCTATATATGTATTTTTTATCCACATGTTATGCTTTAAGAGAGATCATGTTCAGTTATGTAAAGGTTCATTTTTATCACGGTTTTTTATTTGTTGTACCTTTTCTAGCACAGAAATTGTTTTGTTTTGACTTAAGCTTTGTGCTAGATTAATGATTTTTGTTTTTTACAAATTTTATGTATAAGTCTTTAAGTATATTATGTTTATTGTGTCTATGCTCTCTGGTTAGTGCGCCAATTATTGTATCGCTTACGACATGTAAGTCTAATTATTATATTGTTCAATTTAACCGTTAATGTACAAAATCGTCCCGATTTTGGCGGGCAGTATGTTTAAACTTTGTACTGTTTTGTCAGTTGTAAGCAGCCTACTAACATTGCACGGCACGCGCGGATGACGTCACGCTTTTATCAAACCTTGCAATCGGCCAGCCTAGCCGACTGCAAGCCAGTATTAGTTTAGTATATAACACGACTCCGAGCGCAACTCTCGTTAAACACTTCTCTCACAGCCGCGGCTTTTGGCTATTATTCAGCATACATTTATAACATTCAACTTTAATCGTCTACCTGCGTCCATCTACCATGGACCACGATTTCATTCAAAGTTGATTTCGGGCATTATCGCCTCAAAACGCATCCGCACGTGCCGATCGTAACTAACAAACCAAATTATTCAATAAACGCATGTTCAATATCTCAAATACAGTCCACTTCTTTCTAACAAACAATCCAGCCTTCCTTATTAGCGTCTTTGGAACAACTCGCGATTCTTCAAGAGCTTCCAAACCGCAACGAAGGTAGTTTGTTGGTTAGGTGATTT
This sequence comes from Magicicada septendecula, assembly GCA_034769895.1. Classification (NCBI taxonomy): domain Eukaryota; kingdom Metazoa; phylum Arthropoda; class Insecta; order Hemiptera; family Cicadidae; genus Magicicada; species Magicicada septendecula. The sequence goes on along the minus strand of CM068370.1, from coordinate 286,895,967 downwards.
GTTGGTTGGTGTGATTTGTTTCAGTTTTGTTATCACCGCCTGCAGTGGATAGTGGGCAGTAACGATTGGGGACTTTAATGTGAGGGGAATTTGAAGTACTCCTATCACTGCTGTTTCTTTTCCTTTTGCATTTTCTCATTTCCTGCCATGAGTGTTTGTTTATTAACTCATCTCTGTTTGTGTCATAAGCTGATTCCGTATCACAAGCTGATAAAAGACATAATAGATTTCGCCGACAAACTATCTAAACATAACACTAATAATACGAAATGAGCGAGCACTATCCGTGCGGTTCAGCTCCGAGTGCTTTATAAACAGCTTACGTCTGCTGAAAATATTGTTTCATTAAAGTTCAGAAATAATATCTACTTATTAACGTAGAGCCAGTTAGAAGAAAACAATAAATATGCAATACGAAATAACAGATATGATAAAATAGTCCGGTGTAAACTTTGTTGTAGGGACATTATACACCTTTCAGTCTCTTTTGGCCTTCGCCAGAATTTACTGAGAGAATAAATAATTCAAGTGTTGATAATTAAACCACACCTAATGCGAATACAATTTATTTCTAGTAAATTATTTTTAATTTTAGAATGTTTGTTATCTTTTTTGGAAAAACGGACTGTTATCAACTAATAAATTAATTTGAATTTTTTTGGATAAATTAGAGAATTATTTGTACGTGCCCGAGCGTGCATGTGTGTTTGTGTACGTGTGATCCCGTTTGGGCGCAAGTTTGTGTTTATACGTACGGCGGAGACAATCCTGTAACACTAAATATATATCATGGAAAGTTTCCTGATTACAATAGTCTTAATATAAAATCAGGCCAATCATCAATAAGGTAGATTAGAGCACAAATCAGTGTATGTCTCCTAACGTTCTGGCTGTATGAACATAAAATAAGTTACAAAGGAAAAATCACTTCTATCAGCTTGAAATCAGTTATCAATCAACTTCACAGTCGACTTATAATCAAAAGTAAAAAATGTCTTCAATAAACACGTCGGTCACTTATGGTACGTTTCTCGCTGTGGCATAAAACGGAGTGGTACCAGTTATGCTGGGTGTAACTGCCTTTTCCCGTTGCTCTTCTTCGTACGGTTACGACGTCGCGTAATTGGAATCCATTTAGTCTTTAGTTGGCGCCCAGTTAACGAGTCAACCGTTTTTCACGCGATAATAAAATGAAGGGGCAACACTTATGAACAGCGTTTGTACACCATGCTTATAGATTAATGGAGAGCGTGAACATGTGGCTAAAATTTGTTTTTGTTAACGATACATGTAGGCTAACCGCAGGTATCATACGGATCGTTATGTTGCATAGTGGAAGCAGAATAACTGTCATCAAATGAAGTAATTTATTACAATTTTAATTACAGTTAAAAATAAACAAAAGTGCTCTTATACAATTGTTTAAGTTAAAACGTATGCAACAGAACAATGAATATCACTTTATTACAGTTTTGCCATTAGTAACATAATAATTACTACACCGTAAGCCGCAATAATAATCACTGTAAACAGCACTATATATGCCGCAAGCTTGTCCAGCTGGAGTTGGTCGGCCGCTGGCGCTTACGTTTATACCCAGCTAAGTTTTAAGAATAAATTATGCAGTTACAGGAAGCAGAAACTATTTGGAAACTATGTCATGTCCGATATTGTAAAATGCCGGTAGAATAATCGACAGAGGTCTGGAAGCAGTCTCGAGCGCTGCCGTGTGTGAGATGCCACGTAGGCACTTTTGTTATTTGTTGTATCAACATAACACTACCCCCTCGTTAAGCCTGTTCGTCCAGAAGTGGCAGCTGCCTCTGTAGTAATGATTTGCGAGGCGGTCTATGTGGACGATCTTGAATTTTCGCTGGCTTTCTTTTTGTATCCGATAAGCAACACCATTGATTATTTTTCCCACGGTGTAAGGAAACATGTCCAACATTATACTGTCTTAAACTATTTAAATAAGCATAAACAGTCGGTAGTTTTACATCTATCCTTAAAATCTGACAATTGTTTGAGATTAGACTATTCTCAAAGTGTAAGTGCCTTCCTAACCTGACGTTTTGGGAAGCGAACCACACGTCGGGATTTTGTGTTGTACAACCAAACCTGGCCTTCTTCGAAACCCACGTTATTGCTGCGATTTTCATACCGCGTTTTCATTTTGTCACTGGCTATCTTCAGCCGTCCTCTTACAAATGATTAATTTTTCGCATTTGGTTGTCTAACTGCGAAGAATAATTCTGCGGCTCTTTGAGCCTACACTCGGATGATCCAAACATCAGTAAGACTAATCTCTTCCGGTTGTATCGTATACTGATGACCTATACAATATTAGAACTAATAATATACTCTGGCTCTAGTCTATTCGGTTCTCGTCAACATCTTTTGATAGATGCTGCTCACGTGTTCTGTTGAACCTCTGAACATTTCCGTCCAACTGAGGTTGCGAGGTTGCAGAGGCGTTGTTCCGAACTTTCAAATACCGAAAAGGCGACATAACTCTTTAACTCCCGACTCTTATTTCTCCCTTGATGGATATGGATTTCCATAGAGACTCCATAACGGCAACAGAAGTTGTGAACTAACGCCTTTACCACAGGTAACCTCTTGATTTGGAAATGCATAAGATTCCACTCGCTTAGTAAAATACAGTCACCTATAATCTTGGCATACCGGTTTTCATCGTCTGTAACTGGGATAGATCTACCAATTGTCTCAAATGGAAGTCCAACATTATACTGTCTTAAACGATTTAAATGAACATAAACACTCGGTTATTTAACATTTATTCTTAAAGTCTGACAATTGTTTGAGATTAAACTATTCTCATAGTATTGGTAAAAACAACCAAATACATGGAATGTGTTAGAATGTAAACATGTGTTAAGGGTGTGTATCGAAGAGGGGAGAGGGATGGAGGGGGATTATGGGGTGGAGAGTTAAGCCGGGGAAGGTCAAGTGACTGTCAAATCCAGGTATAATAGCTATGCAGATTCTAAAATTAACTAAACTAAAATCTGTTCATTTACTAAATTTTGTCAACTTTTAATTGTTTTCTTAATTCCTAAAATTTCCAATAAATACATTTTTTTAATGAAGAACTTTGTGTTAGTGGTTAAAATCACAAGCAGAATTATCACTGTTGCACACCACTATATAAAAATTATTCCTATTAGCGCTTTCAAGCTTCACAGCTTTCATCGTCAGATCGGAAATGAACAAACAGACATGAAAACAAACCCTTCACCCCACCACACCCCACCATACCTAACCCTGCTCAGACACAACAAGCTATAATTCAAATGTCCCTTCCCCACCCTCTGAGCCCTGTCACCTCCATCTGGAGATTTACATATTTTTCTAGCAAATTCCTTGTGTTTCAGTGTTGTGTGTGTGTGTGTGTGTGCCTTCCTTTCAAACCCAACCGTCTTTAAACCTAACCGGCCCACAAGTGTGAATGAGAAAGACGGTTAGGTATAAAAGGCAGGCACACACACACACACACACACACACACACACACACACAACACTGAAACACAAGGAATTTACTAGAAAAATATGTAACTGTCCAGATGGAGGTGACAGAGCTCAGAGGGTGGGGAAGGGACATTTGAATTATAGCTTGTTGTTTTTGAGCAGGGTGGGGCCGGTTGGGGTGAAGGGTTTGTTTTCATGTCTGTTTGTTCATTTCCGATCTGATGATGACCTGTGAAGCTTGAAAGCGCTAACCGGAATAATTTTTATATAGTGGTGTGCAACAGTTACAATTCTGCTTGTAATACATTTTTTCACCACTTCTATGTCATGCACTAATCTTACGTTTTTTGTGTCTAAAAAGTGGATTGGTTTCAAACAATGCTTTGTAAAACCTGTATTTGCTGTATTACTTAACGTAACTTAGTTATGTTCAAAAATATGATGTTTCAGAGTATGTCCACATGTCCAATATAAATAGATTACATTCTACACAATGTATTGGTAGATTCGATTTTTTTCAGTATGTTTGACTTTTCTTTATTGTTTACAGTAATTGCGATTATTTACCGACACTATGTTAACCACGCTTTTTAGTCGATTATTAATTTTATATTATGTAAACGGAATATAATTTGTTAAATGAATTTTTTAGTACTTTGATCTGGCTCTATAAATCTGATATTTTCTTAAATTAAAGGTTTTATTTTTATTTTGTCATTATCATCATCATCATCATCATCATCATCTTCACAACACGGCTTAGGCAAGATGCTGCCTGTAACTCCGTCCGGCTGTGTTCTTTGAAAGTTGTGAGTAAATTAAATTAATTTCGCTATTATAGGGTACCAGCTATAGATGAGTAAGTCATATGGAGCGGTTACCCCCTTACGGGCCATGATTACCGGTAATTTTTATTCAGGATTGTCTTCCTCTAGCATTTGATGCTCCAACAGCCAACTGCAAGGCAGCAGTAAAATATAATCCTATAACAAGAGGATGCAGTATTACAGCCGACTAAATCCAACTAGATTCCCGCCCCGCCTGCAATACCCAAAGACAAGGCGATCCAGGATCATTTCCCTTACGCCCTAACTTGGTACTGGTGGCCACTGCTGCCCTCTACAGGAATATTTATCGACATTCCGGTCTAGATGCGTACTGTTCTCCAGGATATGGCACTTCACCTTCACCACTCAGTACGATCTTGGTTGGAGAGAGGCTACGGGCTCCTTTGGGACGTAACATCACTTCATCCCATCCTGGGAACTTGTGAGGACCAGTGCCCAGACAACCCAGTACAAAGGTACTACCTCTCCAAATTCTTTCGACCTCATACAAATTCTTTTATCATAATTATTTTCATCTGCGGTTTTTATTGTATCAACTTTTATAATAATATTTCTGTTAGATAAAGGAACTATCAGGAGACGAGTAACCATTGCATGAAAACTGCCATGACATTAGTGACTGTTTCTGTAAGGATGTATAACACTATTTGTAAAAGTAGATTTTCTGTATATTTAAGTTTCTTATCTAAGTTGAGATCCAAAACCTAAAAGTTTTCATGTTCTCTGTTTCAAATGTAAATTGTTCAGTATTAGAGAACGAATTAATATAATTAAATACATGTGAAGCTGTCTATCCGTTCCCGTACAGATACAAAATACATCGTCAACACATCTTAGGCAATGGCGAATGTATATTATGTTGGGATTCTTAGATGCAAACATTTTTCTTTCAAAAACGTCAAAAAGATTTCACTTAATGAAGGTTATAGAGAAGGCCCCATAGGAAAGCAATTTAACTGTTTATTGACTTTATTATTAAACTAAAAGTTATTTTACCCTATTTAATGCAGAGAATAATTTATCTTTTCTTGGATTGTTTAAAATTAAACTATTTAAAATATTGTATCGAGAACCGTATCGAACCGCGTAGAGCAGCCGAGAGCTTCCTTCCATTCGTCCCCCCCCACCACACCAGATAGTAGTACAGGTGTCACCTAAGTCAAGGCCACGTTCAAGTTTGTTCCTGACTCTTCAAGAGACCTCTTGAAATACGCATTAGCGTCAGCATTAAGCGTCAGGACATTGAGGATGGAAGATTTCTAAAAGGTGTGCGCTACCTATAAAAAGCCATAGCAGCTGGTTTGTCAGTTCAGTGAAGTTAAGCGATTTCTTTTAACGCGGATCGAGTGTTTGTAGAAGTACTGCAGCGATGTGTTGTTGTGTTACAATTAGTGCAGAATTCTTTACAGTTGACATTATTATTTCGTGTGGACAAATTTTACTTCAATCGTTGTAAGAGACTATCTTGTTGATTACAAGTGATTAATTGTGATAATTGAAGCTGGTGATTAGTGACTTATTTGGTGTCTTGAATTTTGCTTTCCACTGTTCCATACGACGATCAGTAAGACCATCGTAACAATAGGAAAGCAAGAGTTAGGTAGCAGAACGTCTATATGTATAGATGGAGATAAATTCTTAACATCAAATGAATCAAGTTTTGCATTTAACGGTAAATGTAAATATTTATAGATATCACAGGCCAACACATGTTTTGGTGCCGGGGATTTTTCAGCTGATTTTGCGTGTATTTGATATGCTGAATTTGAATTTGACATTAGTTTTACCCTATGAGCTCTTCTTTGTAAAAAATGACAATAGCGTGATTTACGTTATCCCATTTAAATTAGGCCAAAGGCATAGGTGATAAATTAAAAATGAACAGCCCTATTTTAATTTCTAATTTAATTTATTGACTCGAAAAACCCCATAGTAACATATCATTATCCCTACAGTAGCTAAAATAACAATTAATATTCAAAATAATAAGATAAAAAGACAAGGAAAAGTTAATTTAAACTCCGGAAGCTTCTTTTTTTGGGACATTCTTGAATGAAGTTTGTTTGGACAGTCTCTTTGCAAGTTCCAGCAGTAATCTGCCATCATATGAGTATCCCATCTTCCTTTGTCCATCGTTTTAATATCCTGGTGAAATCTCTCACCTTGTTCTTCACTGGTATCGCCTAATTTTCGGGGAAACGGTCCAAGTGGCTGTGTAAGAAATGAACCTTTATGCTCATGTTACATCCAAGGTCTCTAAAATTGTTGAGTATACTGTTAACTAGTTCTTCAAAGTTTTCAGCTTTGTGGTTGCCCAGAAAGTTTCTGACAACGAAGACAAATGACGTCCATGCTTTTCGCTCTGCCTCATTCATAGAATCTGCGAAATGAGGATCATTTATGAACTGTCTGATTTGAGGGCCATCGAAAATTCCAGCTTTAAGTTTTTCTGTACTTAGCCCAGGCAACGTTTGGCAAATGTATGCAAATCATGGACTATCCTGATCAAGAGCCTTCACAAATTGTTTCATAACCCCAAGCTTTATATACAGTGAAGGCAAGATGATTTTGTTCCGTCCAACTAAGGGTTCATGAATAACATTTCTTTCCCCAACAACTATGTTCTCCCTCGTAGGTAGGCCACTCTCTTCTTACCCAGTGATATTGTTTTGCTCTGCTATCCCAAAGGTACAAGAAGCAAGGATATTTTGTGTAGCCCCCTTGCTGACCAAGGAGAAAGTTTACCATTTTTAAGTCCACACAAATTACCCATTCGTGTTCATGATACCTAACCTTATCCAAGACCAAAGCTATGGTATCGTATTCTTCTTTCATTTTGGTTGAGTGAGCAATTGGTATTGATCCAATTTTGTTGCCATTGTGCAAAAGTACACACTTCAAACTCCGCTTAGAGCTATCAATAAAGTGACGCCAATCATCTGGACAATATTTGGGAAGGCCCATTTTCATTAGGAGCCCTTTGACATCTTGACAAAATACAAGATCGTTTTCTTGAGAAAAAAAGGGTAACAAATCTTTTTCTCTTGTACGGTAGAATGTAATTTTTGGTCCATGATCAAGTAGATTCTTGTCATTCAACCTGGACGCAAGTACTTCAGAAGCTTGTTTTGAGAGGTTGAGATCTCTTATAAGGTCACTTAACTCGCTTTGGTTAAAACATTGAGGAATTGATGATTTTCCCTCATAATCACTATCGTTACCTTGATCTATATCACAACAAGCATCAGAAAGATTAAACTCATCCTCCGAGAGCTCTGGTAGCTGATGAAACGTTGGAATTGGTACTTCATCTGAATGAGGAACAGGCCGTCTTGTAGAGGTTAAATCAGGATATGTCCAATTGCTGCGGTTATTTCGATTGATGCCATTAATATTTACAATACAAAAATAGCACTCATCAATGTGATTTTTGGGTTCTCTTCAAACCATCAGCACACCGAATTTCAGACTACTTCTTTTTCCGTTAGTCCACTGATGTAGGTGTTCAGTAGAAGTTTTACAAACAATGTGTGGAGCCCACAGTTTATCTTGGTCACCAAGCCTAACGCCAAAGTATCCACGGGACGCTCCTTTCACAAAATCAGAAATAGTTTTTCTGTTTTCTTTCAGTGTGTACTCACCACATACGTAGAAAAATACATCAGGATGATTAACACAGCTCCTTCGACTGGAATACATTTCTTTCTTTTCAATAGAGCTACAAAAACAGAACCTAGAGGTTATGTTCGATGCAAACACAAGGTTATTTAAACAAATATGGCGTCTTAATAAAGCCTGCAGTCAGCTGATTGTTGTACACAGAAGAAGAAGGGAAAATAACGAGGAACTAACACATGTATAAACCTTCAATTAACCACAACTCAACAGACTTTATAGTGAAAGTACTTATTAGTAAGTAACGCTGTATCTCAAAAAGTATAGCTGCTACAGAAAAACGGTTTTTATATTTATAATCAGCATGACAAATATAGTTAAAATCACCTATAAAATCTTAGGCACCAAGCAAAAAATTTTTTTGTTACCTGTTATAATTAACATAATATGAATGTAATAGGTGTAGAATTAAAAAAAAAAACATCGTAAAAGGGTTAAATAAATGTAATAAGATCCATTTGAAGGACGCAGCAATAGAATCCTCATCAATTTTCTACCAAACATTTTATACGATTCTATTGGGGGACAAATATAACGTAAAAATTGAATGCTACTCAATTTTACGCAGGTTGTATTTAGAATCATGATTATTAATTGTTTATTAGACTAAGACATGCAAGTAATGTTGAGCTTAAGTACTGTTAGAACCAAGCCTAGCGGTGTTTTTCAAAGAAACACCCCCTTGTCGAGGCGCCGGTCTGACGGGGAACAAACCATACAACAAGTCACGTACGGGGTGAAGAATCATAAAATGTATTGTATTAAAAAAGCAATAAAGTTAAGTGAAATTGAGAGAAAGCTGAGTGTTCAGAGAATACAGTCCGTTAGAATTTAGAGTGAGACGTTAGAGCGAGAGAACCTTAGGTGGCGTCCTCCCGCCCTTAACTGTATAAGTTTGGTACGCGCTGATTTTTGGCAAATGAAAGAAAGCGTCTGTTTTTAAGCGGGTGAAATTAGCTAGTTGGGTTGGAGGAAATCAAATATCGCGGTACTTGAAACCAATGGGAACGCGATTTGTGAATATTGAGTGTGGGTAACGTTTGTGTGTGTATAAAAAACGTAGTTGGGAAAATTGTCGGGAGTCTACGGAGAGCATTACAACTATCAGACTCGTTATCGTGTATTACGATTTCATAACTAGAGTCTACGGAGAGCATTACAACTATCAGACTCGTTATCGCGTATTACGAATTTATAACTAAAACTTGTGAGAATTAGTATGTGTACAATATCGTGTCATGAGTTAATAGACTTAAACCCGGTATTGCAGTGAAAGAAATATATTCTAAGATCAAAGTAATCATTAGAATAAAGATAATATAACTTGGTGATAAACTATCGAACTTCATATTATCGATAATCTAACACGTGAATCCAGAAGTTACGGAACAATGGAGTGTATTCGGTATGAATTACTAATATTGCGAGCACTCAGCTTAATAACATATTTACTAAGGTGTCAAAATAAATAGTAGTATACACTAGTTACATGCTGAATCAGTAAATAGGTGTGAGCAGTGTAGTGAAGGTGAAACCGAAGTAATTAAAGTATTAGTGTCAACGAGTGTCAACAACAGGATCGTCCGAATCGCCGACAAACGCAAATCTCCAGGATCGCAAACTCCGAGGGAATGAATCACCAACAAACGGAATTCAACCAACAAGTAACCCAATTTGAACATTAAACTCATATTAATTCATGTATCTTTTGTAACTTGATTACTATAGGCAATCCAATATGTCTATGAACCTACTTTCCAATGAGAATTGATGAGAAGTATAATTTCAATATTGTAAATCATTAAGATTTTATTTAATTTCTAATATGTTAATGAAGATGTTCATTAAAATTTGGAGTCATTCAAGTTAATTGTGTTAATAATCATTTTTTGATACCCTGAGATAATTTTAAGAGTCGCCATCAAGGCAGAGTGAGAGAGCTTGACAGATGAGATTGAATTACACATATCTTTTTGTAGCTCTAAACTGCGAGGGTGGTATGTGGCGCCCAAAACCGTAGAGCTTATAAAGACCAAATCCTACGCTAGCTAGTATTTGGAACCCATTGCAAGGCTTAATTTGTAAGCTAAGCAGACAATTGAATTGCAAATGTAGTATAAGAAAAGTAGAATAAGCAACGTAGAGAATAAGAATAATTTTGCATGATCACACGAAGCAAAAGTAGACAAACGAAATACATGAAGAACAACACAAACAAAATAAACGACAACATGAATACAGAAACAGAGACAACTCAGAATAGCGAAGGGGAGTTTGATATTAACAACCAGTTAGGGGATCAACATACACTCGCCCAATTAACAGTGTAGGATCAAGAGTCAAGGACGCGGGGACAGGACCACGAAGAAGTAGAAACACCACAAATAACACCAGAGATACAACACGAGGGTAGACCGAGATTTGCACAAAAAACAACAGAAGAAACACATAAAACACCGGATATGTATGCATTACTACAACAATTGGCACAACAGATGTCACAACAATTGTCACAACAAATGATACAGCAAACAGAATTATTACAAAAACAAATGCGTGAACAGAAGTTAGAACAATCACAACAGACGAAACAATTGCAACAACTATCACAACAGATTACACAACAAAACCAGGTCTTAAGAGACGAAATAGCTACACAACTCAGTGAAATCAGAAAGGAAAACAATGAAATTTTGCAACAATTTAAAGTAGACACCAAGACACCAAAACTGATGAAGAGATTATTACTATTAAGGATGAAATTAATGATAAGTTTAGTGATAATGAAAAATTACTGAAGGAAATAGACGATAAGCATATTAGTGACATTAAAATTATAAACAAAACGTAATAGCGACCAATAAACGTTGTGACAAAAGTATTGCTGCTCACAAAATAGGGGAAGATAAATTAAAAGAGTTAGAAAGCAAAATGGATAACCATTCGGGCGAAACGAACCTCAAGTTGCAGCAGTTACAAAGCGACGTTCGGGCGAAGATGGCATTGACAAACGCGTCACCTGTCATCCGAAGCGTTGTCAACGAGCAGATAAAAGAAGCCAAATTTAGTCAAATTTAATGGATCCAGCGATTTCCCGATGGAATTCATCAAGGAACTAACTGAGCTATACCATGAACATTATCACGACATCAACAACATCGCATGGGTATCGAGACATCTGGAAGGAGAGGCTGCAATTTGGTGGCGGTTAGTCAAAGATAGTGTTAACAATTTTCGGGGTTTACAGAAGCCTTTAGTAATAAGTATTGGAATTACGTTATCCAGGAACGGGTGCGAGACCAGTTGGAATTCGGACTGTACCACTCAGAGACCGGGATGTCTACAATCCAGTACTTATAAAGAAAATTGTTGGAGAATAGGCAGTTGATTCCGCCTATCTTAGGTAGACATTTGATAAGGAAATTGGCAAGACATTACCCGCATGAGATTGAAGTAGCTATTATCACTCGTGGGGTAAATACGATTACTGAATTTGAGCAAGTGTTACTGTAATTCAATCTCTTACGAAACGGCAGTAGATCAATGAACCAAAGACCAGCTGACAGCAGGCTTGAAGGGAACCATTGGAAGCATAGCGGAGAAGAGAGAGGGAAAATGACCGAGCGAGACGGAGTTAATGGGGAGCGGACGCAATATACTAGACCGGCTAAATGGAAAAACCAGTTTAAGGCGGAAACTAATAGTGTCCCATCGACAAGTAATGCAGGTAGCAAGGTTGAATCAACGAGGCCAAAAAACTAGAGAAAGCATGTAAATATGTCTTAGATTTAAATGAAAAAAATTATATATGTAAATACAACTTTCTCAGATATTAGGGATGATTTGATAAGTGATGATAATAAATCTGTTAGAATGCGAAGCAATAAATATCCGGAGTTTCAAATAATGTTGAACGGCGTACCGATTAACGCATTGATGGATACTGGTAGACAAATAAATGCGATTTCGGAACGTTGGTTTAACAGTAATAAAAAGGATCTGGGAAAAATACAGATTTTAAAACTATCTAATACCATAATTATTAAAGGAGCCACGGCCGGTAAATCTAAAAGAATTAACGGCAGGTATTGCTAAATGTACAGATTAAAGATTTACATTTTGAAAGTTTTTATATAGTAGTGCCGGACCTGGTGAGAGAATTTATTTTGGGTTTTGACATACTGGTGGAGAGTGGGTGTGTGATAGACCTTAATAATAAACAACTAATAATTAAGGGAAATCCTACCCATGGAGAGACGACCATAGCAGAAATATTACAGGTGGAGCTGGCAGTAGAAGAAGGCATCGTAGAAGTTATCATCCAAAAAAGCCAATAAAATTACGAAGTTTCAAGTAGGTGACAAAGTGTTATTACGAACATACCCAATGTCAGATTTATATAAAAGGGTAATTGGAAATTTTGTATTATTTTCGAAGGTCCATATAAAGTCAGTAAGGAAGTCGGAGTGGCGACATACCAACTGGAAGACATCCAACAACCCGGAAAGATTCGAGGAAAGTTTAATATCAGACAGCTCAAACCATATTATGAAATTTGACACACATTACATAGAGACGAAAGGTTTTAAAAAACAAAAGAATAAATAAACAGATTGTAAGAACACAACTTTTACAAATGTGTTTGTAATAATTTATAAGTAAATTTTAATAAGACTGAATTTATAAAATGTCGAGAGGATAAGTAATTAACATTGTATTGTATGTATAGGATAAGCTTTCAAATAGATTATGTGTATAAGAAATTAGGTAATATTAAGGTAAAATAGTTGTTTGTAACTAGGTCATGAATAGCGGGACATGGGACCCAAAGCTGTATGTAGCTTTTGACAAGCAGGCAGCACAAAACCAGTTGAGTGTTCTCTTTGTAAACAAACTGTAGGCCTAATGACAATGGAAACAGCTGTTGGATGTAAGGGGTAGAGAATGGAGTAATAAAAGAAATTACTAAATGTACCGTAGTATAGGTAATTAAAATTCACTTGTAGATTTATAATTAACCAATTGTAGAGAGCTTTTATTGTATACTTTGGGTTAAAGATAATATATTTAGGGAATAATTCATTAAGTTTTACAGATTTTGTATGTAGATGCAGTTACATACGAAACAAATAGACGAATGGGGAAGTTAGGTTTAGTACGTTTGGTAAACTGTACAAAACAGGAGCTTATGGATTCATTACAGTTCACACGAAACGTTTCGTTCTCATGAATATACAAAACTATTTTCAATAAGCAATTTTATCTGATTTTGAAACTTTTTAGTTTCTATTTAATATCTAGAAATTGTCATTCCTATACAGCGATTTCGTCTTTTTAATATATTCACTAAAACTTAATATTCAATACAAACTGTATTGCCTTTATCGGTTTTGCAAACAACAAACTGGTTGAAGTAATTTTTTTGTCTTAATACGTTAACGTTGTAGTTATTTGAATATTTTAAAGTAATCTTAAGTAATTACTTTTTGATGTAATATTTGCATAAGAAACTAATTCATTATTCCTTATGTCAAGGTTGTCTAAATTACAAACTACTATTTCTGTATTTATGCATACATGTCTTTTTTTGTACATTATGTTTGCACACTATTTCAAAACTCCATTTAATAGATTTAGTTCCTTCTGGGTAAAATTAGTATTTGAATAATTTTTGCACATGTTTATAAAGTTTGATTACTGGTGATGCCGCACTTACACCCTTACTAACGTTGTGATTAGCTTTTGTAATATTGTTTTTGTACTAAATATTGTTTATGGGCATAATAACCTACATGCTCTCTGATTAAATTTTCAGTAGAGTCAAAATAATACTGTCTCATTTATCCCATACTTCTGGTTAGCGGCCCCTTGCTTGTAGCACATATTTCACAAGTCCGACACCGTTTCCCTATATTGTGCAGAAGATGAAGCCAGTAGAATCGTTTTCATATTTTATCAATTGTTTTGTTGCTACCAAGATGACCTTCAGATGCTCCATCATGCCTTAAATTCAAAACAAGAGCCATTTTATTTCTGAGGAACTATCATCTGCATGATCACTTCTGCACTTTCCAAGACCTTTTAAGCAATCCGTTTTTTAAGGCTGTAGATTTTCATTGTACCCAATGGTCTTTCAGCACTTCGGAGCAATGGCAGTCATTATGCCAGTCATGGCGATGGCAGCAATCTGTTCTTGTCGGAAATCTTGTGTCGTCCAAACGTCTGCCTACATATCTATAGTAATGCTTTGAACGTTATAACTTCCTTTCTGCGGAAATGTCGGGAATCTTCCTATAACGGTTTTCGAGATAAGCCATTTGCATAGTAATGCAGACGCCTCCGCTGATGTTGTTACTTGACTTTGTAATATTGCAAACGTCCAAGCCACCTTCAATTGCCCTTTCGAATTTTTAAAACCTCAAGAGCTCTACAAGCACAGGACAGTCTTTATCTTAGTAAACACTCTATCCCATAAAGATATCTATGCAAGTGTTTCAAGTCCGGACGATAGCCAGCAACTCTCTGCTTGAAACACAATAGTTTCTCTCTTTTTTAAAAACCCCTTGCTGTAATGCTCTATTACTCGTCCTTCACCATTTTGCACTTTAGACAAAACTGCTCCTAGACCAGTATTGCTAGCGTCTGTGTCCTTCAGAATCTAGGAAAGCAAAAATTTCTTCCGAGAGAAATGCAAATTTAAAAATTCTGAAGGCTTGATCACACTCTCTTGACGACTGAAATATTCATTTATTTTCCGTTAATTCATGTAGTGGTTTAGCAGTAGTAGCGAATTCTTTTATAAGACGTCTGTAATATGAGCATAACCCCAGGAAACTCCGAACATCGTGTTTTGTTTTCGGAACAGGTCAGTTTCTTACGCTGTGTTTATTATTTGGTTCCCCAATAACACCAGGTGCCGAGACAAAATGGCCGAAATATTGTATTTCTTCTTAATTAGAGAAGACTTTTTCAGGCTCAGCTTCAGTTTTCCAACGAGAATTCTGGTTAGAACCTCCTTAAGAAATATTAAATTTTCTTTGAAAGTTTTCCCGATAAGTAATGAAAGTAAGTTTAGTAAAGAGTAAAGTAAGATAACATCGTCTAAGTAAAGAATGCAAGTTTTCATGTCATGGAGGACTTTATCCATTAGTACTTTAAACGTTGCTGATAATAAATCTAAATTGAAAGAGTCCACTTGTGGTCGACAAAGTTGTCTTGTCATTGAGACACCGCGTATTTCTTCCAAGTCACTACGTAGGGGGGCCGTTTCTGGAGTTGTATGCTCTTGCAATTGCTTTTGCTCCTGTATCCTGCTTTTGTCTTCTGTTTCCTGCTTACCTTTCTCATCCTATAGTCTTCTTCTTAGCCTGATTCGTCTCGTTGTTTCTCATCCTGTTGTTTTTCTGCTTCTTCTGCTCTCCGCTTACGATAATCTGTGTTTGCAGTAGCAGCGCTTGGAAATCTTTCATTTTCCGACTAGTACCTATGTTTGAAAATGAATTGCCACATATACTACTCTTCTACGAACTGTCCTCCGTCTCTACTGTTAAAGACTCTATTCCCCATTCTGGCACCAATGTAACGATGGTAGCACGGGTCTTCGTGTTGTACAGAGGAAACAGGATAACTGACACTCGACAAAGTCACTAATTATAAATTTAATTATCGTTAGATATAAACAGAAACACTCTTATACTATTCTTCATGTTAAAATGTGTAAAATACACAACAATAATTGTCACCATAGTACAGTTTTGACCTAAGACACACAATAATCACTAAGACTCAAGTCACAATAACCATCACTCCGAATCACACTGTAATATCGATGGTCCAGAGCTGAATTTGGCTAGCCGCTGACACTTGTATTTATACCTCTCTGAGTTTAGAGAATAAATTACGTAGTTATAGGAACTGAAATACTCTGGAAACTATGGCAACGACCGACCTTTGAAATACCGGTAGAATAATACCGGTCTGCAATAGTGTCGAGTGAAGTGTCGCGTAGGCATTCCGTTATGTAGCCTATAATCTGAACTTAGTACTATGTAATGCAAGGTTGAAAATGCATTGAAACTAGCATGGAAAACAATATCATTCCTAAAAACCTGAAGAATTTGATCAATATTTATAATTTTACATTTATCTGGGAATACATAGTTATACACAGGTCGACTAATTGCATAAATTACAGTGACTACTGTAAAACTGTATAGATATAAATGTATAATTGTACATGAATATATTATTTGTATTTTCCTATATATACTGAAGATCAAAGTTTGAAACTTTTGTGACATTGTAAATGTATAACAAATATTTAAATGTATTCTTGTAAAAACAAGTATAATTTATTTCTTATTACAAAGTATTATATATAAGTACACCAAATTTTGTACGTAAGTTGTAAATATCGTACTGTAGGTTGGTGATTAAATTCACTCACTCACGCACACAAAACAATGGAGCGGTCTAAAATAAATTTTAAAAATGTATAACTTCTAAAAA
The DNA here is from genome assembly GCA_034769895.1 of Magicicada septendecula. Classification (NCBI taxonomy): domain Eukaryota; kingdom Metazoa; phylum Arthropoda; class Insecta; order Hemiptera; family Cicadidae; genus Magicicada; species Magicicada septendecula. The sequence goes on along the minus strand of CM068370.1, from coordinate 286,879,447 downwards.
TAACTGTAATATAAATTACACAGGCGGATATGAAAAGTATTAAGTCATAGTTGATAACTGAAAGTACAGAAAATAGCCAGCAGCTACCACGACCGGATTACGTGTCTGCATTGCATTGATACTAATGCGCAGCGCACAAGGGTATGAAATAAAGTAACAATATAACTGGAAGTAACACCTTATATTTATTTCTAACATTATCAATTTGAGTGCCCATTTTTAATACATATAATTGCACAAATATATAATTATTAAATCATTATTGAAAGGTATTTTGCAAGTTGAGCCGTCTTTTCCCATCCTTAGAAAGTTGTCTTTTGAAATACTTGTATCCTCATCGTTTTCTGTCAATAGTAAGTGGCGGAGGAATAGAAGTCATATCCCTCTGAAACAGTAACAGTGACTTACTGTATTATGAATAGGCCTACCTGTGTTATACAGTGTTCTCAAAAGTTGGTGCAAAACGTTAGAAAACGATTCTACTGATTAAACTGAAGGAAAAATGTAAAATATGGCTACGTGACATTTCATACCACACACGTTGATTACGCTCGAGATTTTTCTAGACGTTTGTCGATTATTCTACCGGCATTCGGACTGTGCAGTGTGTAAAGGCGGAACATTGACACAGTCTCTAGTAAGTTCCAGACCGGTTGTAACTACGCAGTGTTTCTCGACGCGTCATCCGGAAAGTGTCAGATTTTTCTCGAATCTATAAAATAGGCTATAAATTAGCATCCATTGACCAGGCAACTTCAGTTTTGAGACCTGACGATATGACGGAGAGCGTTATGTAGTTATTGCTCTTGCGATTTGCGGTTTAGTCGAAAGTGATTATTCGACAATAATCAATGTTACATTGGTATAAGGATAATAATACAATGTTCATACGACATTAATACTTCAGTTTAATGAGTCGAATCATTTTCCGAAGTACGGCACAATCTTCTGGAAACGTTCTGTGTACACACGTTAACACTGTACATAGACACTGCGACATCAGATAATCAAGGTTCAGTACGGCAATGCTTTTCACCGTACATAAAATGGATCACCAGTCAACTGTACGCAATGGACCAGATGCCTTAACTTCAGGTGTTAGCAAAGTACTAACTACCTTGTATCCGTCAGTGACTTCGTTCTAGTGTTTTTTATATATTTTAAAATAACGTTTTTTATATATTTTATATATTTTTATATATTTTTTATATTTTATATATATAAAAAACGCTAGAACAAAGTCACTGACGGATACAAAGTAATTAAATTATTGTGAAAAAGTGACTTGGGTACTATATAAAAACAAAATAAAAAGTACTAACGTTAGAATCAAAACAGTTTTGTTGCTGTAAACAGAATGCAAGTAAAGAGGTGACTACATACAGTCACGAATTTCGTACTTCTAATGTAAGAAAATTCTCACGGGAAAGTCACTTAACATTTCACATGGTTGTTCAATAATCATGTTAGAAGTAATTCCGCTTAATGGTCGGTCTTGCTTCATGGCGAGCTGTTCACCGTAAATCTTTCAAAGGAGACAATAACTTAAGGAGACACGATAAAGGGTAATTTATTTTTTGGTTACCCAGTTCGTGTTAGCCCAATCTTTATGTAGGCATATGCACTCACGTAGCTGGGGGCTCCCACAGTTTCAGTTGAAACTGAAATAGTAATCACTTTCTGTTCTTGAAAATTATTTTCACGAAGCAGGATAACGTTACCAAATAACAGGATAAAATTTGTTTCAAAATATGTATAATCGATACCTGGAATCGAAACTATACTGACATCGATTTCTTATGTGGTGTGTAAAGTATGGTACTATATCACAATTTTCAGAGCGCAGTTTTGCATATATTCAGGAAGTTTTTCAAATTCATTTTAAAATGTGAAAAAACTTTAGACTGTTAAAGACGAACATTTTCAGAGAAAATCAATATGTTTGAGTATTTTCTAATGACCCCTAATCTTATTGAGGGAAATTCTTGTATATTGTATGTTCAACCTACTTCAATAAAGAGACCGAAATTAACACAATTGCATAATGGTAAGGGCCCATCTGCACTTAGGCGGCACGGCTTAAGTCAGTCTAATTGAAATGGGAATCTAATTTTATTATGCTGTGGCTTTAACTTAATATTACGTTTACTGACGTTTTAATGTGTGACATGTAAAATGCAAAAAAATTATCAGTCTTGAACTTCAAATATAATATCAAAAACGACATCGAGTTAGAACTTAATAAAATGGTATATGTGGTACAGAGTATATGTAGTGACCATGTATGATAAAAAACATTTCAAGAAACACTAAATGCGCTATCCAGAAATACTTAGTGAGCCAATGTTGATATGTGGCTTAGAACAAAAAGTAATGAAATGTTTTAGCGGTCTTTGAGTATAACTTGTTAAAACACAATTACAATGGAGGTGGTAGAGAGTGATGCGGCAAAATCGTAGACCTACCATCTCCACGGACGCCTTGCCATTGTAATATTTATTGAAATAAATACAGTCAGATTGATTGGACACATAGAAAAATAAAAGTATATTATTTTTTCGGATCAGCCGAAAAAGCAAATATTTTATTAGACGCTCATTTGCATATACCTGAAGGGTAGACTAAAGGATAGAATGACCGAGAAAGTTAATGTTTGAAATTTGAAGGCTATACACTTTAGCATGTTCAGTTGAGACTATCGCGAAGATAGGGCAATGTCCCTCGTAAGGAGTTACGAGAGCTTCGCTCCGCGCTCAAATTGTTTCTCTTCTGCTCTCACTAAGAAGAAACGGTTAAATAAAACACCACTTTAGAGCGAATATGTATTGTTTTAAAAAATGTAATTGTTTTCATTTATATTTAAGAATATGTTTAAATTAATTAACAGCTATACTGTTCGGGGTCTTTGTTAAAATACAAAATTGTAAAATTAACGATACACTACAGTTCTGTCCTTAAAGAAATACATATGGCAACATTGTTTTAACATTACACGTGATGTTGCCACTTTAAGCAATAAAATGCAGTCGTGCCTATTTCGGTCGACGTAAAGAGTACTGTGTGCCCCATACATTTTATAAAATCGCTATACTAAGACGAGAATGGTGCAGACGTAATTCTAAATAAGATACATTTTTTATAGGCTATTGGGAACCATATATAATAATATAACATTAAATTTAACAATAATTTTTTTTTAACCTCATTTGTAAAATCTTATATCAGGGCTTCTCTCCCTTACATTCAGGGTATTATTTTATACACTCTACGGGACTTAATATTGTAACGACTAGCGAGTGAAAACGTAGATAGGAGCGAAAGTCGGATAACCATTTGAGTAGTACAGTACTAAAGAGTACTTGCAGTCGGCTCGGAACGTAAGACCAAATAAAACAACACACACACACACACACACACACACACACACATACACACAAACAATGAGAGAGAGAGTGAGAGAGAGAAATCTCTATAAACAATTCACCTAATAAAATAAAATTCAGATTAAAACAAAAATCTTGGTTAGATTAAAACTCCAATATTCTAAATCAAATAAGAAATTAAATTACAAGACCTCGTACTTACAGCTGAACATAATCAAGTGGAAATTAAAAAACTCAATATTCTTAACAAAATTTCGTAAATCCAAGTAAGTATAAAAAGCTACCATAATGTAATTTGGATGCATTGAAATCCTTAATGTACCGAATGCTTAAAATCTTCTTAACTTTTACAAAGTTAAGTCTCTTTCTGTGACAAAGAAAGAGACAACCAACAAGTACAGTCAGACTAATAATAATAGACAATGGATACAATATAAAAACATATAGAAAATAAAATAAACCATAGAGTTATTAAACAAATACCTGATAAACCTTTATCTAACAATTTAGTTATTGATGACAATATAAAATGAACAGCCTTTACTTATTACAGCCTTTAAAAAGTAAGTTAAATATTTAAAGGTACAAACTGTAAAATATCTTATGAATCATGTAGTATACTTCTTAACAAAATGGAAACTAAAACTAAACCCAATGTTTACAATAAAACTGTAGTAGGCTATAATAAGGAAACCGTACTCGATAGATTCTTTCACCATCCTGATGAATTTTTAAAAGCGAATATCAACAAGTCTAATTGAGACAAACACTGTCTTAATAACACACTTCAATTTCCAGACATGCAAAGAAGTGAATTACCAAAGAACATACAAAAAGTCAGAAAATAAAATATTTGGAAAATCTCAATTTATACAAACACAATAATTATAATATCTGTTTTCTAATTAAAGAAAAAATTCAGATAAACACAAAACAAAGTGACTTGTTAAAAATTACATATTTATTAAAATAAATTACTGAAAGAACAATGATGTTTTTCTTCACATAATATTAGAAAAAAAATTAAAAGCTTGGTTATAACATTCCCTGTAATAATAGTTATTAAAGACAAGAAAGATTCAATTTGCTCTATAATTCATTGCGCAACGTAAATCGATTCTATACATTTAAATCGAAATACAATCGACAAGGCGTTAATATATATTGCAACCTTTGATGTTACAGATGAAATGTGTCAATCGTACGTCAGGGGTGTTTTATATACAGTATATACATAAAATTGGGAATTTATATAATATATTATATTTAATTTTTATAATGAATTTACCTCAAGATATTTTTGCCTTATTAGGAACGTGTTTCGGGTACCATTGTGTACCCATCCTCAGCCTTCCGGATTTTGTGTCTGGTGAAGTACATATGTGTTGGTTGGTTGTTATTGTTGGCTTCTTGTTGGCTTCTGGTACTTTAAATTGGTATTATTGTGTGTGATTGTGGTGTATGTATTAGTATTTTGTGTATTTACGATGTTGAAAATACTAAAGTACCTATACTAAAGTAATACGATGTGTGAGTATACACACATATACTCACCAGGCACAAAATCCGGAAGGCTGAGGATGGGTACACAATGGTACCCGAAACATGTTCCTAATAAGGAAAAAAATATCTTGAGGTAAATTCATTATAAAAATTAAATATAATATATACATCAATAAACGGACTGTAGCAAAAAGTGTTTGAATATATAATATATGTTAACTTATTATTTCTTAGTGTTATATATAAGTTACAAAACATAGAAATGCTGCAAGAAATACATATACATACAGCATGTATATATACCGTGAGTACATGCAGTCAAAACTTATCAGTCGTTGTTTTATTAAAAGGAAAATGAATTTTTATACAAACATACTTTGTCCACATTTATTCCAAAAGTGATGAATATTTTGAAATATTTATATTTTGTCGTATTTACAAAATACGTGTTTTCTATATAAAATGTAGGAAAAGTGGTCATAGATACCGACTTATTCAAGAGCAACTGTCTCCTCTGTTGAGAATCATTTCCCACAATTTAGCCCAAATTATATAAAAAAGTTGGCACCTCAATCACAGCTTTACAGATGTCAGAAAACATGTGAATCTCCTGAGTGTACTTAACTGGAAATAAATTAACGTACCCCGTATTTATACTTATATTGCATGTAAATGTATTCAGTCGTGTTAACAATTGTTTGTGCTTATTTAACTTTAATAAATTTTCAAGACAAATAATTGTTGATTTAAGCATAATCTTCCCAGCAAAAAGTTTTGATTTTTGTATTTAACCTTCATGTAGGTATCTTTGCCCAACCTGAATTGACAAAGGGTATCATGCAATGAATCTACACATGCAGAGGTCATACGATACAAAATTATCGTAAAAATTATACAGGCGTTCAACTCTGCAAAAATTACGTTTGGAGATAAAGAATCTACCGGCAGATTATTTTATTACTTTACGTGTTTGAATACGCAGGATAAAATATTACTGTCATTTATGTGACTGGTGTGAATCCATAAGACACGTGTACGTACAACAATGTGAGTGTAATACAGTTATGATACTGAAGGTTTGTCATTGTCGTTGGCATAATAAAAAAGTATTGTTTTCTTCTACGGAAAATGTTATAGAGTGAATAGCCTAAAGAGTATATGGGTAACCTTATCATTTGCTACATTTTTCTCATACAAACGATGATTTTCAGACCATAGGGTGTCGGTCTAGGCAAAAGTACAGTACACAATACATACAACTGAAAAATTAAATGATATGGAACACAACACAATAAATAAGGAACAAAAATAAATAAAGCATAAAATATTGTAAAGAAGTATTCAGCCAACAAAAGAAGTATTCAGCAATATTGTAAAGAGAATTAATGGCTCTTATGTGGTAATTAATAGACAATAGAATGGCACACATGTGCATATCATTTTATTATTGAATGTTGTTCTTTGTCAGCCTTATCATGTAACACGTGACGCATGGGTTACAAAGAATCTAATTAGCCAAACAATCTGATTAGCATCAGAACTTTACAATCGGAAATGCAACATTCAATGGAAACAAATTAGTTTAAAAATGCGACTTTATTGCCGCTTTTATACTGGCAAAAGTTTTTAACTGCAGTTGAATAGGAAACGCTTGATTGCGCATGAAATATACTTTTACAAGACATAATTTGTTAAAGACCTGTTTTGTATTATTTTGTTAACAATACGGTTTTATGCAGCCACGAGCACAATTAAACTCTTCCCTATTCTCCATTACATGCTTACACAATATCTGCCTTTCCATGAATTCTTTTTTTTCCTCCGTACTAATAATGACAGTAATATGTCTCAATAATTCAGCAGATCCTAGCACTGTTTTAATAAAAGTTTGTAATCAGAATTAAGAAACGCTGGTTCTTTTATAGTCAACAAGCTCATACTTATTTCCTTTTACTTCCATGTTCCTTAAGGAAATGGAAGTATGGTGATGGCAAAAAAAATCCTGTTCGAGATTATTGCAGATTCTAATTGTAATACACTAAAAATATGAAAAAAAGTCATTTTTCGAAAAGTGTGTGTGTCTGTAATTTTTCTTTGGCAAACGATAACACCCGCAAATTTAAACAAAATCAAATAATGTTTTGCATACAGCCCTGAATTGTAGAGTTCTCAAGACCTGTTATTTTTGGTGAAGATCGGTTAAGGGAATAGGGTAGTTTACCAGCAAAATTTTATGTTTTAACAAGGGTATTTTCTAAGGCAAACGATAAGAGCCGCAAATACAAACAGAATCAAATAATGATTTGCATACAGCCCTGAATTGTAGAGTTCTCAAGATCTGTTGGTTTTGGTAAAGATCGGTTAAGGGAAAGGGGTAGTTTACCAGCAACGTTTTTTTATCAAGGGTAATTTTTTTCTATGGCAAACGATAACAGCCGCAAATTTAAACATAATCAAAAAATGTTTTTCATACAGCCCTGTTTTGTAGAGTACTCAAGACCTATTGGTGTTGGTGAAGATCGGTTAATGGAAAGGGGTAGTTCACCAGCAACATTTTATGTTTAACAAGGGTAATTTTTTATATGACGAACGATAACTGCCGTAAATTCAAACAGAATCAACTACGTTTTTGCATAACTTTTTGAATTAAAGAGGACTCAAGGTCTGTTGATTTTGTTGACGATCGGTTAAGGGAAAGGGATAGTTTACCAGCAACATTTCATGTTTTAAGAAGGGTAATTTTTTTTGAAGAAAGATAACTGCCGTAAATTCAATGAGAATCAAATAATTTTTTGCATACGTTCCTGAATTGTAGATACCTCAAGGCATGTTGATTTTGTAGAAGATCGGTTAAGAGAAAGGGGTAGTTTACCAGCAACATTTTATGTTTTAAGAAGGGTAATTTTTTTTGAAGAAAGATAACTGCCGTAAATTCAAAGAGAATCAAATAATTTTTTGAATGCGTTCTTCAAGGCCTGTTGATTTTATTGAAGATCGGTTAAGGAAAAGGGGTAGTTTACCTGCAACATTTTATGTTATAACAAGAGAAATGTTTCCATGACGAACGATAACTGCGGCACATTCAAACAGAATCAAATAATGTTTTGCATACAGCCCTGATTTGTAGAGAACTCAAGGTCTTTTGATTTTGGTGAAGATCGGTTGAGGGGAAGGGGTAGTTTACCAGCAACATTTTATGTTGTAACAAGAGAAATGTTTTCATGACGAATGATAACTGCCGCACATTCAAACAGAATCAAATATTTTTTTTCATGCATCACTGCATTTTAGAGGACTGAAGGTCTATTGATTTTGGTGACGATCGGTTTAGAGAAAGGGTAGTTTACCTGCAACATTTGATGTTTTAACAAGAGTAAAGTACTTAATTTTGATAAATAAAGTATCCTGATAAGAAGCTCATAATAATCCACTGTAGAAACGTAGATGAAATGTCTATAAATGAAGAGGTTAGGTGAACGAGGTGGGGGTAATTTTCTATTAATGAAAATTATAGTTGAAGGGGGAGGGGAGAATTTTTTATATGTGTACTAAGTTATCGGCAACAAAGAAGTAGTTCTTTGTTAAAATTCCTTCCCGGGCTGTTTAGCCGTAGTCCAATGTTTTCTGCAAAACCAGGCTTTTCGGCAGTGGCATCGACTGCCATCATCAGTGATAATCGAGTGCGATAACGTGAGGTGGTATATGTTAGTGACCACAGTACTGTGGTTAAGGCTGAAGCAATAAGTAGAAAGAAGTAGTTTCTATGGAAATATTTCATTTCGCATATGATTTTAAATATAAATGTTAGAACATGGAAGTCATATGTGGTTCTCCATACCGATAATTTTAAAAGTCGGCAGCTTTATTTTACTGAAGTGGCATATTATGTTATTATTGAAATGAAATGTTAGGTCCACTGAGAAATCCTCGTGTTACGGAATTTTGAGAAACACGTTCTAAAGAATGTAAACCTGGAAGATTATTATTAATGCTGACTACACATTCATTTTATTGGATTTTGTTATTCGGCTTTGTTATCTGTGTACGGTATCGCTTTCTGAGTAACAGATACAGGGCCAATATTAGCGTAATTAATAAATGACAAACGTGGATGTGACATGATTATTCTTTTATTTTGCCCAAAATAAAGAATCTGAAAAAACTTTTATATCTGTAGTAACGTTTGGTAGCGAGACCCTAACGGCCTGGAATAAAAATTAAAAGAATAACACGGTTGAGAGAAAGATGCTAAGAAAAATGTTTGAACCAGCCAGTAAAGTAGATGGAGTCAGGAGGAATAGACTATTTTGGACATAAATACGGCAATACTAATGTAGGCATTGTAACATAGATAAAGTCATAGAAATCAAGAGGATATACGTGGAACGGAGCAGAATAGATTTACAAATAAGATAACAGAATAGAAACGTCTTAAAACGTAGGACTAGAGGAAGGCTAATGTAAGTTCATTGTAAACAGGAAAAATACTATGGGTGTCCAGTAATGCTTACACATTTACTACAATATTAATTGATAGTTTTCTTCTGTTATTTTGGCTAACCTGCATAAAAAACCTTTTAGAACTCATCTTAATTAACACTACCCTGTTAATCATACATCTTATGATTCTTCATACATCTTATGTAACTGCAGGTCAATTGTCTGTAAAAATTCATTATATCCGCTTTTGAGTACTATAGAAGTGATAGTGTTTTTACATTTAAAACGCTGCCAAATAAATAACTTAACTTTAAATCATATCACCCTCGATAACGTCAGTCTCCAATGACAAACTGAGAATCCATTAGAAAAAACAATGAAGATTTTGGAGCAAAGTGAATTTATGTTTCCGCAAATTATTACCAAGGTAGGTGTCAATACGAGAAAATGGGAATTTTGGGTAAGAAATAGGAGGGGAATGAAAGAGTGGTTGTGTGTGTGGTGTACACCAGCGCGCTTGCCTGAAGCACAAGTGTTACCTCTATTTCATAAACGATGGTTATTTTTACTAGAAAAGAACTTTTCTTAATTGACACTATTGATATGCGAATAAAAAGTGATATTTATAGTTTTTGGTTGATGTTTATTTTGGAATTACCTCAGTCTTTCTTTGGATGAAGTGCGCAATCAAAATTATTTTGTTTTTCTTCTACGTAAAGGAACGATTAAAAATCCTAATTTTAATAACAATAAATACCATGTATGCACTATTAAAACATAGATTTCTATTGCATTAAAACATTTATTAAAAGAAGTATATTGCTGCAAACATTCAATCTGATCTGTAAAACTGGCCAAAATGGAGTTACTCCTTTTCCCTAGTAGGCCTAAATCAAATATTGACTAATGATGTGGCAGTCCACAGTGTCGGGAGTACACATGTCACATGTATGTGCCTCTTGAGTCCTTTTGGCTTAAATTATTGAACACGTAAGTGAGCTACCCCATTAGTTGAAAAATATAAACGGAAACATTCGCGTACATGTACAGTAAATATCGATTATGTTTGTAGTAACTAAGAGGTCAGACCCTAACTATCACTTCATCCAAACACCAGTATTTTTAAAGAACATATTATCAACCATAAGATCATTGACAAAACTGTTTTGATAATATTGATAATAACTTACTCATTGATAATTTTCAAATTCAATTACTTGTTAAAATATACATTTAGGTACAAACTAGTAAAGTTTTATGATGATTCGGCTGCAAGTTTTGACACATTTTTAAAGTTTATGTTTGTAAGGTAAAGATAAAAACGCGGGTAATTTTTTTTTTTTAATAGTTATACACCTAAATTTTCAAACGGTATTGTTTACTACTATATCAAACGCAGCTTGTTTAATTAATTTAAGTAAATTCTACTAATGTCTGGAAAATCTCCGTTTAGTAGTTTCTCTTTATTATTTGCCTTAATACATACAATTCAGGTCGGAAAAGTAAATCTATAAGAAAAAAATATATAAAGACCTCTAATTCAATAAATACGATACCAAAAAAGGACATACCACTGCATTTTTAGTTACTAAAACAATGGAAATTGCTAACATGCTCTATTCCTTTAATTTCATATTTGTTGATGGTTTCAGAAAAAATGCAGCTACTTGTCAGTTGGCCTATGAAAGGTCGGTATCATCGTGTAATTGATTAGCTTTCTGCATTCGTCTTCAATTTCTTTAACATTTTCTGCAGTAGTTTTCTAGTGAAATAAACTAACTCAACTGAACACATTATCAGTACAAAGGTTTTGTAAAATATATAAAAACACTTGGTAAGTTTCACAAATTTTTTTTTTTTTTTTAATTAACTCTGACAGCTGTTTCGACTAACTTAAGCCATTGTCAAAGAGCGAGTGAATGAAATTACTGAACACAGGATGTTAGAGGAGTGTAGGTGGTAAACATCTGTTTAGGGCGTATCTGGAACATCTGTGTTGTGATGGCGAGGGGGGAGTGTGTGCATGAGACAAGGGAAGGTCCGGTGTCTTTAAACTAAATACAATCATGAATGCAAAATATAAAATTACTGAACTAAATATAACTGAATGCAAAATTTAAAATAATGATGAACATTCAAAATAATATAAAATAAACTAAACTAAATAACAGATTTTAATAAAGGGGATACACAAAATTCAGTCTGTTCATTGGTTAAATTTTTATTTTTTATTGCTTTTTTAATTTCTAAAATTTCTAAAAAATCCAGTTTTTTACCTTTTTGTATGTTGTGGAGTAGTGTTATGTTTTTTGTGTCTATGAAGTGATTGTGTTGTAAGCAATGATCTACATGATTGTGTGTTATTTTACAAAACCTTTGTATTAATATGTTTCACCAAGTGCCCAACGAGTCATCAATTAATATTTGTGAAACTTACCAAGTGTTTTTATATATTTTACAAAACCTTTGTATTAATATGATTCACCAAGTGCCCAACGAGTCATCAATTAACATTATCAGTATTTTCTAATGAATTAATTTAGGACATGGTGTCTATTGCGTAACGTGGTTTCTTATTTGGCTTCCCGCTATTTCAATAGAATTTAATTTATCTATTTAAAGACTGTTTCATATGATAGCTTTGACCACTTTCTCGTAAATATATGTACACCTTAAAAAAAGTCTAGCAATCAGACGCTGCACGAATTTTTACCCTATTTATGGTTTGACAAGAAGAGTTGTACAATAAAGACTAATCGTATTGCAATATTTTGTTCAGTTTTCTTAGCTCGAATGTGAGATATTGAATTCGAAACATATACAGCAAATTTTCTGTTGTATATCTGTTGTTGGTTCCTTTTCTGTGTGTTTTGTCTTATAAAACTGTACTTACGAATGAGAAACCCAATAGTATAGATGTGAATTCTTGTAAGGAATTACCTAAAAAAATTATTTAAAAAATAAATAAATAAACAGTAGAGAAAACTGTCTGTCTTTATTGCACTACGTGTAAACTGTGTGTTGATGAAGACTGTACCAACTTCGATGGATTTTGTGCTCATTGCGCCAGAGAAACAAAGAAACAAAAACATTGTTAATTTAAAACACTTCAGGTTTTTCTAATTAACTCCAAAGTACTTCTTTCAAGATTTTCAGAATTAAAATTTTAAGGTTTTATAATATTAATTTATATATTTATTAATGTTTTGCCAAAACTAATATATTAATTATACTAAAAATAATTTGGTATTTGATTACTTTTTGTCCAATTTGTAAGTTATATGTATTTTTACTAAGTGCATATTGTTACAACACAAATAAGCCACCCCAATATCAGGGATAAAAAAGATGAATCAACAATATAAAAAGTAATTCGTATAATATAAAATGTTTAATGAAAATATAATGACAATGACACGACAAACGACGACATGACCTAACCCAAGTGATTGACCAAATAAAAAGAAACAAAAGGAGAAGGGAAATAACGAAACCAAATAAGAATGAAACCTATTGAAGGAAGTGAATGACTCCATACAACCAAATGAAATAAAACCAAATGAGAAGGGGAGAACCAAAATAAAATGAAACAAAATGAAAATGAAGGAGAAGAAGAAGGAAAATGGAAATGAAACAAACCAATTATAAAGGGAATAAAGTGAAACCGAATGAGAAAACACAGACAAATAATATAGAATATGAAAAGGAGAAATGGTACACTCAAATATAATATTGGAAAAGAAACCAATAACTAACCAATGTAAAAAATAAATATTATTATCGATTAAATGATAAATGTAAATGATATTTGATAAAACCCAATATGAAGAATAAAAGTACACCAACCCAAGAATTAGAGTTATATGTAATAAAGAACTCTATAAAGACATGAACTTATTAATAGTATAAATAATATTTGTAAAGAGAGAGATAGTAAGATGGTGAGAAAATAAAAATAACTAAGTGACAAAGAGAAAGTAATGGTAGGGATTACCCACTAATAAACACTTAAAATAAACATTTAAGGAGTGCAAAAGTGAAAGTGTAAAACCCCTAAAATAATTAGAAAATCTAGTGATAGATAAAAACGCTTAGTAAATCAGTGATAAACACTAAATGGTTTAAAAGTGAATATTATTAGTAAATAAGAATATTGTAAACGATAGGATTAGAAAATCTAGTGATAGATAAAAAACGCTTAATAAATCAATGATAAACACTAAACGATTTAGTGGTGAACAAGTAAGAATTTGGTTAATAATAGTATATTAAATATAACACTGAATAATCTGTAATGAACACTGAAGATTGATGGTGAACATTATTATTTAAAAAAGAATCTTGTTATTAATAAAATTAAGTTTAATTGTAAGAGAGGGATACAATAGTATTCAAAAGGGGGAATCCCATGGAAGGTAAAAAGTTAGTGTTACCATGGATAGAAGGTAGAGATTATTTAAGAAATAAGAAATTAAAAACAAAATTAATAAACACCACATGTTATAAGGGATAATCAATTAAGTAAGTTTAAATGGTGTGATGATGTGTTATCACCCAAAAAATAATAAAGAATGAAATGAATTGTAAACAAACATTACCTAATAACTGTTAAAAAATTGTTCAATTAAATTTATGAATAGGATATGGCTGAAGAAATAATACAGACCATAGGCCTAGATGTTATGTTTTATGTAATAAAGAATAGTAAGTAATAGCCATATTGTTAACAAGGGCAAAATAGATAAATAAGAAGGTAAATCAATACAGATCTAATAACACTGAAAAATCAGTTAGGAAATCATTAACAAGCCATAATGTAGAAAATAATGGTAACATACAATTAGCATAAAAACAGATCCAAAACACATCAACAAATAAACAAATCAATTATAATAACAAAACAAAACACATTAGGGTAAAATGAGATGTAATTTGTATAAAATAAGTAAATATAATCAATGGCTATTTAGGCCTAGGAAATGCCTAACTGTCAAAAACAAATAACTACAAATTGTAAAAAATTAACAAAGAAATTAGCAAATCCAAGGCAAGTAACTAGCCAAGGATAATTTGTGAATCATATTAAAAGAAAAATGGTAGAATAAGTACTTAAAATAAAAAAGAAATGTAATTAACAAATAATAACATAATTGTACAAACATTAATAATTAGAGAACCCAACCTTATGGGATGTCAAAATAATCTGTGAAAGGAAATACAAACATTAGTGATAATATTTAATACATAGGAAGGAAGACGGAAGAATAAAAGCAATCAGAAGATATACAGTAATTTTGAATAAAAATTCAAAATTGATAACAATGGTTATAAGTCATGATCAACCAATCGGAATCAATTAGTAACCATGACAACAGACCATAGCATGAAATCGTTGGTTACAATTTTTCCGTTAAATCATAGTATTCAATAAGTGACGCTCTTCCAGAATAGATGCCAGGCCGTGAATGACGTAAATTTTAATCTAAAATGTATAAAAAGTAATCAAAATTCAAAAAGATGGAACGTAAGAAGCAAACGAGGAACGAGAACATTTAACTGATGCCAAGGACCAATTTAAATAAAATTTAAATGAATAAATTGCTACAACTAACATGAAAAAGATGCCAGAAGCCCCAGATAATTGAAAATTGACCACGATTGAAGCCCTATTCCATTTCAACTGAACGACTGTTTACATCAAGTCTACTGATTTGATAAGTATTATTAAATTACCCGAATTTCAGAAATAAACTCACTTTAAATATTTCTCACAGTCACCTGAATTCTCACTATAAACTGAATATTATTTCTTTCAAAGACTAAGTAAAAAAATAAAACACTGAAAATTTGTTAACTAACAAAATATCCTGTTGATAGGTTACGAACTTTTGAAACACACTTTAATACACTGCAGGCACAAATTATAGCTACACATTATATTATTTATGTACAAATAATGTAAGGTAGTGTATTTTTTATTGTAATCATTGTTAATATTTTTCTCATAATCACAAGAACCCCAGACTTTGAACGAAAATAACTGAAATAACTGTAAACAAACAACACATTCGCCATCTTTGGAAGTATAATCCGTTCAAAATCGATTCGCCAAACCCTAGAGAGATTAGACTCATTAATTGTCGGTGCAAATTTGTTGAATAATGTCAAACTGAATAATTACCAATCACAAATTAAAGAAACTAGTACAGAGTGTAACCATTGTTTTTATTTCATAGGGAAGTGTATTGTATAATTTGTACATTTTAGCGAACAACTAGGATTGACGGTAAGCGCTCACGTCGCAAACTCGGCGAACTACCTGCTTGATTAAGAAGGTCGAACGAAGGCGGGAATAAATTTGAATGCTCCAGGCCGTCATAGCTAAGATCGCTAAACCATATTATTTATTAATTTAATTGTTTTAAGTAAACAATTTGGCGCCACCCGGGATTAATAAACACCTATGAAACAACAGGTAAGGTTTCCACTCGCGTTGTACTGGTAATTGAAGGATCGCTACGGACATCGTTAGCGCAAAACATAGAAGTAACGACACCCGTGTGAGGCGGATACACGAAACACCATTTATATACATTTTAACAGAGTACTCAGTGACTGGGAAGAAAGTTAAAATATGTGGGTACAAAAATTCGAAGGGGTAACTTTTCGTTTATACCGTGGTATGAACATTAGTTTTAGAACTGACGAAGAAAATCAATATTGTTTGGAAAATAGTAGAAATCACTGCTGAAAACGATTTCAGACTTTGTACTCCCAGAATATATCGGAAGATATACCGTTTTTGCCTTTTAAAATTATGTGGTAGTCTTTAAATGATTTCATGGAATGGTTACTCTGATTTATAGTAACATTTAAAAGGTAAACTCAATATACCTTTTAATATAAAATACCTTTTAATGTAATGTATCTTAGTATAGAAATGTCTTCTTATATTAATAATAAAAGTTAACGTAATGTATACATAGGCTATATTTGTCATAAGCGTTCCTTTTGCTAGCAAAATTATTTAATAATAAACGTAATTCGCGGGCAACCATGCTTGTATGTTATTTACGTATAATGGACGCTACCTACACTTTCCTTACATACATGCCTAGGCGCACAGTATTTCCCAAACAATTTGTCAGTGTCAGACATGAGAGCAACTAACACAATTTGACATTGTATGTAACAATCAAATTGACTTATTTAAATTTAATTGTTTGTGCTATTATATCATAATGTATATATTTGATTTTCATTGATTAATAAGGAAATTTTAATATTTGATGTTTTCAAAAATTATTATTACAGGAAGAAATAAAAAAAAGAACAACTTCGGTAGATATTTGTTCTAGCAAAGACACCCATACCTTAATAAAAGTCATTGGACGCATCTATAGAGTAGAGAGCAGTATCTTATGGAATACAAAACAATTTTTAAAAATTTCAATAATGTCTACAAGGCTAACTGTTACATGAAAACTTTGAGAACTTTCTTTATTCATGATGAAAAGACAATGGTGTATATTTTGTATTATAATTTACAGTTTATCCTACTTCAGAGCGCTGTAACAGTCTAACAACGACTTTATGTATGACTTGAACATTGGCAGTCTGACATACTTAAGATGACCGCTCTCCAAGTCGCAATAATAAGCTAGACTTTATATAAGGAACAAGATGGCTACAATGACAACGTGTGGTGATGAGGGGCACTTCGTTTACGTTTGCAATAGCTTAGTCGGTATGTTCCAGTTTTTCGGTGCTGCGTCGGAAATTACGCGTCGTCAGACACTATAAGAAATCTGCTTCGTTTCAACAAAACAAGATTTATCTAAAAAACAGTAGATAGTAGGCGTAGATTCTATTGAGATAACAGCAATGCGAACTACAACGAAAAATAAAGGCCAGTAACATTTAGCTTAGAAAGTATTAAATAAAATGAACTAATAAATTATGACGCTTTAATTTGTCTACATCTATTCGGTATGTACTGTACTCGTTACGAAATTGCAATCAAATGAAAAACTTCTTAAATCTTTTCTGTTTTTTTTAAAAAATTTGACAAGAACAAGACGACACATACAGTAAAATCGATTGTTGAATGCTGCCTAAAAACTGTATAGAAAATAGCAAGTAAGAAATATTTCGAAGTTTTATTGTTTGTAGAACAATTCGGTTGTTAAATGGTGTTAGTGTTCTGAACAAGATTTTACTTAACACAAATGATCGATAAATGCGAAGAATACAATTTAGACATATATTTTGTGTTCAATTGATTATATGATGAGCTTCGAACCGTAGTAAAAAAAAGAGACCCCCATTAAATCATTAATAAGGTCTATAAAAGCCTATACAGAAACACCAGATTTATTGTCGATTTTGAAATAACTATATAATCAAAACACACAAAATTCGAATAATTATTTATGAAATTATTAAACGGGATAGTAAAAGGCAAACAATATAATTAAAATTTTAGTAGCGTAAACATTTGTAAGATATAATTAAATATATCTATATTGAATTGGCCTATATATATAGTGTAATATGAAATTAATTTATATGTATTAAGATCGTAAACGTTTCATAGTTCGTTGTTATTATGGCCATCTTATACCAACACAGGGTAGCTGTTTATTACTTTGAGAGCAGTCATCTAAGTATACCATACTTACCGCAAAGTCAGGATGTGGGGGGACATTCCGGGGGCTTCAAAGAATTGAGGAATTCTTTGGGATAAAACACAGCTTGCTCGTGTTTATGACTGTGACGGTGGACTCGTAAGTCGTCGCGAAGCCGGGAAGGGAAGTCGGTCCTGTTATTCACGCTGTCATTCTGGGGGGCTAAAATAGCACGTTCACAAAGCCATTGATGGCTTTTAAAATAGGTTGCAATGTCTGAGGAAACTTTGTCACAATATCTTGGACAGGTGGTACAATATTACAAAAACCTTTCGGAAAAGAAACTAAGCTAGTTACTGGGTCGAATAGAAATTTACCTTCTCCAAGTCACAGTAGTTGTTTTGGACACTTTTCGGAAATAATATCTCTCAGTAAATGAACTCGCATATTGGTCGCCAGTGTTCGCTTTTGAATATGTCTCTACCGATATGTTGCTTTGAGGCAAGCATTAAGTTCGTCGGCTGGTATTCCTCGTTGTACAACTGGTAATTTCTGGCGAAAATCTCCAGCCAAAACCACAACAGCTCCTCCCATTATTCGAGTTTTCCCTCGTAAATCTTTCATTTTACGATCAAGGTCTTCTAGAGCTTGCTGTGTGCCATTGTACATTCGTTACAAACAATTACTTTGCACATTTGTAAGACTTTAGCTTTCCCGAGCCTTTGTTAATGTTACAAATAGGACTTTCTGATAGTGTAAAATTTAAGGGCAAACCTAGGGCGGAATGAGCTGTTCTCCCTCCTTCCAGAAGTGTAGAGGCTATAACTGACGATGCAACGACAAGAGCAATTTCATTTTGCGCCCGAATTTGTTATATTAAGACAGTGTGAAGAAGTAATCTGAGGTAAAATCATTCGGCATTGCATGGATGAACAGTATACGCACTTCCTAAAGCATCTCTTGGACGTCCATCGTAGCCTGGTACCCATTCACCTTGTTTCCTCTTAGAAAACACTTTGCTTGATTTATTCCACGTGTAATATTTTGGAACTTCTGGGTACAACAAAGTTCTTGCGAATGGATCTTGTTGGCACAGAAGAAAGAAGGCTGTCACTGTTATGTTGGGTCATCGATCAGCTCTTTCCGGGGCGTTTTCCACTGTAAAATAAACTGTTTGTCCGTTTTCTAAATGCACGGCCAGATGAACAACAGTTGGATATCGTTCGTGTATCGGAAAATTTAGTATACGCCAAACCGCTTCGTTGCTACTGATGACCCTTCCCATATGATATTGCGTAATGTCATCAGATTGTCTATTTTCATTTTCAAGTTGAAAAACTACCATGTCACTACCCTTATTTACGTATTTACATATGTATTTAATGGATTTCACTGCGTTTCAGTATTCAAAGTTAATATCCGCTTGGAACATTTTTGAAAGTAGTGGAGTGTGAGGTACAATCCATATGTTCTCTACTTCAATATCCTGGTATTAATTATCATCCCTTATTTGAATATTAGCAGTATAACCTCCATGATCTGGTTCTCGCCTTCTGTAAAGCGGGTACCCGTCTCCCGTCTGCGTTTCTTGTCGCATCTTGCGAGGGTATTTTTTAGTACATTTTCTGTTCTTCATACGTAGCGATTTAGGGTTTAATACTCCACAGGGGTCGTGAATCATATTTTTGGAGACAATTACAAAGAGAATAAGATCTTTGTCTGAGTTTGGTAGCTCCACCGAAATAACGCTGTCTATTTCAGTGGGGCGTATCTTATTCTTGGGCCATACTAATATGTGTGCATGTGGAAGTCCTCTTTTCTGCCACTCGATCGAATACATCGAGCATCGAGTTGCTCCATAGATGTAACACTTAGTAATCACGTCTGTGAGCTTTATCAACTTTCGTTTAAAAACCCTGGCTGCTAAGTCATGACGGTCGGATGGCGCTAGGTCGTCAAGAAGCTCTTCTTTTATTTCTGCCCAAGCTGGATTACATGTGAATGTAATAAATAAATCTGGACGACCGTACGCCCGAACATACTTCATAGCGTCTTATGCGTATTCATGCATATGTCTGGGATTTCCGGTGAAGGTAGATGGTAACAAGACCATTCGTCCAATGTCCGTAACGTTTCCATCATTGGTGACACCATCCCTCAAATTAATGTACTCTTCACCTTGAAGTTTTCTCCGATTAAGTCGAATGTTCAGAAGGCGTTCGCTTTTCACTTTTGGCGTACATATCAACAATAAACTTATAGAAGAGCTGTCTGCGTTGTAAAATGTGATTTGACTATCCCTGCCTTGTTACTATTCGGTAGGCGTAAAAATCCATTGCCGATACTTTTTACTTCCATTTTCCATAAGGGAATGGAAGTGTGCTCATGGCGAAAAAATCGAGTTCGAGATAACGGCTGATTCTGATTTTACTACCCTCAAAACATGAAGAAATGTCATTTTTCGAAATGTGTGTGTGTGTGTGTGTGTGTGTGTGTGTGTGTCTGTCTGTCCGCCTGTCTATCTCTTTGTCTGTCTGTCTATCTGTGTGTAGAATGTTTTTTATGGCAAACGATAAAAGCCGCAAATTCAAACAAAATCAAATAATATTTTGCATATTTCCCTGAATTGTAGAGGACTCAAGTTCTGTTGATTTTGGTGAAGATCGATTAAGAGAAAGAGGTAGTTTACCAGCAACATTTTATGTTTTAAAAAGAGTCATTTTTTATGACGAACGATAACTGCCGTAAATTCAAACAGAATCAAATAATTGTTTACATATGTGCCTGAGTTGTAGAGGACACAAGGCCTATTGATTTTGGTGAAGATCGGTTACTAGGAAAGGGTAGTTTACCAGCAAAGTTTTGTGTTTTAACAAGAGTAAAGTACTTAATTTTGATAAATAAAGTATCCTGATAAGATCATAATAATCCACTGTAGAAACGTAGATGAAATATCTATATGTGAAGAGGATAGTTGAACCGGGTGGGGGTAATTTTCTATAAATGAAAATTATAGTTGAAGGGGGAGGGGATAATTTTTTATATGTGTACTACGTTATCGGCAACAAAGAAGCAGTTTGTTGTTAAAATTCCTCCCCTGGCTGTTTGGCCGTAGTCCAATTTTTGCAGCAAAACCACACGTTTCGGCAGTGCCATCGACTGCCATCATCAGTGAAAATCGAGTGCGATAACGTGAGGTGGTATACGTTAGTGACTACAGTACTGTGGTTAAGGCTGAAGCAATAAATAGAAAGAAGTAATTTCTATGGAAATATTTCATTTCGAAAATGATTTTAAATATGCATCTTAGAACATGGAAGTCATGTATCGTTCTCCATACAGATATTTTATTGGTTGGCCTACCAGTTCTTGGGTCGGTTTGTCGAAGGTTGAAATAATAGCCATCCTCCTCTTCCCAAAATATTATTGGGTATTGCAAAGCGTCATATGAACGATTTGTTTCTGTAATGCTTTGAAGGGCTTTGTTCCGTCTCTGGATAATTGCATCCCTTGTGTCAAATTCTTCTCCAACCACAATAGCTACTTCGTTGAAGGCTGGGGCATTGAAAGTCGCTCATGTTCGCCAACTTGCGTCCTGTCAGGTCGTATAACAATTCTGTACTCATCAGTCGGCATTCTCTCGTAAGCTGTTTTGAACACTTTTACTAAATTATGTTGGTCCAACAACCTTTGGAGATTTAAAACAATATCCTTTCTTGTATCGGGGATGGCTTCACAGCGTTGATTGGCCTGGGCTTGATAGTCTCCCATGAAATAGATTTTGTAAAAACTTCGGATTTTCATTTGGGACAGGGTGCAACGGCCCGACTTTGTTGTATATTTGTCCTTGTATTTTAAAAGTTGTCATAAAACCATCAGTTCCTTTGATTGCTGCTGTCGTACGGAAAGATGCCATCTGAAAGCATAAATCGTATTTCCGAATATTTTGGAGAAAATGCTTGGATTCTGAACTCGTTCCTGACATGTATGAACAAAGTGGTTCTCGTGGGTTGATACAATAATTGAAAATATCTTTTCCATTAGAGCAACACATCCCAGGCTATTCAGTTTAAAATTTTTTGTCTTGACAGTATTCGCATAGCATATTCTTACGACGGTCTAATGATCGTCGTACGGTACAGTGGAAAACAAAATACAAGACACCAATTAAGTCACTAATCACCAGCTTTAATTATCACAATTAAACAGTTTGTAATCAATAAGATAGTCTCTTACAACAAATCAAATAAAAATTGGTCACACGCGAATAAAATGTCAACTGATATAAAACACAATTGTATTAAATTTGTCCCTCACATACATAAAAACACTTTGCCACAATACTTCAAACCGCACTGGTATAAATCGCAACAAAAATTCTGAACTATAATACTACGAACCGCTTTCCAATAATTCGCAACTCAAACTAAACTGAACGTCTCTGAGTACTTGTATTTATACCCCGCTGAGTTTCCAGAATATTCGCTAACTGCGCGTCAAGAGTGCTACTAGAAAACACCAGAACATAATTGGTTGCGGCCTTACACACAGCAGGCGCGGACCGGTGAGTCCGGAACAATCTCGCAACGCATGTCGAGAATCACGTACCGACATAACATTACAGCCGCATTCCACTGGATCGTTCGAACAACACGTAGGTTGTTCTGTAATGTCGTAACAATATCCATTTTGCTAACTGTAACTTATGGATGTGACGAATAGTCATAATTTGGATCATACTGAAAAGCCTCTAAAATCAAATTGCCTTGTCTACTCACTTGTCTGACTTGAGCATGCCGTATGCGGTCATTTTCAAGCCGATATTCACGTGTTTTCCGCTCGGCGCGCTCCCTATGCTCCCCAGGTGTCTCCGCAGCCATAATCTCTGCTTGTCTTCTTCGTTGTTGTTCCAGCCGAGGCTCAAGTTTCTCGGGTGTCTCAGATGCTCCCAATAACCTTGCTCGCTTAGCATTTGGATGGACCTGCCCAATGCTTTGTCATTTTTTCGAAGGCATTCCGCAAAGTAAGGTGATAAAGTACGAGTACTTTAAAGGAGGGTTGATTTAAAAGGACTTAAAGAACAAGGAAAACAAACGGGATTATAAAGTTATTTGAAGGCGAAGTTTAAAAGGAGTGTAGTTAAAAAAAAACAAATAACGGAATGCAGAAAAATTCGACCTAATAAATGTAACTAATGCGACGATGAATGAACAACTCAATAGAGAAACAGAAATGGTAAAAACTGTGTGAAGGTATAACTCTCGTGTACTGTTTACTTGTCTTCAAAGTCGAAGTAAAAACAGATCAATGTGGGCGATCGCTGCGCCTTAGGGTACGGTTGGGAAACGCATTGATTTTAACACGTAGGCAGAAATGAAATTTGTCACACGGACGTGGAAAAAGCGCACAGTCGTCAACTCTGCTGCGTTTTCAAGGTCTTCCGCATCGAAACGCAACCTCCTGCGTTTTATTTACATTTTCAACACGCACGAGGATGGTCACACGCACTGTTAAAAGATGCTGCTAAATAGCATTTTTTTAGTTACTTTTTACTATGGTAATTAATTCTGGTTTCGATGGTGTTTTTGACATCTTTATACGCGTCACACATCGACTGTGGATAAACCGCATAATTAACAGGATCTAAATCGTGCGGATGGGGTGGAATATCAAATTCCAAGTTAGACAGTACTTTTTACCAAAAGTTCAGTCGAAATTGTAACGATGTGGATTTTTATTCAATACAAATTCTCAGACTTTGAGTTTAATGCGTATCCGGATAACTTATGGCTTCACAGTGGTGATCCGCCAAGTTCCACCTGACTCCTACTCTAATTTCAGAAAACATTCTCTTCTCCAATTATGATGCAAATATATTTAATTATTTTAGCGTTATTACTTTGTAAAAGTACGTTTTATATAGGCCTGATATTATGAAATTTTCTTAATACTATACAGTACTTACTATATTATTATTATTATATTTAGACAGAAAAATATTAACTTATAACAATTATTTAAAACGGTGTAATTACACGTAGAGATGTTTCTACAACGCATAACACTACGGAATGCAACGTTCGTCACCTCAAGGTCGGTGAAGGCGAAGTTATTTTGTAACTAGACCCAACATTAGTATGACAAATATCGATTTCCGCGTCGATATAGAATGATACAAAAGCTTTTGTAGAGGCGGTTCCTCTATGATTTAATTCCTGCTAGTAAGCAGTGGTTTATACAGTATTCTACAATTTATATGTGTGACAACTAAGAATTTTTTGATGCGAATTAAAGGAACGAACTGAAATAAAACTTGGCCTTGCGTAGCTAACGATTCACATCCGCTGTTCTCAAATATGACTGATGACTGTTCTCAACTTGCTGATAGGCCTAAACGTTTCAATCTATTACGCCTGATAACGCATTCCCCTTGCCTCAAGCATAAGAAGTTATTAACCATTGCCAGTCTTACCATAAGTTCCATCATGCTGTTTGAATTACAATATTGCTGTATTGCTTGTATTGCTTGTATTGCTGATGAATATGACAACAATGCAACATTTAAACCTGATGCTTCGTTTTCTATGAGACCAAACATTTCAGCGCCTACTACACATTTCACAGCGACCGTATACTAGTTTATGTACATTCACTAGGATGTAAACTGCATCGCTGAAAAGTATACATCGGTAAAGCGATAATGGTAAACATATTTTCTGTATGTGTGTTTGTGTGTTGTGTGTTAACGTACTCACACACACAGAATTGTACAGACATCCACGCATTACCTCGGCCGAAACATAAAAATACTGATATCAGACACAAACATTTTAAAATATCCAAGGGTATTTTTAACTTATATAGGCCTAAGTATAATAATAATAGGTCTACTACTTAATTAATAAAACCTAATTAAAAAGTATCAATTTTATAAAAATTTTGTAACACATTCAATTCGCATCGTTGTAGGTTGAGAGTCTAGTCCCATCAGTAAAAGATCGTCTTTTTAATACTTGTATCCTCATTGTTCTGTATCGATAGCAAAATTTGTAAGTAGCCTATAGAAGTCGTGATAATGTGGGTCGCATCCCTCTGAAAAGTAAGAGTGACATACTGTATTATAACTACGTGTATTTCACAGAGTGTTTCTAAAATATGGTGTCAATCTTTGGCAAACGATTCTACTCATTGAAATGAGGGAAAAATGTTCAATAAATATATTTGCAAAAATGTTTCGACAATAGAATTACTGCTGTTTCAAAATGAATTACTGCTGAATGGAAGTCGAAATTCGGTACACGTAGTTAGCGGACTGTTTTTTATAAGTAGAAAACAAATCAAAATTTTATGTAAATACTTTTTACAAAGTGGCGGCTGATTAAAAATTGTAATCATAAATTTGACAAAAATCAGTACTTATAACAAAAATTTGTTATTACACAAAACATTAGCCCTTTCATTATCAATCCAGTGATACCTTGCATGTAGAATTCGAATAAAAAATAAGGGAGATATTACAATTATTTTGTAACAATAACTGGCCATAAACAAACAACATAAAGAAAATAGGCCAAAGTTTATGAAAAGAAAAAGCAGGCTTAATATCTACGTTATTTTAATTATAAGACTATATTTCTTCTACAAATATAATACTTAAAGTTTCATTACAGAAACCTGACGCGCCTTTCACTGTATCTTCAGAGGTTTAAACGTGAATTCATATTTATGTATTGTATAAATTTACACTGAAACCTTTTAAGATATAGACTACCCTGTGAAACGTGCGTCATGTTTTGGAGACCTGATGTTGAAAGAGGACCTTATAAATGTCTCGGACGAATGGAGTGATGAGGTTTTGTAGAGAGTGGGTGAAACAAGGACGCTGATTGGAACCATTGCGGTCACCTGCTACGCCATTCAAACTAATTCACTACCCTGATTGAAAGAATGGACGAAGTATTCTTTATTTTTGATAGATTTCTATCAAGGGACGAAGTAGTAGGAGAACTTACAGAAGGGTACACGGATGGAGGCCAGACAGATGGATGGCGTAAAAGATGGATGAATGCATGTGGTGACTACGCTGGGTTGAGGATTAGAAGAAGAAGAAAGCAAAGGGAAAAATCGTTTAAAAAATAAGTCCTCACATATGATAATGAACTCAATAGAAATATTTTTATGTTATGCAAGCACAACAGAATGTGATTTTGTTACATGTGACCGTCAAGCATCCAGTGTTATGACGCCTTCTGGATTTCAACAGGGAGCGCATAAATCGGTACGGAAATGATAAATTGATAATTGATAAGGATGAAGTCGGACAATGAAATCGTATTGTTTGCACACATTTGATTTAGTCTCACCGTGTCTCCCCCTGAGACGAGTGTCTGTCGTGCTCATGATCGTCCGCGTTGTAGTGAACATTATACATCTGAAATAAAACAACGTGTCAAAAGCTATTTAAAAATATTCCTTGAGACAGTAACGCGTGTTTCGTATCCTGTAGGGACATTAACGCATATTTACAACCTTGTAGATGTGTGGCGACTGGTAGTATAAAACAAATCTAATAGTTGCAATCACGACGGTTAAACAATAAGCAGAAAGTACATACAGAGGCAGATTTAAGGGAGGGTAGGATACATTCTCAAATAAAAATCTTTAAAAAAGTTTCCTTTAATAAAAATATAAAATTACTACATTTTCAGACTTCCCGAAAAAATACGTAAAAGTGTATACGGTGTTCCGAAAAACGTCTTTCGCCTTTACCCCTAGTAATTAATAACCTAGAAAAAAAATGAAACAATTATTGTCAAGAAAAAATTATCAAAAATTTTGTTTACAAATGTCTTTTTAACTATTAACTATGAAAGCTAACATCACATTCAGGAGTAATAAAACCAAACCATGTGATCGTCGAAGAAAAAAATTTATTTCGTCGTGAGCAGAGCGACTTGCTCGTAGGTTACTAGAGTGCGTTAGCCGTCGTTCGTTTTATCCCTGGCACTGACTGTGTGTAGCAAGCGTCAGGAAAACATGTAACAAAGACATGCAAGATGTTATATTGCCTTCTAATTTCAAACCGGAGTTACAACAGTTTAACTGAGCAGAGCAGTTTTGGTGATACAATCTCCTGTACGAGTAGGCCTACATCAATTGCATCGGACTGACTTTAACTGGTTAATATCTAAATTAATCGGGCTACGAAAAACGTATTGCTTTCTTTTTAACAGAAAAACTAATCCCGTAGTGTAAATTCAAATTATTATCATTTGTTTATTGCCGTTTAAAACGTCGTTTCCTCCTTATTCTTTGTTTTGTCTAAACGACTGTAGTAATAAGACGTTTCCATCGCTCCGGTGTGATACATATAGTATGTTACAATACAAAAGAAGGTTATTATTGTGCATACACCTACACGCATTTCTGTGAAATATTTATTTATTTTATTTATTTTTTTTATTTTTCTTTCATTTCATGCAGCACTGTAGGCCGTCGGACCTCATGTAATTTGATTCTCTGATCCACTTCTCCAACCTGTCCCTAACGGTTGTCACTTTTCTCAACACCTCTTCGCTACAAGTTGCTTCTTCTGTCTTTTGTATCCACAAACGTTTTAAGTTTAATTGACGTCAGTACGTACTATAATTGGCTTGACAAAAATTCTATTTTCGTAACTCCTAACGATGAAAGATTTTGTGATGTTAGGCCACTGACTGCACACATTTATAAAAATTTTATATGAACTTTCTAAAAAAATTAATTGACGATAAACGTCTACAGCACAAATAATCAGTGCACGTATAATAAGTGTTAATATGTATGGCATATTAAATCATTTAAGACTATACTTTGAATAGTTTGTAAAGCGTGTGACATACAGACGTCCCAACTATATTCTTTGTTAGATTTTTTACAGAAGTGTATTAACTCTTGATTCATGAAGACTGTTTTTTTTAAGGTGAGTGGAGAAGTGAAATAAAATAATACTATACGACTCAATAAATAGGGGAAACACTGACATATGAAAAATCATAAAATTATTCTAATATCTGGTTTTGTTATAGGCCTACTTAGCTTCGGTACTATTTTAGTTCATATTATAAGAAATATAAAATCCATGCGGCAGAAATGAAATATCTTAGGAGAGTAGAAGGAGTAACAAGGAATAATAGAGTCAGGAATACACAAATAAGAGAGGATTTAAAAACGATTCTGGATTTTATTGAACAGAGACAACTATGCTGGTGGGGACACATGCAGAGAATGGATAGTGATAGAATGGTAAAAAAGGTTTGGGAGGCAAAATCAGGGGGGAGAAAGAAGAGAGGAAGACCGCGACTGACTTGGGATGAAATGATGGGAAACATTTTGAGAGAAAGAAGCTTGGGCTGGATTGAAGCGAAGACATTGCCAATGGAAAGAGTAAGATGGAAAAAATTTGCATATAGAGTGTAGTTTATGTAACCCGACACCAATATGGTACAAGGGTATTTCGATAATAAATAAATACACTCTAAGAAATAATATAGGATTAACTTAAACTGATTGAATTAGATTGCTTATTCATTACATGCTTTTTACGATTTTAAAACAATTACTATAAAATATCGAACTACAGATATATGTAGCCTATATTTATTTTGTTGTTGTTACAATACCAATTTGTGTTTGAAGCTAATTATATAACACAGTTTTATACGTTTATGTTAAAATACTGTTTGTGAACGTAAGGATGTTGTTGGATATGTTTTTGTATCTTTATTTTAATGTATTTATAAGTATAACTTATATTAGTAATTAATAAGGTGTGAAGAAGAATAATTTATTATAGTTGTTTATAGGCTTACAGTCCATTCAAATTAAGTGACAAAACAACCATTAATTGGCAATATTTATTCTTCTTTTTTTTAATGTTGTCTGTTGTCAAAAACTGTATTTAATATTGTAATGAAAATCGATGTTTATGAGAAAATAATTGTTGCTGAATTTTTATTGATAAATATTATTAATGTATTATACAGAATAACTTCAGTATGTGGTACACACAGATATAATACATTCATTAAGGTGCTGATGGTCACAAAGGAAAGTTAAATTTTTATTCTTTAAATCTTTTATTCATAAGGGTATGCGTTATTACTGTGAATATTGTACATCACAGTGATTTACTCTATCTGAGAAAATGTACAGAGAACATATAATGTAAAACTTACTAAAACCTCTTTTTTTGTTTTTAAAATATGCAGTTGCATGGATTTATGTTTTAACGTGGTGCTCAGCCAACTTCGACGAAGCGAAACTCAGCTAATAACGGGTTTTAAACACTATTTAATTTGGTTGAAGTTGTTTAAGTTGGTTGGTTACTTTGTGTGTTCCACCTAGTCATGGTATCCACACATTCCGTTAGGTTGTCTTCTTTGACCATACGGGCAATCAAGCCAAGTGGCTCTCTTGGATCTGAAATGATTTTTATCATTAGTTTTGTAGTTTTATGCATCGGCAAAATCACTCTGACAGAGAAATACTATGCATTTTTATTATAGTAAAAGCTACATTATACATTATAAGTTATTACAGTTTTGTTATTATGTTACCTAAGCAAAAATGTTTTGTTATAATGTATCAACACGCCACTGTGGAATTTGCACAGACTGGGATGTTAATCTTACTATTTGTTGTAAAATATAAGTACGATAGATTTTAATAATCTATGTACTGACAAAATTAATTTACAAAATAATTTTTATGTAGAATTTAAATGAAATTATACCTTTGTCTGATCTAGCTTTTGCTCGTGTATAAATTACGTCAGGGGATTGTACATTACCTTTTATCAACTTTATATAAGTAAAAGCTAGCTCGGAAAAGACAAATTTTAGTTAACTATATTCTCTAAAATTTAGCGTTAGGAAGGCGGAAAATGCGTTGTCCAGTATTTGATACGGAGACACGTCATAGATAAGAGAATAAAAGAATTAAGTTTGCTTGAGTAACTCTGTATGTGTATGGCGTCAAAGAAAACCAGAACAAAACAATTGGTCTTTTTGTACAAAATTTTCCATAGCATTCATTGCTACAAATTAACTTGGCTGCTGAAGAGATCGTTCCAGTTATCAGGCTATTCTTTCCTACCTGTAGGGTAATGGTCCAAACAGTTTGTAATAAAAACCATCAAGTTTGTTTTCATTTACACTTGTTTTTGCACACTGTAAGAAAAAATCG
This sequence comes from Magicicada septendecula, assembly GCA_034769895.1. Taxonomy (NCBI): domain Eukaryota; kingdom Metazoa; phylum Arthropoda; class Insecta; order Hemiptera; family Cicadidae; genus Magicicada; species Magicicada septendecula. The sequence goes on along the minus strand of CM068370.1, from coordinate 286,849,269 downwards.
GTATGGAGAACCATAAATGACTTCCATGTCCTAAAATATATATTTAAAATCATTTAAATATTAATTAAATAAATGGATGCTAGAACTCTGAAGAAATGACGTATCAACTAAAATGGCAACCTCATGTCAGGTGGGTGAAGACTATCCTCAAACTTCGTGAGGGAGGAATGTAATGTTGGATAAAATGTTTGTAGGTCGAACGAAGAATTGGCCAAAGGGAGCTGCGATCTGATTCCTGTAAAGAAATTGGGCTCTCGCTGCGAGTTATCGGCCGAAAGGTGAATGATGTCTATAGTGTTATCAAAGTCTTTTCTGTCAATACTATACTCGTCATTTTTCTTTTTTAAAATCGAGTCTTTGTTTCTTTCTTTCCATTCGTCTTCTGATTTCCTGAACGACTATTCTGTTCACCCGTTTAATTATAAATTGCTTAGCAAAACATTTCTTCCTTAATACGTTTGCGTCTTCTGTTTAACACCCACCATTCTGATCCATGTCATAACGCTATATTCCACACAGGCTAGTAAATAACTAGCCATTAGAGAGGTTTCGAAGAGCTAGCTAAAGGTAGCTACGATCTGATTCCTGTAATAAAATTGGACTCTCGCTGCGAGGTGCCAAGGAATGTCTATAGTGTTAAGAAAGTCTTTCCTGTCAATACTATACTAGTCATTTTTCTTTTTTAAAATCGAGTCTTGATTTCTTTCTTTCCATTTGTCTTCTGATTTCCTGAACGACTATTCTGTTCACCCGTATAATTATAAATTTCACAGCAAAACATTTCTTCCTTAATACGTTTGTGTCTCCTGTTTAACACCCACCATTCTGATCCATGTCATAACGCTATATTCCACACAGGCTAGTAAATAACTAGCCATCAGGGAGGTTAAAATATTTTCCAGGAGGGGCAAACAATTTTCGAAAGGAGAAAAATATTTATATATTTTTCAGACATACACACATGCACATATTAGGTTGTAATTCTCATATCATAATAGAAATAAGTACAAAGATTGTATTAATTGCTTTAATACAACAACACTGCCCAGCGATCCACAGGAAGCAAATCGATGTCCACTTTTCGGCTTGCACGCGTTGTGTTGGTGTGGGTTTCGGCACTTTCCATTTAAAAAGCGTGCAAACATAATAAAATAAACATGAGTGAGGCCAGAAATAACGTGAATTGTGTGTGTGTGTGTGTGTGTGTGTGTGTGTGTGTGTGTGTGTGTGTGTGTGTGTGTGTGTGTGTGTGTGTGTGTGTGTGTGTGTGTGTGTGTGTGTGTGTGTCCTGCCGGCCTTTTTATTGCGGTAATCACAATAATAAAACTTTTGTAAAGTAAACATTACATAATTGAGATATGCTGCTTGAATGCCAGGAACGATATATTTTCACTCATACGTGATTTAAATTAAAATGAAAAATATAGAATTTTGTTAATGTTAAATGGAATGTTTCCATATAAACTACTACTTTGTTGTCAATAACGTAGTACACATATAAAACTTATAAAAATTTAACTCCTCCATCGTAAACTACCATTTAAATTTATAAAAATTTACCCCTCCCCCTTTCAACTACTCTTTTCATTTATAGATATTTCATCTAACTTTCTACAGTCGATTATTATGACCTTCTTTTCAGGATACTTTATTTATCATAATTAAGCACTTTACTCTTGTTAAAACGTAAAATGTTGCAAGTAAACTATCCCTTTCCCTTAACCGATCTTCACCAAAAAAAATAGGCCTTGAGTCCTCTACAATTCAGGACTGTATGCAAAAAATTATTTGATTCTGTTTGAATTTGCGGCTGTTATCGTTTGCCATAGAAAAAATTCTACACACAGACACATACACACACTTTTTGAAAAATAACTTTTTTTCATGTTTTGATGGTAGTAGAATCAGAATCTGCCGTAATCTCGAACAAAATTTTTTTCGCCATAACCATACTTCCATTTCCTTATGGAACATGGAAGTAAAAACAATCGTGGCTTGTGAAAAATAATTTAATTTAATATTTCTGTTCAAGCCTAGCACTAACTTAAGGAAAAATTATTGATCATAAAAGATATTATTGACTATATTCAACATGAAAATATATTTAGCTTTTAGCCAGATTTAGGTCAAAAACTTTTGCGACAGTAAATTGAATTTAAAATTTTATGTAATACAGTGTTAGCGTATATTTGAAGTAGTCTTACCTTAAATATCCAATTTTCTTGCGCGTGTTAGGGTCCGACAGACACTCTTTCAACAACGACCCTAACAATAAATATGCAAATAGTCTTTTTAAAATATTGACGTTTGTTGTACAACTACTGAAAAGTGACTTTCGATTGAGTGAAGTCATTTTATGTACGTAGAAATAATAAAAAACATAGATAGAAAAATCTGATAATAAACTTGATCTTTGATGAAAATAAAAGTCACAGGTGACTTATTTGAAATAAACGACGTTTTTGTATTGGTGATTCTATACAATTATTATGGAAACATATTTCTTTTAAATTCACATAATGCCTTTTACCGAAATAGGCCTACCATTTGACGAAAAGTTCCTCCTACCATCTAACATCTATTAAATTGCTTTATGTTTTATATATATATATATATATATATATATATATACACATATATATATATATTACACTTAATATTTATAAATAAATTTACCTCAAGATGTTATTTTTATACTTTATTGGAACATGTTTCGGGTACTATCTTGTACCCATCCTCAGCCTTCCGGTTTTTTTGTTTGGTGAAGTACAAAAAATGTGTTGTTGGTTGACTATTATTATTGTGGCTTCCTGTTGGCTTCTGGTATTTCAAATTGGTTTTATTGTGTGTGATTGTGGTGTATGTGTTAGTTTTTTGTGTATTTTCAATGTTGAGTGCTTTGAATATTGTGTCATGTTTTGTATTGATTTGTATTTGTTCAGGTAGTAATTTGTTTTCTGTTTTATGTTTGTATATTTGTAAATTTTCCCAAATGTTCATTATGGTGCCTTTGTGTGATATATGTTTTATTAGTGTTACATTGGTTATGTCTGGGAATTCATGTCCTGTGTTTATTGCATGTGTGGCTAAATTGGATTTATATATTTCTGGTTTTTTGTATGCATTTAGGTGTTCAAAATAACGTTTTTTCAGCTGTTTTTTTGTTTGTCCTATGTAACATTTATTGCAATCTTGGCATCCAATTTTGTATATGCCGTTAGTTGTTGTATTATCTTTGTTGTGTGAGCTATTTAGATTTTGTAATTTATTTTTATTAGTTTTGTATGCTATTTTTATATCTGTGTTTTTAAATAGTTTTGTTAGTTTTGTCATTTTATTATTTATGTATGTGAATGTTGCCCATTTTTTGTTGTTGTTATTATTTATGTGTTGTTCAGTTTGATTTATTCTTAATTGTTCAGTTTTTATTTTATATTTGATTTTATTTTCTATTTTGATCACAGTATTTTTATTGTATCCATTTTCATAACCAATTTGGTATATTATATTTCTTTCTTTGTCAGATTCTTGTTTGTTTAGGGGAATTTTGTACATTCTGTTAAATAGCGAATAAAATGCTGCCATTTTATGTTGTGGTGGGTGGTCAGAATGGTTAGGTATAATGATGTTAGTGGAAGTTGGTTTTCTATATATTGCATATTGTATGTGGTTGTTGTATCTTGTGATGGTTATGTCTAAATAGTTGATTTTGTTATGTTTTTCTTTTTCTTCTGTGAATTGTATTTTGGGATGTATGTTATTGATTTGTTTCAGTATGTTCTCTGCATTTGTGTTTTTGTTATTTGATACATATAGCCCATCATCTACGTATCTTATCCATATGCCATTTGGGTCATGTGATTTTATGATATTTCGTATTTTGGTGCCACAACATAAAATGGCAGCATTTTATTCGCTATTTAACAGAATGTACAAAATTCCCCTAAACAAACAAGAAACTGACAAAGAAAGAAATATAATATACCAAATTGGTTATGAAAATGGATACAATAAAAATACTGTGATCAAAATAGAAAATAAAATCAAATATAAAATAAAAACTGAACAATTAAGAATAAATCAAACTGAACAACACATAAATAATAACAACAACAAAAAATGGGCAACATTCACATACATAAATAATAAAATGACAAAACTAACAAAACTATTTAAAAACACAGATATAAAAATAGCATACAAAACTAATAAAAATAAATTACAAAATCTAAATAGCTCACACAACAAAGATAATACAACAACTAACGGCATATACAAAAGTGAGTGCCAAGATTGCAATAAATGTTACATAGGACAAACAAAAAAACAGCTGAAAAAACGTTATTTTGAACACCTAAATGCATACAAAAAACCAGAAATATATAAATCCAATTTAGCCACACATGCAATAAACACAGGACATGAATTCCCAGACATAACCAATGCAACACTAATAAAATATATATCACACAAAGGCACCATAATGAACATTTGGGAAAATTTACAAATATACAAACATAAAACAGAAAACAAATTACTACCTGAACAAATACAAATCAATACAAAACATGACACAATATTCAAAGCACTCAACATTGAAAATACACAAAAAACTAACACATACACCACAATCACACACAATAAAACCAATTTGAAATACCAGAAGCCAACAGGAAGCCACAATAATAATAGTCAACCAACAACACATTTTTTGTACTTCACCAAACAAAAAAACCGGAAGGCTGAGGATGGGTACAAGATAGTACCCGAAACATGTTCCAATAAAGTATAAAAATAACATCTTGAGGTAAATTTATTTATAAATATTAAGTGTATTATATACATCAAGAAACGGACTGTAGCAAAAAATGTCTAAATATATATATATATATATATATATATATATATTACAACGGTTTGTTTTGTGCTGTGTTTACATTCATACAACATTACTGATACCGTATATGTATAAATTGGAGTTCAGGTGTAATCATAATAGAGTATTCCTTTTAGGAATCGTAATATGTTTTCATTTCTTTATTCAAAAAAAAAATAATAATAATAATTTAATAATAATATTTACTCCGGCATAAAATATTCATTATCTATTGTTTCAATGTCTCTTTGCTGCCGTACACTCATCATAAAATAGATTTTATACCTTATGTCTTATATTAGCAATTCTATGTTAAACATTTCTTCATTATACTATAAGTTCTCGACTACTCAGTCTGAATGTGTGCTTTATAAATTTGTTCTTATTTACATTATTATTCTATACTTGACATAGATCTTACGGTTTTATAATCATTTTAAAGAAACTAATTGAATATTTCCAAATACTTTATTTATATGCATTCAATGAAAAATTTAAATTATTAAATGAATTGTTAATTCTCCAAGCAAGGATTTAAATTATCTTTAAATTAACTGGTCATAATTAAAGAAAATATCATTAAGCAAAATTCTTATTACAGTTAAGTTACATTCTCTTATCTCTATCTACATAATTTTTCTTTATTTTTTTTTATTAATGTCTTTCAATGTCTTTATTCTTTTATAATTATAAACTGGTTTTTCGTCACCTCAATTCTGCAGATTGTCCCATGTCCTCCAGTGATCTGTCGGTCCTCTCCTACTGGATGTCCTCTTGCGTTTTCCGGTTCCACTGGTCGTCCTCCAGTCTCTCGTCCTTCATGGTCCCATCGGCTGGCTGTAGAATGGAATGACGTGTTGCTCTGAATCGGCTGCTGTTTTTATATAAACCGCCTCTATTGCTCTGCGTATCGTTCCTCTGCTTGATGCTCTCTCGCCATCTGTCTAGAGTGATGATGTTTGTAGCTGTAGACTGTTTTTAGACGTCAGATAATTGTAGTTACTGTTCATTTTTTTATTACTTGAACTAATATATTGTCCCTTATACTTTACAGTTTATAAACAAAAGATCTTGTCGATATTGGACATAGCGTCTAACTATGTACAAAGTAATTAAAATTTCGCGTCTCTGACTGACATAGTTTACCGCTGCAATTGAAAACTGATTGAAGAGTAAATTTGGCTCTCCTGGGATCGTATTTATATTCACCAAACAAACCACACCTGTCGTCACAGAATTCTGCAGGTCAGAAGCTGTCCACGGCGTCTGTTCCCCCACTCTCGTCCAATTTCACATATTCGCACATTTTTGCCAATTGCAATGTCTGATGCGGATTTCAAAGTGATCTGATATTGTCTAATTTAATTACACATATTATACGTAATTATCATAATGATCGCATCATTAGTGTAATTACTATGCTCTAAAAATCGCACAGAATTCGCACTGAACATCATAATTACATAGAATTCGCACTGCACACGTGTCTGAATTTATGCATTTTTAGAAGTCTTTACACTTTTTCTAATATTTACGGTTTTCTTATAATTAAATAAAACTTTAATTTAGCATCTATTTGTGGTGAGATTGCAAACTTTCAGGCTTGAACGCTTCACGCACACACACTATTTACTTGTGTACACGCTCTCAGCGGCAATCGCGTGATGTTCCTGTTTATAATTCAGCTTCCAATTTCACACCTGCTTGTCTATTACATATTACTAAAATTAATTTAAATTTTTATTTTATTTAATACATGCACATTACAGCATATGCTTGTATTGTCGCAATATATATATATATATATATATATATATATATTGTAACGCAACAGAGTTGAGGTTCCCAACGTTACATAAAAAACTTTGTAAACATGACTTGAAACAATGCCCAAAGTATGTTATAATTAAATACAAGAGGGCCCATCTCACCTGAAGAACGCATTAACGGTACCAAGTAAGGTTACTAAGTAATAAAACATCAAAAGTGTACCTAAATCTAAAATATGTAATGAGTAGTATGAGATGTAAAACATAAACATTGTGTCTAGTGGGATGAGTTTAATGTGTAGGAGTTGAGTATAATATACTGTTCAATTAATATTTAATGTGTTATAAATGTACTTGGTGTTGTACTGTATCATGATATAGTGTACAGGATATTTATTTTATGTTTTGGGTGTAGTAAGTGTGGAGCTGTTGCTTTAAGGAAGTACTAAGTCATAGGTACTCATTTTATTCATGTTAAAATTGTATTTAAATAACTAAGTACAAGTACATTTATTAGGTATGATATTATGTTAAATGTATTTACTTTAATTGATTAATGAAGATGTTTAAAATAATATTCGTAAACTTGGCCAGGAAGGCAATAAGTGTTAATACGTTGGCAAGTAGTTCTTATAATTATGTTAAAAACCAATGAAGGGTTCAATGATGAACTAAATAATATAATGAATTGAAACCAGGAAATTAAAATTGATATAAGTGGCCATAAGCCAGTGACTTTCTGTACAGTAGGTCAGGTAAAGAAAAATTAAATTAAAAACAAAGCAAAATTATAACATTGGCTAAGCTAAATTTAATATTGGTAAAAGGAAACTAATACCTTTTTAATAAGTCCAGTCAGGTGAAAATGTAATAAAATGTATATGGTTTAATAAGGCAGATTAAGTGAAAGTTGTATGTGATTTAATGTAATTCCAAGCATGGAGTATTTTATTAAAAAAGAGTAGTAATATTTCCTAATACTGGCTCTAGGATATCAAATACTATCCAATGACTGGAAAAGTAATGGTGGTTAGGGTAACAGAAATGCAAGAAAACTTGTTGATTTCAACATTCAATTGTTACATGTGAATGGGTTAAGTTGAATTAATACAAATCCAGAAAAGAATTTAAAAAAACCTTACATTCGATTGTTATATGCTATTAGGAACAGTTGTGTAGACAAATTTAAAAAAAATTAAGTAAGATAAAAATGAATAAACTTTAATAAATCCAATGTCTTAAAGCCAATCCATTAAAAAAAGAACTGAGTAATAATTACTGAACTAGATTTCAGGAAATATACTTCTACACTTTCTCAAAGTTGCGGAATTAATAAATCCTTCTTCAAAGTAATTCCATTAAAGGAATGATGATGAACCCGAGTTACAATTAAACCAAGATCCTTCTTGAATGGACAAGAAATCAAAATTAATGCAAATATAAACCAAACATACACAAAGAACCTTTGGTATTGAAGTACTGAACCTCACTTTCAAGAGATTGAAGAAGTTGTAACACTACACCAATTCCACTGGGACCGGCAACCACTAGGATCGCGAAGAAGAACGAAGAACAGAACCGAACTCCTGTTACACTCTGGGACATCACCTTTCAACCTTTATTGATAATCTGGACGCAATTGTTTGGTCAAGAGTAAACTCATCAATACATCTTCAGTCGGTTATAAACAGACGTGGCTACCTTGAGTATCGCATTGTACGGTAACAAACCAGCTTATATTTAATTTTATACATTAAGAATTAATAACCATTTGTAATGCTTAGTAACCTTAATTTTGCATTACCTGGCCTTACTAATCGTTAAAAGAGTCACATGTACCCTGGGATAAGAGATAAAACGAAAATCATATTTAAGTTGTATTATAGATCACTAGTCCACTAACAAATCGATTCAGCATTGTACGATCGATATTACGATCCAATAACCTATGAAGACGAATGTTGAAATTTAAAAAATAACATAAATAAAGAATCCTTCTAGTATGTGATGATGTTCTGTGTTATTGTAGAATAGGTATTGTATCTTGATTGTGGAGTAACTTACAGAGAAAGAAAGTGGTAAAACCGTCCAGTGAAGCAAACTAACCTATAAGCACGAGTCAATTACTAATAACAGCGCTCGTTGCAGACAGCTGGTGAATACGGGAGAGTGCAGAACTAACGTATTCTCTTCGCCAACTTTGAGTCAATTTAAATAATACAGACCGAATAGGGTTGGAGAGAATTACCGAATTATTAACTATAATACCCGTAATATACCGTTATTCTCTGATAAAACACTTGGTAATTAATTAACACAGGGTTATGTTCAACATACGAGTCGCAGCAACTATATAATAAGTAATTGTTTTTTTTATAAATTAATATTGATTTGTTGGAGGTCTCATCTGCAATAACATATTACAAATATACAACGTAATCTTTTAGATTACAATTTGGCACAAACCAACGTGGAGCTTGATTAAACCCTAAACCAGATTAACTTGTTTAGATAACAAATTGACGCTCATAACGTGGGCTTTTAAACATCCTCAAATATAGTTAACAAAGTTACATAATCGTATACACTAGAAAATAATCTATTAGCTTTTAGATTACATATTGGCGCTCAACGAGTGGGCTTTAGTTAAGTAAAAAATTAGGCTATTACTTAACTGGAGCAGGCAACTATTAGAGGCACAGGAATGCATACAAGAGGTGTTTCTAAAAGGATTGCGAAGGACCAGGAAACGGAAGAGGGTAGACGGGAAGAAGAAGCGGAGATAATTACAGACACCGAAATGGAACAACAAGCGAGCGATAAAGAGGATGCCCAAGGGGACCAACCAGATAAAGCGGTAGCCACAGAAGAACCAAATTGGCAAGACATGATGAAATTTATGGCAGAACAATTTAGGAAACAGGAGGAAAACTCAAAGCAAACCAATGAGGAAAATAAGGAGAACTTTAAGAAACAAAAGGAAGAATTAAATAAAAAATTCGAGGAAAATTCAGAGAAGCTGGAAAATAAAATAGACAGGATAAACGAAAATTCAGAAAAGCTGGAAAATAAAATAGACAGTATTAACGAAAACTCAAAGAAACAAAACGAAATTTTGAGTGAGAACTTAATCAAACTAATGAATGAGAAGTTTGACAAAAATAAAGAGGAAAATGATGAGAATAACCGGCTGATAAATGAAAGCTTAAACCAATTTAATGAAAGGTTTGACAGAAACGACGAGAGCTTAAAGCAGATTCTGGAAAATACCAAACAAATAGACGAGAAAATTGAAAACCGTAATAAGGAGTTGCGGCAAATCATCAATGAACAAAACCAATCATTGAGGGAAGTCATCAATGAAAGTATTGCAATTGTCGATGAAACACTGAGCAAAAGAGTTGATGACTATGAAGAGGAAGTACGAGAGCAACTAACTGAAACTAAGGTAGGTCTAGAAAAGATAGATGAAACCATCATACAACTCAGAGTGGAAGTAGAGACCAAAATAAACCAAATAGGAAACCATAACGATACTAGAGTAAAGGAGATAGAAGCGAAAACCCAAGAAAAGTTAAACAAAGTACGAATTAACATAACTGGAAGAATAGAACGGGTTCACAATGAAATGAAGACAATGAAAATATGACAAACGCGTAAAAGGAAATTAATAAATACACGGGAAGGATTGGAGATGATTAAAAGGGGATTAGTTCAGATACTTAATATACCAATTACGGAACCAGGAGAAGTAAGGCAATTTAGAAACTTTAAACGAACCACAATTGAATTCCCAGATAGATTAGAAGGACCGAAAAAGCCAAAACTAACCGAGGAGCATGGAGGACTTATGGAGATTATGTATGAACCATTCGAAAGATTAAGAAACGGTACGGAAGAATCAGCTCGAAAAACGATGGTAGACTTCAGCATGAATGAAAATTTTATAACAACAAAATGGCGGAACTACATGATAGTGAGATATGTCACAAGGACAGAAATAACTCTATACACTAGAGAGATCCGAACAACCAGTATAGAGGAAATAATGGACCACGGTTAAACAGATTCCAAACCAACCATTGGAGAAAAGGGGACGGATTTTATGGATACAGAATCAAGCAAATCAAAGGAAAATAATGAGAAACTAAGTAAAATATTTTAAACTAATTATTAAATGAAATAAACTAATTACACGATACTTCAGAGACATTATGTGGAATCAATTAAAAAAAAAAAAAAAAAAAAAAAAAAAAAAAAAAAAAAAAAAAAAAGAGTAAGTTCACCTTACAAAAAATATTTAAGGAAACAATTTATGAGCAATATAAAAAGAGAATTTTGAAGATAAAAACCAAAAAATTCAAAAATAAGTAAGAACACCTTACTATACAATTCAGAAGAAATTATTTTAAACTAATAAACATGAAAAAAGAGAAAGAAGGGTTAGAAATGAGTTAAATGAAGGAAGAATATGCCATACAATTTATGATAAGGAGGAGATTCAGTGTTTAATTGCAGAAGTAAATGGGAGTGAATTAAAAATAGCAAAATACATATACTAAAGAATAATTAATTGACAGCACGGAACTAAGAAGAATTTAAAATGAATATTGAACAGCTTTAACTAAAATACTGGTGAACAATATGATAAATGGACCTACAGAACAACGAGATAAATAATTTAAGAAAAGTATTAGGATACCTCAGAAATAATAGTAATCATCCCTTGAATTTGAGTTTGTAGCGAAGAAGCTACCTTATAGATAATAATTATATGTATTGTGTTGTGATAGTGCAACTTTTATTTTGTTTCTGGACAGAGATGAAGTTCCTCTGATCTTTGAAGATATAGTTAGGGAAACGGCAGAGTAATGGAAGCCAATAGTGCCCCTCTGATTCCGTACCAGCTATGATATTAGGAAAAAATGTTAAGGAAATATAGTATTTTAGGGATTATACACCAAGAGAGGTAATTAAACATAAAAATGATAATAAGAAATGATAGCGTAAAAAGCTAGAAGAAGTTATGAGTTCCAGAGAAAAGGACAGGTCTACAACTGAGGGAGGTACCAGCAGAGAATTAATGACCAGATACACAAGGAGTGTCAACACAATTTTCCGGTGCAATTAAAAGTTTGAAGAATAGAAAGAGAAGAAAACCTTATCATAGAAGAAACTATAAGTTTATTTTAACTAAACTACATTCAGCCAAAATAAACTTCTTTCAAAGGGGGAGTATTATGTAACGTAACAAAGTTGAGGTTCCCGACGTTACATAAAAAACTTTGTAAACATAACTTGAAACAATGCCCAAAGTATGTTATAATTAAATACAAGAGGGCCCATCTCACCTGAAGAACGCATTAAAGGTACCTAGTAAGGTTACTAAGCAATAAAACATCAAAAGTGTACCTAAATCTAAAATATGTAATGAGTAGTATGAGATGTAAAACATAAACATTGTGTCTAGTGGGATGAGTTTAATGTGTAGGAGTTGAGTATAATATACTGTTCAATTAATATTTAATGTGTTATAAATGTACTTGGTGTTGTACTGTATCATGATATAGTGTACAGGATATTTATTTTATGTTTTGGGTGTAGTAAGTGTGGAGCTGTTGCTTTAAGGAAGTACTAAGTCATAGGTACTCATTTTATTCATGTTAAAATTGTATTTAAATAATTAAGAACAAGTACATTTATTAGGTATGATATTATGTTAAATGTATTTACTTTAATTGATTAATGAAGATGTTTAAAATAATATTTGTAAACTTGGCCAGGAAGGCAATAAGTGTTAATACGTTGGCAAGTAGTTCTTATAATTATGTTAAAAACCAATGAAGGGTTCAATGATGAACTAAATAATATAATGAATTGAAACCAGGAAATTAAAATTGATATAAGTGGCCATAAGCCAGTGACTTTTTGTACAGTATGTCAGGTAAAGAAAAATTAAATTAAAAACAAAGCAAAATTATAACATGTGTAACAAAACCAATAGGCCTAAATTTAATATTGGTAAAAGGAAACTAATACCTTTTTAATAAGTCCAGTCAGGTGAAAATGTAATAAAATGTATATGGTTTAATAAGGCAGATTAAGTGAAAGTTTTATGTGATTTAGTGTAATTCCAAGCATGGAGTATTTTATTAAAAAAGAGTAGTAATATTTCCTAATACTGGCTCTAGGATATCAAATATTATCCAATGACAGGAAAAGTAATGGTGGTTAGGGTAACAGAAATGCAAGAAAATTTGTTGATTTCAACATTCAATTGTTACATGTGAATGGGTTAAGTTGAATTAATACAAATCCAGAAAAGAATTTAAAAAAACCTTACATTCGACTGTTATATGCTATTAGGAACAGTTGTGTAGACAAATTTAAAAAAAATTAAGTAAGATAAAAATGAATAAACTTTAATAAATCCAATGTCTTAAAGCCAATCCATTAAAAAAAGAACTGAGTAATAATTACTGAACTAGATTTCAGGAAATATACTTCTACACATTCTCAAAGTTGCGGAATTAATAAATCCTTCTTCAAAGTAATTCCATTAAAGGAATGATGATGAACCCGAGTTACAATTAAACCAAGATTCTTCTTGAATGGACAAGAACTCAAAATTAATGCAAATATAAACCAAACATACACAAAGAACCTTTGGTACTGAAGTACTGAACCTCACTTTCAAGAGATTGAAGAAGTTGTAACACTACACCAATTCCACTGGGACCGGCAACCACTAGGATCGCGTAGAAGAACGATGAACAGAACCGAACTCCTGTTACACTCCGGGACATCACCTTTCAACCTTTATTGATAATCTGGACGCAATTGTTTGGTCAAGAGTAAACTCATCAATACATCTTCAGTCGGTTATAAACAGACGTGGCTACCTTGAGTATCGCATTGTACGGTAACAAACCAGCTTATATTTAATTTTATACATTAAGAATTAATAACCATATGTAATACTTAGTAACCTTAATTTTGCATTACCTGGCCTAACATTAATCGTTAAAAGAATCACATGTACCCAAGGATAAGAGATAAAACGAAAATTATATTTAAATTGTATTATACATCATTAGACCACTAACAAATCGATTCAGCATTGTACGATCGATATTACGATCCAATAACCTATGAAGACGAATGTTGAAATTTAAAAAATAATAAAAATAAATAGTCCTTCTTGTATGTGATGATGTTCTGTGTTATTGTAGAATAGGTATTGTATTTTGATAGTGGAGTAACTTACAGAGAAAGAAAGTGATAAAACCGTCAAGTGAAGCAAACTAACCTATAAGCACGAGTCAATTACTAATAACAGCGCTCGTTGCAGACAGCTGGTGAATACGGGAGAGTGCAGAACTAACGTATTCTCTTCGCCAACTTTGAATCAATTTAAATAATACAGACCGAATAGGGTTGGAGAGAATTACCGAATTATTAACTATAATACCCGTAATATAGCGTTATTCTCTGGTAAAACACTTGGTAATTAATTAACACAGGGTTATGTTCAACATACGAGTCGCAGCAACTATATAATAAATAATTTTTTTTTTTTATAAATTAATATTGATTTGTTGGAGGTCTCATCTGCAATAACATATTACAAATATACAACGTAATCTTTTAGATTACAATTTGGCACAAACCAACGTGGAGCTTGATTGAACCCTAAAACAGCTTAACTTGTTTAGATAACAAATTGCCGCGCATAACGTGGGCTTTTAAACATCCTCAAATATAGTTAACAAAGTTACATAATCGTATACACTAGAAAAGTAATCTATTAGCTTTTAGATTATATATATATATATATATATATATATTTGCATAGTTGAATTTTCGTGTCATAGCCACTGGAGTTGTAAAATTATCTCATTGTACTGAAATAAGCACAACAAGACCTTACAGGTTAGGGAATTGAACAGCTGTACGCTTTCACAAGCAGTTTGTAGAGATAAATAAAAAAGAAGTTCGTATTGTTTCATTTTTCCGGTTTTTGTTATATAAATTGATCTAAATAAAACAAACAGCTACAAACGTATTTTCTACATGTAAGATATTTTAAAAAGCGAATTCAATTTCAAGCTAGTTAAGAAAATATCATTTTATTTTACGTGTAAAATATAGAGATACGTCATCCTTGGTTATCAAAGCGCGTTACAGTAAGAAATATTCGTGTTTATGCGTTATGATCCAATTTAGTCTACATAAAATGAACTGATTATTTTGTATCTGAGTATAGTTGGTCTATGTAATGGACTGTAAATCGCATAACAAAATTAAGTTTTCTGATAACTTCTACACTCACTCTCTACATTAGATACATAAAGAGAAAAATAATTTGATATAAATAATATGGAAAATTATATCCCCAGGGTATATTTGGTATAACCTTACGCTCCGAATATTATCCTGTACTTTTCCCACTTGATCATGTTTTTCCTTCCTAACACTTTTCCTCTGGACCATATACATGAGCGTATAGTCTGTATGACAGATCGTTCTCATCGTAATCATAATGTTTCAAGGGCGATAGGTTACTTTGCTTTTCTTAATTTAACGCTATTTGTTATTTCATTCACACTGAATTAAAATCCGCAGATTGCAGGGGACGGCCACAGGTTTTGTGTATACACCACTTTAAAATTATTAATACTTTAAGGAACAAAATCAATTTGGTGGCGATGTAACAGTTCTATGAACAGTTCGAGCAGACGACTTGGCTTTCTGTTCCCGCTCTTAAACCAATCTGCTTCAAAAACACCATAACATCATATTCCATTCTGTACCATAACCAGTTTATTCAGACTAGCTCAAAAGATGTTATCGGTTTGAAGAAAAAGTAATACAATCATAGTAAGTCAATACTGCTCTAAGAAACTGGCAAATATTATAATTTACCGTGTCGCCCAAAATTACCAAATATTCTTGTAACATGTTTAGTTTATATGTTTACAATAAACTAAACATGTTACAAGAATATTTGTAAACATATCCAGCAGGCAACGAGAGATTATATTAATATAAATATTAATGTGTATTTGAATAGTCCCAACTTATTAATTTATCGGTTTTTTCCATCGTCAGTGTAATCGTTGTTGTAACGAACCGAAAGATAGATTGTTACCAACGAGCCTAAGAACAAAAAAAAAGGAAGCTGTATATGTTCGCGTCGTACGAAAAGATTTACCTGACTATCGGTTGATTGAAGCGAAATTGTGCGAGGAGTGTGACGTTCACAGACAGTAAGCAAAATATCCGATAGTCACATCAAATTTCCATCGCACTAAACTTCACATTGAAGTTTCAAAAGTCTCTCTGAAGGAACATCTGCGTCATCTGGATATTGGTGTAAATACCTTACGTGTTCTACAATATTACTTCAGCGATATTGAGAAATAATATTTGTTTACTTACAAAGCGTCAGTTTTAGACTAACGAGAAACAATCTGTACGCAATACGGATACCTTACCCAAGTATGTACCCAACGCTGTACTCCCGTAGCTTTTGCCATCCCAGAGAATTTTTAAATTTTAATCTTTACAGGGAGAATAAAATTATCCAAATTCAAAAATATGAATGACACCAAATTCGATTAAACCTTTTTTAATTACATTTTGATAACTTTAGAACTTTGTTTTCTTTTATAGCAAAAAATGCATTGCTATAAACTATTAAATTAATTTACTATTTTTTATAACAATAGAGTATCTCCATGTGTTTGTGTGTGTGGGGGGGGAGAGGCGCGTGCGTCTGCACTGGGAACAACCCTGCAACACTTAGTACATAGCCTACGCTGGAACGTTTCTTCACGACATAGGCAGGAAAATCGTCAGAAAATTACACCAATGTAGCTTATGTCTCCTAACTATTTGGACGTATGAACATAAAACAAATAGAGCACAGCAAAAAGAGCATATGTTAACTTCACCCAAGTCAGTTATAAATCGACTTCACGGTTCAGTTATAACGCGGAGTAAAACATTTCTTTTAGAAACTCCTCGCTCGCGCAGATTAGACTATCTCGATGTGGCCAAAGATGTGGTTACATCGTCTACTCGGGTTACACTAACTCAGATATTCAATTGGACGAGGTTATTATATTATTATCGGCGTTTCGTATATTTTTCCACTGCGCTTCTTTAACAGTGGGCGTCACGTAAAGGGACTTCATTCAACCTTCACTTAGCGGCCATTCGTAGAGCTCGCAGTCAGTTTGGAATCGTCGAAAAGTAGACCGCAGGTTTAAACAGTAGTAAGACAGTAAAAACACAACTCGCCTGGATAGCAATATCTACTGCCAGCAGATGATGAAGTGGCCAGGCAGTGGAAGGAAAAAGGCCGGCTGACTTTCTGTAAGCTATACCACTCCGGCTTCAATCTCTTTGTCTGAAGTTAGTAGGTAGTGTTTCCAAGATGGATACGATAACTCACTTGTGTCCAGATGCCCCATACAGCCGTCCGATAGCCGGGGTCGCTCATGACCACACGTTTTTAGGGGACCCGAGATCACTCATTAAGCAGAAATAGGAAACGAAGAGAGAGAGAGAGAGAGGGAGCAAATGGCCTATTTTCAGTTAATCTACCTTGGCTTTTAAGTTTTTTCCCAGTTTTATTTTTTAAATCGGTTGCTAAATATACACATTTGCACAATTATCGGCAGCAAACGACAACGTCATTGTGACTTACTGTGATTAGTGAAATTATACTTACCCTGAAGCCATGATTTCACTTTTGAATAGTGTACTGAAAGAGGAATATGAATTATTGAGACTTGATTACGCTGCAGACGTCACTGATAGTTTTGTTATCAGCAGCGTTAATACTGACGACTCCGATCCTGAATAGAGAACAAATGTAGAAACTATTGGCCTGCTATTTAAAAGGGACACAGACTATAAAACTGAAAAATCATTCGTGATTAATTTCGTAATTTTCATATTTTTCCGGTTTTTGACAATTGTTTATGGAAATTGACGACAAAGCAAAAACAAATTGAAAAAAAAAGTAGTTGAAGCAATTATTGTGTGATGTTAATGTTACTTTTACATTGCAATGCAATAAGTTTCTTTTCGAGACTCTACTAGGTATAATATCAAGTGTGTTAGCATTCCGTCTGTCAAATTATCGTATACTATCGGCAATTGTTTTCTTGTTACTTTTTGTTCGTACCATGCTGTTGAGTCTGTGCCTGTGTTAGTGTTTGTAAGTAAACTGTGTGTTGTGTTTATAAACGGTTTGTGTAGTTGTAATGCATGGATGTAACAGCAATTCTTACTGATAGAGATGCGTAAATACAAGTCCGGAATACTAAAAAAAATTAATAAATGAAATGAAATAAATGCCAAACTAAACCAATAGAAAACTTTACTCAACAGTAATTCGCCCGGAAACATTTCATGCAGCTGAATGTCTGACTCTGAACAAGAAAATGATGATGGAAATCCTAGAAGTCACGGAAAGCAAAATATTAATATTAAAAAGAATGTTGGGACCAATAAAAATTGGATAACGGAACAGAATACGCCGCAATAATGAGCTGTACGGCCGTAGAAAAAGAAGAATTACTTTTTACGGACATGTTTAAAGAATGAATCTTGACAGACTAACAGGGAAATTTTTAACTATCTCAGAAAGCTCAAAATGCCCAACACGTGGTTTAAAGAAACAGAAAAAGACATTGAAGAATTCAAGATTATTGAAGAGCTCAAGAAGATTGATGAACGCTTACCACTGAAAAAGAAATTAAAAAATGCCCAAGGTTTTCAAGAAAACCCCAAGAAGAGGACAAGTGCCGTCTAGACTGACGAAAAGAGGGAGAGACATCGATCAAGAATGAAGGAGATATAGTAGAGGAGGAAGAAAGAGGAGAAGAGGGGAGGAACCAGTTGAATCAAGCGTAGTCCACAGTGGCTCATACGATAAAAAAATGAAATGTAATAAAGAAAATCGGAGTAGGCAGGGAGATGCGTTACTTTCCGCAGCCCTTTGCTTCCCGAAGCAAACTCACCATTCATAAATCACTGTTAAGTCGAGCTTACCTTATTATCATAACGACAAGTTAAGTTGATTAAATTACATTCAAATTAGAAGGTATAACGTTTATCTAGATCTTTGATACGGCGTTACTCAGAATGTTTGGAATCGGTTGAAAAAACCGTTGTTTAGAGTTAAACAACCCCCGTTGGGGGTACATTGGTTACATGGTTACCTCTGAAAGGTGTGCTAAAGACGGCTCTGTCTGTATAGCTCAAACAGCTATCGTAAATCTTGGTGTTTTCAGTAGACTTTCTTTTACCCAATAAACTGACGTTTGAGTCGACAGAGCGTTTCTTGCCTGCTAGCGCCATCTCGTAGCTGCCCAGCCAACTCCCTGACAACGCTCAATTAAGGAGTAGATTACCTTCAAAAACTCTTGTTTGCTATCACAGGTAGATGTGATTAGAACTCTTTTGACTGACTGTACGGTAACAACGTCGTTAAACCTACCCACGTGGTACCATCAACCTAACAACTTGTCCTACGCCAGTCATGGAGATATGATACCAATCCCAGGTTCTCCAGTCCAACTAGACGGCACCCAATACCAGTTTTAAATTTTCTTCCTTTGAAGTTATAAAAGTCAGACTCTGCGCAAGTTATTATTTGGCGTTGCCAGTACCGTTGTTAATGTTTAGTTATTCAGAGATGTTCCTATCTGAGCCCTGGTAATGGATGACACGGTACGTCGTATTAACAATGAGACGTTCGCGTGATCGAAGCTTGACGGATTTTCTGCTAAAAACGCGTTTTTTAAACTACACATTATTTTATGAAATGTAAGAACTGGAAATTCTTTCGATTTTATTCCCTTCCGTCTGCTTTGAGGATTTCAAATAACTGTAACGCATTCTCACATTACCATGTTTTTCTTAAGGTACCTCCACGGTAATATCTCAGAATGCGCTGAGATATAATTTTCTAAATTATTTTATAATGTTTCTAAACCACCATTACTTATTTAAGGTACAGTTTACATTCGTTTAAGAAATTAGTAAGCAAAACTACGGACTTTGATAAGGACAAGCGGTTATTAGGCATTGTGTAGAGCACCTTGTCGATTTTTAGTTACTGTGTGTGTGTGTGTGTGGTGTGTGTGGTGTGTGTGTGTGTGTGTGTGTGTGTGTGTGTGTGTGTGTGTGTGTGTTTCTGTGTCTGTGTCTGTGTGAGAGAGACACACGCAGGCAGACAGACAGACAGTAGACAGATAGACAGACAGGAACAGACAGATTGCGTGACACGTGAGCGAGTGAACGTTCTGTTAGAATACAGAATAAAGGAGTTTGCGGAACACAGAATTTTGCGAAAAGCTTACTCAGTTTTATCAGAAAGAATAGCGTACGCGATATTCCACCGTCTGTAAAATTTGACTGTCTGTAGACGATTAAAGCATGCACAAGAAAAAATACCTTCTGTATTGTTTCTGTTTGTTAGGGCACCTCACTGAGAACAATGATGCGTATCTTTTGTATTATCAGCAGACCTTTATTGCTCCGCCCATGAAACGCTACCTACATCGAGTATAGTAATCTGATCAGACAGCATAACGTTGCTAATGTATATGTTTAGCAGTAGCCTGCTAAAAGGGAGCACTTAATTGTACACAGGATATAACTAACAACTCAGGTTATTCAATTTCTGGTACAACGTCAATCATATTTAATAAATACAAGCATTTTTATCTTTGCAGAATACCGATCTATCTTCAACATGGTTTGTCACGATCCCCGTTCTACTGAACATACCACTCAACTCACACTGCACAGTCAGTCCTCCCCTATGAACCGCGGAGAGGGGAGAAAGATTTACAGCTGTGATAGAGTCCAGCTAAACAGCATATTCAAAATTGATTTTATTAATACTTTGAGAACAACCACTGAAGTTAATAGTGTTGCAGTCAATGACTAAAAGGGTAAAAACTAAAATATTAATTAATATTAATATTGCACGATATAATTAATTGTCTATAGCTACTGACGCCGGAGTACATATAAAGGATGTGTCTGGAAAATTGAACACAATGTAAAGTGCAAGAAAAAACGTTATATTTTTACGTTTTAAATTTATACATTGAAATCTCACTTACACAATTTTTCGATTATGTGTATAAATATAGAATTAATTAGAACGTTGTTAAAACGTATCGACTTATAAATCATAAGTGTTATTCTCGAATGCAATCACTATCGTATGCCGGTATGCGGGTATGCCGTCTTGTTCCATTCACAGAAGTCTGTCAGTTAACTGCTTGCATCTCTATTGTGAGTATTGCATTCTTTTGTGCTTGTAATAAGGGTTGTATCTATGGTGGTTGAAACAGTATGGCCTCATCGACCTGAAATAGAAACAGAGTCATAGTGTATTATAAATGCCTATATTGCACACGCATATTTACGTTACATAGCCTACACAGTTGCAGCTGTAGTTGCAGTGGATAAGCACAAGTTGGAGTGGGAAACATTTGTTACTTGTTGTTTGCGACTAGGATGACGAGATTACGATGGAGCATTCTAACACATTAACTGAACAGTTTTATCTCTTTTATTCTAAGTAGAACACACAAAACTTTAAAAATAAGATGGTTTTAGTTGTATGAGAGAAATGCAGCTTTTTTTGAATAAGGGTATCAGAAACAGATGATGGAATCCATCCGTAAATATTTATTTTATCGCCAAACTGAAAAATCCATAAGAGAAAATAATTAGCCTTCAAACTATGACGGAATATTAACACCTTATTCACAATAAAAATTAACAGCGTAAAATACTCTGGTGAAGAGTATACTCTTCATACTTACAACAGTGGAAAAAGTAACAACTAATAAATATCTAGAGAGAAGATTAATGTTAACGTCAAATAACAATAATAAGAAATAAATGTTGAACAATCCAAGTCGGTGGCAACATACAAAAAAAACTGGTGACAGTTGAAGCTTTTTGCTGATTGATAAGACACATAACAGGACGTAAGAAGGTGTAGAGAAAATGGGCAAAGTAAACGAGATTTAAGAACAAGGGTTACAAAACAATATTATTTTGATATAGGTTACATAATAAATTTATTAATACAGAAAACCATAAGATAAATATGATAATACAGATTAAAATTAATTTACTTTTTTTCATCCGTCGTGTGACTTCTTATTGTATTTAATTAAATAACGCGTTTCGAGGCTCAAGGCCTCATCTTCAGATTTCAGTCCCATGTGGACGTCGTTAACACATTAAAACTAAACTACTACACATTAAAATAAAACACACTACACAAGTTAACCGATGTCTGGGTGCGCACCCTTTGCCGGCTCGCGACGCACTGCCTGCAACTCCTCTATGGTCTCGTCACAACGCTCCACCATCGATTGCTGTCTGTTCCTGCTTAATATGAATTTGTCCACAACCATATCGTATAGCTGATGTGATTTAAAATTCAGCTGGTTATTTAACATGTTACTAGGATTGCACTTAAACGCCCGGTATATTTCAAATTCTTCGGTTGCGTTCATGTATCGTCCCTTATTGCAGTGATATAATGGCTTGCAGTTGATGTCAAAGTCTGTATGATTATGGTTATGCACCATTAAGTGTTCGGCATATTTTAATTTACAGGCTTTTAAGTTATTTTTAGGTAGATGTTCTTTAAACCTCTGTCTAAATGCCCTGCCTGTTTGACCGATATAAACCATATCGCAATCATTACAAACCATTTTGTAAACACATGTCCTTTTTTAGGGGCAGATAAATTAAAAGAGTAAAAGAGTTAGAAAGCAAAATGGATAACCATTCGGGCGAAACGAACCTCAAGTTACAGCAGTTACAAATCGACGTTCGGACGAAGATGGCATTGGTAAACACGTCACCTGTCACCCGAAGCGTTGTCAACGAGCAGATAAAAGAAATCAAATTTAATGGATGCAGTGATTTCCTGATGGAGTTAATCAAGGAACAAACTGAGCTATACCATGAACATTATCACGACATCAACAACATCGCATGTGTATTGAGACATCTGGAAGGAGAGGCTGCAATTTGGTCGCGGTTAGTCAAAGATAGTGTTAACAATTTTGCGGGGTTTACAGAAGCCTTTAGTAATAAGTATTGGAATGACGTTATCCAGGAACGGGTGCGAGACCAGTTGGAATTCGGACTGTACTACTCAGAGACAGGGATGTGTACAATCCAGTACTTAGAAAGGAAATTGTTGGAGAATAGGCAGTTGATTCCGCCCATCTCAGATAGACATTTGATAAGAATATTGGCAAGACATTACCCCAATGAGATTGAGGTAGCTATTATCACTCGTGGGGTAAATACGATTACTGAAATTGAGCAAGTGTTACTGGAATTCAATCACTTACGAAACGGCAGTAGGTCGATGAACCAAAGACCAGCTGACAGCCGGCTTGAAAGGAATCAATGGAAGTATAGCGGTGAAGAGAGAGCGAAAATGACCGAGCGAGACGGAATTAATGAAGAGAGAACACATTACCCTAGACAGGCGAAGTGGAAAAACCAGTTCAAGGCGGAAACTAATGTCGTTCCGTCGACAAGTAATGCAGGTAGCAAGGTTGACCCAACGAGGCAAAAAAACTAGAGAAATCATGTAAATATGTCTTAGATTTCAATGACAATATTAAATATGTAAATACGACTTTCTTAGATATTAGGGATGACTTGATAAGTGATGATAATAAATAGGTTAAGAAACAATAAATGCCCGGAGATTCAAATAATGTTGAACGGCGTGCTGATTAACGCATTGGTGGATACTGGCAACCAAATAAATGCGGTTTCGGAACGTTGGTTTAACAGTAATAAAAAATACCTGGGGGAAATAGAGATGTTAAAACTATCTAATACCATAATTGAAGGAGCCACGGGTGGTAAATCTAAAAGAATTACACAGCAGGTATTGCTAAATGTGCAGGTTAAAGATTTACAGTTTGAAAGTGTTTTTATAGTAGTGCCGGACCTGGTGAAAGAATGTATTTTGGGTGTTGACATGCTGGTGGAGAGTGGGTGTGTGATAGACCTTAATAATAAACAACTAATAATTCAAGGAAATCCTACCCATGGAGAGACGACCATAGCAGAAATATTACAGGTGGAGCTGGCAGCAGAAGGAGAAGGCATCGTAGAATTTATCAACCAAGAAATCCAGGAAATTGCGAAGTTAACCAACTGCGACAAGGAAGAACTACAGAAGACATTAACAAATAATAAAACGGTATTTCGTAAGACACCAGGGCGAATTACAACGTATTGCCACACATTTGAAGTGACAGATAAAACACCATATTGTCAGAAGGGTTGGCCAATTCCAATGAGATATCAAGATGCTGTGAGAACTGAAATTCGTAGAATGGAGGAGCACGAAGTGATTGAAAGGGCACAAAGTTCATACATAAACCCGATGGTAACTGTGATCAAGAAAGATCAGACAGTAAGGTTATGTTTGGACGCTCAGAAGCTTAACTCGGTCACTATGCCAGATTATGAAGGTGCAATCCCGATAAATGAAGTGCTGACCAAGTGTGGAAATGTCAAAGTAATATCTACTATTGATTTACGAAGCTCATTTTGGCAGATTCCTTTACACCCGGATTGTAGGGATTATACTGGATTTTTATATGAGGGCAAGTGTTACCGATATACTGTAACTCCATTCGGCCTAAAAACCAGTTTAGCTAGCTTGACACGCGGATTGGACCGAGTACTATCTGACGAGGTGAAGAGTTTCACTATCCTATATGTGGACGATTGCCTATGTATTTCAGCCAGTGTGGAAGAGCATTTAAGACACCTAAAAATATTATTTCGAGATCTAAAACAGACAAACCTTACGGTAAATTTTAAGAAGTCATATTTTTTTCGCAAAGAGGTCAATTATTTAGGATACTGTCTGACTACACAGGAGATAACAGCTGCTCCAGATAAAGTGAAAGCTATACAAGAATTCTGTAGGCTAAAAACCAAAAACAATTTAAGGGATTTCTGGGGTTAACTAACATTTATAGCAGGTTTACAAACAAATATGCTGAAGCTACACAACCGCTGCTGGACTTGTTAAAGAAAAATTCAAAGTTCAAGTAGAACTAGAATCGACAAGTTGAAGGAAATAGATCGAAATTTTCAAAGGGTTAAGGAGTTGTTTATTGAAACGGTAATGCTCAAACACCCTGACCTAAATAAGCGTTTCTACCTGCAGACGGACGCCAGTAAATATGCTATCGGAGGACAAATTTATCAGCTGGATGAAATAATGAAATCGGCGTGGTCGCGTTCACCAGTTGCGTGCTACGAGGCGCGGAGCTAAACTATTTCACCACGGAGTTAGAGTTGTTGAGCGTCGTACATTGTCTGCAAAAGTTTCGCACGTATGTATTTGGGAGACCATTAACTATCATTAGAGATAATAAGGCTTTGATATTTGTCAAGAAGTGTCACCTGAACAATTCACGCATCACCAGGTGGATTCTGGCGACTCAAGATTACGATTTCGATATAGTGCATTGCAAAGGGCGAAAGAACGTTGTCGCTGACGTCCTTAGTAGATATCCTGAGGATATGGACGCTGAGAAATCTATTGATCATACCGAAGAATTCGAATTCAATAGTATCATTATCCGTATTAATAATGAGGTAAAGAACAAATTAAAAAATATAACATTTCACCAATTAGCAGATAATAAATTGAAGTCAATTATAGAACCTGTGCAAGCAAACCCAGATCACCAGATTAATGACAAATAGTCATGGTACAAAAGCAAGCTTTACAGGAAGGACAGAGGGGCGTGGAAACTTATGTTGACAGCGGAGCTAAGCCGAACATTGATTTACGAGCTACACAACGCCTATAGTCACGTAGGGAACCGACGTACCTACCAGTTATTCAAAGAGTATTTCACGGAAGACTCCATCAACAAGATTACGCAACATGTTATAAAAACTTGTCAGACATGTCAGAAGAGTAAAGACTATTATCAAAGGATGTTGGGAGAGACCCAACCCGTCATTCCTAAGTCGAAGGGAGAATTAGTTAGCATCGACTATTATGGTCCTTTACCAACTTCAACAGGCGGTGTAAAATATATACTAATTATGGTGGATAACTTCACTAAATTCGTAAAACTCTGCCAGTTAAAAAAGGCTACCACCACAGTCACCATAAATAAAAAAACTGTACTGCGAAGAAATTGGTAACCCAGTCGCAATATTGTCCGATAATGGAATGCAGTTTACAAGTCAGAAATGGATAACCACATTACAGCAGCTACACATTAAACCGAAATTTACCGCAGTAGGAAAATCCTTGCACCAACCTGGCAGAGCGAATCAATCGTCAATTAGGAAACATGTTTAGGGCGCTAACGTCAGAAAGACACTCTAAGTGGTCTAGATATTTAGGACTAATTGAAGCGTGTATCGATCAGACATATCACGAGACCATTGAAACAACGCCATACGAAGCTTAAGCTTAATGGGGAAGAAAACCAGAGCGTGATTGGGCCAAGTACGTAGAGAGTGAAATGGTACCAGCAAATCAGCCAGTTGACTACAAAAATATTTATTTAAGAATTAAGGAGAAGGGTAGAAAACGGACCGAACAGATTAATTTAGCCAATAAAATTACGAAGTTTCAGCTAGGTGACAAAGTGTTATTAAGAGCATACCCAATGTCAGATTTAAATAAAAAGGTAATTGGAAAATTTTTTAATATTTTCGAAGGTCCATATATAAGATCTGTAAGGAAGTCGGAATGGTTACATACCAGCTCGAAAACATCCAAAAGCCCGGAAATTTTCGAGGAAAGTTTAATATCAGGCAGCTCAAACCATATTATGAAATGTAACACACATTACACAAAGACAAAAGGTTTTAAAAAACAAAAGATTAATAAACAGATTGTAAGAACACAACTTGCACAGATGTATATGTGATAACTTATAAGTAAATTTTAATAAGACTGAATTGACAAAATGTCTAAAGGATAATTAATTAACATTATATTGTATGTACAGGATAAGCTTTCAAATAGATTATGTGTATAAGAATTTAGGTAACACCAAGGGAAAGTATTTGTTTGTAACTATGTCATGAATAGCGGGGCATGGGACCCAAAGTGGTATGTAGCTTTTGACAAGCAGGTAGCACAAACCAGTTGAGGGTTCTGTTTGTAAACAAACTGTGGGCCCAATTACAATGTAAACAGCTGATGGATGTAAAGGGTAGAGAATGGAGTAATAAAAGAAATTACTAAATGTACCGTAGTATATGTAATTAAAATTGACTTGTAGATATATATTTAACGTAATATGAATGTAATAGGTGTAAGAATTTAAAAACATTTTAAAGGGGTTAAATAAATGTAATAAGATCCATTTGAAGGACACAGCAATAGAATCCTCATAATTTTTCTACCAAAAATCTTATACAATTCTATTGCGGGACAAATGTAACGTTAAAATTGAATGCTACTCAATTTTACTCAGATTTTGTATAGAATAATGATTAGTAATTGTTTATTAGACTAAGACATGGAAGTAACGTTGAGCTGAAGTACTGTTAGCAGCAAGCATAGCGGTGTTCTTCAAAAGAACACACCCTTGTCGAAGCGACTGTCTGACGGGGAGAAAACCATACAACAAGTCACGTACAGGGTGAAGAATCATAAAAATGTATTGTACTAAAAAAAACAATAAAGTTTAAGTGAAAGCGAGAGAAAGCTGAGTGTTCATACAATACAGTCCGTTAGAATTAGAGTGAGAGGTTAGAGCGAGCAAGCATAAGATAGCGCCTCTCCCCACTTGTTTGTATAAGTTTGGTACGCGCTGTTTTTTGGCGAACGAAAGAAAGCGTCATTTTTTTAGCAGGTGAAATTAGCTAGTTGGGTTGCAGGAAATCAAATATCGCGGTACTTGAAACCAATGGGAACGCGATTTGTAAATATTGAGTGTGGGTAAGGATTGTGTGTGTATAAAAAACGTAGTTTGGAAATTTGTCGGAAATCTATGGAGAACATTACAGCTATCAGACTCGTCACCGCGCATTAAATCGACGAAATTTTTTTTTTTTATTTATAACTAAACCTGCGATATTTAGAATGAGTACAATATTCGTGTCGTGCATTAACAGTATTAAAACCGTTACTGCAGTGGAAGAAGTACACTAAAATCAAAGTAATCATTGTGATAAATATACTGTAACTTTGCGATAAACGATCGAACTCCACATCAAAGATAATCTAACACGTAAATCGGGAAGTTACGAAGCGTTGAAGTGTATTCGGTATGAATTACTCATATTGTGAGCACTCAGCTTAATAACATATTTACTAAGGTGTCAGAATAAATAGTAGTTATACGCTAATTACATGCTAAGTCATTAAGTAGATGTGAGCTGTGTAGTGAAGGTGAAACCTAAGTAATTAAAGTGTTAGTGTCAACGAGTGTCGACAACAGGATCGTCCGAATCGCCGACGAACGCAAAGCTCCAGGATCGCAGACTCCGAGGGAAGGAATCACCAACACAAACGGAATTCAACAAACAAGTAAACAAATTTGAACATTAAAACTCATAATAATTCATGTATCTTTTATTAAATCTATTACTACTGGCAATTCAATCTGTCTAAGAACCTACTTTCAAATGAGAATTGATGAGAAGCTAAAAATTCAATATTGTGAATCATTTTAAGATTTTATGTAAGCGTGTAATGTGTTAATGAAAAGTTTATTAAAGTTAGGATTCATTCAATTCAAATTGTGTTAATAATCATTTTGATACCCTGAGATAATTTTAAGAGTCGCCATCAAAGCAAGAGTTGAGAGCTTTGTAAGAGTTACACATATCTTTTTCTAGCTCTAAGCTGCGAGGGTGGTAGTAGCAACGGAGGATATATTAAGTTGTTGATAAGCCAAAGGACAGCAGCTAGGAAGGTGCGTAGTAATTGGATAAGGCAATCGAATTAAGAGTAAGATAATTAGGTATCATGGAATGGGAAGAGAGAAAGACAAAATAAGACTTTAAATTGTGTACTTGAATATTATAAGATAAAATATTTTAAAGCGTAATATTTTTAATATAAAGTAATTAAAACATATAAAGAAGTAAGACGCTAATTTTTTTTGATATAGATAACGTAGAAAATCATATCGTCAGATTATTTTCACATCACTGTACCTTTTAACAACAACCTAGCAAAATGATCGCGAAATACTAAAAGCAGGAAACGAAAAGTCGAGAAGAGCTTGCAAAATTAGATTTCAAGACCCCTTAGTCCACGGGATTATACTGTAGCCATTCTTCATTGAAATTCGTTTAAACGATACATTGTAAATGAGTACCTAAGTAATCTGCATCTGTGTACATAAAGCCATTATCAACAGACTGTAACTTAAGTGACGGTACACATTATAACACCTGTTCTAATTGCACGTGTTTTCAGAATACTTTTTTTTATATTTATTTTTAGGATCGAAGACTTTTGCTTACTGCAAATGATGGATGAACAAGCAGGAAGCAGCAACATACCGATATAAAGTGGTAATATGTCGGTTAGCTCAGAATTTATTTCAAAATTTTCGACTAACTCGTAGCTGTTTGATGTAAAGTGAGAAAATATCGTCACAAATATGTCCTCTGCTTACAGTTCCACACAGTTAGCAAATAATTATTATAAATATGAAATTGCAGAATTTTCTATAGCTGTTTTAAAACAAACCTTCTTTGTTATTCACGAATCTTCCAGGTTTGTAGTTTTCAGATCTAAATTCAATTAACTAAGGATGATCGAAAAGGATAATTAATGTTTAATATTACCTTCCTGCGTACCGAGCCATGTTCACTTGTGCTGGTTTCGCTGGTGGTTACCACGGACTTGAAAATGAAAGTGTGATTACTGTCTCCAATATTCACACTGTTTCGTCATGTAAAGTGATTTTGACAGAGCACAAACTAACACACAATGTGAGTAAACGTGGTTGAAACTTGTGGAGTAACATATTCAATCAGAAGTGGAGTAAACATGTTCAAATAACAAGGAAATAATAAACTGATAAAGATGGAGGTAAAAAGGAAAAATCTTGAGGTCAGCGAATATGTGTGTCAGTTCATTATGTATATGCATTATGAATATATGTATGTGTAAGTATATTATGTATGTACATTGTGAATATACGTATATGTATGTGCATTATGAATATGCCTGTGCGTCGCATTGTGAGAAATACGATTGTCTGCTGCAAGATGAGCACGTTTAGGAAGCAACTATAATTGAATAATGATAAGGGCCGTTCTCATTTATGCGTTACGACTTAAATTAGTCTACTTAAATTTAAACGTCAATATAAATGTGAGTTCGTGATTTGTTCTGGGCTTATACAACGTTAAATTAATTTTCATATGTGTATACTGAGAAGATGACATGATTAGCACGCAATTGTACCGTTGTATTATTCCACATTTTTCTAAATAAGGATCTCTACTGGCCTGTAGTGCACGGTCTTTCTGTATGTTCTGTTGTTTGTGCTCTGTCATAATTTGCGGAACAATGTGAATACTGGATAAAGTAATTACGCTTTCATTTTCATCAATGACACTGCCCCCTCCCAACATACCAGTATCGTAACTAGGAGCTGGGACTGGATTGAAGGTTGGACTCCCCATTCTCCTCAGGGTAAACGAGAAATTCAAGATTCATCCCATATAATATTTTATAAATTCTTTGAGTCTCAAAGTTTTTGAATAAATGAACGTGATGTGTGTTATTTAATATTGCTTAACAAATATTGGTTTATTGTCATTATTAAGAACACTCTAACTGTATTTTGTTGATTTTCAACTATTATAATTCTCTTTATTTCTACAGTTGTTTGTGAGCCTCATTTTAACACATTCAACTGGCTTAGAAATAGGCCTACATTTAATAGCTCTGGGGGGGGGATCCTTCGATCCTCGCCCAGAAGTTAAACCACTAGAACACGCTTCTGTACGTAGAACGGATGAGAAGCTTTAAGGCTATTTTAATAATTAATTATCCTTTTTTGGGACTTCCTCCATTAATTTTTTTGGGGTTGTAAAATACATCCCTGGAGGATTTGTGAACACCGAATATGTCTTGCTTCTAAGTTGGTAAAGGAAATTCCACAATTTCATTTTGAAAATAATCATTTAATAATTTTAAACAGAATATGAATATGTATATGAATATTTTAATTTTATGAACAGAATATGTACAATCTGTGTTCAGAGGCAAGAGGCTTCCAAGGAGGGGAAAATGAAAGATTAATTAATTTCTCCGATATTCACGCTCTTTCGTCATGGAAAGTGATTTTGACGGTGCAAAAATTAACATACAATATTGTTAAATGTGGCTGAAACTTTATCAGAAATTAGAGCAAACATGTTCAAATCACAACGCAACAGTAAACTGATAAAGAGAGAGGTACAGAGGAAAATGAGTCATTAAGGCAGCAAATATGTAAGTCAGTCTCATGTGCATCCGCTTGTGCATGATAAATATGTACAGTATGTGCGTCGTATTGTGACACAGGCGATTGTCTGTTGAATGGTGAACATTTTCATTCAGCTTCTAAGAAGCAAAATTTACATATTGAAATAATTGTAATGCTCATTCTCACTTATTCGTATGAGTTAAATTAATTTAATTATTTTTATGAATCAGTCTAAATGTGCGTCCTTGAGTGTAGCGTATGTCCACTATTTATAAGACGTTAAATTAATTCTTAAATATGTGCATTAAGAAAATAACATCATTAGTAGGTATATTATACTCTTCTTACTTTTGTATTACTTCGTGTTTTCCTAAATAAGTATATTTCACATACGTGGAGGAAACGGTTTTCTGAAGATACGATTATGAGACCACGGTCTTTCTGCCCGCTAATTTCTATAGGCCTACAGTCTTTAACATACTGCAGGAGCCAATGGGTCGGTGTGAGGGACAGAAGCTTCATTAATATATGAAGTAGGCTTACCTTATCTCGTAATTTCTCCGCGAGGCACGCTCCCAACAAAAAGCTCAGGAACAAAAGTGTAAACAGACTGCCAGACATGTTGTCGTCTACTGTACGACTACAGGAAACTCCCTGACCATCGGTCGAATAAAGCCAAATTATATACGTAATGAAGTGGACACGGATAGTGAAATCTTTATATTTAATTGTAACGTTAAATTTAAATCATAAATAAATGATGTCATCATCTATAATTTATGTTATACAAAATTTTTGACTTAGTTTTCTATAAAAGTCATTTAATTCTTTGTGTACGACCACAGTTTATCTTATAACGACTAGTAAACTGTCCTGTTTAGTGTGTATTTTGAACGATAGATATTCTTATTATGACCTATATCTTATACAAAATGTATTTTATTCACAAGTTAATTGAAATTATCACAATTTCTTCTACAGATATTGTACATGATGTGTACAAAGCATGTGTAGGTCTAAAGTTGTCTTTGCGATAAATGGGTTTTTAGACTAAAAGTTTGATTAGCCTTCATTTTCAATATGAAAAGACAATTATAGTAAGTGCGAGCCAAATAACAGGTTCAATGACAAGGAAAAAACCAATAATTTATATACGTTGTGGGGTGAGCTCCGATGAGTTCCGGGCGAAGATATGGAAATAGAATAAAAAAATTAAGAATTCATAAAGCTATTCAATCTTTCATATAATTTTGACTCTTTCATTTATCGTTTAGTCCTATTTAAAATTAATTATTTGAATAGGTCACCCAAACAACATTGTATTGAAGACGTATTATAAGTAGATATATTTTATTTTCAGTTTTATGAAGTAGTAAACTTGTTATTTTGTTCCAAGAAAATGTGCTTGGAGGAACAACGTTGTAATTAAAAGCAATATGGCGGACATTGCACGTGTTTTGCTATCTCCAGCTGACGAAAAACATTTGAATACAGGAAAAAGAAAAAAATCATGAGTTTATTAAGGGAAATTCATAAACGTAAGTTGATGAAGCTTTAAGAGACAGTAGTAACCTATATATTTTGAAAAGAAAGCAACCCGTGCATGACAAATTGCCTCTAATAAGGGGAGTTGAATAACGTTGTAACGAAGAAAATGTTATTTTACTATTCTTAAGTTTACTTATTTAGATAAAACTAATAATAGTAAAAGAGGTAAAATGTTGTAAGTGATATGAAGTCTTTGCATGGTATTTACAAAAAAATAGGTAAATCTAAATTATAAAAAAAGAAATTGAGTTTATGTCAACATAATTTCTCTTTGTAACTTTTTTAATGCAAGGCACAAAATGAGCAGCGATGTTATTAGCAATATTATTATTCTGTTAGGAAAGATTTTTCTGTTTTCGGGTATTAAATATCTGAGCAGAATACACAGTTAAATTACAAAAATAAAGCTATATTAAACTTTATTTAAATAAAGTAGAAAGTAGTCAATAATAAGTTTAGAACATTTGTGACAGATTATGAGACGTCGACTCTGTGGTGTGATGACAGAAGTTGATATTAATTTTTTGTCATTACTGATTTTTTTTTAAATACTAAGCTTTCGTCTTTTCTAAAATATTTATTGTGGCACATTCTTATTTATAAAAAAAAACACAGGTTGCCTGCATTTCTGTAGGGGACTTGTAATGTCGGAAATTTAAATAAGGAGCAGCCATTGCCATTTATACCTATTTAATATATATATTATATCCATTTATGCTAATCAGAAACCCAGACATTAACAATATATTTTTTTTCAGAACAGGATTTGCAGCTGCAAATTCAGATGTGATGACTTGAGCAAAGAAATGACAAAACATTTGATAAATTATATCGTTTAAATTATGATAAAACAATCTTTTTTTGCATCAAATGTTTATAAATTGAAGAACTAAAATGGCAATCAACACGGCAATAGTGTACAGTACATTACTCTTTGCCTATAGGACCCGAAACTTACGTGTCTGTCAAAACAGGTTATGTAATATTTTAAAAATAATACGTATAGACTGCAAGTTTTACAAAAGAAAATTAAATCTGATAAAACTCTCAAAGATAATCAGAGGTTGTCTGAAAGATAATCGCTCAAGGCACTCTAAGAGACCAAATAAAATTTGTAATGAAATTAAAACTATGATACAACCTCATATAATATCATTTCCAAAACAGGAAAGAGATTAATGTAGACATGTAAATGAGAAGTGTGTATAAATCCTGACTTAAATATTTAGAAAATGCACAGATTGTTTGCTGAAAAAAATTCTATTGTAAATTGTACAGTAAGTGCAAATAAAAATGTTTTTATTTCAGATTTAAAGCTACGTTTTGGCCTGTCCCGGTCAGATTCTTGCACCTCAGCTAGGTGCAGCAGATTCTGAAAATGGAAAAATAACAAATGAAAGCATGCTTCATTATTATAAAGCTGAAGCAAATCTCGTCATGCAGACACAAATAGGAACAGAAGTGTCCCAAGTGTCACTGTTATTTGTGTAGCCTTACAAGTACTGGTTTGCCACAAATTAAGTCATTCATCAGTATTTTATCAAAGGCAGTACTCGTGCTACAATTTGGCAATCAAAATCTCTGCTACTAGTGTAGCATGACAGATTATCCACTTAATAAAGAATGAAATACGATCATAAATAAATATCAAATAAAATAACTATCAAAGAAAAATCCAAATGAAAACAAATAAGTATCACAATAAAATACAATAATAACCTGAAAAAGTAAAAATAAAGAAACAACCACTATGCAACAAATATGTGTAAAGAAAAATAAATCCCAAGGAACTAAAATAAATTAAGGAAAATACCCAGGTAGGATAGGAGTAAGTAAGGAAGATACCCAGAACAAACCAACGTACATAATAACTATATGGTAATGAAGAAACAAAGAATGAATAAGGTAGATACCCAGAACAAACCAAAATACCTAATAAACAGGAATGAGTTTGAAGACACAAAATAGTAGGAGGAGAAGACTACAACAAATACTCAAAGGAAACCCAGCAAGGAGAAAACAAATACCCCAAAAGAAACTAAATGTCACAAATGAAAGTATAACACCCAAAAACTGAAATAATGTAAAATAAATGTAAACAAAAGTGTTTAGAGTTATAAGTGAAAGTGCACCCATAAAAGTTATTGTATAATGAATAAAAAACAAATCTTAACAGTCCTCTATAAATAAAATTCTTGATAATATAAAACTGATTAGTGATAGTATCAAGAATTAGCAGGGGACAAGTGCAAGTTATTATATTATAGTAAATAAACTTCAAGAAAGTGCATTGAATGCTTAAACGTAATAAAAGTGTACCTTTAAACAACTTTAAAGTATTAATTTAACTTCATGAATACTATTTAATAGAATAGTATTATGAAAAGCAAATACTAATGTTTCTAATAAAGTGCCACTCTTTATCTAATAACATTCAATGAAATGAGTAAGATAAATGGAGAGCAGGTGGTTAATAAGTAAAGTGACAAGGGATACATCCATAAAATAAAATAAAAACAGATAAGACTGCACACAAGTAATTTTAAGAAAGGTTTAAAAATGAAGAAACAAATGTGTGTTGTTTCCAGTTAAATCAATGAACTATATACATAAATGTTGAAATAGAGAGTAATGTTCTAATATTCTAAAATGTTTATTATGTTTAATAGTTTTAATCAAGAATGCAATGTCTGAGTGTGGATACCATTCTTTTATTATAAAATGTTTATTATGAGTTACTAGAAATAATCAAGACTAGAATGTCTGAGCTTAAATACCATGTTCTTCATGTCAAATAATTGTTAAGTATTATTAGTTAGAATTCAATACTAAAGGTTCTTGTAGTAAAGTAAGGAATTGTAAATTAACATTGTATTAGAATAGAAGGTCAGAAAGGGTATAAACAAGCTGTATTATTAAAAATTTTGTATGTAAAACCAGATAAAATCTAGGTCAAATGATAAATATAAACTAAATTATAATTGATGAATCAAGTCCAGTAAACTAGTGATGAAATTTATGTAAGGTAAATCAGTCACAGAATAATAATGTAAATTATACTTTAAAAGGATATTGTAAAAAGATAGGAAGAATTATGAGAAAAAATGCAAATGTAATAATTAAAAATTCAAAGTCGGGAGTCATAAATTATTGAATAATATTTAAAAGGATAACCAATTAATAAAATTACAAGAAATAAAGGGAAGATAAATATTTTATGTCAATCTGAGATTTAGTATAATCATAAATATAACATATAAAATGGCAAACATTTGGGGAAGAACAGGAAGTAAATTTTAAAGCCTACTTTTTCAAAATGAAAGAAATATAGCATTTTAGATAAAAAACTTTGTAAAACTATCTTATTTGGTATCAAATCAAACAGAATGAACTAAAGAAAAGGATTATGTAGTTAGTATTTCATAAAATTAAATAATAGCAAAAATATATTCAGTAGTATAATGTAAATTTTCCGCATGTAGCGGAAGCCAAAAAGAATTGAAACAATGTATTGCTAATACTAAATTGGCTAAGACTTTGTCAGGAGACGAAGGAAATGAGAATAGTTAATTATTGGACCTTGTCGAGGACACTTGAACGAGATTTTTGCTAATATTAACCTATAAAGCAGACAAATATGGCGATCGGTCTGTAAGCCTAGTCTACAGTGAAGGATCGTATATTACTAAATTTTGAACTTGAACCTTAAATTCAGTGAGAACATTTAATACCACAATTAAAATAAAGTAATACGGAACAGTAAAGGAGTGAAATAATAACTTAAACCTATACAATAAATAATTCTTAATAACGAGACGAGAAGTGCAAGTTTCGACCTTATTGAACATAGTAAATTAAACATTATCACACATATTTAAGCGAAGTGAATCACAAGACACTGAACCAGAACCATTCTACTAACACCAGAAGGAATAATCACAACTGCGGAGACGAGGAAACATTGAAAAGGCACCATTTATTGGAAGAAATTTTCATCGAGCTGACTACGGATTAACATATGCAGTCCGGGAGCCGCCATCTTGACTCCCACAATTCAAAGCGAGCTTTACCAACATAATCATACAGTCTTCAATGGTTCGAATTTTTCTTTAATAAACATTATATATTACTTAATAACTGGTAATTTTATATTATTAAACATTTTACATGTAAGTGTTATACTTTCCTGACCTTACCCTTCTCTGACTATATATAAAAAGAAAAGAACCTAATAATTAATAGAAAATACAGATGTAAAAAATTAATCGACAGGCCTGAGAACGAGTCGATACTACTGTTGAAATATCGATTAACGCTCGATACATTATACAATTGTTAATAAAACTAAATTTTCTGCAATTTGGTTACTATTTATTTATAAATTTAATAAATAGAATTAAAATTAAGATAAATTGAGATCACGGACTATCCGAAAGGCGGCCTTTACCAAAAAAGAAGGAGAATACTCAATTAAGAAGAAGAACCGTCTATCGCTTAGTGCGGGAGATAATACAATTAACGCGGAAGTTAATTATAAAAACGCAAAGTGATACAATTAACAGAAACAGAAACAAAAGAATTAAATTTTGACACGAATCAATTACGAAAATTAATTTACTAAAAACAAACAACAAAACCCAATTAAACAATATTTTTCAAAAAACAAAACCACATATTTTTATTTTGTAAAACAGAAATTTTTATAATTGTTACACTAGTAATATATTCATGTGCTTCTGGTACAAAAGCACAGCAAAAAGGCTTTTCTGAGATCGCCTCAACCATTTTTAAATATACTAACTGCAGTTTTCAACCATCACAATAAGGAGAAATTCGGCATTTATTCTGTGGTCAGATAGATACATTGGACAAAATAATAACTGGCGGATAATTGTTCTTCTGAGTACTTGATAATCCAAAGTTACGTTACTACAGTGGAGCAAAAGTTACTCGTCACTGGGCATAGTTTTCTGCCTGTAACAGTAACTTTGCTCTCGTTGAAAGAAGAAACAAATCTCCATTTATCTATGGACCTAAAGAACTGGTGAATTAATACCCAATACTAATTCTAATTTTCCTGTATGTGACATAGGCAGTAACGATATTAAGGAGATAAGTGTTATTAAAACATCGTTAATATAAAACAAAAATTTAAAAGAACATTTTATATTTAGCTGCAGATTACAAGTGACGATGCGACAAGCATTCGTGGGAAAAAGAGCCACAACATTCTCCAACCTTAGTTTACCTATAGCATGGCAAACGAAGTTTGCGCTAGTGGGACAGTTCAACATATCGCCTGTAAATGGAAATAACTTTCCAAATGTAGATTTAGAGCTAGTTGCAAAAAAATGGCAAGCAATAAAGACCTTATAACCAAAGACCTTATTCGACTACAAAGCAGACCTTGTTATGAATATCTCTTGAGCGAACCTGCTAGTGAAATTTTTGTGCTTTGGTTAACAGTATTTTTATAAAATTCTTAAACATAGGACAGAACCAGAGCATTTTTTATAATTTAGATTATCAATGCTTAAAATATTTATTTTCTTATCTCATTTTGTATATGTTTATTAAGTTACTTATAGGAAATAAAATAAATTACTTTTTTACAAATTCTTTACGTTATATTATAAATGTCATTTTCAAATGCTGTTTACAAAAAATAATACTATATTCTAATAATTTTGTATCAATAGTATATTATTACTACAGTCTTCGTTAAAAGTAATAAATTTATTACATTTGTTTGTACTGTACATTATTTTATTAATACTTACCACGTTTCTGTTCTTAGTAATATGCACGTTAATGATTACTAGACATAAATTCAAATGCATCACTTTATTTTGTTACAACTGAGCAACTATTTAACCAACAAAATTATGCAGAGTCATTGTCAGTTACAACGTTGTTTCTATTTTTAATGATTGCAAATGCACATTTATCTCTATAGAAACTTATTTGAAAATACAACATTTTACCACAGTTTCATGTAATATTTTATAGTAGGCAAGTTACCCGTCCAATATAAATTAATTAACATTAGGCCTATGCGTATAAGAGTTTTTTCTACTTTTTGTAAAATTACACTTTTGTTAAGTTACAACGTTGTTCGGGTGACCCATTCATTTACTATTTCACATTTCTACTAAAAAAGTGCAATAAGTTAACAGATTGATGAAAAATTTTGGCCTTCGAAATAACGATTAGAAATTTAGCAAATTTTATGTAAACACAGCGAGGAGAGTCTGACTTTTCTTTTTTTTCTGACATGGGGGCGATCAATACTAAAAATGTACTTATGTAATACTAGAACAGCCCCTCTCTATGAAATTAAACTACATTGTTAACTGCAGTCAATATATTACTTTATTACATTAAAAAGTGTAATAAATACATTTAAATCGGTTTATAAACAGATAATTAAACCAACATATTTAGAATTAAAAAAGTAAAAAAAAAGTCGTATACTATATAGTTCATAAAACCGTCACACGAGTGCGACCAGGTTCATTATCGGTTGAGTCATCTCTTTCCGTCCATTAAACTATCCACTTATTATTTGTATCCACATTGGTGGAGCATGTGTGCTGTATACCCACTAGAGTTGTGAAATTTTCTTGTTGCAGTTGCACTATTCTGGAATAGAGAACGCAAGACGTTATATGAGAGAAAGTTGAATGTATTTATCTATACACTATCTTAAGCTGCTTGTCGGTATAAATTAAATAACGTTTTTATTATTTTTTCTGTTTATTGCCATTCAAACTAATTTAAATAGAAGTAATATAATAAGAAAAATGAGCTTATTATCTGTATCTGAACATTTTAGACAGGTGTACTAAAAGTAGCCGTAAGTTCCAACTTACAGTTAAATATATGAATGAGAGAGGTTTTAAAACGTTAGGTATTGAAAAGAATGTACACACAAAACAAGCACACACACACACACACAACACACATACACACAGAATGTAATAGAAAGAATGTAAAAGTACCGACACGGGTGACTAAACTCGCTAGTTACTTATAGCCAGAAAGGGCTTTTAATTTAAAGCTTGTTTACGAAAATGTGTACGCGCTGTACTGCAAGTTGGGGTATAAAGAAGTTTTCTATTTAATAGTTTCACTATTGTTATTTCCGATCTGATGATGAGCTGTGAAGTTTGAAAGCGCTAATCGGAATAATTTTTCCATAGTGGTGTGCAACAGTGTTAATTCTGTAAGGTTTTTTTGTTTTATGTTTAAAATATTGTACCGTTCAGGTAAGCTATCGTAACTTTCAGGGAAACAAACCTCACATAACGGTAAGGAACATTCGTACTTATGCGTCATTATATAAATTAGTCTAAATCATTTGACCTTATAATTTTGTATTTGAGTTTAGTTTATATACAGATATCGTAATACGTTGCTAGTCTGAAAATCGTCTGATAAATACTGGTATCAAAAAATCCGTAGACTACATTTTTGTTCCAGAAAAATAATTATTTACCTTCGAGACATGTTTATGTGTATAAAGTACTTCAAATATATTTTAATAGTAGTGGAAATTAAACGATGTGAAAATCAAACTCTTTTGATATCCTTAGCTAAACACAAAATACATATTAAATTTATTTATGTTTTATATCTTATATAATATTTACCTATTGACATAAATAATTAAGACAATGTTACCAATGTTACCTAAACATTTAAAACATTTGTTTATAAATAAAATGTCGGTTGAATATTTTTATCATCTTGCATACCGATTAACAGTTTAACCACATGATAGTTACTAAATATGAATGAGCTATCATTAAAAGAAAGAAATCTTATTTGTAATCTAATTTTATTTGAAAGGAGTATATCTAGGTTTAGTTGTAATACTAAAGTGTTCATGACGTTTTTACTACTGAAAATTGACATTACTGTCAAATATTGTTTAATTATTTTATATTGTTAATCATATGTAGGCCTATTAAATACGATCTTTAATGTAAAGTAAGATTACAAAGGATTAAGTCAGGTTACATTAAATTTGAAATCTCCTTTGTTACATTTGTTA
Organism: Magicicada septendecula; assembly: GCA_034769895.1. Lineage (NCBI taxonomy): Eukaryota > Metazoa > Arthropoda > Insecta > Hemiptera > Cicadidae > Magicicada > Magicicada septendecula. The sequence goes on along the minus strand of CM068370.1, from coordinate 286,808,505 downwards.
AGAATCTCCTTTCCAGTATACGTATGTATTTAGTGTGGCCCTCGTATAAGATTTCAGTGACTGCACAATGTGACAAAATGAATTGTTATGTAACAAAATAAATTTCATATGTGACAAAAATTGTTGGCGATAAGAACTACCTGGACTTTGGTATGAAATATTGCTATTAGTTGATTGAAAACTATAATAGTTACCTTAACAAACCTGAGCTTGTCATTGATCACAGTTCATGGTAAGCATATAATTACCAGAGATGTGAACAAAGTTAATATTGTTAACTTTAATAATTGGAATAAAAAATAAAGTAAAATAATAATAATAATATTTTAAGGGTCATTCTGTATATACTCTAGTTAGAAAGAAAAAATTACCTTGATATGACTGTCATGGAAAATCATATCATTAGCGTACGTTGAACTAATCTTACGTTCCGAATATCTTCCTTCATCTTCCCAACAGATCCCGTTTTTGTCCTTCCGGACATTTTCTCACTGGAGCATCGACGCGAGGATGGTAGCTGAGTGACAGATGTTTTTCTTCGTAGTCAGACGCATCCTTGTAATGAGGTTCCAACGCGCTGAAACAAGAATACCTATATGTTAATTTATTGTTTTAAATAACGTCAATTGTACGTCACTGCGGTGAAAATCCCCTCACTACAGGTTTGGGGACACATCACATTGCAGTATATTATCTGAAGGAACAAAGTCAGTTTGGTAGTGAGGAAACAATTCTGCGAATATTCTTGGTCCTTCCTGCCTGTAGGCCCAAATAATTTCAAACACACAATTACATGCTTGCCGTTTTTCATTTTAATTCATAGCCAGTTTCACAGACTAGGTTAAAAAATTTGAAGAAAACGCAATGTAATCATTACATGTTAACACTCCGCCAAGAATGTGTGAAAAATTTGTAAATTTCAAAATTTATGTTAAAAATTAAACACTTTAAAATGCACCACAGAAGAAATAATTACGACACTTACATGAAAACACATTATACTTTGATTTATTTTTAAACAATGACCCTGTTATACAAAAATTAAAACGAATAACAATGAATTTAAACTGGTCTTACTTTATAAATTTATTAGGTTTGTTGTTGCTGGCGAAGAGACAGACTCCAATCAACAAAGTTATCAGCATAAAACGAAATGTAGTGGTGAACATGTTTGCGTCAAGTGTGGTAGGTTACAACTACCGGTACGGAAAACTTCCTGACTATTGAAACCAACTTATGTACGCATTAAGGCGGACACGGACAGGCTTATCTTCAGTAAACAAAAAATCCGATATCACATCAACTTTCCAATGACGTCTAAAGTAACAGTGTTTTACTTTACTATTTCAGTATTGCTTAGAATAATATCTATTTATTTATATAGCTCCAGATAGAAGTAAACAATATAAATATAATACGGAATAAATGATACAGTATAGTACGTTGGAGGAGCGTGTTTTGTGGGAACATTAGTTCGGTGTTGGCCTTGGACTGAATTTATTGAATTTAATTTTTACAGGAAGTATAAAATATCTCAAATGTTGCAATCCAAGTGTCATTGGATGCCATAAAATTGTGTTGAATTAAATTTTGGAGCGCGAGTGTGTTTCTTTATGTGTTTAAGGAAAATAACAACTATGAATACTAAATACATACGCTGGAACGTTTTCTGATGACACAGTATTAAAATAAGGCAATTTCTGAAAAAAGTACTAACCTAGAAATCGATACACGTCTACTAAGTATCTGGCTGCACTAAAGTAAAAAGATTACAAACAGAAAAAGAGCTTATGTCATATTCGTCTGAAACATAACGAAAGTAAACGTTTTTGTTTTTTTTATTTATATATTATTTTCTTGTACTCGTTAGAATTTTAATTTAGTACACCTTCGAAAAATTAATACAAATAATTTACCTAAACACATTAAAATTTAAAACTTTAGATTTTTACTTCTTTCCTACAAAGCCCGCTGATATTCTAGCGACTAACTGTTGTCAGCTTTGTTGATGCTCTTGTTAGTACAATGTTAGTACAATAAGTTGATTTTTATATTTAATGTAAAACCAATAAACTATGATTCCGAGAAAAGTGGGTTGCGTTGTCGTTAACAGATTGGCAGAAGATCAAGCAAACTTAATGTTAGGTTTTAATGGTTAAGTAATCTAAATCTCATTGGAACCCACATAACAAATAAGCAGTTCGTTTGAATAATAATTTCTTTTGAAACACTGATACAACTATTCATGTACAGTTTTTAAACGTCGGACAAGTGGTTGTTTTTTTATTAAATTACAATTTAAATGAAATATAAATTTATATTTTAGGACATCAATGAGAAAGTATAAGTTCATGCTTGGCCATACATATGTATTTAGTTTATGGAATCTTGTAATTATTTGTAAAAGTTCCTATCAACAGATAAAGGGAAAATCCAGAATGAAAGAAATTAATTTGTCAAAATATACAAGACGGGAAACACCACATTTAAAGAACCACATAATATATTTTACAAAAATAAACTACTGGTAACAGCATCAACGAAAACGCAAAAAATGAGATAAGCAATAGGGGAAGCTAGAAAACAGACATGGAAGAAATTAAAATATATTATGGGGTTCTGATGGCGTTTCTAAAATGACATGGAAGCTGCTAAAGGATAAATTAGGGAGATAAAATAGAAAATAATGTTATGTAATTTGACATGAAAGAGATTCAGACAGACATCTGTCAAAACAGTAAGGTGATGAAGTTGATCAGAGATGGAACTATAAGAATTAAACACGACTATACAAAACGAAAGAAAACGCTTCACACACACACACACACAATGCGACGGGCGGAATTAAAATATTTGTGGAGAGTGAGACTGATATATATATATATATATATATATTGCGACAATACAACCATATGCTGTAATGCGCATATATGAAATAAAATAAATATTTAATTTAATTTTAATAATATGTAATAGACGAGCAGGTGTGAAATTGGAAGCTGGCTTTCAAACAGGAATCAACACGCAAGATCACGAGATTACCGCTGTAAGCGTGTACACAAGTAAATAGTGTGTGTGCGTGAAGCCTGTTTGAGCCTGAAAGTTTGCAGTCTCACCCCAAGTCAATGCTAAATGAAGAATATATTTAATATTAAGCAAACCATAAATGTTAGAAAGAATGTAAAACTTCTAAAAATGTGTAAAAATCAGACACAAGTGCAGTGCGAATTTTACAATCTGTGCGATTTTTATAATTACCCTAATGGTGTGATCATCATGAGAAGTACATTACGCATGTATAACTAATTTATACAATATTATATCACCTTGAAATCCGCATTAAACAGTGTGGTTGGCGAAAAAGTGCAAAAATGTGAAATGAGACGAGAGTGGGGGCTACCCACCCCATGGACAGTTTTCGACATGCTGATTCCTGAGCCGACAGGTGCAGTTTTCTTGGTGGATATAAATATGAGCTCAGGAGAGACAAACTCTCTCTTCTAACATTCTTCAGTCGCGGCGGTACGCTATGTCCGTTCGAGACGCGAATTTTTTAACTAGTTTGGACAGAGCTAGACGCTAGGTCTAACATCAGTATGATATTTTTTAATCGTAACTTATAAAGTATTACGGCAAATGTTTTGATTTAAAGTACTAATGAAAAACAATAATTAAAAAGTACCGTAACAAAGAAATCGTCGGACGTTTACAAGCTGTCTACAAATAAGAACATCAACTCCAGACAGATGACGAGAGAACGACTAGCAGAGGAACGAGACGCAGAGGACTAGAGACGGTTCTACCATAACAGCTACAGATCCAGAGCAACACGTCATCCTAATCTACAGCCGCCAAATGTACCATGAAGGACGAGAGACGAGAGGACGAGCAGTGAGGACAAGAGGACATCCAGAAGGAGCGAACCGACGGAATCACGGGAGGACATGGGACAACTCTGCAGAATTTAAGGTGACGAAAAACCAATATTATCAAAGAGAAAGACATTGAAAGACTTTAATAAAAATAAAAACAAAAACAAAACATGTTTGTAAGATTAAATAGATATCTATGTAGATAGAGATAAAACCAATGTAATTTATGTGTAATCAGAATATTCTTTAATTATTTTTCTTTAATGAATGAACAGTCAATATAACGATAAGTTAAATCCTTGCTTGGAGAATGAACAAGTAATTAATTTATTTAAAGTTTTCTTAGTAAAAGAACATAACGTAAAGTCATTGAAAATAATCAATTAATTGTGTTAAAATGATTATAAAGCCGTAAAAAGGTATAAAGAAAATATAGAATAAGGATGTATTAACATTTTTAAAAAAGCACACATTCAGACTGAGTAGTCAAGAAATCATAGTATAATGAAGAAAAGTTTTTAATTAAAATTGAAAATATAATATCTAGAATATAAGATATATGTTTGTGATGATAACACGGCAAGTAAAGAAACTTTGAAACCATAGATAATGGATATCGTATGGCGAATTAAACATTATTTTATGCTATTATATTTTTTGATGTTTGTTTAAATTAATAAATGGAAACATACCACGATTCATAAAAGAGTTATTCTTATTATAATTACACTTGAACCCCAATTACACATACACGTTGTTAGTAACGTTATATAAAGTGTATGAGGTAAATTAATGTACAAATTAAATTACACAGAAGGTTAATTTGTCACATTTTGGCGTCCCAAAGAACGTGGGGCTCCACAAAATTAAATTATATTAATTACATAATTTGTCACTATATATATATATTTTTTTTTTATATATAAGTAACTCGATGTTTCTTGCAGTAATTATATAATTTGTGATGTTTTCAATTTGTTTCTTCTGCAAGTAGTATAATTTCGTATATTCTTTTTAACACCTGACGCACGTTTCACTGAAAAATATCAGTATCATCAGAGGTTTCTAAGTAAATTAATAACAATCGAAATAATTCTATTAATATAAAATTAACGAATAATCGAATTTGTATCGATTTTAATGTAAAATAAAATAATTGATAATCGATTTAGGTTGATTAGTTAACGATTGTATTAATTTTTATTTTCTGCAGCAGCTGTTTTCTCGGTTATATTTGAAATTTTTTTGCTTATATTTTATTCATTTTTATTTTTTAGTAAATTTATAATTTTAAATAGATCGTCTTGTTTTGTTTTTATTTCAGTTTGTTCTTTAATTAATAAATTATTGTTATTGTGTTTGTAAATGTTAAGGTTTTCCCGAATATTCATTTTTTGACCTTTTTGTATGTTTTTAATTAATTTTATATTTTCAACGTTTGGAAACTGGTGGTTATTATTTAGACAATGTGTGGCTAAGTTAGATTTATAAATATTTGGTTTTAAATATGCATTGCGGTGTTGAACGAATCTATCTCGTAGTTTTTTCTTCGTCTGGCCCACGTAAAATTTATTTCAATCTAGATATTCTATTTTATATATTCCATTTTTATTGTGAGTATTGGATTTAGTTTTAGGTTTTATTTAATTAAAAATTATATTATCTGTATTATAAGATATTTTTAAATTAGTATCTTTAAATATTTTATTTAGTTTTTGAGTTATATTTCCGTAATAAGTGAAGGTTGTATATTTTATATTATTATTAATAGGTGAATTTTTAAATGAAGTGTTCTTAGGAATTTTATTAGTGATTTTATGTTTAATTTTATTTTCTAATTTATTAATAGTTTTTATTTTGTATCCATTTTTAACTGCTATTTGTTGGATAATTTTTCTTTCTTTGTTTCTTTCTGTGTTATTTAATGGGATCCTAAGCATTCGGTAAATCATGGAATTAAATACTGCCATTTTGTGTTGGGGAGGATGATTAGAAGTATTTGGTATTACTAAGTCAGTGTGAGAAGGTTTCCTGTATATTGAGTATTCAGGAAATTATTCAGAACAAACCCAAATAAAAACAAAACAAGACGATCTATTTAAAATTATAAATTTACTAAAAAATAAAAGTGAATAAAATATAAATAACAAAATTTCAAATATAACCGAGAAAACAGCTGCTGAAGAAAATAAACATCAAAACAATCGTTAACTAATCGACCTAAATCGATTATCAGTTATTTTATTTTACATTAAAATCGATACAAATTCGATTATTCGTTAATTTTATATTAATAGAATTATTTCGATTGTTATTAATTTACTTAGAAATCTCTGATGATACTGATATTTTTCAGTGAAACGTGCGTCAGGTGTTAAAAAGAATATACGAAATTATACTATTGGCAGAAGAAACAAATTGAAAACATCTCAAATTATATATATATATATATATATATATATATATAATTTTATATGTATATATATATATATATACACAATTTTATATATATATATATATATATAGTATTATTACGATTATTAATTATTATTTTAATTTAGTTTATTTGAGTTATATGGATTCGGTTTTACTCAAAGTTGGTTCTGTTTTACTTATTATGAAGTCGTTGGTTTAAAGTGTTCAAGATTAGTTGTAATTGTTAAACTGTTCGTCGTTCCTCGGACGTTGCGTATTGGACAGAGGTTGGTTCTTCTTCACTAGTAGATATAATTCGGTTGCATTGGTTCTCACTGGAATCAAAAATAATTTAGGATAACGGTACTTACTTTTAGTGACGTCCAGGTTATCAGGTAGAGTGTATCAGCTCATCTAAAACCACAATTATTTCAAATCACTCGTGGCGCCGTCGTGTTGCCAACCGTTGCATGTCCTCTACCGAGCCTGCAAATGCCTATCTACGTGAAATAATTGGGCCAACTCTAATCTTTTAGTTTAAACATAATATATTTCTCGTTAAAGCCTGTTTATTAATTTCCTTGAACAATTAAAATAAGAACGTCAGACTTCACAATTACTTTTTCATTTTGTAAAACTTTTCTTAAAATCTCAGGGTGGTTAAGCTGCATACGTGGATAAAACACTCCACGATGTTTTTGTTTACAATTATTTTACTAAACATGGGTTCTTTTAGTCTGCAAGATACTAAATGTTCACACAGCACAACAATTATAATTATTTAATAGGAGAGTGGTCACCTCGGATAACTAAAATTTCAATTCATTAATAAAACTTTAACAGACGTCTTGCGTCAACTTCTAGGTTAGACCTGGCGTCTCTGGTATAATGCCAGTTAAGTTAATTAAAATTCTAAATGATTAACAACAAAGAAAATTCAATTGTTACTAAAGTAATAAACGCCTTCAGCATATTCAACTATCGTTATACGACCAGATGGGATATCCTTTCACAGGTATATTTCTTAATTCTAACAACATAGCAATAGGTTATTATATTCTAACGACATAGTATACTGTCCTTTTATAATTGGTTAACAATCATTTTATAATTAGAGTGAATAAGATTCATTAACTCTTATCCCTAATCTAATTGTTAATTGACTTTACGAGGGTTAATGCCTCTTCAAAGTTCGTTAAATGTCCTTAATTCTATACATTGACAGGTTATTGTTCACTTCATAAGTTTATAATAATAATATTAATTCACCATACTCCCTTTTCATTTATATTACCGCGATTGCTGGGATTGTACACTAGCAATCGTCTTCGCACTTTAACTAAACTTGTTTAATTCGTTTATATAACTTTATTAATGCCTTTAGACATTTCGAGTTGTATTAACCAAAAAACAGGTTAGGTTAAATTACTTTTCTGGCGTCGAGAACTCTCGTCTTGTTTCCTGAGTCGATCGTACAAGAATGACGCTTAGCTCGGCGTCTCTTTTTTGGCCAAGCCTCGCTATAATTAATTTGATTTGTGGAAAGCTCGATGACACCTCACTGGCTTTTTCCGGCGGCGTCGGTCTTTGATGTCGAGAGTACGAAAAATATTTTCTTCCAATTTACCCAAATATTTTAAATGCGTTTAACTTTCTTATGGTACTTGGGAGTATAATTTAATCATCTCAATCGTTTGCAATTGTTCTTTAGATCAATTGGATACCCCTCAAGCCATAATTCTGTTTATGTTTGATAATTTCTTATTTTCACAACTTATGCCTATTATAATATTTTTATTTAAAACTATCTTAGGTTTATATTATTTACAATTTAAATTCACTACTAATTATTTTCACAATTACTCAGTCTCTTTCTACTCTTTAGTTAGATTATAATCAGTTATGGGTGAAAACAACTCTAAAATTGAGTATAAACCTTGCTGTACAGATAGCATTATGTTTTAGATTTAGTTGACATAATTCGTTGGTTGTATTTTATGAGTTATTTACATTTCACACTTATTCTTAAGTCTTCCCTTCAACTACTGGTCATCATTGTCTGACTTATTTGATGTCCTTTTTTATGTATTTTTATTATTAACATACTTAGTGTTTGGCACACCTAGGCCTAATTTTTTCAGCTATTAATCTTAGAATACATTATTTATTTTTATTACATTCTGATTACTACTTGATGTCTTGTCTACCTTATGAGTTTACTACTGTTGGTTTAATCTGATACCCTGTTCAACATAATATTTAGTATCAGTCTCTAGGCTCCCTTTAGGCCTATTATCACCCAAGTTAATTTTACAAGTGGTTTTTTCCTTTATATTGCATTACTTTTGAATATGGTTACTTATTTATCTAAATTAACTATTACAACTTTTGGTTATTATATTTAGTGGTTTTGATACAATTATTCCCTTGAATTCTACTCTTTGGATTCACCTACAGTTCAGCCCCTATACGATGTTGCATCTTTTTTCTTAACTCTTAATTATTTTTAATTTAGTGATCATTCTCATTTACAAAATAGTGATAGTAATTATTCTAAGGAGTTACAATCGTTTGATTGGTAATAGGATATCACCTTTTTCTGTTAATTCAGTAAAACCTCTTGCATCTGGTCTCAAGATAAAAGTATGTCTATTTTATATTATCCTGATATATTTTAAGGCTAATTACAATTGTTTTACATTATATAAGTGACTGTGAACCTTGATGGTTCTATGGGCAATAATGTTTCATCTCTATTATCCCTTATTGTTAAAGTTTTTGAAAGATTTGTTGGGTAACTTCAGAATGTCCATTTCATTGTTTGAATTTACACTAATTACAATACAATTCTAATTATTCTATACATTATTTTTGTGTTGGTATTACCCTTTTAACATTTAGGTTCATTACCCTCCGACAGAAATAGGATTACTTGTCACTTAGTTATATAATTCTTTTATTTTAGGTGCACAATTCACATTGAGTGAGGTTATGGGTCATATCTTGGTTTGACAACAATGTGTTTATTTTATTATGATTTCAATGTCTTTCATTTCACACTATTATAGTACTAATAAGGTTATTTATTAATTTAGGTTTAATATGCACTTTTCTGTCTTTATCACCCTTCTTAAAACAGTATTCATTTATATGATTCTATAAGTTATATCCCTACATTTGCTCTGGTTACAAGACTGGTCTACACGATTCATTTTAGTTATTCTTCAAGATACACAGTTAATTTATACTTAGACTAATTTTACTTCACTCTCCTGACTATTATTCATTATATTATTCATTTACTTTATAAGTTTTCTTTGTCAGCATAGTTATTTAAATTAGTTTATCATAGCTTCATTATTATTCTGTTCTTTACTCTGGGTTTTTCTTGTTATGATCCGTTCCTCTTGTTTAGTGTAGGACCTATCTTATTTCTTCTAGTGTTTGTATCTAGTTGGATTTTGTAGTATTCTTCTTTACTCCACTTGTAGTTTCTTCCTCTGTCTTTGGTTTTCTCATTTTTACCTAATCTATTGGGTTAGTAGTCAGTTACCGTACGTCTCGTCTATGTCATTGTCATTATTTCTTTGATCATCTTCATCAGTTTGTTAAAGATGTATCCTTTATTCCTTTAAAATCAATTCCTACTTATCTTTGTTATTAAAATTAAAGTCTGAATGTAGTATTTCTTATGATTTGTGATTGTTGGTTATTGATTGTTTTGGACCCTGGTGGTCGTGATGTTATGTAACATTACAATATATATATATATATATATATATATATATATATATATATGGAGAGAGAGAGAGAGAGTGTGAGTAAGGGGGATAAAGAGAAAGCAGAACAACCATGGTCGTACATATGAGCACCAGCAATATACTGAACTGAGAATGATCATGTAAGAAATTATGAAATCGGAGATAACTGTTACAATTCAAGTGATGAGGGTTTTTAAATAGAAGAAACCAGAATGCATGTCGCAGTTTGAACATACAAAATAAGTCTCCTAAAGAAAAATAGAAACATATGCTGGAAACGGATGTATTTAGGTCCTCTATTAACATAAAAGAATGAGAAAACCAAAGAAAACTAGAAATATAACAGGCAATTCTAAGATCGGCATAGGAAATTACTTAGGGCCTACGGCTTCCATTTATACTCTTCCGAGAAACATTTGGCACACTGATCAATTAAAAGATCCTGCAAAACTCATCTTTTGGTTATAACGTTGATATAATAAAATTAAGGTATGGTAGAAGTTACAAAAGTACAGATTTTCCTAAATAAAGGTGTCAATCAGAGCACGTGTTTGCACCTTATTTCATTTATGTTGTATGGGATGTTGAAATATGCGTGAAAATATAAACATAATCATCTCCTGACGACATCGTTTTTTCATAATACCGAAAATGCCCGAAAGGAAATGCAGTACCTTATACTTCCCTGAAATAAACAATAGTGAAAGAGAAGGAGATTAATCCTGATAAAATAAATGTAAAAAATTAACACACGAGAAACTGGATGTAGAAAATTTATTTTTTCTGTGAGGAAAAAAATCAGAAGGAGTTTGAACATCTCACTTTTTAGGAAATATAACAAATGACGGATTAATAAATGAGTCACGGAAATCTACGAATATATAGGCCTACCACTATACACTAAATATGTAAATACTTAATTGCAAACTCACTATATAAATGTGCTCTTGGAAAAATAATCACCTCAAGGTGGAAAAGTGATATGTAACATAATGAGGGTCCCCATTTAGATGTATTATAGCAAACACTGACACCCATTCTCTGTCAAGAGATTAGTCAAATAATAGAAAAAATAAAACATATAAAAAAAACAAGCTGTGTAAACCAAAGTGAATTACGAAAGGAACGAATCTCAAGTGTGCAAAATATCATCACAAATACGTCTTCTGGTTACAGTTTCGCGCAATTATTAAACCATTATTTTTAAAACGAAATTGCATAACTTGCGATTTCTGCTTCAGAACAAAATATCTTCTTTATTCACGAATCTTCAAGATTTTAGTTTTACGACGCAAAGAAAATTAATCTAGTACGTCTTGAAAACGACATGACTAATCGAAGAAAAGTCTCGACAGAGTTGAATTTACCTTGAAACGTTTGGCCCATTGTGTGTTGAGAGACATGTGCACTAGTGCGCTGGGGGCTGTCACACATGAAAATGAAAGTGTAATTACTTTCCCCAGTATTCACATTGTTTCGTATTGAAAAGTGATGTTGACGGACAACAATATACAATCTGAGTAAATGTATTTGAAACTTTGACAGAAATGGAGTAAAGATTTTCAGACTGCAAGGAAACAATAAACTGTTACAGATGAAGGTACACAGGACAAAGGTTTGATGTCAACCAATATTCATATCAGCCTTCCCGCACTGCTATAAGGGCGACTGTGTGTGCATGACGAACATTTTTTCTATCACCTTTTAGGAAATGAACCGTACATAATGGTACAACGGTAAGGATCATTTCCACTTAATCCGTATGTGATAAATTAAGTTATTTATGTTTATATAATTAGTCTAAATGTACGGTTTTAAGTGGACTCTAATGTCTATTTTTTATGAAATATCTAACTCATGAAATGTTTATATGTGTGCACTGAGGTATGTGTAATTCACATATATGTTACAAGCATATAAGTCGATTCTTCTTTCCCAAATATTTTTCTGCAGTTTCCTCGACGATCCCTCCTTTCGCCTGGAGAGCTTTTCCTTTCTGGACCGTCAGGTATGGTGGTACCGGCGGTTTCCTGATCGGATAGTTGTATGTCGTAGTACGGTCAAAGGGATCTGCTATATAGAAGAAAACAAGTGTTACATTATTTATTATATCGTGGACACAGCTGTAGGAGTACGCATTCACTATTCGGCCGTATCTGCAGAGTGAATTGTACTTCATGTTAATTTGTTTACTCGTATTGGCACCGTTCCTGTTTTACTAATACTTTTTATCGTAACACGATACGAAAATATTTTTTTAAATATTGAAAAATTCGGTCTAATTAATTTTCTTGTTACTGTAAAAAACTTTGGCAAAACATTTTATCTTTTGTCATTGATAGATTTTACATATCGGTTCAATATTTGATGGAAGAAACACTTTTGTTAGTGTTGAAAAATATATGTGAACGTAGCAATAAAGTTGCCAGGTTTCTTTTGCTGCTTTTTATTAAGTCTGTCAGCAGTCTTATGTCTCCAACATTAAGACCTTTTACTGTTGAAGCTACTGAAGTCGGTTTTAAAGACTAAGGTTTCATTAACATATATTTGAACTAATCTTATATTATGAACTTGGTTTCCGCAAGACAAGTTGCAAGCAATGGCCCCAGGCATAAAAGTGGAAACAGGCTGCTAGACATGTTGGTGTCTACTATGCAGTAACAGAAAACTCCTTGATGAGCGGTCGAGGGAAGCTAGTTTACATACTGAATGAGGTGGACACTGATAGTCAAATATTTAATAAAATTGATATCTGAGTGCCACATTAAATTTAATTCAGAAATAAATGACCTTGTTTTCTTATTATGACAGTTCGTGCTAAGAAATATTATTGGTCTGGTTTTGATCAAAAGAATTGCTTTATACCGCAAAGACGAATTGGAAAACTCCGCCTTGTAAAGGATCCCCTCCCCACGTAACGTCTTGTAAACTGCCCTTTTTAGTTTGTTATTTATACGCTAGGTATGTTTCGTAATTTTTAGACGAAATTTACTTTAATCAAAATATAGTTGAAATGAATACAATTTTGTCTATAGATTACACATCATGTGAAAAGATCATATAGGCCTATCTGTTGATACTCTGCGATAAAATGGCTTTTAACCCATCTTATTGATACGGTATAAAATACCTAACCATCCACTTCCTTCATGAAACGACATTTATGGTATGTGTAAGCCAAGTAATAAGGTTCATTGACAAGTAAGTAACCCGTATGGTTTCGCACTCAAGGTCCAAATGACTCCTTACAGAATACATACATAATTGCTATAGACTTAGGTATTTTACTAATGTGTAACAAGTAATGTAGACGATGCATAACTGAGTAATTTTTACTTTGTTTCTTTCCCTGCAGAATGAAAAGGTATAGAAAGGCTCTTAGTATCTGCGTTCATTTCACAACTGATGAAAAGAAACAACTTCGTTTGATTCTTTAATACCCACAGATTCTGGGTAAACATAGACGTACTGCCTAAGACAACTAATGTTTATAACATACATGTTTTTTCATAATATTCGGAAGTAGAATGATTTATTTTTGTAAAATCTGCAGAAATTGACTGCGTATGAAAACACTGCTTTTTCCCTTGCTTCTCTTTTTCTATTAAAAAATACTGTCCTTTTGGAGATGTCCTTATTTTTCACAGATAAAATTGATTATCAGTTATCAAATCATTCTTTTTTTCTATTGGCCTATTTCCATTTTAGTTTAGTATGTAACATTTTCAATTTAGCAGTAAAGTGATCATAAGCTGAACTCTACAACGTGGGAGGTTATATACTATCATACTATAACACTATAACACTGTGACAGCGATATTCAGTTTAAGTTTTTACAGAAAAATTTGCTAAAGTTTTATAAGGTTAGTGTGAACAGATTAGTGTTAATTAATTTGAGTTTGAATCGGTTGTCTTAATTTTTATAAAGGTCAGTTAACATAACAGACTTAAAGTATCATACATATTGGAGCAAAGGAGTAAACACCGTTTCCCCTGTCTGCACCGGACGTCTTCCTTTTCCGCATGTATCGCTAGTTTCTAAATTAAAACATCTCTGTTACTTGACTATTTTAGTACGTTGCAGAATTATAAACTATCACACTGTAGCAACACAGTGGTAGTCCTAACAGAAAGTGAACAAAAAGTGGACTTACCGTCTATCCCATGTAAACTTTAATTAACTAATAAGTTATTCCATTATTTGTGTTGGAGGGTATATATTATACTATTACAAAATACTTTGTTCATGTAAAATATGTACATTACATTAAATTACGATCCCATATAGAAAGTATGTAATTATTTCCTCCTCTGTCTGTCTGTATCTCTGTGTCTGCCTGTCTGTCTATCTCTGTCTGTCCGTCTCTCTCTCTCTCTCTCTCTCTCTCTCTCTCTCTCTCTCTCTCTCTCTCTCTCTCTCTCTCTCTCTCTCTCTCTCTCTCCCCCCCTCACTATGTATATATAAGTTTTCCAAAATGCGAGCAGCAATTAATATTTTAATCGTGTTAATTGTGTTCAAACACTATTTATCTAACTTCATCAGATCTTTGAGAAATTATTGATTTCACATTACGATTGCCACAAATGCGGTAGAAATATAGACGACATTCAGTTAAGGGGACTAATTTTGTAATTTTCTATAAAGGGTTTTATAATTGTGACTCTAATGGCGTTTAAAAAATTGTTGAAATACATAATTTCTTGGTTAACGTAAAATGAAATATTTAAATTCCTGAAAAGAAAAACGAACAGGGAAAAATTAGTAAAGAATTAAATTCGCAGAAAATTTAAGTAAAAAGTCAAACAGAAAAAGTAAAAGTAAAAAGTAATACATTAAGAAAAATTGCAAAAAATGTAAGTTTGTAAAATTCTACTTTAATTCAAACGAATTGTGGCAAAGAATATAACGATTCTACACCATACAAAAAATATAAACTTTTTCACTTCAAAATATTTTACAAATTAAAGTTTGTAATGTACCTGAGCCAAACAAAGCCACGTTAACGTTTAACTTCTTGATAATATCACAGATTTGAAGGTAAAAGTTAAAAAGAAATCGCATGCAGTATGTAGCCTAGTTTTTGAAAAAATCAACGTTTTGCTCCTGTTAGGAGCCTCAGTTTTGTGCTTGACTATTGTCAGTTGATGACAACAGAATTTATTTTCACAATTATATAGCAAAAATCTTTTTAGAAAATATTTCTATTTTCTCTTGTATATTTTCTACATTGTTATTCAGATTGTCCAAGCCACCGGACGAACCCAATTATCGTCGTCGAGGTTTATCACGCATGTAAATCGTAGTTTCCGTAAGCACCTTGTTGTACAATGTTGAGGGAACATTACCCTTTAAAGAGAACCATCTGAGTTACAGTGGAACCAGTAGCATCAGCACATGTTAAAACCATAACTTCTTCCTCATGCCCGGGGCTAGAAGGTAAATTGCATCTTTATAGCAATTTTATTGTGATAAATAGACAGTTTGATACTATTTCATTGTACGTTATGGATTAGTTCTGGTCTATACATTAAACCTTTTACTTGCTGTATACCTTGAAGATCGTAAAATTGTCGTTCACTATAAATCTGTTAAATTATATGTCTTGATCCCATACTTTGAATCTTTTGTAGATAACTTCAGGATCTTTTGAGGAGACAGGCTTAACCATTTTTTGTCAGTAGTAGCATTAAATGATAAGCTCTTTGACTAATAGTTAAATAGGCCAACAATTTGTCGTAATATTTTAGGAACGAGAGGCATGCCGATATCAGACATACGAAAATACGTTGACATAGTCGTTTTATGCTCTTGCCGACAAATACGTTTGTCGATTAAGTTTCCAGACCACTGAATCTATTTATAAGTGGATTCGTAATTCTCTCCTTGAATACTAAAGGAAAAGGGTGTCCAGTATACATTCGTTGTTCCATTTCGTAATCGGTACATTTCATAGCATTTATTTTAACATCTGCAGTACACCTAGCACGTTTCGGATTTCCTAGTACTATTTTATATTCCCTGACTAAAATATTCAAAGACTGCCTAAACACCCCGTAATAATTTAGAGAGAGATAACAGAAGGTTAATAGGTGAAATTTAAAAACTTGAGATAAAAAGTTAAGGTTTCAGAACTTAAGACTTAGTATGCAATTAAGTTATTGCTTACTAAGGCCAACTGGCCTTATTGGTATACGTTGATTGTCATCCTGCTGTTCACAACGTGGCCTTAAAAGTAACACCTTGCACTCTACATTTTGATTTATAATTTATAATATAAAATAATTTATAATTTTGATTTGATTTTATAATAAATAAGTTGGAAATGTGTGAGTATAGAAATCTTATCCTAAATAAGGAAGTCATGACTTCAAGAATATCTATATACTGTTTGTTAGTTAATTGACATAACGCAATAACATGAAGAAAATTTATCCTCATAAAATAATAAATTGCACGTTGGGTTGTGATCAGCACATAATTAGTGGTTCCTTTTTGGATTGGCTTTAGCTTTTTGTGTTTTACGTCAGGATGGAAGTAGCTTACAGACAGTACTGTGTGGGTTTTTTTATAAACAAACCATTGGCATATTGGGAACATAGCCTTATTTGTCTCAGTAACTTATAGCTTACATACAATTAAAATTATATACTTATATATAACACATTAATATTAACGAGTAGTACCTAAAGCAACACGTACTCTAGGGGATGACCTAGCCCCTCCGCACAATCTCAACGTCGAGCGTCATACCAGCTCCGAGGAATTCTTTTCTTCGCCCTTTTATTCTGTATACCATCGCCGCAAACAAAATAAGCTTAGGGCAGAAAAATTCCCCACTCTCCATCTACTGAATACGTCAACGA
Organism: Magicicada septendecula; assembly: GCA_034769895.1. NCBI lineage: Eukaryota > Metazoa > Arthropoda > Insecta > Hemiptera > Cicadidae > Magicicada > Magicicada septendecula. Next base: position 286,791,593 of record CM068370.1, on the reverse strand, counting down.
GCGAGCCGGAACCCTTCACACGTAAGGAGACTAACGCACTTCGCCGCTGCGGCATGTAAGAACATCACAAGACATAACATTGCCCAGACAAGCGGACAGGGAAGGCTAACTCCCCGAACTCTAGTCGGGTAAAGGATTCTGCAACGCTACTTACACGGACCCGAACACCAGGCAGCACTACCCAGCGCTAGACGCACGCTTTCTTCCGATTATCATCCCTGATACCGCTGAAAATCGGTTAAAACGCGCCCCGGAAGGCGACAAAATGGGTGTTTAGGAAGGCGAAAGAGTAACCAGTAATCAGCGGAATTGCTCAAGCTCATACCACCCAGAGGCGTAACCCTAAGCCCACCTAATGGGATTCAACTAGAAACGCGACGACTTATCCTGAATGTCCCACCCCACCAGAACAGGGGTATGCCTCGTGGAGGCTATGCTACTAGTGTTCATTGCACTTGATGTTGGTTAGGACCACTGGGACAGGTAGGTTTCCTAGTAGAGGTATTTTGCCATGGACGAAGCAATCCTGGCTTCCGTTCACCAGATACAGACCTTAGCCAATCGGCCTCAATTCAGCCGGAAAATGCGTTAACCGTGAATTGATAGATATCGCAAAAACAGACAGACCGATTGAAGATGTACGGGAGGCCTTGGGCTCTGATTTGTGTATATTGTCCGGGCTGGGGTCTGATGAAAGCCAACTTCAAACGGTGCAGCACGGTTGGCGTGTAGTGTATGAAGAGGGCTCGGAAATGTTTTCTTCGGCCTTTCTCCATATCGGCGGCGCGATTCCGTGGCTTTCTAAGGCATCGTCCTCAGGACCTTAGAGAAGTGGTGTGGTTAAAAATAATAATTTTTTTCTGTTCAATTTTACAAATTGGGTGTCATTAGAAATCATAAATATTCTTAAAGTATACATAATATATAAAATATATATAATAAATAAAAAATATATATATAAATGTGTATATATATTGCAACGATACAAATAATAACTGCATAGATAGGGTTAATTTGAAATTACTACAACAGGGTCTATATCTGGAGGTAGAAAAATTTTATTCATTAACACATTCAAATTTACTATTGTTTTATGGCTTTATAATATAACATTGTTTAATAAAGAATTGTCTTTCAACAAATTAGTCTATTGGCTTGTTTTACATGTAAGTTACTTGTGCGTAGAATTATTAATGTTACGTAGACACCAGACGCTCCGCTCGCTGCTCCGCTGCACGTCGACCGGCCGAAGATCATCCCGTTGAATATCTAGGTCTCGGCACATACGCACTGCGATATGAAACTGTTAGTGTTTATAACTTAAATAATCTTAATCTCAGGGATCAAAACTGGGTATAAATAGATCGTGTATTAGGCTTATACAATTCCGCCTTCTTGAAGTGTTCTCGCGTTAATAATCAGAATACCACGATAGGTATTCTGCTCCTAACGGAAATCTTCCACTCTTCGCGAACTAGAATATGATCTATTTAATTATTTGAGTTCTATAATGTGGCAGTGGTTACAAAAAACTCGTACCGTTAACCAACTACTAAGTCTTTTGGAAATCGACTTGTCTTTTCACGAAAATCTCGTGACAGCGAGTACGTCTTTCTTTGGCTAGACTTCGGAACGAACTGAATGATGTGCTCTCTGTAATGAACCGTCTCAAATAATTATTAGATCTTCTGATTGGTGAATAATCTAGCAACGTCATAGATATCCTTAGTGATAGCCAGACATCAGGTTAAAACTCTGTCCGATTCTGCAAAGGTCTGTCTAGATTTAATCTACAAATTTTATTACTTTCTAGGAGATAACGAAAATAAAGAAGATAACGAAGATAAAGATAACGGAAAAATAACTGATTTCATAAAAAAAACATATACAAATTATAGTTGTGGAGTACTGAGTATATGGAAAATGTAGCTTATAACCATGAGAACACCCTGTCCAAGTTTCAGAACGAAATGTCAATTTTCAACAAAGTTATTAAGTAAAATGTAAATCACACGCGCACCCGCGAACTTACACACTAATATTTCACATGACATAAAAGAGTACAAAATTATAAACATTTTGACATTACATACTTTTTTAAATATTGCTTGGTTCAAAACTTATGACTACTTTACATAGAAAATAACACAATCCATTTTTAACATGTCTAATGCCGTCAGAAAATGTGTTACAGCAGTAGTATTCCAATTATACGAAACTTACATCTTGTTCTGTTGCAACATATATATATATATATATATATATATATATATATATTTCAACGTTACAAGTATTTCAAAAAATCACATAAATACATTACCATGTACTCAACGCAACTATGAAGTGTATTACACCGGCCAGGTCGCAGGATTTTTTTATTCTCGTTGCGTCAAGTATATGTAGTTGCACAATAATAAATACTTTTCTAAGAGGAGTGAGATGTTGTTGACATGAAATAATTAATTAAATACGTTTCAAAATAATCATACTAAGATTTATTAATATTAATCGAAAGATGAAAAAATCTTAAAATTTAGAATTATAAAAAATATTCTCTTTTGTAAGTTTACATAAAGTACCATATAACCTTCTCTGCTGGTTATGACATATTAAAATAAACAACCATATAATCTTACTAGCTAAACAGACATGTTAAACAAATTGTCTAAACCCTTTTTATTTCAGTTTGTCTGACTTTTGTTCCAATTTTTAAATAATAATAGCAACTCATATACAAACAAAAATAATATTAAACTCAAGAATAAAATTACTTGTTGCTATAAACAAAATACAATAATAACATTTACTATCAACCTATTATTTAATTCTACTGACACACCTAAATTTTAACATATAACAGAAGATTAGTATTTTTTAAATTTTCTTATTAAATTAAATTATTTACTTAAACTACTATTTAAATTTAAAACTTTAAGTCTTTACTGTTCATGTATAATTTTCTTTTTGAAAGTTCTTTTCACAAACAAAAATATAATTGTTTATTCATCACCTGCCTACAGCTCACCCGTTACTGTTGCGTGTATGTGTGTGTATCCTGAATCGTGAGAATTTGATGATGATGATGATTATGCTGATGCTGTGTTCTCTGTCTCTACGGGTTGTTGTTTGTGATGGTCCAGAGTTCCTCCATAAGTCTTGATGTGTGTGTGGTAACGATTATCGGTCGATCGGCAGACCAGCAGCGTGACGTTGTGTGAAGATATCTTGAGTCTCTCAGACCGCCCTAAAATTGCTGGACGGCAATCTGTATTTATACTGGACGGCAATCTGACAAGTCCAGGACTGTTTTCGACCTGTTATATATTGTCACTTAGTGCAAAGCGTCCTTTTAATTACAAATCACTTTTTTGGTTCATTTTAGCGATTTCGTAAACATACTCGTAGTATCAGCGATATCATTGTTTGCGTAATTTTTTCCTGGTCACTCACATATAACACACATATTAATTACTATTTAATTACACTAGTAATTAACATTAAATCACTTAGCGTCATTGTTATTGCAAATTTCTGCAATACTTTTACATCACTATATTCGTTTAAGTTTATATTAAGTTTCCTTAATGTAATAGCGTTTTTATAATTGGGGTAAGTCTTTGTTCACAGGTTTAAAACGTATTAATTTGTTTATTTTTATCCTTTCACACACGCAAACACACAAGCGCTGTATTCACGCGGGGCAGGTGAACGCTTCCTGACAACTCTTAGCCTGCATAATATTGTTAAAAACTTTTCATCATATATTTTCTATGCTAAATATTTACAAACATACTGCCCTGGACAAATATGTGTATTGTTGCAATATATATGCGCGCGCGCGCGCGCGTGTGTGTTTGTTACCTGCAACTCAAAATATATACTGTAATACATGTTACTTATTACAATTGTGCACATCCGTGCATACTTTTCTCTGTCTGACACAATTAACTTTCGGCCAAAATGCAGAAAATATTATATAATTTTGCCACGTCCCTATATCTTATCAGTACAATTTTAAGTCATTTTTTAAGTCCTCTGTGACACTGAAGATGGCATTAAATGGCAATGTTAAAGCGGTTGTTGTAAAAAATGGAACACCACGGCCTTACAGCCCGGACAATTGCAAAAAAATAGTTGTGTTTTTGTTTTACTTATTATAAAGACTTCTTTATTATTTTTTAAAATGTTTTCCTTGTCGATGCAGGAAATACCGAACATTATCAGAATGTGCAGAGTACTTAGTACTGGAGTTTTTTTAATATTGCAAACTTAATATCATATTATTATCTGTGGCCTTTGACTGGCAAAGTCTATTGTTGCATTTGCTCACAGTTCTTCTGTACGATATTACACGAATACAACGCTGCCACTGTAGTCGGTTAGAGATGAAAGTGTTCCGTGTGTGTTTACTTTGGTTGGTCCTAATAACTGCGTTTCTCATTAACGTGGTTCCAGCCCAACGTGGTCAAAGACCTGTACACATAGTGAGGGCTCCAACTTTTGCTTGTCCACCGGGAATGCGAAGAGTGAACGGAGTGTGTAGGACCGTAATTAGAGGAAAATGAGGTAAGGCGACCCTCACAGCAATGCTGTGCATGCGTTTAACAATAGTGAGAGAATAACATTATTTCCTGAATGATTTTCTTCGAAGACGTGCAGTCAGAAATAATAATATACGAGTATATAATAGTAATAATTACGAATTTAGGGAATTATTATTATTATTACAATTTATATTATTAGTAAGTTTCCTGATCTGCAGAATTCCCCCTCTCTTTTGAATGAAATACATTTATTATTAACTCAGATAAATTTCAGTATCAGATAATTTTATAAAATATCAAGAAAATGAAGATAACCTCGGACTACTCTATTCTTTTTTTCTTTTTTAGTAAAATAACACTTGTGAAGCAGACAATCATTTAATAAACACTGATAGTTTGGAAATACACTGCATTGGTTTTGTTACTTAAAATGATAACCATAATGCCTAAATAAGTTAGACCTAGCTTCTAAGTTTACGTATGTTCCCACAGGTATCAGAGATGTATATCTAGTACTTTTCACAAATATATATTACTAATAAAAACAATAAAGTGTTTTATAAACATAACTTAAAAACTATTTGAAAGGTAACCAGACGTTGTAAGGAGTGTTGAGATACTAATCCTCCCAAATTATTATATAGACCATAACTCTGTATTTTGAATAAATTCCTCATAACTTTATTCCCCCATATAAAATTTTAATATTTTATTACAATTTTGAATTCCACTTTTGGCCCTTGGTATTCGCAAAGACAAAACATTTTCTTAGGAAGTGCTACATTCGAATTTGAGTTCCAATTCACATCAGTGTGACACCAAGAGGATTTTTTAAAAATATTTTTTCCTTTTTTTGGGACTTGATGCCCTAAAATTTTAAGATTTCAAAACTGAAATTTATATTCAGATTTTGGTTAAAACGTCTTTTAATTTTATACTCCATTTTGACTTTTGTTATTTTATCAAACTTGTGACCCACTTTTGTGCCTTGACGTTCCAAAATTATAAAGTTTTCGAAAGCAAACACTATACAGTATCAGGTTGTGCTTAAAAGTCCATTTGATATCCACATGGATTTGTGATTTTTTCTTCACAATTTGTCTCCTCACAATTTTGCCTTCTCCCTCTTTTTTTGAGAGATCAATCTCGAAAACAATAGAGCTGTGTAGGATGAAAATATGGACACACATGGCACGATTTACCAAAATCGGTTGAGATTTTATGAAAAGTTATCAGGAGACACACCGCAAATAGGCAGGTAGGCAAACGGACATACGAGAAACTGTCGTGTTAAAACTGAGAACTCGCTTCCCTCGTTCAAATATTGTCATCAACATAATCGTCATTTTTATTGGACGAGCAAAACACGTACTCAGTTTTAATTCGAAGTTTGGTATTTGCCTTCCTGCCTGTCTGGTTATCTATCTACCTTTCTGCCTGTTTGGGGTATGTCAGACGATAACTGTTTAATGCATCAACCGGTATCCGTAAAACGTGTCATGCGTGTTCATACCTTTAACACACAAGCTATAACGTTTTCGAGATTGATCTTCCTGAAAAGTAGTTGGCAAGGGGCAAAACCCTAAGAGATCAAAATTTTCAAAAATTGAAAAATCCACGTTTGATAAAATTGAAGATGTCTGTATTCACAAGCAGAATATAATCAGTTTTGAAAAATCAAAATTTTTGGACATCAAGGATTAAAAAGTGTACCGAAATATTGAAAAATCACAAAATTCCATGAAGAATATTTTTGGCTCTTGGGTATGTTTAACGAAAATCTGAATGCAGTATTTAGTTTTAAAAATTTCAAAATTCTAGGCCACCATGAGTCCAAAAAGTATATGAAGGTTAAGATCTTAAAAAAATTTGTGTTAGATTTTTCAGACTAAAAGAAATTTTAACCCAAATCCAAATGGAGTGTTTACTGTCATCTTTAGCGGCATGACGACCAAAAACAAAAGTCAAATTTTTAAAAAATTATAAAGGTATACTTAAGCACTACGTTGTGAGGAATAGAAAGATATTAACAATCCAAAGGTATTATGAATAATTTTACAAAATTAACGATACGTTAAAATAATAATAATTGTCTGCTTTATGACTGTTATTTCACTAAAACTATAATAAAGTTTATTGCAGTAGGGGTGTCTGTAATGTATCATTTCTCTTTAAATTAACAGCAAAACACGTACTGTCACCTCCTCTTGATGTTTCTCGGCAAACGTGAGGAATCATACATATGAAAATTTTACACAACTTGGTTTTATCTAATAATAAATTTATTTCGTTCAAAATAGTAAGCAAGTTCTGCAGCTCAGGAAAAATATTAGTATGTATTGTTAGTGCTGGTGATTAATTTTTGTTGTCATTAGTGGTAATGTATGTCCTTAGAAAATCAAAACTTTATATTACTTGAATCATTACTTTGTATTTAATGTAATCTGGTTAAAATATTTCGTATTTTCTAATTATATTAAATTTGTGTGTGTGTGTGTGTGTTACACAAAATTTTAAAAACATACATTTTTAATATAGCCTACGTAAATAAACAATAAAAACTTAATTTATATTAATATAAATTAGTACGCGTCCTTACGCTTTTGTATGTCTCACAATATGTTCGAGTACGCGCGCATGCGTGCTTATGGCTTCCAGTAATAATAAAAATCGCTTCTAGTTGCAAATTAAAATACAAAACAAGTTAAATAAACTCGCATGTTGCTGTTTTCATAACTAATTTCTTTACCAAATTATGGAAACTGAATTTTCTTGTCGAAGAAAAACTCGGTGAGCTTTCTCAGGATTCACCGGATTACTCAAGTTTACATAATGATACTAACTAGGCAATGTATTTTTATCTGTAACCCTACATCCGGTTCACATTCTCTGCAAATGGCAGTCTTACATTTCACCTCTACAATTTAAAATAAATCGAACTCTGATACAACAGTCTGTGAATGATGAAAGCTCCGGATAGTTATGCTTTGAGTGACCGCAGTATACAGTTCTTATACATGTAGTTCTTTGGGTTTACTATGAACAGCAGTTTATGAACAGGGTTTGGGTTTCGGTTTACAGTTCCAGAACAGCACATTCAAATAACGTTAGAGTGTGTCATTTGATTCCTCCAAAACGTTCTGTACTGCCGAAGACAACGCTGGAGATCCATGTGTTCTGTGTAAAACATGGCAACAGCCTCTAAAATAGTACTCTTCTTCAACATAGGAAGAATGTGTTTGGATGTTTTATTGAATATATCATTACCTGTATACAAATACATATTTACATTACCTGTTAACAAATTTTTGTTTTTAATGTGCAATTCTCTATTAACTTCCATATTTCTAAGCCATGGTTTGGATGTTAGTTTGACAGCAGCACGGCTGTCGTGAGACAAGATTTTTTTATTATCTGGTGGGGTGGAGTAGTTTTGGCTACGTTGGTTTTAGTGTTCGTTGATAACAGTATGTTTCAAAGCTGTACGTTAGTACTGGATCGTGTTTTGTATTGAATTACAGTAGTCTATTACAACGATACATGTGTACAAATTTATATGTAATTTAATTTGTATAGCCCTACGTTCTTTGGGTGCCATTCTATACAACGATATATGTGTATAAATGTAGGTTGTATGTGTAATTGGGGTTCAGGTGTAATTATAATAAGAGTATTGTATTTATGAGTATTTAAAATTCATATTTATTGTTTACTCAATCTTATAAATAATCATAAACATCCTTAATAATCGTCGGTCACGATATTGCTCAATATTAAATGTTTATATCTTATAATATGGAGTGTTACACATATTTAAAAACCTTTTATTACTAGACATGTTAATAAATTGATTTACTAATAAAATATAAAATTAAAATGTAATTGGAATTGAATTCTCTTAATTCAGATCTGACCTCAACTCGCTCAGTCTCTACCAATGTTTAAAATTAAATTTAAATTTATATTAATTACTTTTAGACTGGCATTTGTTTTAATATTCAAGTGTAAATTATTCTTTCCTATAATTCAATTATCAAATCAATTTAACTATTTATTATGATAACAAACTCTACTCTCTCAACGTTAAATTCTCTTTTTATTTATTATTTCTTTATATGCGATCGCTCATTCTTACGACTAAATATTTATCTACATTTCTAAAATATTATTACTAAGTATACATTTTTCTTTGTTTTAATTTATTGTCTTTTGATATAGTCTTTATGACCTCTTTTTACAAAAATCATTTAAAATGCATTACGCATGTCACCTCGAGTTCTGATGATCTTACGACTTGTTGTCGGGGGTCCAGCGTTGTCCAGAGTTAGTTTTCCATTCCTCCTGTCCTGGCGTGCTCCTGGATACGTTTAGAGTCCAGCGTCGCTCTCAAGCAGCGTGTGTGTTCCTGGATACGTCTAGAGTCCAGCGTCGTTCTACAGCAGCGTGTGTGGTCCTGGATATGTCTAGAGTCCAGCGTCGTTCTACAGCAGCGTGTGTTCCTGGATACGTCTAGAGTCCAGCGTCCCTCGTCGCTCTGGTAGCTTTTCCGTATATACTCTTGGTAGACTTACGATTTCGGTATTTACTTTTTCCGGAATATTGTCACGAATTTAACGAACTTTTAATTCTTTCGTTACTGCGACTTGTAATAGAAATAAAAATAAAACTGTTCTGCCGACGGACAGCATGTCCGACTGCAACTGTGTCTTGAAATGAAGAGAAGGGTTTTTGGTCAAACCCTTAATTTATACCCTCTCGAGATTCCGCGCCAGTTGGCTCCAAAATCGTCCTGTCGATACCTGCATATCGCGTGATAGCCCCCCCTCCCGAACCTTTTCAACTATTTGCAATTATTAGCAAATAGCAATGTTTTGCACGGAATCGAGATAGCACAAATCATAGCTAACTCGATTAAGCACTCACTATGTTAATTTGAGCGTTATAGGGTAATTTGCTTATTTTTTGGCACGTTTATTTTGCACTGTCTTCGCATAGCGTGTTCTATTCACGTCATCTTTTCACTGGGGATAACTATAAATTTTACACACTTTGGTGCCTTTGGTTTGTTCATACACTAATTAGTTTCCGCACAGTGAAATAAAATAATTATTTTATTAATTACTTGGGGCGGGTTGCTGAGATTCCTGTATTTGCATGCATCACTAACACACACAAGATACACGTGTAACACACATACAATTGAGCAGGTGTTCACTGCCTGTCGGAACAGGTTAATTTCTCCCTTAATCTAACAATGAAATATTTTTACAATCTCAGACCTGTCCATTTACCCGTAACTTATACAAATTCTACAATTTTTATATTTATTCAAATTAATGCCTAATACAGCGTATGTTTGTACGTTGCACTATATATTAACTGGTAACGTATTTTATTTGCATATGTGTAGAACCTTCCAAATCATCGTAAGACTATTTGTGCCTTTCCTTGGCATGTCAAATCCTGATCCTGAACAACCTGAACGACTTCCCAGCAGAAAATCTGACGTTTCTCTGGATCACGAGATCCTATGATCAGGACAGCAAAGGTGCAAGGTGGCTCGTAACTCTGCTTTTAATTTCGGAAATCATTGTTTTGTTGTCTACTGTTTCATATATCTTCTCTTTCTGTAGTCTCTACGAGGAGATTGGTGGATCAGGGCCCCGGATATTGTAAAAACGTCCGTTGATTCTGTTCTGTATACGATCCCTTTATTACAGATACTTGTTCCAAGTATTTTTTTTTTTTTTGCTTTCTGCAGATTTATCCCATCAATCTTTATCTCTAATGACCATTGTCCTTAATTATGCGAACCGGCTAGTTTAGTAGAATTTGTGTAACTAATTACGTTGAACATTAAGTCATTATGGAAATATAATACGTATGTACACAGATGTATGTCAATGGAAGATACTGACAAAAAGAGAGAGATAGAGTGAGAGAGATAAGCAGACGGAGACAGATATAGAAACAGAGATCACGATGAGTCTCCATCACTCTATCTACTCATATTGAATCATGTGTCTCCGGTCTTGCACGTTCTATAAACCGTAGACGTGTCTGATGTTTCCCATAATAATTATGAAATAAATTAATGGAACCTTCAGCTTTAAAGGGGGAGCCAAAATCTGACCAACTAATAAAATGAAAACTGTTGGTGTAGTATGGAATATGCAAAACACAAGAGAGGAAACGTTATCAAAACAAAGACACCAAATGAAAGGAGAGAGAAGAAAGACTCAAGAAGAGACGAAGAGAACTAATTTTCATAAAAGTGAAAACAGGATTAGAAGGTGAACAGTAACCAGGTACTAAGAGCTGTAGATTGTGAATTGCGAGACCTCCGAAGAAAGCTTTTGCCTGTGAAAATAGACACAGACAGACAGACAGACACACACACACACACACACACACACACACACACACACATGTGACACTTGTAAGTAAACCTAGATTTTTGTGTTAAATAAATTGTATTGCGTAACAATAACACGAAAACATTTCCGACTATCTTCGTCTGCATTTTACACGCTAATAAATATAATCATCATTTTCCATGAAGTCGATTTTCCCTGATCTAAGGGAATTCTATCGCTCAGTCGATTTTAAACAAATTAAAGTATAACAAGGTTACATTTTAATTGTCTTATTTTGATTTGTTTAACGAAGGTTGTTCGTTATCGAAGAGATTGTTTAATTAATAACGTTTCTTCCCCAAAGGCGTAATATAATATGCTTTATCTAACTACACAGACCGTGTTGGTGGGAGGTCAATTTGTTGTTATTAATGAAAAAAGTACTGAGTTATCTTTGACCTTTGACGGTCGGCGTTTTCAGAGCGTATCTAGCACGAGTTAGAAAAACGTCTTGCCGGGCGTTCGCCTGCAAACACAATTAGTCAGACCCGGATAATGCGTTGTTCGCTGAAGATGAAAGTGTCATGTTTGTACGTGCTGTTGTTGCTGGTGTCGTCGAGTTTGGAGCTGCCTGCTCGCGTCGACTCCGGTGTAGTGCCCATTCGTATCGACAGAGACAGACCTAACTGGGGTATTGGTACCATCGAGCGTTCTCCGGATCGTAGCTGTCCTGAAGGTACACGCAGAGTGCGCGGAGAATGTAGGACTGTTTACGATAGACTATAAGGTAAGGCGTGCTCTCTCAGTATCGTGCCGTGTGTGATTATTAAATGTTTACTGTTTAAGAGTCTTTAAATCAAGCTGGTAAAACTCCATACATGTGTCTCCAAAATAGGTATCATTACATTAGAGAAAACTAGAGCAAACCAATTTGTTTTAAAAGTGTAAAGCATTTTACGTATTTTTGTTGCTGTCCCCTGTTAGCATAGAGTCCATAAACCGTATATCTCTTTTAAGTATCCTGTCAAATAATTAAAATATGTTTACATTTTTTTTTGCGTGCACAATATTTTCCCTATTCCTGGCTAATACACTCTGATAATCTCAATACACTTTTAAAATTATCATTGTGAGTAGACTATCCTGGTCCTATTTAGGTCTTACTCTATCTTTTTTTTCATGTTTTAGTTTCCCATAGCCTATATTTTCATCGAGTTTCCGTTTATCCCTTTCTTACTTACTCACTCTCTCAGCCGTTTCTCTTGAATGTGTTTACTGTAAGCCTAGTATTGAGATATTTTCTTAATTTCATGTTTCTTGTTTTATTTCTCTGTCACCACTTTTACCCTTCGTAAATATTTAAATCCATGTATCTGTACTATATTGCTCAACCGTACTGACAATACTCAACATCAGCATTCGTAAGCAAGTATTAGTCTGAACATATTCTCACCTTGATACTTCCTGCTTGAGAACATATAAGTAATACAGGTGTATATTCTCACCTGTTTTTCTTTGATACTTCTATTGCACAAATAAATTTTGTCTTGATGGGTAGAATATTTTTATAGTTTTATTTTTTCATCCATTTCTGTCAATATCTTATCTTCTTCTAAAGTTATGCCTATCTAATAAACCTTGTTGACATGGTTGATTCTCTTTCGGTTAGTATGTACGTCTGTTATTTGAAATTCCTTTACTATTATCATAATTTTTGTTTTTGTGTTTTGCCTTCCAACCTAGTAGAGTTACACGCGTAGTTTTACCCAGTAGGGCGTTTGTCTTATTTTAGTTATAGCAATTGTTTTTAACATAATCGTAACAACGATAACAAAATTAATGAAGATACTGCAGTTACTTAGATGGTCTTGCACCGTCGTTGTGATCAAGTTGATGAATTCAATGGGGAAAACATAATAAGTAATCGTTATATTCGTCGACATCCCGTTTATCTTATTTTAGCTAAACAAGTTCTATCCATCACATCACTGCGTCAGATTGAGTTAGGTGTTTCACCAGATACTGATGTAAAAAAATAGTGTCTCGTGGGGACTCAAAGTAACGTCGTTTGGTATGTGTGAGGATTTTTATTATTATTATATTTATCTAAGTTTTGTTACAAATTTTACTACACCTTCTGTTTTACATTGAGAAAGATAATTAGTTAATATAAAATAATTATAAAAAAGCAAAAAGTTGAAGATTAAATTTGCATTTACTTAACCTATTTTAACTAATGTTTTCTATTATACGTTGTTGTTATTTACATATGTTTATTACAGTATATGATTTACAAGAGTCTTTCTGAAACTTACAAATATTTAAAACAGTGTTTCTTTCATTTTGTTGTGACGGCCATGCTGTTGGCACTCCAAAACCTAACACACACGCATATCTTCCTTCCTTCACGTTTATACTCACTTTAGAAACTCTTCTCTCAGTTCTTCTAAAACTCGTATTTATTAATTTACCTCTTTTGTCTTTTCCTCCGTTTGTCTTATGGCTATCAGTAAGCTAAGAAGTGATTTGGATCCAACATTTCAACACATGTAAAACTAAAGTTTTTGTCACGTAGGTTCCCATGAGAACTTCTTTGACTACCTCCTGATGGAAGATTCCTGTTAATTTTTGTATTCTAACGCTTGACAGTTTCTTTGATCTGGACTTTCTTTTGTTATCCTTGAAGCTCCTCGTAATCGTAACAATATTTTCATTTTATTCATAAAATTGATATTAATGCATGTTTCCTCACTGTTGTAGCGGTGGTCTCTCCATTTTCGTTCGACATAGTATTGCCCCTATTATCGAGGGCAGTCGACGTTGCCTCTCAAAAAGAAGGATATAAACTATTTCTGAGACGGAGCCCTATTGTTATCGTACCCGACACACTTCAAGACTATTAGTAAACTGTGTTCAGGGAGTAACTTAATTCCCACAAAAATGTTTTGAAATAAGACTATTATTGTCTAGGCATAATCACGTTATAAGTATATTACGATAGAAAGGTTATTGTTTTCATTTCCTCTGTATTACTCTACTTCCTAAGGGGTGATGAACCTTGACTAAATGATCGCATGGCGAAAAAGGTTTTTATTTAATTTTTTTTATATTGTTTATCGTTTTGTATCTGTTTTACGACAAAACTGACTGGTCATATACTAAAAACATACAAATCGTTTGTCTATAGGCAAACTACACTTGCAAACGTATTTTTTTTCCCTTGCGGTCACTGTCCCTGTTCGCCCCTTGCTCCTGGTCCAGCAACCTTTCGTGACCTCCTAGCAAGCGATCATTTGTATCTTGTGGAAATATCTTTGCTGAGCGATTCTAAGAAAGCTAGAGCTATCATGTCTTCTGTTCACTGACTTGTGGTTTCAAACAATAAATACATTATCTCATTCAACACACACACCCACACAACGTATACGTCCCTACTACATTTGTTGGTGTTTTTATAGACGCGTTCCAGTTGAGCATCTACAGTATATGTTTAAAGTTTAAATGCGACTGTTTATCGGCTTTGAATAATGAACTCTTTGTTACAAAATTTATTATTGAAACAAAAGAACCATCCATTTTAAGAGAGGTATTATTTAAAAATTTCTTCACCGTATTTCTGATAACCTTTCTGTACAGCTATCTACGATGTATTCTTGTTCTTGAATACGAACACACACCATCACTAATCATAACGTTACTACTGGCCTTTCTCCTATCGACACTTGTAGTCCGTGAGATTCAGACCGAGTTAACAAACGAAGTGAAGTGCAGAATGGGCGTGTTTAAACTGTGCCTGTTGATATCTGTTATGATGTGCGTCGTTTCGTCAGACTCCACGGAGTACGCAACGGTCGGGACGTTTGAAGTGCAGCAGGTGGCATTCATAAGGGCGCCACGACGCGATTTCTGTCGCCCTGGGTACAGACTGGTCTATAACAGGTGTCGACCTGTCTTCACGTTTTACACGGCTTAGGTAAGCGAAATATTTACTAGTACGTTGCATACGCGTTTCACGAGACATAGCAATTGTTCTTGTAAAGGTAAACTCCATGGTTTCATAAACTATCTAATTTGTTCTAAATAGCTTCAACACAGCACTTCGCGTAGGTGAGCGGAAGGTAGATGTTGAAGGCCGATTCACATAATCAGTTGTAAGGCTCTCATGTAAACGCTTATGAAAATTGCTTACAGTAACTTACAAAAAGTATCGTTGTTCCTTACCTTGTTTTCAGAGATGGATCTTTAACGATCCCGAAAAAGAGACAAGAGTTTTTATTTACGGATATGCCAGAACTGTTCGTCAATTCACATTACTTATATACTTAATTTTAACTGTAAAATATAATTATTAATAAGCTTCATCATCTTCAAGGATTAAACCAAGGATGGTTTGTTCCGGTCTCAAGTAGGCAAAGATTAGAGCTGGTCACTCCAGCGCTTCCTCGGACGTCCCATTTTACCGTCCCCTCGGTTTATATTTCCACAGTTGTTTGGGGATGCGGCAGTCATCCATTCGGCAAAGATGTTCCCACCAATCCAGCCGATACTGGGTGATCCTGTCGAGTATACTCATAATATTCAATGTATGCTGTATATATGTGTTTCTTCTACGATCATGGAGAGTACACCCTGCCGCGTGCCTGAGTAATCTCATTTCACCGGATTGGATGCGACCGGCCTGGCCTTTTGTTAAAGTCCATTTCTCAGACTCATAAAGAAGTGTTGGAAGAGCCATCACCTTGTAGAAGTTTAGGCGTGTTTTTCTACTTGCTGACTTGCAGGGTTCGCCTAATGGTCCTGCAAATAAGGTTGAACTCATGCAACTTATTTACAACATTTTTGCTTGCATTTTAAGACACACTGTAGCCGAGGTATTCAAAATTACTAATTTGTTTTTTTATTATTATTAAGCAAAAAAGTCATTCAAAGTCTATAACAATTTTTGCTTATTATTAATAAGCTTTAACGCAAAACGAAATTGGCAATGGTATTTTCAATATATCCTTATACTTTTCTTTTTTTTTGAAATCAGCAATCAGAACTATTACATACACAACAATGTATACATATAAAGTTTTATGAGCCAATTTGATGACTAATGGACATGAGACGTAGCTGCATCCATCGATGTAGCCCGTACTATCTTCTCAGGTCAGTGGGCCATTTTCTTTTAAGTCGTCTTGTGATGTCTGTAGTGGTCAGGTCGGATGCTAGTCTGTTGGTGCTCTGGCTCGCTTTTGCTGTTGGCTGTCGGATCGCTTTTGTGCTCTGGCTCTGCATTCTTCTCCTACCAGGGGTATGTTAAAGTCCGTATGAAGTGTATGATTTGATATGTACCATTCTGCACCTGCTATTGTTCTCAGCGCTTTTGATTGGAAGCGTAGAATTATGTTGACGTTTGACTTACTTGAAAACCCCACAGATCAATTCCATACGTCCGTCTTGGTTTAATGATCGCTTTGTACAACAAGATTTTATTTTCCAAGGATAACGTTGATTTTGTCCCAAGTAACCAGTACATTTTTCTCATCTTGAGCTCCAATTCCTTCCTTTTGTTGATTATGTGTTTTTTACACGTTAATTTTTTGTCCAGATGAAGTCCCAGATATCTAGCTCCATCTGAATGTGGAATCTGCACATTATTTAGATATACCGGTGGACATTCGGAGCGTTTTAGGGTGTGTGTTACATGGGTGCTTTTCTGTTCATTTATCTTTATCCTCCATTTATGTATCCAATTTTGCAGCATGTCTAGGTGTAGTTGTAGTCTATCCGTGGCTATCTGTGGATCCTTGTGTCTGCATAGTAATACTGTATCATCTGCAAATGTGCCCATTTGTGTGCTCGGTGTAGCTGGTATATCTGACGTGTATAGGATGTACATCAAAGGACCAAGGACGCTTCCCTGTGGCACTCCTGATTGGATAGAAAAGATGTCAGAGAATTCAGAGTTATATTTAACTTGGAAATGTCGTCCATAGAGATACGATTTTAGGAGCAGGTAATACTCGCTTGGTAACTTCATTTTGATTTTGTAGAGCAGTCCTGGGTACCAAACTTCGTCGAAAACCTGCTGTACATCTAAGTACACTGTTGGGCAGTATTCCTGGAAGTTAATTGCTTTGTTAATTTCAGAGATGATCCGATGGCATTGTTGTATAATGGAACGATGCTTCCTAAAACCGACTTGATGATCAGGGAGAATTTTATCAAGGAGTTTGTCATCATCTATTCTCTTAATGATTAGTTTCTCCAGGATTTTTGATAATTGTGGAAGTAGACTGACTGGCCTATAGGAGATGACTTCATGCTGCGGCTTGCCTGGTTTGGGGATGAGTATTAACTGTGCAAACTTCAGTTGCAGTGGCCAGTATTGAACTCTAAGAATGGCATTAATGAGTGTTTTTATGTACTGAATTGCTTTATTTGGTAGTTCAGACAGAACCCTCCCGTTTATTAGTTCATAACCTGAGGCTTTCTTTTTATTAAGATGATCAATTACATATTTAACTTCCGAATACTTGAAGTTTTTGATTGAGAGGGACAGTTGTAATGGTGCCTCAAGAAAGTTGTTGATTTCAGTATCTTGGGTGTCTAAGTGGGGTGTAAAAACTTTAGCTATATCATTATATCAAATCCTTATATCCGTATATCCTTTTATCGAATACTAAAAATTTGAATGAAATCCATTTATGGTGTAACCTTCTTAGTGGTGAAATTGTTTCTGAGGCCGGTTTAGATTATGTGAATAAAAAACAAAAATTTAAAGAAAAATATGTCGTGCAGACATGAGGGTTACGTCATTACTTATCTAAAATTTAATTGTCATGTGACAGTAACAATAGCGTATAAATACATAAAATACAGACAAATAAATAATTTAATGTAATATAATGTAAATAAAAAAAACGATCCCAGAAAGGTGGCATAAATCTCCTCCATCTTCCGCAGACACTGTGTTGTGTGAGGCATTGAAAAAGACACTGCTGGAACGTTGAAAAAGGTAATGGGAAAACAGCTAGGAGGAGTCAAATAAAGTGTAAGTGATAGGAAAAAGCGGAAAAGGAGCTAGGGTAGATAAGCAGACAGTTAAATAAGGAACGGAATGAGGAAGAAAGGAAGCGAAAAGAGTAAAAAAGAATGAGAAAGAGACAGAAAGAGAGAAAAAGTGAGAGTGTGTGTGTGTGTGTGTGATATATATATATATATATATATATATGAAAACATGTTGATTTGCAGGGGCGGATGTCTGTGGCTCATTGTAGAGTTGATAAGATCACGACCTTTGTAAGGCGGGGAGAAAACAAAAATTAAATCGTGATCACGTTATTGTAATTTATGATTACTTTGTGCGAATTAATTTACTGTTATTTCGAAATGGTGTAACAATTTATTGCTGATATTGATACAATTTATTTTGCGGTATTTTCTAGCAATGTGTTTTCAGTAACTTTTGTTTGCATTATTTCAGCCTAGTGTTATCGATAACAGTATACATACTTTTCTCCAGTTCCTCGTATTTAAAAAGATTTTCTAATATCCTTAGCATTATCAACATCACAATTCACAACGACCACAACTGACAGTAAGGTCTTGGAACCGATATAACTACTTTAATACTTTACACATTATAGTGAGTGTGTGTCTGTGCGCGCGCGCGTATGTTTACCTTATTCTACTGTTGTGTATCATTACGACAATCAATCATCCTGATATAAATTCCTCCTAGTCTCAAATTGTGAAACTTGATAATGCAAGTAAGCAATGGTAAAACTATTTCCGTCACAAAGCTATCACTTTTTTATTTACCAGGAGTAAAGTAACTACAAGAGACAGAAATACAATCCATATCAATTGAAATAGATTAAGGGCACTGAATAATATAGGCCTATAAATACAAAGAATGGTGAACAGAAGATGGACTGAAATTGACAGAGCCACAAAAAAATCTGTACGGAGGTATGATGCGGACCATATCTGCTAAGTAGAGTACTTCTTCCATTGGAAAACAACTCTCAACATGGAACAGAAAATAAGAAAAACTTAAAATAATATAATGGGGTTGTCGACTAGTTATCTGAAAAACAATATGATCTTTAAGTTTACACTCGAGTTTCGTTTAAACAAAACTTCGGCAAACTCAAAGAAGAGGTGGTAAAGAAGAAACCAGCCTACTCCCACGAGATTGCAGAATACCAACAGGAAACTACGCGGAACAGTTAAACGTTATTATTTTCCCGATATAATCCGAATGAAGGCCACAGAAATAAACATTCATTTCAGTTTACGATCTTTAAAATGTTACAATCTAATGAATACAATTGAGGCTGTCACAGAAGTCATTATTACTGTATAATTTCTTCGTTCTGTTTTCATTAAAATCTCACATGAAAAGAAACCTCTACTTGCATCAACATGCTAAAAATGCATCCAACGTAAATAATAATTGCATTGAACTACGAACACAATAAAATACAATACGGTTTTAATGTTATCTAAGTATCAGAAGAAAGATGTAAACTAAGGGTAAAGCCATAAAATAAATACACACACGTTGCAATAAGAATAATATATATAGCAACAAGGAAAGGTATTTATAAACAATAAATGCATTTTTTACCTTACCGCAGGACAGAGTACAACCGATTAAAACTACCGATAGTAACGGACATTGGAAAGACATGAGAAAATACTTGAACGAGCCGCAAAAATGTGTGTAGGTTGAAAAATGACAATAACTTATTCTAATGAAAGAAATAGAAAAATTAAGGTATTAAGTGACGTGGAAGAAGAAATGTTTTACAAGAAATTGAATCTAGAAAATTTAAACTTATTTTAAAGTAGGATCCAATTATCCAGATTGCGCAAATTTTAAGAAAACAAATGAAAAATAGAAATGCATTAGAAAAAAAATTAAATTTTTATAAAAATATTGCTTTTATTTAACAGAACAACTATTTTAATGTTTAAACATAAATACCATTATATTTGCCATTCTCGTAAAATCGATACTTTTTACTGACTATCGCAGTACTTTTGATAATTAAACCTATATTTGTCTGTTTACTAAACTGACTGTTGCAGTGAA
Organism: Magicicada septendecula; assembly: GCA_034769895.1. Classification (NCBI taxonomy): domain Eukaryota; kingdom Metazoa; phylum Arthropoda; class Insecta; order Hemiptera; family Cicadidae; genus Magicicada; species Magicicada septendecula. Next base: position 286,771,605 of record CM068370.1, on the reverse strand, counting down.
CGACGGAGACCCGTTAGTAGAAATACAGAAAGTTTATACCGAACTCTTATAAATTTTTATGAATGAATATTTTTTGTACATTATAAGCTGTAATTTCTTTTAGTAGATTTCTCTCAACAATTTCGGATACACATTTGCTCATGAAAATTCTGTTCTTATAAATTGTATACCGTATAGTAACTTCTTTGTAGTGCGTACTTTTGTAATTTTACTCATAAAATTTATTTTTTGAATTTTTGTCTTTTTCAATATAGCATGGCTGACACTGAACATTAAAGAACGATGTTTATTGTAATTATCAAATTATTTGGATTCAGCCTTGTGGAGGTCAATTCGGATGATAGGCTATTCCGGAATCGTCTGTGATAAATTTCTCGTAAACACTCTGGATGTCATAATCTTACGAAGAAAAGTAGAACGAGAGAGAGAAGGGGGGCAGAAAGAGACAGAGAAAGAGATATAGACTGACAGACATACAGTTAGACAGATAGAGAAAGAGTGAGGAACGTTCTCCCACATTTTCCAAATTCCAGTCTCTATCTGTCGGTCATTCTGAAGATTGCCCTCGAGCCTCCTTTCCTTCAATTCCTCATCTGCACCCTCTTTCTAACTTCTACTTAGCCTTCTTCGTCTCCTTTCCGTCGGATCTCATTTAAAGATCTATTTTGGAAGTGGTTGTCCGGCCATTGTACGATCGTAGTATATGTCCAATTATTTACCAGCTTAATTAATACAGATTAATAGTTTATTTACTATGTCATCTGCAAGAGTTTCATTTAGTTTCGTAAATTATAATGTCTCCTTTTTATGACACTACAGTAGTTTCGGAACTAGACAGTGTATGTGAGCCGCCCGGCACACAAGGTCACACTACGCTGCAGCCACTCATTATTAGGCTACACCAGATTTTTATTCGTGGTAGGCCTACTTATTTCACTGACTGAGTAGGCTGTAGGGCAGAAAAACTTCACTTGAACCCACTTTTCGTTAATACGTTCTCTATAAAGCATTAATGGCATAGATATGTTAGGCACATTTTTTTGAAAAGGCTTCTAAAAAACGAAGCAAGCGATAGGGGAGTAGATATAAAGACGGACATTTATAGTTTTTAAGATGTAATGTTAATTAGAGTTTTAACAATTAAGTAAAGTTAAGACTCTAAAAACGATTACGAACTGAAAACAAGGACGTGGTTACGATAGACGCCTTTTAAACCACAGTTTTGTGAAGGATGTTCAGAAGAAAGGCATAGCATTGGGGATGTGCAAAAAAAGTCTTCTATCGCGATGATAAATCTACTTGGTAGATGGTACTAGATGATGACATTACAAAATGTTGTAAATATTAAATTTTATAAAAAATGATGAACACTTCAGGTTACTTTAAGCCGAACAATGGAAACGCCGACTTCATTGTAATCTCGCCGGAGACGTTTTAGATTACGTGAAAGTAACAAATCATTTCAGTGAAAGAGAAGAAATGTTAATTATACAGCGCTCCGGCAACATAGTCTGTATTAAGTATATGGTGAGAGGGTTTCGTGAAGTAGTTTTTTTAAAAATTAATGTAGGAAAGTAGGCAAGCGAACGCGTTGTGGAAGGAAAGGCACAAAGGAAATCCGGCTGCGGTAACTCAACGTCGCCCCCCCCCCTTTTCAAACCAAGTGGCGGTTGTGGTTCATACATCGCGTGTTGAGAGGCATTTTCGTTCCTTATCGTGCTACCTATATGTAAAAATAGTTGTTACACATTGATAATGATAATGATAATAATAAAATTATTATTCTTATTAGTATCGTCGTCCTTGTTGATTATACTACTGACACTAGTATTAGTATTATTGCTGTTTGTATATCAATTATTTTTATATCGATCATGATGATATGCTGTACAGAATAGACCATATTTCAGCAAACATTTCTAATATCCCGAAAACAATTGTTAGGGTAACTTTACAGTATAAATATTTTTATTATTTTCTCTCAATGAATATTCTGTTACTAATACAGGATACATAGGTATTTAGAATACATGATTGTATATTATAGAGTACTTTACAGCTCGATTGGCAATTTCTCTTAATCCTGTCCCTACAAAAATTAAATTTTATCACATTCTTCTGCCGTACCTCTTATTTCCAATCATTTCTCTCAAGAAGTGTCCTTCTAAAAACTTTCTGTGGCCCTACCTTTTTCAGTATGCGTCTCAGGTTCCCGCAACAAATCGCTTACCTTTTCTTTACGCCACCTACGATTCTTTCTTCTGTTCTCATTATACGTCTTCAATTCCTGTTCCTGATGCTGTCAGCTCTTGTTTGACTATAGGGTTTACTCCAACTGATTTTTGACGCCTCCCCAGTGCCTGGCCAAATAGACTGTTACATACGATGTTACGTTCTTATAAGGGGTGTTTTTAATTATTACAAATAACTTACTAAATTTTTTATGACCAGTCTCATGGTCACTTTAAAAGGAAAAACAAAGGTTTTACCTAAGAATTCTTAGGTTCAGCTGCCAGTTGTAAATTTTCTATTCGTATCCTACCGAATTGTTGAATGTTTGACATCTGTAGTTTTTTTAATTAATTTCTTTCACCAGATTATGAACAGTAGGCCTACTAAGATCATAGAACTTCGTCGTGTATTAATACAGATGTTAAATATATAATACACCCGTAATTCAGATAAATATATATGAACACTACATGTTTTTAATATGAAAATAATCAGAAGCAAGACAAAAGTCACGGGTTTTAGTTGAGATAGTGTTGGCAGAATATGACTAATATTGAAAATTGAAAATGAGATTCAATTACGTGTCCAGCAATATCACATGTGATGGATAAAAGCTGTAGAGAGATTGTGAGTAGAAGAAATTAAGCAAAATCTGTTTTTAATAAAAAGAAAAACCTACTCACATCAAGGAAGAACAACTTGAAGGTGAGGAAGAATTTTCTGCAAACCTATGTGTAGAGTGTTGCATTATATAGGAGCAAATCTTGGTCAATTAGCACAAGAGAAAAGAAGAAAATTATAGCTTTTGAGGCATGGTGTTACAGAAGGATGCTTTGAATAAGTTATGTGGAGAAGCTGAAGAATGAAGAGGCGTTTCGTAAAGCTGAAGAAGATAGAACTTTTCTAAAACAATCAGAAGGAAACGATTACATTTGAAGAAAAACAATTAAGATGTACATATCATTGGACATGTACTAAAGCACGACAGCCTAACCAAAACAAACAGAGGAGAAAATTGTAAAGTAAGACCTCGTTTTGAATTTCTGACTCAAGTTACACAGTACATGAACCGTGTTTCACACCAGGAATTACAAAGGAAGGCGAACAACAGGGAGGAGTTGACAGCTGCTGGCAACCAGTCTGCGGCCTGCTAACCAGAAGAGAGACTATAATATATGCATACTCTCACACACACACACACACACACACACACACACACACACACACACACACACATTACAACTGAAATATATGTAAGAATAAGGAATATTTACTTTCCCCTGCAATTACAAAATGCCTTTGCCTGACGTACGTATCAGAGACTGTATCGGCGTCGTCACAGTGTGAATGTTATTTTGACACTAGCAGGTACCCGCGGCTTCGCACGCGAATATTTGTATATGATTGTTGTGGAAGCTTCATAAGCTCGATGTGTTTCTGCAATTCTATGTAGTGTATGATCCCTCGCACGGATTATTATATCGCATTTATCGCATTCCTGGTTAACTAAAACTACTGCCACCTCATTAGTTGTCGGTGCATTGTAGCGACCCCTGTGCTCTTCATTATTTTCTTTTCGATCAGCATGAATCACAATATTGTACTGATTATTATTCGCAGATGTTACAAATTCAAACGCACTTTTCAGTTCACTAACATATGGGTTGATTGCGTGAAGTAAATTTTGAAGTTCTATTACTACTGTCTTATCCAAGTTACGAATATGATCCATTCTTGTTTCAGCTTGCTGTAAATAATCAGCTATGAAATACACCTGTAGAAATTTTGGTACTTCGTTTTGTGTGGGGAGTAATGACCGATGAGGTGATATACTTGCCCTTGAATTTTGAAAGTAGGCATGAAGCTCCCTTCGACTATTTCATTGGCTCCGAATGATGTAAATTGAAAAGCTGAATTGTACGATCTTAATGCATTCAAACATTTTTTCGATAAAAGATGTTCTGCATTTAAAAATGATTTTAACTGTTCTGGAGGAGGAAGTATGGGATCTAATCGCACTTTTCCTGCAGAGTAACATAAACCAGGTGATTCATTTTTCCACTTTATACCTTTGCAATGAGAGCAAACCATATTCGGTAACCCTATATCTGTTTCATTCGCGTAGTTAATAACTGATTATAATTGAAACCACTATTTAATTTTGCATTCCATCGTAAAGTAGGACCTCGTGATCTGAGAGTCGCTTGCCTGCGTCTTTGTGCCGCTAATCAATTTTCACGATTCGTAGGACTTTCAACCCGTGAGACTTCTTCTAATCCAGATCTTTCTGAAGAGTTTCCAGGAGCTGATTGGATTTCGACTCCTTCGACGTCATTTTCAGATGCTCTAAGACGTCTCATTCTTTTCGCAGCAGCAGCAGATCTTCCTAAACATGATCGTCTTTTTGGCATTGCAAAGCTAAAAAAAAAGTGGAAATGTATTTACTTTATCTATACTAATAAATCTCTAGGTGGCAATTAATAATTTATACAATACATATTGCCCATATTACTTACCGATGACGTAAAATTAACGAAAAAAGGCACTGTTCACTGACACTCATCGCATAACTGAGGTGAAGTAAGTTAAGTATAATTCTCAAATTTCAAACAGTATGGTTTGTCAGAATCAACGTGTACTATATAAAATCAATGTTACAATATAATCAAACAATGAAGTATTGTATTGTTTATATGAATTCCATATGCTGATAAGAATTCCATATCCCGACTAAAATGTAAATATTAAAATGGACTAACTGATATCAATATACTTATGTATACACTATTTGTATTATTCTATACGGATAAACATTTCATCTAATTGTGTTACTGCATGTTTGTAAATATCTACTAAATTATCAAATTTTGATTTTATGTATCGAGGAAACATGAATGATGGATCTATTGCTTCGCACTTTTTGGATAATCATAACTTACAATGTAAGAATATTATTAATATATAGATGTGCCATTAGCAATTTAACAACTCGACAGTTACCACAACAACCATATACAAATATTCGCGTGCGAAGCCACGGGTACCTGCTAGTAATATAATAAGGTAGCTTAGAATCTGATGTAAAGTCTACCTAATTGACTTGTAAGCAATTTTAAGACGCGTCATTTATGCAATTGGGCGGAGTGGGTAATGCGGCGCACTATCGGACTAACTTGGGGCGTGTCGAGAAGGTAAGTAGAAGGGAGAGAAGTGAAGGGCATTAGTTGGACTAAAAAAAATGAATGTTTTGCAGTAACTTCGTTTTCTTTTAACCTATCGCTATCAAATAAAGTGGAAACCTTCCGTTGGGTGCCTGCTATGATCGTGCAAAGTTTCATTGAAATCGGTTCAGTAAATTCTGCGATTACCGCGAACAAACGTAGACCCCCCTAGAGATTTATTAGTATAGATTTGACTATCGGCTTTAGATATAGCACACGAAACAACAATTGTGTTGTAACTGGAAGAATTTGTAGTATAGACAGTGGAATGTACAGAAGTACTGTAGCTTTATAGGCAGTCCGAAACTAACAAATAACTCTCAGATTACTCAAGCTCATAGAACGTAAAATTTTCTGTCCGTCTGTATCTCTCTCCCTCACCTCACACTCTCACTATGGATACGAAGTGTGTGTGTGTGTGTGTGTGTGTGTGTGTGTGTGTGTGTGTGTGTGTGTGTGTGTGTGTGTGTGTGTGTGTGTGTGTGTGTGTGTGTGTGTTTGAAAGACAGGGCGAATATGTAATTATTAATAACGTATTAATTATTAAATACGTATTAATTAACGTATTACATTATTAATATTCGTTCCTCTCTGGTACGTTACGTTTCCTGCTAGGGTTTGGACGTGTATAAGGAAACAGATCGCGATTACGGAAATCCTGTGGCCGTGCGGCAGACGCTGAGACGCCCCAGATAAAAGACAGTCTGTTGTCGACATGGCTAATGCTAAGTGTCTTATCGCAATCTGCCTGCTGGTGATCTGCTTTTGGGTAAGCAGTTCGGAGGTCTTGTTACCCAGCGTTTACCCGAAACACTACCGTCACCACTACGATCCAGACAACAAGTTTTTCATCACGGGGCCGGAAATATATCCGTGTCCTGACGGTCACAGAAGAGATTGGTCAGGTGCATGCAGACTGATTTTCGCTGGGAAATAGACAGTAAGTTGGCAACGGGATCTATGTACTTGCTGTATGTTGACAGACTCAAACACAAAATTTCATATATGAAAAAAATTATAGACATATACAGTACATTTTATTCAAAGAAAATTAAACTCGTACACACAACAAGTATGAACTATATCAGAAACTCACGTAAACATCACACATGTTTAAATTGCAATGATACAGGTGTAATATACTTCTAAAGTATATGAAGAAGAGACTTAATCGGCAAAATTACTATGTGGTCCACATTTGGAACACTATCCAACTATGGTAGGCCTACATTATAGCCATACTGTAGCTGTGATAGTTTCCTTGTCACCGACTGTTTAAACCGTTATGAAAACGATTGTTGAAGATAAGGAAAAAAGGGTAGGTTAAATGTTGCGAATGTCACAAAATTTTTAATTAACGTTGTCAATTTCTACAAATCATTCAAAAACTCTAACAAATATTATAAACTAAAATAATAGGATAACGTTTTTGTTTCCAAGAAGGTTTTTAACGACGATTGTAGATTTCATACAAAATTTTGCAAGAATACACACAAAATATAATACACAAGTATTTTACATATTTAAAATATAAAAATTTAATCTTAATGTAAAAATTTAATATAGGTATCACAATTAGATTAAGTTTGATATACAATTTATTTTGTGCAGTTACAACCGTATTGTGATATAAATAATTTAAGTCAAAATGAAAACAAATTATGTAAAAATTTCTCTGCTTCGTTTTTGAAATTTTGCGATATTCTAAACGGTTTTTACTTAACTATTGTAAAAATTCAACAGTTAAGTTTTCTTTATTATAAATATTTAAGGAATTATTAAACGAGCTATGCGAATTCTCAGTTTTAACTCGGCCGCTTGGCATTTGCTTGTCAGTCTCGCAATAAATTTGAACGGGATTAACCGACTTTTGTAAAATTTGGCTTAAGTGTCCAGTTTGACACCATACAAAAGCCTATGGCATCTGCATATTAATACCCCTAAAATTAGGAGACCGGAGACAAAAATGTGAAGCAGCAAAATTTTGATAAAATAGTAAAAATCAACGTGGGATATCAAATTAAAGAGAATTTAAACAAAAGTGAAAATATACTGTGTAAAGTTTTAGAAAGTTTAAACTGTAGAAAGCCAGTGCCCAAAAGTAGATCAAAAGTTTGATAAAACTCAAAAAATATATAAAAGCAAAAAATCAATTAATGGAATTTCAACTAAATCTAAATATAGTGTTCAGTTTTGGAAAATTCATAATTTCGTAATACAAGAAACCAAAAACGGAATGAAATATTTTTAAAAATTGTAAAAATAAAGGCCGGTGTCAGGCTAAAAAGAGACTTTTAATCCAAAACCGTATGTAGAGATTACTATCAAACCTTTTTAACTTCAGGGCTAACATTAGCGAAAAATAGAACTCAACATTTTAAGACAATATAGTAGTCTATGTAGGGGATCAAATTATTAGGAATCTTATTCACTTTATTCAAATTTTTTTTTTTAAACTTAACATCTGTATAAGGAAACAGATCGCGATTACGGAAATCCTGTGGCAGACGCTGGGACGTTCCAGATAAAGGACAGTCTGTTGTCGACATGGCTAACGCTAAGTGTCTTATCGCAGTCGGCTTGCTGGTGATCTGCTTTTCAGTAACCAGTTCGAATATCTTGGTCAACAGCGTTCACCCGAAACACTACTGGCACCACTACGACAAAGACGACTTCGGCAACAGAAATTTCATCGGGGCGCCGGAAATTATTCCTGCGTGTCCTGAAGGTCATAAAAGAGTACACGGCGAATGCAGATTGATTTTTGCGGGGAAATAGACTTTAAGTTGGCAACCGGATCCAGGTATTTGCTGCATGTTGACAGACTCAACAAAACACAGAAGTTCATATATGGAAAAATTTACACGCATGTACACTTTACTCAAAGAGAATTACGCTCATACAACACACAACAAGTATGAAATACTGTATATCAGAAACATACGCAAACATCACACATGGTTACTTTGCAATGATTCACGTGTAATATGCTTCTAAATTATTTAGGAAAAGGCTTAGTCGGCAGAATTACTATGTGGTCTACGTATGGAACATTATCTAACTATAGTAGGCCTATACTATAGGGGTGTAGTTATTCTTGTCACCCGACTGTTTAAGCCATTATAAAATCGATTGTCGAACATAAGGCAGAAAGTAAAGTTCAATGTTATGAATGTCACAAAATTTTGAATTAACGTTGTCCGTTTCTACAAATCATTAAATAACTCTGTCAATTATTATATACTAAAATAATAGGATTATTTTTTGTTTCCACGGAAGTTTTTAACAACGATTGTAGATTTTATACAAGATTTTGCAAGAATACACACAAAATATAATACACAAGTATTTTATATATTTAATATATACAAATTTAATATAGGTATCACAATTAGTTTAAGTATATATACAATTTATTTTTTGCAGTACCAACCATATTGTGATATAAATAATTTAAGACAAAATGAAAACAAATTATGTAAAAGTTTATTGTTGTGTCCTAGAATGTTAAATGCAGTAACATTTTGTCATTTACTAATTTATTTATGTCATTAGCCTTCAGTAAAATCACACTTGTACACGCGAATATATGGAAGAAATAATTTATGTACGCAATAATATTAATTATGTAACATTAAACATAATAATTACAGTGGTTATTACAAAAATTAATATAACTTTATAACAAAAATAATTGTGTTACATTTTAAAATGATGTTGATTGTTGCCGTCCCCTCGCAATCTAGTAAAAAACAGTTATATTATGTGGTCCTTTCGTTTCTACATATAGAATACAATTCATTGTTGCTCAGTTTAGAATAAGCCGAATATTTGTTTTTAATTTTGATGTGGAGGTTGGTGCATTATCAAAATACTAACACTTTAAAGAAAATATTTATTCTTTGCTGTGTATCGAATAAAGAATAATTACAAACAACTACCTATTCTTTGTACATCAATGTGTATCGACATGTGTTTTGTAGTCCAAGACACTTCCTTCGGGTTGTTTTCATTTCTTCTAATAGAAGAATGTAAATTTGTTTCTCGCAGAGGGTAAAGTCCAGACTGATATTTGCGAAACATACGAGTATATCAAAAGGTTCACTTCCGTCTCCAGAGTGTCACTGGGTATGTATTTTAGAATTTCTTTTACCAAACTGCGGCCAATGTTATCTGGCCCGGAGATGTTTGTTTCATACTTTATGTCTTCGAAATCACTTGAATAGTTCTAAACACGCGTCAGAATGTTTTATTTTACAAAACGATACAAAATTATTCGTCCTTTGGCAAAGTACGAGTTTGCTTCTGCACATAGGAAATTTCTTTATTTTAACTATGAGTCGTTTACAATTACATAAGATTAAGAAACAAAAAATATTAGAAACAGAATTATCACTGTTGCACACCACTATAGGAAAATTATTCCGATTAGCGCTTGATCGATGATTTTCCGATCTGACGATGAGCTGAGAAGCTTGAAAGCGCTAATCGGAATAATTTTTCTATAGTGGTATGCAACAGTGATATTTCTGTTTGTAACCACTAACACAACTTTCTTAATTAAAAAAATATTAGATGTGTGCCAAATTATATAATGTAAAGTAATATAATACACAATTTTCAACATAATATTTATATACCCGGAACTGTATTTATATACACCATTCAAAATGTGCTGATGTCATACAAAGCTTAACCACAGATAACACGTTTTATTTTAATTTTTGCCCTTTTCAAGTTCTTGCAGTCGATGATTCGCTCTCCTTGTATGAAACTTCTACGATTTTCTGCTGTTCAAATTATTTAAATGTCAGTTAATTTCACTCTTCAGATAACTATTTATTATTATAAAATCTGACGTTTTTAAGAATGTTTTGTCATACTGGAAAAAACTGTCATACTTGGATGGAGGGAAAATATAGGAGGATAACGAAAAGTGGGTTTTCAAACAAATTCTGAAACTAGGAGGACGGATAAAATAAATATGGGTTTAAAATAGCAGACATTAGTACCAAAGTTGTTAAAATTAATCCCCGGGTTGTTTGGCCGCGGTCCATTGTTTTCAACAAAAACAGATATTGCGAAAGTGCCATCGACTGCCATCATCAGTGTAAATTCGAGCTTTGCTCGACGTCTGTGGTCACTAACGTCTACCAACCTGCGTCAGCAAAGCTCGAATTTAGACTGATGATGGCAGTCGATGGCACTGCCGAAACGTCTGTTTTTGTTGAAAAAATGGACCACGGCCTAACACCCCGGGAATGAATTTTAACAACATTGACTCCGGCCGTGTAAGGCTACGAAGTACATTGTTACCAAAACCCAAGACAATTATCTTTAATGTCCAGCCAATACCGTCACGAATGAGGACCCTAATCTAGTGTTATTGGAATCTTAGTAGAAATATTTTAAAACTCTATGGTGCACGCGGTCACCACAGTAGGAAGTACAACTGTACGAATGTTTACAGCCGTCAGTCCGTTAACTCATCAAAAACGAAAATTGTCGTCTGGTCGTGTAAAAATCGTACGCTAGATTGATACTAGACAAAGTACTTGGCAGTTTGCTATATTCTTTTTGTGTTTCTGTGCAGTATGATCTTGGCTATTTTCCTGTCGAAATAGGCCAGCAGATGATTTTTTTTTTAGTATCTGCCAAACAGTTTTAGTATTTTGGGTACACTAAAAAATGGTTTTATTTATTTTTTTAATTATTGAAGTTGTGTTAATGATTATATTTAGAAAACGATATTTCCGGTCTGATGACGGGAAGTGAAGTTCGAAAGCGTTAATCGAGAAATTTTTGTATAGTGGTGTGCAACAGCATAATTTCTGTTTTACATTTTTGCTTGCTACAGCCTGTTCGCAGCGTACAAGCCACTGTGATTGCATATTTTTGGCGTAGTTTCTGACATAATTTACTTATTTTAATCTATTTATAAACTGATCAGATGATTTTGTGCCAAGTGGAGTAATACACAGGCTTATTAATAGTCAAATGAGATTGTAGTTCTTCCACGGCCGGTATTTGACTGTTGTTACGTTATACAATCTGTAGGCCGTAGTCTTTTGTCCGATGTAATTCTTCACCTAGATGTTTCCAATCAATCAACGTTGATAACAACCACCGTGTGTTTGCATTGACCGTTACACCAACAACGGTAATTGCCAACACATATTAGCACGAAACATTGCAAACAAAGCACAGATCTTATAACATTCGAATCGGTGTGTAGGTTTAAATAGATTATCCAATCAGCAACATAGACTAGCTTTTATCAATAAGATCTGGCGCGAACAAACTGAGTTAATTTGATTTTTCGCGTAATTTGTTTCAACACAGTAAACACAAAAAAGGCATGAACGCGTTTGTAACTGAATCGGTTTACAAACAACAGTTTAATTTGTTACAACATTTTATATTCACTTTACTATCATTGTCTCGCCCCTTTTGTTCCAGAGTGTACAATAATAATAATAATCACCATAATAATAATAATTGCTTATTTCGTAAATATTATTAAACAAAGACGTAACGTATAAAATTAAGTTAAACGGATTCATAAACCATTGAGTGAATTCATTGAGTTCACTGTCATAGACAAAGAAGGGTTTCTTTTGTTACAATCTTTTAAAAACTGAATTTATGATTGTTCTTAGTCAACCAATTGTCTTCTTAACTATGTACTCACAGTAGTTTCATTCCATTTCTAAAATACATTTTTTATCTGTTTGCTTTTGATTCATTGTTTTGATTTATTTATAAATATTTAAAAATGACTTATTACGGAAATATTAGTAGACAAAGAAGTCGCGCATACAATAAGCGAAACGAAATCGGAACACACTGGATTCACCAACAAAAGGATTTAACGTCACCGACTAAACAACAGTTTCATTCGTTATACGACGTTATTATGACCATTTAAATTATGTCCGTAGTCAATCCATTATCTCCAAAACTCTATAGTTTAAATATATAATAATCATTTATTTCTTAAATATTACTAGACAAAATGAAATGCATAAAGTAGGTGTGGTTAAACCGGAAAATATTTGTTTCTCCAACGCAATCAACGTTATCCTTATCGAAGTTTGACGAATACCTCGGTGTGACCTAGCTGGCAGATATGGATGGAAAGAGTAGGTTTACTGAAAACTAGAGCCATCATTGCCAATCGTTGAAAGAGTGGTAACAAATCGTAACTATCATTACAAAATAAAGACACCGATCTATACATTAGTCCTGACACCAGCTTATAAGCGTGACAACTATCTTTGCTGTTGGGCTGAACAAAATAAAAACGAATTTACTGATAATTTCTATAACAAGGTATTTTGCCTTATAAATAAAGTTCTCTGTGGTTTTTGAAATTGTACTTCTACTCTGCTTTAAAAGTCGGTACAATGAGCAATGAAAGTAAATGATTGGCTCAAGGTTAGGAATAACGTTTGCCGCGTAACGTTAACAAGTAAACGTCTAGATCATTCTACGATGCTCAGTTCTACGACCACTCAGATGGTTTAAGCATGATGTTAAACATGTACAACTGGGAGCACCAATGGCTTAATCTAAACTTTAGGCCTGCCTGTTATTATTTGAAGACTTCCTTGAAGATGAAACTAAATCCAAAACATGCACAAGAATGGAAGAATATATTTATTTTAAGGCAAATGTAACTCGTTTATGGTATTGTAACATCTCGCATTACAATAAGAAAGTAAATAACATATCTCTGGCAAAATCATAATGTCATTTAACCAGGGAAGATACTACACTAAAAACTTCATTTTAAGATAAAATTTTGTTAACCTTAATTTTAATAATAATAATGTTTATTTAATTTTAATAAACACTAGTGTTTAAATAATATTTCTCCCTGTGTGATTGTCCCGTTCTATATTCATTCTCTGCTTCGTTTGTGAAATTTTGCAATATTCTAAATGGTTTTTAAAAACTTCACAGTCAGCGAACTGGAAACTTATAATTAAAATTTGTGACCCTACAGACTATAACTCCAGACCAGCTAAAGATCGGCAGCTAATTATACAAGTAACTGATCCGAATGGGTATCATCTCTCGGGTATTATTTATTTATTGAGAGACAGACATCACCAGTAATCTTATACACTATTACATAATTTTAACAAATTTTAAACGTTTAATTAAACTTATAAAACTTAATTAATTACCACAAACTAAAAATTAAATAGTTAACAATATTTTATTATAAATATTTAAGGAAATATGCCTACTAAAAGAGCTATGCGAATTCTCAGTTTTAAATCGACCGTTTCCGTTTCACGATAACTTTTGAATGGCATAAACCGATTTTCGTAAAATTTGGCTTGCGTGTCCATTGTGTTACTCTACAGAAGCCTATAGTATTTCTATATTAATACACCTAAAATTGCGAGACCAGGGACAAAAATGTGAAGGGGCAAAATTTTGATAAAATCGTAAACTTTAATGTAGGATATCAAATTAAAAAGAATTTTTAAAAAAAATCGAAATATACTGTGTACAGTTTTAGAAATTTTAAATTTTGGAATGTCCAAAAAAGTTGGTCAAAAGTATGATAAAATCGTAAAAAATATGTAAAAGCAAAAAAAATAAAAATAAATTAAGAGGAATTTTAACTAAAAGCTGAATATAGTGTTCAGTGTTGTAAAACTCAGAATTTCGTAATGCAAGAGAACATTGGCCAAAAATAGAACTCAAAATTTTAAGAAAAATATAAACCTTTATTGTAGGGGATCAATTTGTGAGGAATCTTGTTTACAATACAAACTCCTCGGTGTTTTTAAAAACTTGACAGACTTAATGTCTCTCAACACTCTGTACGAATTTCGCATCTCCATCAAAAAGTTAGTAATATATGTTTACAAGAATAATATATATATATTATTGTCAGCTTTGTGTATTTTTGATAAGTATTATATATAGTCCTATACATATCTATGGAAGCATACATAAACATATAAGTTAGGATTTGTTATTTAGACATTTTGGATTTAATTTTAATTAATAACCAAATGCAGTAGTTTGGAACTTTTAGTGTTTATTGTATTTTAACAATTGTTATTTTACTAAAAAGTAGTAGTTGTCAGGATTTTACTCTTTCTTAAAGTAATAGGTAGTCTTTTTTCTGATAACTAAAAAATCTGAAATCTAATTAATAATAAACATATTTCCTCTTTTTTTTCAAAGAAGTGAGCTATTTCTGTAGCTCATGGTGTTTAGTAGTACGATCAGTGCTGGCACGTTTATTTGTGTAGTGCTAATACGCATGTCACGATGTACGGAGTATATTTTTGTTCTCTGTTTTATTATTTAGAAAATGTAACGCTTTTGCAAACTTTTAAAGTGACTTACTGTTTTGAGACGAAACTAGATAAAAAACGAAGATAATAGTAAAACTTTTATTAGAATCGTCTTGTTTAGAGATATCCGCAAACTTATAAGACGGAAATTCCACCATATTATAGAAATGATATTTAAAGATAAAAAGTTATTAAACCCTATTAATAACTTAATAATAATGTGTGTGAGTGAGTGAGTGAGAGAGATAGAGAGAGAGTGAGAGAGAGAGAGAGAGAGAGATAGAGAGAGAGTGAGAGAGAGAGAGAGAGAGAGAGAGAGAGAGAGAGAGAGAGAGAGAGAGAGAGAGAGAGAGCAAGTGTAATTTTATTATTGGAAAATTTTTATTTTTTGTGTACATTTAATTTAGTAAGAAAAATTCCAAAATTCCAAAATTTATTTTTTGATTTGTATATATAAAACCATTATCTACCTTACATTTTCCTTGAAAATTATTGATAAATTTTTGTTTGATATCTGATAATATATCTATGGTCTGCTAACTTAATAAATGGTCTTATAAAGTAGGCTACACAAAAAATTAATCCTGTATTTTTCCGTGTGCATGTGTTTACAATAGCGTGTGGTCTCGTTTGTATTCACAGTACTGTACAAAAAACACGACACAGTTATCAGCATCTCTATTTTAAGTTTGATATAAACAGATTAGGCTATATGCAGTCACGCAGTCACTGAAACACGGGAATTTCCTCAACAGAAATATTCGCTCCGGAAGTGACCGCGAGATCGACGGTCAGCAACGGACGTTTGTGGTTTAATATACAAATTAACTTCCATTTTTTGTTCTGCTAATTTTTGAACAATTCGCGTGAAAACGTCTTCAGTTTTGTGCAAGTAATAGGCTGCTATTTTCACCAAGAAGTAAATAAATAATTTTGTTATTCAAACGAATTTATATTGCTTGATTAAAATGAGAGTATTGCGTTTTGTTGTATTCCTATTGTTATCGAATATTGTCTTTATGTCCGACGGTGCACCAGTCATGTTTCCGGCGAGGCGCATGCACCATGACGGGTATGACGAGTTCGCCGAAAATCATCAGGATTTTGATCGAAAAACGGTTAACGGTCCGTGCACGAAAGGTTTCAGAAAGGATCCTTTTGGAAAGTGCAGAAGACTGTTTGGAAGGACTCTGGGTGACTAACTAGGCAACACGAGAAGGTAGGATGTAATTGATAGCAAATTTGAGCAGATTAAAATGACCGCGCTAGCGCTAGTTTTTAGGCTGTAACAATATACAAGGATCTCGAGAAACTAAACGCTCCTTCGTTCTTACAATAACATTTAAAAGAAAATGTTGATAAACCTGTATGTGATACATATATATATATATATATATATATCAATTACTTTTTATAAAATAAAACAGTTATTAGTTGAATACTCATCTTTTATTCAGTTCCAACGTGTACGAGAATTATACGTTTTTTTTTTGTACTGTAGCAGAGAACATTATAGTTGATCTCTTTTCGATAATATTTTTTTCTGAAGCGAATCCACGGATCACGCTTTTGAAAAAAAACGGAGTGTTTCAGATTACCACTAACAGATCCAACATTTTTTAAAACGTATTCTGCCTTTGTAACGTTTGAAACTGACACAGTTCTATTTCGGTCTGCATTTTATTTTTAATGTGTTGGGAAATCAGCATACAGAATACATATCTTCTAGTAGACTAAACTGTTTAAAAAGTTTAAACACACACGCACGCGCGCACACACGCATACACACACACACACACAACATGTGGAAGAGTGTATAGATGTATACTGTGAAACTACCGTTTTATTATACGTGTCCTTCTTTTATTATTTATTAATTTTGTAATTTATTTTATTCATAGTGGTTGAGTTATGTTATTTCTCCTTTACTTTATAAACTTCATTTGTTTTTTATGATTCATTTGATCTCATTTATTTTTAATTGTCATCCCTCCTTTAAAAGGTATTTTTGTGTTGTCTTGATTCTGTTCTCTGCGTAGTTTCACAATTAGTCTACTAACTATCCTAATCTATTGGGTATTTTTTAGTCCCATTTTGTCTAGTCTATACGTCGGTTTGTCTTCATAACTTTAGCACTCATGTTCGTTTACTAAGGAGTTATTCTTTATTATTTTCAATTAATTTAATTTTTAATATCTTTCCTCTTTCAAATGTTATTCTTGGTCGTTTCTTGTGGTATCTGAATGTTTAGGACTGTTCAATTTGGGTTTTTGTGGTACTGTGACGGTTTGTAACGTTACATATTGCCTCCCAACCAAAATGATTATTTCAGAAAAAACCTTTATGGGGTTGAGGAAATTATCATTCAGATTGTTTTTTATTCTTCAAAGTATTTCTTCAAGGATATTTGATTGTATGTTCCCTTCGTTCCTTTAGTGACTGGGTTCATGATTTCGTAAGTGTTGTTGTGATTATTCTTAGCAATAGTACACGGGCCAGTAGAAAGTAATAACAGTTTCTTTGCAATCACCTCCATTGTACTGGGTAATTCTCTGTTTTTTTAATAATACTTTGTCTCTGACTTGATACTGTATCACCTTGGGTTGTGTTTTCTGGTACTTACTTTTTCTTTTCTCTGCCCTTTCTACCGTTTTATTATAAAATTTTACACTGGTAAATTTGTATTCAGCACAATTAGGAAAATTGATTAGCTCAGTAATTTATCGAGGTTGTAGTTTTTCGAACATTGCTTTGAATGGAGTGGTTTCTATTGATTGGTGATGAGCTAAATAGATGAAGTCTTCTGCTGCCGATAGGTACTCCTTCCATTTTCGCTGTTGGTCGTACCAATAGGTTCTCAGAATTCACCCCACTTCACTTAATACTCTTTCACCAAGGTTGCTGCTTGAATGGTACACCGACGTTTTATAAGTTTTTACCCCGTTATCCAATAGAGTGTCCTTCCATTTCCTTCCCTTGAATTGCGTCCCGTGATCGGATATTATTGATTTTGGCGTTCCCACCTCTGGTATATAATGTTGAATGATTACCCCTAAAATTTTCTTTGTGGTTGCACGATTAATTGGATATAATTTGGTGAATTTGGTGTAATGATCAAAAATTATTACGATGAACTTGTATTGATGTCGTCCTATATTGCGTGGGAATGGACCGCATATGTCTACGAAGACCTTTTCTAATTTACTAGACGATGTTATGGGTATCATTATCCCCTCTTTTTACTTCCATGTTCCTTAAGGAAATGGAAGTATGGTGATGGAAAAAAAATCGTGTTGGAGATTATTGAAGATTCTGATTGTACTACACTCAAAACATGAAAAAAAGGCATTTTTCGAAAAGTGTGTGTGTGTGTGTGTGTGTGTGTGTGTGTGTGTGTCTGTCTCTCTGTGTGTCTGTGTGTGTGTCTGTAGATTTTTTCTATGGCAAACGATAACAGCCGCAAATTCAAAGAGAATCAAATAATTTTTTGCATACAGCCCTAATTTGTAGAGTACTCAAGACCTATTGTTTTTGGTGAAGATCGGTTAAGGGAAAGGGGTAGTTTACCAGCAACGTTTTATGTTTTAACAAGGGTATTTATTATGGCAAACGATAACAGCCGCAAATTCAAACATAATCAAACAATTTTTTGCATACAATTCTGAATTGTAGAGTTCTCAGGATGTATTGTTTTTGGTGAAGATCGGTTAAGGTAAAGGGATAATTTACCGGCAACGTTTTTGTTTTAACAAGGTTATTATTTATGGCAAACGATAACACCCACATATTCAAACAGAATCAAATAATGTTTTGCATACAGCCCTGAATTGTAAAGAGCTCAATGTTTGTTGATTTTGGTGAAGATCGGTTAAGGGAAAGGGGTAGTTTACCTGCCACATTTTATGTTTTAACAAGAGTAATTTTTTCTATGACGAACGATAACTGCCGCACAAACAGAATCATATAATTTTGTGCATACCTTCCTCAATTGTAGATGACTCAAGGTCTGTTGATTTTGTTGAAAATCGGTTAAGGGAAACGAGTAGTCTGCAACATTTTATGTTGTAACAAGAGAACGTTTTTCATGAACGATATCTACCGTAAATTCAAACAGAATCAAATAATTTTTACTTCCATGTTTTTACATATGTGCCTGAATTGTAGAGGACTCAAGACCTATTGATTTTGGTGAATATCAGTTAAGAGAAAGGGGTAGTTTACCTGCAACTTTTTATGTGATAACAAGGTTAATTTTTAATATGACGAACGATAACTGCCGTAAATTCAAACATAATCAAATAAGTTTCTGCATACGTCCCTAGCTTGTAGAGTACTCAAGGCCTGTTAATTTTGGAGAAGATCGGTTAAGGGAAAGGGGTAGTTTACCAGGAACATTTTTAGTTGTAACAAGAGTAAAGTACTTAATTTTGATAAATAAAATATCCTGAAAAGAAGTTCTTAATAATCCACTGTAGAAACGTAGATGAAATATCTATAAATAAAGAGGCTTGTTGAACGGGGTGGGGATAATTTTCTATGAATTAAAATTATAGTTGTATGGGGAGGGGATAATTTTTACTTCATGTTACATAAGGAAATGGAAGTATGGTGATGGAAAAAAAATCGTGTTCGAGATTATTGCAGATTCTGATTGTACTACCCTCAAAACATGAAAAAAAGTCATTTTTCGAAAAGTGTCTGTGTGTCTGTCTGTGTGCCTGTTTGTCTGTCTGTCTGTCTCTCTGTAGATTTGTTTTGTATGGCAAACGATAACAGCCGCAAATTCAAACAGAATCAAATAATGTTTTGCATACAGCCCTAAATTGTAGAGTTCTCAAGACCTATTGTTTTTGGTGAAGATCGGTTAAGGGAAAGGGATAGTTTACCAGCAACGTTTTATGTTTTAACAAGGGTATTTTCTATGGCAAACAATAACAGCCGCAAATTCAAACAGAATCAAATAATGTTTTGTATACAGCCCTGAATTGTAGAGTTCTCAAGACTTATTGATTTTGGTGAAGATCAGTTAAGAGAAAGGGGTAGTTTACCGCCAACGTTTTATGTGATAACAAGGATAATTTTTTTTTATGACGAACGATAACTGCTGTAAATTCAAAGAGAATCAAATAAGTTTTTGCATATGTTCCTGAGTTGTAGAGGACTCAAGGTCTATTGATTTTAGTGAAGATCGTTTAAGGGAAAGGGGTAGTTTACCGTCCACTTTTAATGTTTTAACAAGAGTAATTGTTTCTATGACGAACGATAACTGCCGCACATTCAAATAGAATCAAATAATGTTTTGCATGCATCCCTGCATTTAGAGGACTCAAGACTAATTGATTTTGGTGAAGATCAGTTAAGAGAAAGGGGTAGTTTACCGCCAACGTTGTATGTGATAACAAGGATAATTTTTTTATGAAGAACGATAACTGCCGTAAATTCAAAGAGAATCAAATAATATTTCTGCATACGTCCATATATTGTAGAGAACTCAAGGCCTGTTGATTTTGGTGAAGATCGGTTAAGGGAAAGGGGTAGTTTACCAGCAACATGTTATGTCGTAACAAGAGAAATATTTTCATGACGAACGATAACTGCCGCAAATTCAAACAGAATCAAATAACTTTTTACATATGTGCCTGAGTTGTAGAAGACTCAAGGCCTATTGATTTTGGTGAATATTGTTATGGGGAAAGGGCAGTTTACGTGAAACCTTTTTTTGTTGTAACAAGAGTAAAGTACTTAATTTTTATAAATAAAGTATCCTGATAAGAATATCTTAATAATCCACTGTAGAAACGTAGATGAAATATCTGTAATTGAAGAGGCTAGTTAAGCGGGGTGGGGGTAATTTTCTATAAATGAAAATTATAGTTGAAGGCGGAGGGGAGAATTTTTATATGTCATGTGTACTACGTTATCGGCAACAAAGTAGTAGTTTGTTGTTAAAATTGCTTCCCGGGCTGTTTGGCCGTAGTCCAATGTTTTCTGCAAAACCAGACGTTTCGGCAGTGCCGTCGACTGCCATCATCAATGAAAATCGAGTGCGATAACGTGTGGTGGTATGCGTTAGTGACCACAGTACTGTAGTTAAGGCTGAAGCAATAAGTGGAAAGAAGTAGTTTCTATGGAAACATTTCATTTCGTAAATGATTTTAAATATAAATCTTAGAACATGGAAGTCATGTGTGGTTCTCTATACCGATATTTTATCGTTGTTGCACTTAACTAGCTGATAGATGTGGCAATGTTTAAGACAATTGCGTACCCTTCTATTGATCTCCTTGATGTACACATGCTCCTCAAGCGCCTTTACTACTTTTAACGCTCCCATGTGACTATATCGGATGTGGTAATTGAGTATTATTTCTTTTTCGATGGCCCGTGATATAACTACCTTCCACGTATTGTAACGGTATTTTGTTTTGATGAATAAAATATCCTTATGTATGCAGTAGAATGGTGTTATTCGGTTATCTTGTGCAGTCAGACTTTGTTGAATTTTAATTTATTTAGTGTCCTTCTTCTGTTGTTGTCCAATTTCTTTAATAATTCGGATAGATCGGATCTACTTTTGATTAGGTGATATAATTTTGCTATGGTCTCCTTTTCTCCCTCAAACGTCTGGTTTTTCACATTAATTCTGGATAATATATCTGCTGCAAAATTTTTCTTACCTGGAATGTACTCCCAACTGATGTTATATTCCTCCAACGCTAGTATCCATCTTGTTAATCTCCCGTGGCTTAGTTTACAGTTCTTCAAGAAGAATGTGGACTTGTGATCAGTTCTGACAGTTATTGAGTAGCCCAAAATATAAGTTCTGAATTTATTGCATGCAAACACTACGCTTAATAACTCCTTCTCAGTTACATTGTAGTTGCATTCGCAGCTATTCAGCACCCTACTGGGGATGCTAATTACAAAGTGATTCCCTTCTTCATCTTCTTGGTACAATGCGGACCCTAAACTTACATCGCTAGCTTCACAATTCAAGTAAAATGGTTTATTGAAATCAGGGTGGTGTAGCATGACAGATTCTAAAAATTTGTTTTTAATTAACTGAAATGTGACGTCTTGTTCTGGTCCCCACGTCCATTTGTCTTTTGATGATAATTGGTGAGAAAATGTTGATGTTAGTTCCGAATAGTTCCTCTGGAATTTACGATAGTAGTTACAGATACCTAGAATTGACTGTAACTGTCTCCTATTTTTGGGTGTTGGAAATTGTTGAATTGATTCTATCTTGTCTTGCGACGGAGTTATACCGTATTCAGATAAATTAAAACCTAGGAACTGAACTCCATCAGCGATAAATTTAGACTTCTCGAGTTTTATAATTATGTTATTTTCAAACAGCTTCCGTAATACCTGTTCTATTCTACGGCAATGATCTTCCCAATTGAATGGTGTAATAAGTAAGTCGTCAACATAGATGGTAGTGAATTGGAGTGCTTCTTGGCCTAGGATCTGATCCATACACTTAACAAACACTGCTACGGAGTTGACAAGTCCAAAACGTAGTCGCTTAAATTGGTAATTATTACGCCCTTCGAAGATGAATGCCATGTATTTACGGCTATTTGGGCGTAATTCCACTTGCCAATATCCACAAACTGTATCCCAGGTGCTAATAAATCTAGTGCCGTGAAATTTCTTGAGTATCTCCTCAATTTTTCAGGAGATGTCCGATCATTGATTATCGTTTTATTTATTTCTCTTGCGTCCAAACAAAGTCTTATTTTTCCATTCTTTTTAGGGATGGCTACAATAGGGCTGGTATATGGGGAATTACTGTATTCAATTATGTCATCACTCAACAGACTGTTAATTTCAGCTCTTTTTAAACGATTTTTTGTTCAAGTTTACTGGTTCTCTGAAGTTGAGTTCACATTGATAATTCTTAACTTACCGGGTGTGTCTGAGAACACATGTCTGTACTCATTATATATTTTTATTAAATTCTCTACCTGATCTTCTGTTAGTTGAGCGTCACTCTTCTCTGATTTGAATCAGCGAATTTCTTCCAACTTCTCATTCTACATGTGGAAGAGTGTATATATGTATATTGTGAAACTACCGTTTCATTATACGTGTCCTTCCTTTATTATTTATTTAATTTTGTAATTAATTTTATTTATAGTGGTTGAGCTCTTTTATTTATCCTTTACTTTATAAACTTCATTGTTTGTTATGATGCATTTGATCTCATTTATTTTTAATTGTTACCCCTTCTTTACAAGGTATGTTTGGGTTGTCTTGATTCTGTTCTCTGCGTAGTTTCATAATTAGTCTACTCACTTCCCTAATCTATTGGGTATTTTTAGTCACATTTTGTCTAGTCTATACTTCGGTTTATCTTCATAACTTTAGAATTCATGTTCGTTTACTAAGGAGTTATTCTTTATTCTTTTCAATTAATTTAGTTTTTAGTCTCTTTCCTCTTTCAAATGTTATTCTTGGTCGTTTCTTGTGGTATCTGAATGTTCAGAAGTGTTCAATTTGGGTTTTTGTGGTACTGTGACGTTTTGTAACTTTACAATATACATGTTTATACATATATAGAGGAAAATAAATTGCTTAAAAATATATTATATATTATGTTCAAGTCTCTGTGAAATGTACATAGCCTAGCCTTATATATTAAAATATTTCCACCGTTCCCCTATAAACTTGAAATATTTATATTTGTCTTTTATGAAAAACAATGTATTTTGTGTTTCGCTAAAAATTTAAGCGGAAATTTTTAATTGAAGTGACCTGTATCTGCCCTGTTGAAGTTTGTAGAGAAAACACGTAGCCTACTTACTTAAAGCCAGCCTATGAGTATCTCTGCATTCTCTAATAGCACGATGTACTTTGAAATTCGTCTGCTCCAGCTTCTGTATTTATACAGTAGGTAGCGGCGCTTATGATGCACATTCGTAGTTCCTTCGTTTTTCACGTCACGTAAAGAATGTCCGACTTGCTGGTTTGTTATCATTTTATGTTTAGTAATATTTTTAATTTTTACTGACCTTATTGTTTTATAATAATAATGATAATAATTATTATTATTTTTATTATTTTGTTGTTGTTTTTGAAGTCGTACTTCCTAATGGCATTGACTAGCGTGTTGCTATATACGATACACGTGCAACGATTTGTGAGTTATCTTTTACGTTGACATAACGGGCACTCGTCATGAATACAACAGCGATGGCAGGATTACTGCTCTGTGTGATCTGTCATCAAGACGTGAGCATTGGTACATCATAACTCTTAAAAGTAGAAGAGCTCTTCTGGACGTCGTTTTTATTTCCAAGTCTTTTTATGGACTTACTCAGATTGAAGAATTCGGGTGGCATACGGAGCGTAAAATGTCAGAAACAGAAGGTATTCATTGGTTATATGAATTAAACCCATTTGACTGAACCACTGGTTAATTGAATAGGCCACTGTATTGAATGAAAACCTGTATTGAATACGTGTCCTGTATACGCAAAATGCATACATTAAACTTTTTCCTGTATTACTCATTTAATACTTTATCCTTTCCTTTAACCTGACAGGTTGAAATTGATTTAGGGGCAGGTGTGGAGGCAATCAGATACAGAAATGTTATTATTAACAGTATTAGGTGCGCCTAACATAGATCAGTTGTGAGTGGAAAATAAGAGCAGCTTTTGAGAGAAGCCGTGACTTGTATGTAAAGTTGCTGTTGGATAAGGTTGTTGCTGGCAAGTATACAGTGCTTAAGTATTTGGTTTTGTGGGATGTATATATTCCATGTTGTGTGATCTCTCTCTCTCTCTCTCTCTCTCTCTCTCTCTCTCTCTCTCTCTCTCTCTCTAGCTTTCTCTTTCTCACACACACACACACACGCGCGCGCGCGCGCACACACACACACACATACACACTGCAGCTTGCTTATTAGGAAAGTATTCCTGTAGCTAGTCATCTAGGTTTAGATTCTTAGTCTCTTAGTCTCTCAGGATTGGGTTTGGGAGAGTCCTGAAAATGTCATTGTGTAGTGAGAATTAAACAAGCCATAAGTACAAAACACTAAATTTTACAAGTGTGACTTTTGGCTTGAAACGCTGTCACTACTGCTCCGCCTGGACACGCGTTCACAAACATTCACGAGAATGTGAATTAGACATATTATTAAATGACGGTTTTGCGCATGATATTAGTCTACATCTACTGTATGTCAAGGCAGTTTCCCGAAAACTTAAAAAAATTGTTGGAAATTTGAAAACTGATTTAGTATTTGAAAATGTTTTGTGTAGCAAATAATACTTGGAAATAAAATGAAACCATCAGACTACAAAACCACATGAGATCTTGTGATAATGACAAAAAATGGTTACGAAGTGTTGGCAAAAGTTGTAGTCGAATTAGCAACGTGCATGACGTCAGTAACCTATTTTGGTAACGCTTTTTAAACGTACTGACTTAAATCTGTGATACGCCCACAAAAAAAAGATAAAAAATAATAGAAAATATGGTTATAACACATTAAAGCCATACATTCACGGGCTTCGTGATCTAAGATTAGAAAAAATACGATATATTTTATGCTAGAATGATTTTGTCATTGTATTAGACCTTTCAGGTTAACGGGTAATATAAACTATAAATTTACTGGTACAGTTGACGCCCTCTTAACCGGTCCTCGTGACCGGGGGGTCAGCCGGTTAACAAAGTGGCCGGTTAAACCGAATTTTCTATCAAACTGAGTTTTAACTCTGATTAAAATGTTTTAATACTGTTTACTTATGTGAAAAAGAATAATATTAAATTGCAATCTATGTAATGTTCAGCAAAATACTGTAATAAGTTATGAGTACCTTAACATTAATTAAATACAAACTCAACATTAATCTAAGAAAACACTTGGCGAAACAAAATAATAATTACTGCACTTATGACACCAAACAATACTGTATATTTCAGTTACACTTACAAAAATCAGTTATTGTTTTTTGCTTCTTAGTTTTCAATGAAAATTTAAAAGCGTAGTCACGTTTTCCCTCTCTGTCCTCTTCTTCTTTTTCTTCTTCGATCTCATCTTCGTCAATAGCTGTTTATTGGCAGACAACACTTACAATTTCCTCATCAGCTAAAGTTTCATTTTCAAGCTCTTGATGACCAGTTACCCATTCTTCGACGTCACAAATAGCATCAGAAAACTCACAAAATCACTTACAGTAGTAATAATCGACACACGTCTTCACTTTGATAAATCAACCACTAAACTGACTAAAAACGTAAAATAAACTAGTAAATCATGCAAGTTTTGACATTTCGATGAGCCGCTCGGTACCATATGAGTCTTTGTTTATCTCACAGCTAGTCGGCCGGTTAAGAGGGCGCCCACTGTATATGATTCACGTTAAACTTCCAAAGTAGCTTTTTGTATAAAACGGAAAACTAATAATGCTCTCCTATGGAATGATTAGAGGACCATGAAAATTTATATAGGGACAGATAAGGTTGCGGTAATATTTCACAACGAACATTGAATCATTTACTGCCGGAAGTTATGTCTTGCATTTTCCGGATGTTAAGACGTGGCGGTTGGCGTCGTTTTCCGTGCTTTGTTGGTGGTTTCCTCCAGCCTGAAGTTTCGGCCACATGTTTCCTTAGTGTCTAATTTGACCTTTCCGTCGCATCTTCAACAATGAACCCGTTACCTTTAGCTGGCTAATTATGTACCTGCTTCGGGTATTTAGGTACTAATTTCTGAATGCAAACTCTTTTTCAATTATTAGTAAAACGTTTCGTAGGAATTTAAATAATTATGAAAGCAATGTGTGGTTACGTGGACGTGTTTCAAAAACAGTGAATGTAACAGTAGCATCAACATAACTGTTATGCTAATATCTAAAAGTATACAGAAATTTAACAGTAGCATCAACACAACTGTTATGCTAATATCTAAAAGTATACATACATGTAACAGTAGCATCAACACAACTGTTATGCTAATATCTAAAAGTATACAGAAATTTACTCTTCATTTTTATTTTACAATTATACTGTCAAATTAATAAAGGTAAGCTCTCGGAAATTGATTAAAATCTCATTTGATGAGACACTTCGTAATAGTTTCACATTTAGTAATGTAATTTCGCAGACAATTAAAATACTTTACGGAACACTAAAATGTAGTAACTGCAAATCCCAAATGACCGCTGTTTAGTCAGTAATCCATTGAATCACTAAAACACAAATTTGAGTTGTACACCTGTAGCTACCAAAAGTGTAAGCTGACGTTTAGACAATTACTCTCCCTTTGGCAGACGAAGGGAAACTAGCCAGTGATATTTTTTCCTAGGAATAACGTGACCGTTCGGAACTTGAGTAAATTTTAAAGTGTTTTGTATATAGGCCTATACAGAATGCACGTACTACCCTTTCGAATATCCCATGTATTTAAGTTATATGTATGTTATACAATATCCCGTAGTCACATGTTCGTTCTTTCAAGTGATATTCCTTGGTCAGCTTTTGCATTCCATAACCGAAATTTGTCATGTACATATTAAAAAGTGTTGGTGAAATGGGACACCCTCGTTTAACACCTATGATTGTAGGAATATCTTCCTTTAGTCTCTCATTCAAATCTAAAACGATAGTTGTTTTGTAATATAGGCACTTATGCCCACTAATCAATTGAATATATAAACCTCTTCTTTCCATTTCACTCCAAAGTAGTGAACATTTAACATTGTCAAAATCTTTCGTTATATCTTCGAACGCTAGATGTGTCTCAAAGTGTGATTCTATTTTTTTTAATACTTCATTTAAGCGTAAAGATGACATCAATGCATGGTCTACTTTTCTGAAGCCAATTTGATCTTCCGATTGTAATCCATTAGCTGTTGGCTTCACTCCGCCATTCATTATTGTAGCGTAGATCTTATGTGTCGCATCCGGTAAGGATATCCTTCCGTAATTGTTCGCCTTTGTCCGATCCCCTTTTTCAAATAGTGACAGTATTTTTACTTTTGACCATAATGTAGGAATTGTGTGTTTTCTCTAACATTTATTCAAATAATGTAATAGGCGTAAATGAGTAGGATACATCCATACTTTAAAAGTTCTTTATATACACCAGTTAAACACGGTGATTTGCGATTTTTGTAGTCTTTCAATTCTTGTAGCAATTCTTCCAAAGTTATACTATACTTACCAGTTTCATTTTTATAATGTCTTTTCTAATTATTATCTTTAAGTTTTCCCCCCTTCATCTTCCCCCTCGACACTCTACCAAAGCTGGATGTAATGTCATTTCCATGCATCTACTTCAATTGGAGAAAAAGATACGGCTTCTCTTAATTTCTGTTCAGCGTTTTTAATATTTTGAAAGTCATGCCTTGTCTACCTTGCACATTATGTTCGATATTTGAGACAAATCTATTCCACGATTGACTACGTGTTTGTCTAACAATTCTTTTTGCTTTGCTCCTGGCTTCTTTATATTAGTCTTCACTTGCAGGATATGGCGAGTTTAGACATTTAATGTTTATGCTTTTTGTTTTTAAGCTACTGCTTCCTCTACTTCTGTCCATATTTTCGGATCTTTTCTCTTCTTAAATGTTTTTTTTCGCACTTATTGCTTCTTGTTTGGGAGCTTGAAATATAGTGTGTTTTATATTGCACCATTCCTCTTCTATATCATTGCTTGTAGGCACTCCATGCAGCTGAATGATTATTCTACCTTCCTAGAATCTCAAAATACTTTCCTGTTCTAGTAAATACACTTTAAATTCATTTTCTTGTTCTGTGAATGTCGTAATTGGGTTTCACTTTGCAAAAAGCCTTATGCCACTGAGCGACGATCATAGTCAACTATAACCCTCAGTATACTCTTGTGTCAATAGTTTGGTTTGCTAATTTCTTGGTTATAATTAATAATCTGTAAGAGGTCAAAGTCCTCTTGGTGATCAGCTTTGAGTAAAAGATTATTAGTTACTTTCTGTTCATTAAATGCAGTAAATTCTCTTAAAACATATAAATTATCAATCATAGTGTCTTCACTGAATATTCCTATTATATTTGAAACACGAACTTTCCCAACTCTGGCATTCATATCACCAATTAAAAAAAATAATTTTTGTTTTAATCAATTAATTTTTGTATTTTTTTTATAAAATACTTCCGTTTCTTCTTTTTTGCGTTCTTCGAGAGAGTATGCTTTTAATACTATCAACTGTCTACGATCCAACTTTATTTTCGTATGTACAATTCTCTCGTCTTTGTAATAGCATTCTTCTACCTTATTTTGCCATTCATTATCTATGAATGTTTCTAGTCTTTTGCCCCCCTATTCTAATCTACCCCTTTATAAAACGTTGCATAATTTCCGAGATATTTTGAACCCTTATTTTTCCTTTTGTTCTTGTTAATACAGTAATATTAATTTTATTGTAATTTATGTTATCTATTAAAGTCATTGTGCTTTGTAAAAAAGTGGTAACAAAAAAATGATAGAAAAAAAGCTTTTGAAAAAATTATTTAAATTATAATTAAGACGTAAGGACCAAGATAGTTGAATATGAGCAATATTCTGTAGCCTGACGTTGATAGGAAGATAATCATTATTGTTATCTTTAAGCTTTAAGTGGCAATTCAGCAAACGTATGAAACCTGTAATATAAATTTTCTCGGTTCATTCTTTAACGAACTAAGAACATTAATAAACCGAAAACGTAACAAATCTATAATTTATGAAACGTATTCATAGCAAAATTTGAACAAAAGAAATGTTACAGTTTTTTGTGATCAGTTTTATTAAAGAATACACAATAACGTAAAACAATAACGCAGTACGGTGAATGATAAGAATATTGTAAGACAGTAGTGTCGTTATTGTGGCATGACGGAACACGGTACTGTTTGCATACAGAGATCTGTTCCACGGTATTGTTTGCGTGGAAAACGTACATTGTATTTTCTTCTAAACATTGTGGCATAAATATGAAATTATTATTGGGCTTACTAACCTGATTGCTACTAATCTGGAACTAATCTGTTGGGTTTGCATTAGCGTCGATCTTCCCTCATTGTTTTTACCCCTTGGCTGAAGGGGTTTGTGTCCAGATCAGCCCAAGACTCGTCTTCGGTATAGTTTCAGAAAGCACGAAAAAACTAACCTGTTTATTGTAGCCGATATCATTCCCTTAAACGTTAATGATTCGTATTCCATAGTAAAGCTGATAAAATGTGGTGTATTTTGATAAAGTATTAAGACGAAGTTAATAATCTACGCTTTCTAGACTCGGCAGTAGATTGCGGTACCGGGAACCGATGTGAAGAACCCACACGTACATTGTCCTCGAACGAAAATCAATTATGCAGCTTGTAAAAAATAATAAATTTAAAACACGAGAAAGTAATCAGGGCAGATAGGTTCGTCGTCGTTATACGCTTTTCCTGCACTAAGGACAAACCAGTCGTGTCTTCCGCACTGCACTACCGCGGTCAAACCAGCTCCCTCTTCCATACTATTTGTTTCGGCATCTAATTTGTTTTTGTGTAACCCAATTTATCCAGCCTGCCAAATGGATAGACTGGTATCATGAATAGACTGTATGTTTCTAACCCCGCTCGTGTGCCATAATTTCTCACTTTGTATGTCTTAAACGACTGTTCTTTTACATTTGAAGGAAACTTCATTTCTGCTGCCTGTGAAATTCTTAAGTCTACCTGTCTTGTATTCTAGCATTCCGTAATATGTAATAGATTATTTCCTTTTTAAATCTGATTTAAGTTTTTCTCAGTTCTTTTACTTTAAAATTTTTCAAATGGTGCCGCAAATTCTTTATTTGTGTTAATAAACATATATATTTACATAAGTCTTAGGAGTAAATATTTGGGAGTTCTACGCAAAAATAAAACTCAAGCGGACCCAAACCATTAATGGAAATTTAATGACTGAAGAATAAAGTGCATTCCACAGCAGGCAATGTTTGAATCTTAAATCAATTCATTGAAAACAGAGAAGTACAAACTGCAAACCTAACAGTCTTTTAACAACCTCAAAAAGCCTTTGATCATATAATTATTACGATTCTTTTGCCATCACCATACTTCCATTTCCTTAAGGAACATGGAAGTAAAAATTACACTTGATTAAAAAAAACCGTTGCAGGTAAACTATCCCTTTCCCTCAACCGATCTTCACCAAAAACAATAGGTCGTGAGTACTCTACAAATCAGGGCTGTACGCAGAAAATTATTTGATTCTGTTTGAATTTGCGGCTGTTATCGTTTGCCAAAAAAAAAATATCGGTATGGAGAACCATACATGACTTCCATATTCTAAGATTTATATTTAAAATCATTTTCAGCCAAACAGCCAGGGAAGGAATTTTAACAAAAAAATACTTCTTTGTTGCCAATAACGTAGTACACATATAAAAAAAATTATCCCCTCCCCCTTCAACTATAATTTTGATTTATAGAAAATTACCCCCAGCCCGTTCAACTAGCCTCTTCATTTATAGATATTTCATCTACGTTTCTACAGTGGATTATTAAGATCTTATCAGGATACTTTATCAAAATTAAGTACTTTACTCATGTTACAACAAAAAATGTTTCAGGTAAACTGCCCTTTCCCCGTAACCGATCTTCACCAAAATCAACAGACATTGAGTTCTCTATAGCTCAGGCAAATATGTAAAAAATTATTTGATTCTGTTTGAATTTACGGCAGTTATGGTTCGTCATATAAAAAATTACCCATGTTAAAACATAAAACATGAGATTTATAAAACATATCTAAGATTTATATTAAAAATCATTTTTGAAATAAAATATTTTCATAGAACCTACTAACGCTGGGGAAATCTGAGGAGCCAATCAGAGTTGGGCCTACCTGTCACTCTGCTGAATTTGGTGGAAAGCCCTGTCACTGTCGTCAAAGTATCAGCCTAGACAGGGTCCTCTTTTTCTGCAAAATGGGAGAGGCTTGAGATGGAGTGAGTGACATGGTCCCCACCTCAATGAAGAACCCATTGTTTTATAAAAATATATTTAAATTTTGAAAACTGAAAATTCTTTTCTTGTTGTAAATATTTATATTTTATAATCAAAATGACTTTATTTTTGTTACCTGGCAACAAAATTATTTTATTTTCAACAATTACCATTGTTTCAAAAAGTTTAAATAAATTTTCAAGTACTTTACTCTTGTTAAAACGTAAAAGGTTGCAGGTAAACTACCCCTTCCCCTTAACCGATCTTCACCAAAATCTAAAGGCCTTGAGACCTCTACAATTCAGGGACGTATGCAAAAACTTATTTGATTCTGTTTGAATTTGCGGCTGTTATCGTTTGCCATAGAAAATACGCTTGATAAAAAAACGTTGCAGGTAAACTACCCCTTCCCCTCAACTGATCTTCACAAAAAACAATAGGTCTTGAGTACTCTACAAATCAGGGCTGTACGCAGAAAATTATTTGATTCTGTTTGAATTTGCGGCTGTTATCGTTTGCCAAAAAAAAATATCGGTATGGAGAACCATACATGACTTCCATATTCTAAGATTTATATTTAAAATCATTTTCAGCCAAACAGCCAGGGAAGGAATTTTAACAAAAAAATACTTCTTTGTTGCCAATAACGTAGTACACATATAAAAAAAAATTATCCCCTCCCCCTTCAACTATAATTTTGATTTATAGAAAATTACCCCCAGCCCGTTCAACTAGCCTCTTCATTTATAGATATTTCATCTACGTTTCTACAGTGGATTATTAAGATCTTATCAGGATACTTTATCAAAATTAAGTACTTTACTCATGTTACAACAAAAAATGTTTCAGGTAAACTGCCCTTTCCCCGTAACCGATCTTCACCAAAATCAACAGACATTGAGTTCTCTATAGCTCAGGCAAATATGTAAAAAATTATTTGATTCTGTTTGAATTTACGGCAGTTATGGTTCGTCATATAAAAAATTACCCATGTTAAAACATAAAACATGAGATTTATAAAACATATCTAAGATTTATATTTAAAATCATTTTTGAAATAAAATATTTTCATAGAACCTACTAACGCTGGGGAAATCTGAGGAGCCAATCAGAGTTGGGCCTACCTGTCACTCTGCTGAATTTGGTGGAAAGCCCTGTCACTGTCGTCAAAGTATCAGCCTTGACAGGGTCCTCTTTTTCTGCAAAATGGGAGAGGCTTGAGATGGAGTGAGTGACATGGTCCCCACCTCAATGAAGAACCCATTGTTTTATAAAAATATATTTAAATTTTGAAAACTGAAAATTCTTTTCTTGTTGTAAATATTTATATATTTTATAATCAAAATGACTTTATTTTTGTTACCTGGCAACAAAATTATTTTATTTTCAACAATTACCATTGTTTCAAAAAGTTTAAATAAATTTTCAAGTACTTTACTCTTGTTAAAACGTAAAAGGTTGCAGGTAAACTACCCCTTCCCCTTAACCGATCTTCACCAAAATCTAAAGGCCTTGAGACCTCTACAATTCAGGGACGTATGCAAAAACTTATTTGATTCTGTTTGAATTTGCGGCTGTTATCGTTTGCCATAGAAAATACGCTTGATAAAAAAACGTTGCAGGTAAACTACACCTTTCCCTCAACTGATCTTCACAAAAAACAATAGGTCTTGAGTACTCTAAAAATCAGGGCTGTGTGCAGAAAATTATTTGATTCTGTTTGAATTTGCGGCTGTTATTGTTTGCCATAGAAAATACCCTTGTCAAAAAAAACGTTGTTGGTAAACTACCCCTTTCCCTCAACCGATCTTCACCAAAAACAATAGGTCTTGAGAACTCTACAAGTTAGGGCTGTATGCAAATAATCTTTTGATTCTGTTTGAATTTGTGGCAGTTATCGTTTGCCATAGAAAATACCCTTGTTAAAACATAAAACGTTGCTGGTAAACTACCCCTTTCCCTTAACCGATCTTCACCAAAAACAATAGGTCTTGAGAACTCTACAATTTAGGGCTGTATGCAAATAATCTTTTGATTCTGTTTGAATTTGCGGCTGTTGTCGTTTGCCATAGAAAATACCCTTGTTAAAACATAAAACGTTGCAGGTAAACTACTCCTTTCCCTTAACCGATCTTCACCAAAAACAATAGGTCTTGAGAACTCTACAATTAAGGGCTGTATGCGAAACATTATTTGATTCTGTTTGAATTTGCGGCTGTTATATTTTGCAAAAAAAATTACCCTTGATTAAAAAAACCGTTGCCGGTAAACTACCCCTTTCCCTCAACCGATCTTCACCAAAAACAACAGGTCGTGAGTACTCTACAAATCAGGCCTGTACGCAGAAAATTATTTGATTCTGTTTGAATTTGCGGCAGTTATCGTTTGCCATAGAAAAAAATCTATAGGCAGATAGACACACAGACACACACACAGACAGTTTTCGAAAAACGACTTTTTTTCATGTTTTGAGTGTAGTACAATCAGAATCTGCAATAATCTCGAACACGATTTTTTTTTGCCATCACCATACTTCCATTTCCTTAAGGAACATGGAAGTAAAATGTAGCACAGACTGTAAGCCTATAAAACAGAAAGGATTCCTAGTTTACTAGTAATGGTAACTGAAAGCTGCCATCAGAATTCTCGCTTCAGAAAGGCATAATAAAATATGTTATAGTCTGTAAACAGAGGTTTATGATAAATAGTGTCCTTTGTCACTCACGCTTTTTAACTTATACATTGACCAAATAGAAGCCAAATGTCAGTGCGCAGTTCCAAGAGGAATAACAATATATACACATCTTTCCTGAATATATGTGTGTATGCTATTGATGCGATACTGATTGCGCTGAGAATCAGTCAAATAAAGTAATAACAAAGTATCAGGTGAACATACTAGCAGAGAAGAAAATGATAATAGCTCAATGTGATAATGCTGCGGTTCGAACGAAAACAGTTCCAATAGACAAATCCCTGGAACAGGTTTCGCAAATTAATTAAATTTTATGTAACATTATTTATGCGTATGATAGAAACTTTATCAGAAAAACTGATCAAACAAACCGTGTATATAGTAGTTGCACACAGCCAGACTGGACGCTTACACAAAACTTTGGCTTTCGCGAAAGTGTCAAAGGACTAAAAGAATGAAGGACAAAGAATTCGAACTTAACAGATGAGATTTGTCAGAAGAATTAATGTGGAAAAGCTCAACCGTGTTACTCAGTGAATTGGGATCAACTCTTGAACAGAACGGAGGGTAACTGGATATCAAAAATGTTGTGTTGCTATAAATCTGAGGTCGCCGAATGTAGTACGACTGAAACGGGTTCCAGTGACAACCTGAAACACAATAGTGCGTGCTGTCACTGCCAATCTTACACCTGGCAGCTCACTGAAACGGGTTCCAGTGACATAACCCGAAACGCACTAGAGCGTGCTGTCACTGCCAATCTTAGACCTGGCAGTTCACTGAAATTTTGATATTATTCTCTTTTTTCATTATACACGACTTATGTAAGATATATACTTATCGAAGAGCACTATCATGGCTATTGATTGGTTAACGGAGCAGTGTTACTTGTTACCTTTTATTTACTGTGCAGCTCCACACGTGTGAATTATCTGTGGTGAACTTTTATTTACGGGTGAAATTAATCCGCTTTAAACGTAAGCGTTAAAAATAATGTATTACTAAAGGCTTGCTTGTGTAACACGTAGTACTTAATACTGACGGGACGAACTGAATTGTAAATACGGAATTAGAACTTTGCGTGGGAGTTTACTTTACAGCGTTAAGCATAGAACCTCCCTTGTCAAATTGTTACTACGCCTGCAAATATCAAAGGTTAAAACAGAACACAGAACATTTACACTTTCCGCGCAGTTAACAATGACGTAACAGGCATGATAAAATATTTCATCACCAGCCAACTATACGGTCCGAAGTAAATAATATCCTTATCACACTGTCTGAAGTCAAGTTCACACGATTTAGAAGACCGGTTAACACAAAGAGAGCACAAACAGTTTTACTTAATTATGTTTCTGTTGCGAAACCCTATTAAGAAATAGTATATAGCATTGACACTAATATGACGTCCTAACGTTTATATCTTTCTACTTATGGTATTACGTTTAAAAATTAATGTTTCTAAGCAGTTTTTGGTCTAAAAACAAATCACCTATTAAAGATATTACTTCTAAAACACCACTGGTTTTTCTAGTGAACAGATATTTCTGGGTTTTAGCAAATTTGATCAGCGTTGCTAATGACAATGGCATTAACAGTATTAGTATTGAAGGTTTTTGGATAGTAGAATGAGATAGCTGGAATGTACATCTTTGTATGATCGATGAGGAAAGATTACCAAAACTAATATTTTACTCGAATGGAACAGGGAGAATGACTAAATACGAGAGACTAGAGCAATGACTAAATAAGAGTAGTTGTATGACAGAAAGTGGAAGACACTGAATACACGCACCCCCTCTCACACACACACACACACACGCGCGCGCGCGCGCGCGCGCACGCACGCACGCACACAAAACTTTCCTTTACGTATTAATAATCTGGAATGATATGAATTCCATATTAATAAAACTTATATTAATATGAGCTATGCTTACGAGGGTCATATTATTAATATGTAATAATTACTTGAATCTTGGAAATATTGTCAGTGGTAGTCTATGGTGAATTCACGTTCTGAAGTGGTTCTTAACTATCCCCTCTAGCAGATAAAGCCTTCTAATTACATTTCTAATTATCTTACACGTATTCTATGTTTTTACTCTCAGTTTGTCACAGATGAATAGCTTACATAAAGTTGCATTAAAACACGCGATAACCGTTCACACCCAAATATTTAAGAAACAAAATAAGCATATAATGGACATTATGAAATATCCTTTAATTTTTCACAAGCCCTGTATGTTGTGTGTGCGGATTCGCGCGCGCGTGTGCATTAATGTAACAAAAGTTACAGGCAAGTATTTGATTATATAAAGTCTTGAAAAAAGAATTTTAATGTACGAATGTAAGAAATTAAATTTATCATTGTTACATACAGTGTAATTTTTTGTGACAATATATAGACCTACTCAATAAAAGTAAAGTATTAATATAAGTTTCAAGCATAAGTATAAATGCAAAACTTCGTTTTATCTCTACGTGAACTTGTCTGACAACGACAGATGCAAAACCTTCCTCACAAACATCTGTAAATACGTCTTGATTCTTTAATTTACAGAATGAGCTGCTACACCAGCCCTAATTATTTTGTTACATTGTTGCACAAAATTATAATTTTTTTGTCTTGCATGTACTTAGAAACGTTCTTAACCTACATTTTCTGAGATTTAAGCGTGATTTAATGAGGGCTGACCAGACTCCACCTTCTCCGAATTTTTTTACCCACGAAATTTTGGACGAATAAAATAATCAATCTACAAGTACGTATAAATGTACATAATTAAAACTTTTGAAAGATATACCATCAAATTTAGCTCAGATAGTCTACTAATTAAATTATAGGTTATATTATGAGTGTAAAGTTTGTCGTCCTTATTCAGATTTTCCGTTCTTGGAAATGAGAACTTAGAGCATTATTATTTTGCTAATTCCGCATTAATTAAATTTCTCTAACAGACACACACACATATATATGTGGTTTTAAGGTGCGTCCGCTCTTTCTCCAGTCACGAAATTGATTCACGGACTGCCACTATGCAGTATACAAAGTGAGGAAAAAATATAATTAACATGTATCCTGTTTTGTATTGTAGTGTTTTGTGTATGTGTGTAACTGTGATTCAACAGTATATGTAAGTACTATTAGTTATTCTATACAAAACAACCCCATTGTTAATACCATACAACTTATATAGCCTATTATAATTAACTCACATTACAATTACATTACTTTATATTTTATGTTGTAGGCATGAATATGAGACAAAATAAATCTCGAAACGTCGCATAAAACCTGCATTTTTATTAGACTGAAACTCGATATCCACTTGAAACCATAATTAACACTGTCGATAAATAATATTCTTATGTGGTTTTAGTTACATATAAGTGATGCAATTACGATATGATCAAATCTTCTTAAAAGGTAGTTGATTATATATATATATATATATATATATATATATTTATATTAACATCTTTTATGTATTAATAAGTTTTGGACATGTTACAATTCCATTACTTAAACGCCACGAAATTCTCAGCCCCTCCCTCAAAAGAAAATTCTATATAACCCCTCATTTTATTAGTGCAATGTGATGCACTGTTATTTAACTGCATTTGCAATGAGCGCTGTATTCGAGCATTACTGGCTGTTACTACACAACATTTTATTCGTAGCCTGGTGCACTTAAGATGTATTGATTTCAATAATCGAGATGTTATTTCGATTTAAAGAGCTTCAGTTGTGGTTGAATACGGAAACGCTTTGTCACTCACATTCTTGCTTCTGACTTACACGTGCGGCGTGTTCGTCATTGACGGTAACAATTGTTACTGCGCACGAGAATATTCCGTATGAGTAACAGTCATTCATGGAAATTGAAAGTTACTCACTGAAACAAAACAAAGTCAAGTCGTATTTGACACTGCGACATTGCTCAAGGCTTAACGATTTGGAAACGCGTATAAGGAACGGCGTGACTCATCACACAGACCGACATTGTCGCCTCGTTATAAGAAAGTCACCGAGCAAACCGTTATCAACCGAGGCAATTGACGTCAATAGCTATGGTAACGTATCGCATATCCTGTGACTGTATCGCGCCGCCCGCACAGGACAGCCGACATCGGATCACACGGTACGCTATCGAAACAGGAACAGCGGGACCCAGTCTGGATAAACTTGAAAATAAATGCATATCCGGGTGTTCGTGACGTCTGCAGGATATTTTGTGACGTGTACGGTCTCGGAAACCACTTGAAATAAAAGCGAAACAACTCCCCGACCGGTTATCAGTTCGACATTTTCTGAGTGGTTGTACTCGTGCTGGAACCAAATACTCGAGTTGTGCAGCAAGCAGTGCAGTTTCTGTTCGTTTGTGCACATTTAGTTCCAGTTGTACGAATCAACGTTTTCTGTTGATTTACAGTTGTATAATATTTTCTAATTCGATACACAGGATGTATAAAGGTAATTATTTATTGGCATAAAAAATGTTATGCTTCATTTTATTGGTTAACACCTGTAGTTTTCGAGTTTTAAAATCTTTGCACATGTCAGATATACAGTTCAAACTAAATCTTAGTAAAGGTGCAAGAGTTCTATATTTTATTAAATAGTGAAGCAATTAACCTTAACTTGGTTGTATAACCATATTCAAAGACGACGCGAACCCGTGCAAACTGTGTGTTTATGCGATATCAATAATTTGTAAATAAAACTAATTATCAAATAGAGAACAATTCTAGGTTGGAGGAAAAGGACCGTGGATGAATAAATGTCGAATACTGTTAGTAAATATATTTTATAAAAGATTTATTTATAGACACAATCAAATTTATAATAGTAATGTTTTATTTGATGCAAAATCCGTTTCACAAAAATTAAGTTTTCTACTCCACTTTTGAAGTTCGAAACTTCGAAGAACTGTGTTATTCCATTGTACAATTTGCAATAACCACCGCTGTTATTATAATATTTAACTAATGTTTCTTGTGCAAAGTCATCTGCAGTCATCATCAAGACGTGAAATTACAAACGTTAGACAAACATGTAGTAAATCCGTAGCTCAGTTAACCTTTGCTGATTGGAACGAATTTACCGATTATACGATATAGACCTACAACATACAGCCTAAAACATACACCAAGCATTCCTTCTTATTTGCGTCCTAACGATAAGTTACACTTGGCCTGTACTAATTGACAGATCGTTAAAAACTAACACGGTTGTGTGAGAAAGTAACAACGATAGAGACGTTCGCTTTTCTGCAGTTTTGAGCGTCAGACGCATTTACCAAAACGTTTACTTCAAGGTTTACGTAAATATAGTTACACTGTGTATACAGACGATTCAGAATGCTATCCATAAAGCTGCAGCACGGTCACACAACTGACGTAACTCACTTTATCTGCTGATGTTTCACAATTATCAGCTGAAACACTAATGTACATAAATTAGGAAGCATACATTAAGAATGTACACACAACACACACACGCATACACATGCACACAGAATTATTGAGTTCCTTCAACTATTTTATTGACAATTCGATAATACACATTGTAGCCTATATGTAATTTTAACCATTTAATTTTCTCTCAGATTATTTTTACATCAAATGATAGCTAATTTAACATGTCATCAATACGCTTATTGTAGAAACGTGTTTACGCCGCGTGAGCAGGAGAGACTCGCTGTTATGTGGTTTGATAAGCGAACAGGTATCACGTGCCACACACACACACCTACAACAAAGGAATGAACACACAAGAAACACCGAACGAACGACTGATTAGATAGGGCGCGTATTCACATAAAACCAGACAAAACAGTTCCAAGTCAACATTACAAAACACTATAGGATAGAATGGCCAAATTTCCGTGCGTAACCAATTAATTTTATACGTTTTTTCCTGTTGCTTGTGAAGCGGTATTTTTGTTATGCGTGATGCGTGTATACTAAGAAGGATATGTTATGCTCTTCTACACGATTTATAAAACTTTAATTTGAAATAACTTAAAAATTTATAAAAAAGTAAATTAAATGCGTCATACAAAACAAATTAAAAACAGTAATTTAGTTTTCCATTTAACCTTGTACATTACTACGCGGTTACACGTAATCACGTGAGTTCCAACAAACCTAAATTCAAAACATTTTAACTTAATTTTAAATTAATTTTTGATTTTTGTAATTTGCAATTTTGTATATAATTTTGACCGTGACTTACTTCGCAAATCGTAATGTTCTTCAAATTTTTCATTAATATAGCAATTGTAGCCTGTAGATGATGCTAGTTCAGCCTGTTTGTATAAATTTGGTTTAACTTTAGTACTACAAAAGTGGGATGTGAAGTTTACCAGCGCTCGCGTGTCTCGGTTAGTTAATTTGATTTAACCATTTTATTTTTGCTTTTTAAATATACTGAAAATATCTGTAGGTAGTTTTAAATAAGAACTCAAAATCTGTGTGACTGAGAGTAGACAGTTATTTAAATTCTTAGCGTACTTCAAACCAAGTGTGTAACTAAGCGAACATGGTTCCCGTCTTCCAAAAACGACAAATAGGCCCTTCTGTCTCAGGTTTCAGCAGTCCTGAAGGTACCCGAATATATGGAAGATATACTAATTGAATTACAGACATAATTACAGCCATACATCTATAATTTGAAAATATTATGTTTTTCTATAATGTATTAAAATCTAAGTATGTACATTATGTAGACATTATATAAAAATAATAGATGTAGATTTATTCAGCTTAAAACTCACTAGTTTGTTCTTAAAATGGATCATATATACACACTATTTTGATAATGTAAATAATTAGGAGTTTGAATCTTGACTTGAAAAAATAGGAAGTCTATAACGTAAAAACTATGAGATAACGTGACAATTAAAAAGTCAATTTGCTAAATTTCTAAATTTTACGTCTGCTGTGTGCCTTTTTTATTTGAGTTTTTAATAACTTACATAGAAATTACAAGTAATGTAAGTGAAGTTAGTGATTGTGTTTATGGGAAGGAAATCAAGAAAACCCCTTCCCTAAATATAGAAAATATGTACTGCTCAGTTCTATTGAAGGAAAATTATTTTATGGCAAATAAAATACTCAAAAACACAGTAAAGTATAGTAAGTACGTTACTATTTAAATAGAAAAAACCGCCTTTAAAAAATATGAATAGCCGCAAGTTATATTTCGAAGAAACAGCGATTTATTTTGGAAGAATAGATTTGATAAGAACCACTGTATTCGTTCCACAGCAGTCCACCTTAACAATAGATTTCTCCTGCAGAAATCGTTTACAACATTCAGAATTAAAAATACAATAATTCTTAAATAAACGTCTCAATTTTTGTTTTCTTATAAATAAAACTAATTTTCTGTATCACGAAGATTTAAAATCAAACTCTTCTAAGTAGCCGTGTTTTCCACAGCGCCCTCTATCCCCTATCGTTTGTAACACCGTTTCCATGACACAAAACGCTATATTCGTTTTAAAACGTTTTACACAGTAAGGACCGGGGTATTTTAAAATTAGCATCTACAATTTGTTTCACTCACAACTGTTAAGTTACCACGTAATTTTAAAATCAACACCTTTTTTAAAATTAAAAACATAACTTTTAATGAAACATTTTTTTAAGCCTTTAAACCTTTTTTAAAAACCCACAATATTGTATAAACGACACCAAGTGTTACACCCAAATCAGGTTTTAAAGACTTTGTACAGTTTTACAACGCCTTTGTGGCGTCTGTACGAATGGAGTAGGACAAGACAGAAAAGCCTACTCTCTGCCCATTTGTCCAATCGTGTAAGTAAACACATGGAGTAGGTATTGATAGCGTCACTAACAGCGATTGATTACAATTATCAAGAATTGTTCAGTTTTTCAAAAGCTGAGAATTTTTTTCTTCAGTATCCTTTTTGAAAATTATACCGTTATCGATTTGATAACATTATCGGTAATTAAGAAAAGAAACGTACAGGGTACTCACTTCTTCACAAACTACAGTCCACTGCATGAGAGCGGAAATTTTTTCCGATATTTTCTAAATTGTAACAATATAATTTCTAGGAATTGTGGCTGTGCTGTGCATACGGTTACTAAATAATTTTGTAGCGCTTATACAAATCTGCTAAAATGATACCAAGAGAAGTTATTATACCTACAATAGCCTGATGTTTTTTGTTGTTCAGACGCTCCAAGAGGGACGAATATGTTACGCACGCTTGTTCTGCTGTTGAGTATA
The DNA here is from genome assembly GCA_034769895.1 of Magicicada septendecula. NCBI lineage: Eukaryota > Metazoa > Arthropoda > Insecta > Hemiptera > Cicadidae > Magicicada > Magicicada septendecula. The sequence continues at coordinate 286,728,897 of CM068370.1, read as the reverse complement.
GCGACTCTGGTTACCTGCAAGGCTAGGCCGTCCCCACATCCACACCCACTGCTCTTCCCCGTGAGAAGCGGAGAAAATTCACTCAGCGACAGAAGTGACTTTGTCCCGCAGCAAAACAGGTGCATGCCTGGTTTCAAAATGGATTTCCGGGGAATCTGTCGCAAGTCTTATGGCTAACATAGCACCTTTATGAATCTGTTGTTATATTTATTTATTCTCGGTGAGTATTTATGAGAGAATATTTTAAAACTTGTCTTCCATCTCTCGCTTTGTCTTTCTTTTGTTTTTCTTTTTTACTGTCTCATATAAGTCGTTCCTCTTATTCTATTAGCTTAATTTCTGTTTCATTCATTCTTCTTCTTCTTCTTCTTCTTCTTCTTCTTCTTCTTCTTCTTCTTCTTCTTCTTCTTCTTCTTCTTCTTCTTCTCCTTCTTCTTCTTTGTTCTGTATGTATTAGGTACATTAGCTGTTCGATTACAAAGCTTTTTTATTCATCTCAAGATATTTTCATTATTGCCATATTTTCTTCTTGTTTTCTGCACATGCGAAAGATGTTTTAACTCTTTGTTATATTACAACAATCTACACTTCAGTACTCTATCGTCGAGTGAAAACTCTCAGTAAGTTTACGTCCGTCATTTTGTTTTTTAATCGCCACAGGCACTATCCAATAGGCTTCACTATATTAGTATATTAGTACTCTAATAGTTACGGCTTACTTTTATATGTACTCTTGTGACTCATGCCATAGTTATGTGATTTTTTTATACTTCTTTACCACACATGTATGACCACATTTATGGAGTTTATTAGTTACATCCTTATCGCAGGTAGGCCTATATAAGAATATCATATAAAAGATAGTAAATATAATCTACCTTATTAATTCTTGTATTTTTTATTTATTTATTCTTCTTATGTGGGTGAGTCGTCCCCTTTGTGCCTCTTTTATTATGAATCTATGTATTTAGTACCTTATGCTACTACACAGCAGTCATTTTCTTACTCAGATTATTGATTGGAATGAAAAAATTATCATAACGTACTTCAATAAATTTTAAATACATATTTATAATACCACTAGCTACAATATAATTTCTGACTAAATTGTTGAAAGTGAAATAAGATTTAATACCTGTGATGTCAACTTATCACGGGTATTGAACAGTAGTCTCAAGATGAACGCGCTGGAACTATTTACTTTCCCTCGAAAAATACTGCCAGTGGTGCGGTCCTGGTCTCAGCATGCCGACACTTGTTTTCGCGTCTGGTGTCGACGTATTCAACTCACTCTCACCTCCTTGAGGATACCGTTCGCGTGAACATATAGCGTTTTTATAATGAAACCACAGCTCAATATCTAGTCTGACTTGATGTCTAATAATTCTGCCCAGGAAGTTAAATGAAGCGGTGTCTTCTCATATTGATCAACCTCAGATTCAAGTAATCGTGACTTAATGTAGTAATTATACAAATGTTAATGATGGAGTAACACTATGTATACCTTGCAGTAACTATAATGATTGAATGATCATATCATACGGTAGCAAGATTAGCACGACAGTAAATTCCCAACTAATAATTGCATTAAATGTAACTTATTAAACATTTCCTAAATCAGGTTTTCACTTTACTATCACGTAGAAATGGCAACTGAATGACAGAACATACAAATGAATTGATACATGCCCTGATGCCAGTCTATCCTAATACGCCTGACACCTTATTTTATTTAGACTGACAAGTGGCCCGTGGACTGGGTAGATATGAAAAGCAACAATCGGGGAGGGAGGCACTTATTAATAGATTTTTTTACTTAATTTTATCGAATATATTATTTTATGTTCAAGTTTAATTTTATTCATTTTCACTTGAGCAGAAACTAAATTTTACTGTTGACTGCTGAATACATATGGTTGATTATTCTTTAAAACGTTTTACAAAGATATGTTTAATTGATTAGGGGCGAACAATCGGCGAATGGGTCGGAAAAAGTGACGAATTTTGTTCATCTCTTAATTTTTAGGCTGTTTTATTATTTTTTCCAGCTGTGTCCGCTAATATAGTAGTAACTGTTTTTTAAATATACAAACAGATTTATTACACAGCATGATATTACCTTTTACTTTAATGGGATTGATTTAAGCAACTTTGAAGGTAGTAATGCTGACTAGTCTTATCTTGTTTTTTTTTTATGTATGAAGCAGACCCGACCCCGGACCCCCTCAAGGCCAAATTCTAGATACGACACTGAGATTGATCAACATAAACTTCTAAGTTTTGTTCAAGTTATATTACAATAATTGCATGAAAATTATTTTAGTACAAAAGATATAAAATTTTACTGTGTGGCGGCCGTTTCATAGACTCATGTCCTGCATCCACCAAGACTAGAGGTGCATTAAGGAATAATCTTGTAAAAACGTTTAATCATAAAGGGCTACTTAGTGTTAAGTAGGGCACTTATTAGAATAAGAGCTGAACAGCTGGGAGGAGAGAATTGAAAATGTAGTGAAACATGGTATCATTGTATTTAAATTGCAGGGAATGAAATATGACGACGACATGACAAACGAAGAGGTTATGCAAAAAGTGGAGAAAAACCAAGTTTGTGTGGAAAAATTACTGAGAGAAGAGACAAGCTTTTTCTAGAACAGTAATATCCAAAGACATACATGATTGGTGCGTACGGCTGAGGGGCAAACTGCCAAGTAAAACACAAATATGAATGCATAAGACAAATTACTCTGCATTTGTAGTGGGGGAGATATGAGGAGGTGAACAGAGGAAAATAATGCCGCACCAAACCAGTAAAAAGTCTTTACACCGCGGAAGAACATATTTAGTCTTTGATGCTGCGGTGTATGATGTAATTGTCACTTGCATAACAAAAATAATCAGTTTTATATTTACCTACAATAGTGTGCATAGAGGTCTATTGACATATGTGTGGGAGACTAAGCAAGTCTGACGGTTCTGACGTCAGAGATTCATTCGGTCTTTCCAACGGACGAACGGTATTTCCGGCCACAATTCAGCACCCGCGCAGAGGCGAGGAAATACAAGCATACATGAATGACTAATTCTTCATGCCAATCCAGCAGTACTATCTTTCGGTTGATTCCAGTCAGACGGGAAGAACGTTTGTCCTGCCTTTACCTCCGGGGTGAACAAATACAGTTATGGGACGTTATATCCCCTCCAAACAGTCATGACCATATGAGATTTCATAATCATGTGTGAATACAAACCTTTATTTTTATGTTATGTCACAGACGGAAAGTACCAGATGTATGTTGAAGAGAAATACTTCTTTGTACGTACAATAAATGTGTTTATCAACTCGCAGGAAATGATGACGTCGCTCGTCTGAGTATTTGTACAGACTTCCCCTTTAGTAATTCAATACATGCCTATACACCCAAAGCATCGATTGTGCTTTCTTGCCTCTCGCATTTGCGTTCAAAAATTCGGCATTTTCTAAACGTAACGTCACCATAAAAAACAGTAAGACTTTATTAGGGCCTTTAATTAATAATCCCTTCAATAAATTGAATTAAAATTATTGAAGATGCAGATGTTTTGCAGATGTGAAATTCAGTAGACACAAAGAGATTCTTTATTGATCAGCCGTCTGTGATTATGAATAAACATTCATAACCTAGGCCTATATCCTAGATATGTGGAACTATGTGAACTATACTTTAAAGTTCCAAATGAATTATTAGTTTAAATTTAAATTTAAACGCTTGACCCTGCCTATTCTTCCGGTGTCAAGTACCGAGCCACCATGGGTAATGAGCCATGTATCCAGGTTTTTATACTCATGCAAATGACTTTGAGTTTCCAAGTGGAGCACGATGCTATAACCACATATCCGTAAACTACATAGGCCTATAGAAAAGAAACAAATTCAATTGTTTGAAAGAAATTGATAAATTGTAGTCAATGAAAGTAACAGAAACTCTTGATAATGAAGTCACTTCACTCCCTGCTCTACAGGTACTGCCTTATACCAATGTCTACACTCACTTAACATACGTTTATTTATAGCACAACAACACTTACAGTGAAAACATTTTTACATTTTAATCCAAATTAAAAAGATGTTTAGCTGTGCGTCTTTCAGTAAGTTTTTAAATTCTGGTGAGTAGTCTGAGAAAGAATACAATAAGAATGACAAGAATCAGAGAGTTTGTTTATGTACTTCGATATCATAATGTTCACAAAAGAAAGTTATGAGTCTCATAGATTTTACTGTAGGTCCAAAAAATGAATACACAACAGGCTATCTTAAGACGATTCGGTTAAAGGTTATCTTGCATGGTGAAATGGTTAAACATTCTGGAGCAACGATGTAGATGTCAAGACGTTTCTTTCTAATTATAACCACCACATAAAAACGTTAAGCAGTCAAACACGCGCGCGCGTGCGGAATGAATTGGAACAACAACAATAGAACTGTTAAATCGTTTTCGTTTTTTGATTTTAATTGTAACATTGAATGTTGCATTTAATTGCATTTATTGTAATTTTGAATACTTGGGCTACAGTGTGTCTTATAGCGCGAGCAACGACGTTGTGAATAAGTTGCATTAAGTTCAACCTTATGTGCAGAACCATCAGGTGAACTCTTAAGACAGCAAGTAAAGAGACACGCCTAAAATTCTACAAGGTGATGACCCTTTCCACACTTCTTTACGGATCTGAGAATTAGACTTTAACTAAAGGCCAGGCCAGTCGTATCCATGCGGCTGAAATGTGATTTCTCAGGCACGTGGCAGGGTATACTCTCCACGATCATAGAAGAAACACAGATATACGGCAGGAACTGAATATTATGAGTGTACTGGACAGGATTGCCCACTATCGGCTGAATTGGTGGGAACATCTTTGCCGAATGGATTACTGCCGCATCCCCAAACAACTATGGAACTATAAGCGGAAGGGACGGATGGTGTGAGACGTCCGAGGAAGAGGACGTCATCTTTAGACTCTTTGATTGTTTGATACCGGAACAAACCATACTTGATTTACACCTTGAAGATGATGATGATGAATTGCAACATCCAGCGCTATAAGGATTCATTGGTAGTGTAAACATGAGCATGTACATAAATAAAATCTAAATATATAGTAATCAATTTATTTGTGTGTGTGTGTGAGAGAGAGAGGGGAGAATTGGTAGTAGGGAAAGAGAGCAAAAGAGTGTGACTACATAAATAAACAATATTGTCTCATGAGTGTCATCGAAGTTTAATATCGTGCCGGTCAATTGGAATATATGTGTTCACGGTATCATATTTAATTAGTAGAGCCAGTCTCACTTGAGAGTGCTTGAAATCGGCGTTCGTTGAAGCATTTAATTAAAAATGGTCTCTTTTAGAATCACGGCCTGCACTAGCATATTTGAAAGCAGATATGTTTCCAAAGGCTAAAAATAACTAAATTATTCACGTACTGCTTTTTTTTCTCAGGTTGTTTCTTCAACAGAAGTAGCGTATTGTCAGCGAGAACTGTTATTTCCAGTAGGCGCCGTTTAATCCCTTCATTGGGCAGTCGAATCAGATGTTTTATTAAATCAAATTCTTTAGATTCCAAGTCATAGTATTGCATTTTTTAAATCTATCATTTAATCTGCTGCCACATTGAATAAAATTATGAACTCTAAATCCGAGCAGCACTAACTGTACATTACACAATAAAGAACTTCATGCAATACACATGTATACTGAACCAATACTAATTTATAGATAATAAATAAATGTGTACATATGTATAATATCACACACACACACACACACACACACACACACACACACACACACACACACACACACCGTGAGTTAACTTTTCCTTTCTTGTTTAGTAGTGAACTGTATTTGTGTGTTATTGACCTGTAGGCCTTATGTCTTCACATCTGTTCTGTGTTTTCCTTTGTCCCTTCTGATTTTCCATTGTTTCATATTTATACTAAACATTAGATTTCATTTGAAAACAGCAGCTTAACATTTACTTCTATGATTCTTTAAGACTTTTATACAAAATAAATTTAATTAAAATTATTAATTCCTTCCTTTCACAACTAGATTTTATACTCTCTCTCTCTCTCTCTCTCTCTCTCTCTCTCTCTCTCTCTCTCTCTCTCTCTCTCTCTCTCTCTCTCTCTCTCTCTCTCTCTCTCTCCCACACACACACAAAAATTTCTATTTGTGTGTGTGTATGTATTTGAAATGCATGAATGAAATTTACGATAATTTCATGGGTATTTGAAACGCAATTTTTTTTTATTTGTAACCGCTTATGCGGACTTAATTACTCTCTTCTAATATCACAAGAATATACGTAATTTTGTTAAAACAATAAATTTGTTTTTTTACTTAGTTCTATAGTAGTTCGATTCTGTTTTAAATAAGTCTACATTACTTTTTTGTTATTTGTTTAGTCTGCCTTTCTTGGGCCATTTTGGTTCTTCCTAGGTGCTTTAATTAAACGGATGATATACGAAATTTGGGAAATGGTTATATTGAGTGTTACGTTAAAATGTTTAAAAATTGTGTATATATAAATTCCTTTGGCTTAAATTTTAAAAATGTATTATGTTGTAAACGTAATCCAGTCAGCATGTTATATAAGCATGTTCCATTACACGTGACTTGTAGAAAGTGCTGCTTTGAGTAGTGTTTCTTTATATTCTATTACACATATCAATATTATACTGTCTTGGACTTCGTATTGTCAGGACTAATCCACACAAATCTTGCTTGTAAGTCTGGGTTTAATCCACTCTATCTCGTATGTACGTCAGTTTGCCGACCAGCTGGGTTGAATGTATTGTAGATTCCTCACTATATTCGAACTTTTAAGTTTGTAGCACTTGTTAGACCAGAGACACACGGTGTAAAATCACGTTGTATTATCAGATAATACTTACCACGACGCATCGTGAATTATCCGGAAGACTTTTTTGAAATATTTGCTTCTTATTTATATTACTGTTTCTGGTGGTTTTCCGAAGACGCATTTCATAGGTTGTATGACTTTTATTATATGTTTTTTTTTTATCTTATCAGCGTGTTTTGTATTGTTGGTTGTGACTTTCAACGCATCATCAACTACTTTCTGTCAGTATTGTTATCGAGTCAGTCTTTTGATGGCAGTCAGAGTTTCGATGTCAGTCTTCCTGTTTTTGAGTATTGAATGTGGGCTTTCCACAGTAGTAGTGATCTGTGTGCTGTAATTGTTTTCCGATCAGTGTTTAAGGGTGGGAGAGGCGGTTATGAATGTCATTTGCCTGAGTTTGTCCTTACTGGTTTTCATCCGCTACATTTCTGATTTTTATTTAGAATACAGAAATCGTAAATGTCATAAACTTTTTATGTTTTGTGTAGTACTGCGTACAATTAGATGAACGTTTTACTTGTTTTCTTACATTTTTATGCCATACTTACGACGTACTTTTTGTTTGGCTGAAGCTTTAAATACGTACTACGATTTTAAATTTAAGGTAAATTTTTGTAAATCTGGGGATCTTTTAGACTAAGAATAGTCAGAGAATAATTAATAGACCGATGCAAATGTAAGCTATACGGAATAAACTACTCGTATAGTACAAGTGACATTATTTAGCATTGCGTCGTCAGGTCCCTACTGTCGGGGAAAAAGTATGTAGACTCGAGTTTAAAGTCCTAAATCTCGAGAACGGCTTATCCGATTCTGTTCAAATAAACGTTAAACTAAACCTTCTTTATTTATATTTTTTGTGGTATCGTTAAAAAAAAATTATGTGTCGTCGAAAAATATCTATGAAGTAAAATGTAGAAAAAGTACCGGTTTTTTCACAGTTTCCAACTTGAAGTTCAAACAGTTGTAAAAAAACAGCTCATTCGATTGTTTTCAAATTTTTACACAACACAGATAGGACCTTTGTAAATATAATCCTAAATTTTCAGAATTTTATTTTGTTTATTTTATTAGTTGCTGTTAATTTTCAAAACCATTACAAAAATCGTAAGTTGAGGTGGAAAAAATCCGTTAAAAGCGATACTAACATCTTAAAGACATGAAGAGAACGAATGGAATAAAGCCAAATATTTGTATACATTTAGTACACGTAAACAAAATGTTATTTGTACAAAAGTATTTGTCCCTACCGTTGGCAGTAGAACGACGCTGCAGAGGGAGACGGCGATGTTGCCACATCTATTTAGCGCCGTCTTCGAACAGCTGACAGACTTTGCAGAAAACACCCTGATCCAATTTTACCATTTCCCAACAGCTTTTTCTCATGAGGGCTTCGAACCTCCAAAGGCAGCTTTAAAAATGTTTTTTTATTATTTTATATATTATATTTTTTATCTTTAATCTTCCATATCAGACAGGTCTCCATCAAAATCGAATTCAATGTCACTTTCAGAATCTGAATCATTTTGTAGGTCTATAATTATTGGTTGCACAACTGGAAGTCCTGCTAGATTGTCTTTTTCCCAGTAATCATTTTAGATTTTTTGCGCATGTTCAATACACTTTTTCCGCAGATCAGGTGTAACAGTCTTTAGAACTTCTTTGCATAGGTCTTTTGTTACATTTATGCTGTTTCCTTTTTCGGCAGCGTTACTCCTGTTAATCTTGGCTACTTTGTTTTTCACAAACGCCGAAATGAGCTCGATTGCGTTAAACTCACAATGAGCAACCGGAAGCCAAATTAGTTTTACATCTGAACGAGTCTCATTTATTATTTGTTGTAATATTTTTTCTGGAACTCCAAAATGAGGTTTAGCATGTTGTATCAACGCAGCCTTGGTCAGTTGTGCGTAGTCTGTAGCGTTTGGTGGTAGATTAATATTTATCTTTTCAATCCATGCAATTATATCTTTTTTTAGCCATGACATTGTCGGGTTTCTTGTTTCGGGATCTGTCATAGTGTGGTAGGGGCTTGGTCGATTACTATTGGAGATTTTTGTGGAAGGATACTTAAAGTACGTAGGAACCATCCTTGAAAGTGTTTGGAATTCATTTCGTTGTGATAATCGGAAGTCCCCTTCTTTCCAACGAAACACAACTCGCCTCCTGGTAGAAAGCCGTCATCACTTCCGATATGTAAAATAATAACTCTTTTTCCGGCACCGGTTGGAGTTTTGAATCCTCCTCGCCAGCCATTGACTTCTTGAAGTGCTCCTCGGTAGTGGTCGTAGGAAGTGAAATCTAAATTCACAGCTTCAACTACTTTTTCCTGCCAGGCATAGCTCATTGTATGATTTTGTCCGCACCATGTTTCGTCAGTATAAAAAATTTTATAGCCTTCAGAACGCAAAGACCGTATCTTTCTCAAAAAGTCATTTCTTGAAGCAGCTATAGAAACAGACTCCATTAGGACAGGTTTCTTGTTCAATTTTTTAAAACGGAATCCAATACTATTTACAATATTTCGCAGTGTTCTGGTCGTCATAGCGGGAAAATCTGGAATGCTATCTTCAAGTTTCATTCTCAATACATCAATAGTCGGAAACATTTTATCTATGACAAAACCATGAATAGATCTACGGATGACACCTACGGTAATTGTATCCCACAAAACAACAACCCTTGCTGTGTAAACAAGGAACAGACAAAGCTCAGCGTGAGTCAGTGCATAGTTTGGCAACGTCGGGCGGCAAGAAAGAGAAAGCTACCTTCCCAATGAGAGATTGGCCTGCGAAGTATCCGCTTACTGCGGGAATAAAAATCCTTTACAAATATCACTTAGTTTAAAATTACTAAACCTGCACATGTTAAAAGTAATAAGACAATTTTAATATTTACATATTAACGGTGGTATAGGTGCTTTGAACGGAATTTTTCCACCTCAAATTACGATTTTTGTAAGGGTTTTGAAAATTAACAGCAACTAATAAAATAAACAAAATAAAATTCTGAAAATTTAGGATTATATTCACAAAGATCTTATCAGTACTGTGTAAAAATTTGAAAACAATCGAATGAGCCGTGTTTTACAACAACTGTTTGAACTTCAATTTTAGTTGGAAACTGTGAAAAAACCGGTACTTTTTCTACATTTTACTTCATAGATATTTTTCGACGATACATAAAATTGTTTTAATAATACCACAAAAAATATAAATAAACAAGTTTTAGTTTAACGTTTATTTGAACAGAATCGGATAAGCCGTTCTTGAGATTTAGGACTTTAAACTCGAGTCTACATACTTTTTTCCCCGACAGTAAAACACTTGATTTTCAATACGTTACGTCCCTCTCATTTAAAGGGTCACCTATTGGCGTCGAAACAACTGTTATCGTGGTAATTAATTTTTTTGCTTTAGTGTACTTATTACTTATTAAAAAATACGTTGTTGAGATGTTTCTGTATATGAATGGGTTGGGCCCATTGAACGCGATAAGCTGCGGTTACTAATTGCGGATACTAATTATTGTATCGTGAAGTCAATGAATTAATCTCATCTTACTCCGGTGGAATGTGACTGGTGCACGCGATGATCTGAGTGGTGTACAGATACAGTTCCGAGAAGCATTACACTTTAGTACATCAAACGCTTGTGACGATTTAAATTCTAACTGTAATCGTAAATAAAAAAAATTAAGTCTGCGAGCGATTAAGTATTTTTAAATCGCACTATAAAACCTAAACCCCCGTATTAACTCAGTATGAGAATGAGAAGTGATTAAAAAATCCAAAGAAGCACTAATAAAGAAGGCCGAATTGTAAAAAGTTATTATTATCATAATTAACCCTTTGCTAGTCATCATGCGGTGACCTGTTAATTCCGGACTCAACGTGTTTATCGAGTCGTCTGTAATTTAGGAAGATATAAAAATCATAATGTTTATAATTAGAAATTTGAAGACACAAATAGTTGTTAAAATAACTCACTTAAATTATATATGTATAATTAAGGTATAGTTTTTGGTAATAAGAATGTTAACTTAAATAAAAATAGGAACTATATTGTCGCGGAGTAATTGCCCCTCTCCTTTGTTATGTACCAGTTGAATCGAGAAAAGGACTCGCTATGTAGCCTTCACGCCGTACAGACGTAAGAGCGAGAGCTCTACCAAAATGTATTTGATTTGTTTGTTTTATTTAACTGTAGTATATTAGCGACCACTGCTAAACGTGGAAAGCTTTGTGTCATGTATCAATAACATAAATATGTGTTAAGAAGAAGATGTAAAATGTAACACAAAAACAGAACTAGTGGTAAGCAAGACGACGTCTCCCCTCAAGAGGTAACTCCAATTACAACATCACTCCTGAAGATGTGATCTGCTGAAACTTCATAAAGACACGTATACGATGCATAAGACTCTGCCTAGGACATCCGTGAATCTACCTCTACTTACACCAAAGAAACTTCAATCTCCGCAGTAAACATCCGACCTAATTCTTGCCGAAGACACGACCCAGATGATGACGCCGACTACAAGGATTCCCAAGACGGACACCCCAGGACGAGGTTACTACGTTCAATTGTAAAGGTGACTCGATAGCCTTGCTATCGAGAGTTAATCATATTTGATACACAACTCACTTCTAAAAGAGACTTTTCAAAGACGATTAATTTTATTTAAAAATTAAAATGAGACAATCTAAGAGTTTACTGTAAAATTCAATTATCATACGTTGTAACGCCTTAAATGTAAAAGTAAGTTATTATCACTTCAAGTAATAATGCCATTCTTCAAATGGTAAAAGAAGTCTTGCAAGCTTCTAAATGAACTGAAAATAATTAGAAGTCTTTACTATAAATATACATAAAATAAACTCGAATCCGAGGTATTAGAATACATAATCAATTTGATCCCAAAGTTTATGAAAAGCATTTAAATATTTTAGTTTAATTAATGATGTCATGGGATCTGTTAGTAACTTCTCTAATAAAGAGAAGTCGTCTTGTTACACCTGAAAATGAGTGCATAAATCAGTAAAATACCTTCCCTTGTTTCCTTATACTTATAGTGAGTAATTTGTTCAATTAATTTGACTTTAAATACAGTTCGTAACAACGTAGGCAGCCCATGTAATTGGCAGACGTCAGTTAAGATGGGTTCCCTGGATTTGTAACGCGGCAATACGTTACACGCTTCCGGATGTTAATCTTCAGGCTGTTTTAATTTGGTATTATAAAGGGATAACAGTAGCGTTTTGCGCATGCGACAATTGACATTCCTAAACTGAAGATATTTACATATTACGTAGTGACTGGTACTCATCCCGTTTATTAACAATATTAGGATTGATTAATGCTTACGGATTAGTTAGTACTTAGTTATGTGGGGTGAGTGGAGGGGAAATCAGTATACAACTTATCCTGAGTAACTTATTGTAGCACCCATTGATATTAATAATGCAAATGAGTAATGTTCTCCACTAATACGATGCGTTTATTTTGTATGTTTCAGAATCGCTGATCACAAGGAAGTACAGCGTAATGCGTCCACCTCGGTCCACACACGGCACAGTACCTGCAGCACACCACTACGCTTTTACATAAAATTGACGTTTTTTAATTTTAATGCTTTATGACAAAATCAAAATCTACGTCAACAGTGTTTATACATTAGCTTTGTTAGCCTTTTTAGCACACGCCCGCACGTACACACACACAGAGTAGCTTTCTATATTTAAAGTAGCGTAACATATCTGTCCCTCATGTTTTTAAAAGTTATTAATGAAAACGCTTTTATCAGATTTACTACAAATTGAAATTTATGTATTTTATATGTTTATGATAGGTATAATTAAATAAACAATTCATTATCAGCATTTTGTTACTGTTGTTTTTATTATTTTAATGATTGTATAATTTTATTGTTCAGTTTTAATAAAAACGTTTAAAAACAACGAGAGCCTTGCTTTTGTCTAACTCAAAAATACACGTTCGTCATGCCTTCCTGTTCATGTTCTTATCTGCTTTTACATATTTTTTTTACAAACTAATATGTATTAATGTTGGTGACTTAACCTAACAGAAGTGTAGGGCTTCACAGTAAGTATATAAAACCTGCTAATAGATATAAAATCTAAGTTATCGGTTTGGGAGGTTATTTACGAATATTCACTACTTTGATATTCTGTTGTCATGAAAGTTTAGTCAATTTTCCATTACCACGATTGTTTTTTAATTATTCTTCGAATCAATATTCATCCCATTTGAATTACACTTCCGGCGTTCCTTGTATCTCGAGCTTCCTCATCTTCCTATTTCTCCAGTACTCTTCTTGAGTGGCTGATTTTCGTTTTCTTCTATCCATTCCTAGCGACAGTTTTCATGACTCCTTTGTATTTTTGCTGTTGGCTGTTAATACAATATTTTGGCGGCCACCCTTCTTTCACTATTCTGTACACAGGTCGTATACCAGCTTTATTTCTAACGTTTTGAAAAAATCCGTCTGTCGCTTTTACTTCTATATTTCTTATTTTCCTTGCTTTGTTTCCTATTGCTTGTACAGCCAAGCTGCTTAATATTGTAAGGCTTCTTGTAAAGTTATTTGGAAAGAAATGCTTCTTCTGAAATAAACCATTTTACTATTTATATTGCACCCAAATGTTTCTTTTAAAGCTCTACAAATGTGACCCGTATGTATAGTGACATTAATTACCAAACAGTGTACCATTGTTATATTCCAACTCAAGATAATAGCGAGTGTTGAGTCGTTGGTTGTTCTGCTCATTCAAAATATTTTAATTTAAAAGTGGGTTTAAATTTTAAATTCGGTAATTCCAAATTTGAATTTGAAATCTCCTAACCACCCCAAGGACGTAGTACGTAGTTTCTAAGTACACATTGTAATTTGAAATTCGAGATACCACTCAAACTAGTGGCTGGAAAATATAGCGAAAATACCGATAACGAAACGTAACACGTTAGCAGTATATAGGCTTACACACACGCGCGCGCGCGCACACAGACACCTCAAGAGCCGATTTTGCTCCTTACTTACCACTTTAGTTTGGCATATCAATCATTCTCCTACAACCTTTTTTTTTTGCTGTCGCTTCTTAGGAGAATAACTTACCACCAACTTCTTATATGTCCCTAATCCTTCTTCTATCTACTATATATCCATTACCAGCACCTTTTCGGCCATCTTTTATTATCAATTTGACCACACACAGAAGGTGGTCTGGAGCTGGAGCTACTGCGTGTCTGTCCTTCAAATTCCAGCTGTTCTACATCAGTTATCCGCTTCCATGGTGTCAAACAGTTTTGTTGTCCTGTTTATTTCCATAAATTTGTAGCCATAGACTGAAATACTTTCAACAATAATAATTTAAATAACTTTAAATATGGAGGTTTCCGAATTTTTTAGTAAATTTGTCACTTTTCTATTCGGGATGTGGTGGATAATCCTTTCCTCTGAGCGACATTGTTAGAGATATATGTGCGTCCTTGAAAACATTACACATAAATATGAAGAATCTGAAAGTTTTTAAAGTAGACTGTCTGTTTAAGGCTTCCACTGAAGGCTCCTTGTTTTTAAAAATAACTTTTATGAGAAGTGGCAACGTTGAATAGTTTATTGATGCTCATTAAAATTGAAAAATAAAACGTTCTTTCTACATGTGTCAGTAGCGCTTTCTACGGAACAGGTTTTTCATAACCACCGTTCACGCACACAGGTATGCTTGCTCACCCACACAACAGTCTGGAATCCACTACACTCAGGTATTACAGACAGTTAATATTGACTACATTCCACTGACCGTTCCAAACTTCGTCTGAATAAATGGACTGCCACTTTGTTGTGAAGAAATGTATATTTACAGATGTTATAAGAAATTATTCGCATTCAATGTGATGCTCGGTACGATGCTTATTACTTTACTAGAGTACTGTCCTACCACTCTCGGCGGCGCCCCAATATCAGAACGTCGAGGTCGATTCACGCTACAAAATTTAGCACCTGAAATAAGGTACTGGCTAAAAGTACGTTGTTTCCTGTACGCTGTACGGTTTATGATTGGTACCCTACTTCTTCCAATGTTATGTGCGTAATTTAACGAAAAACGTTGGGGGGGGGGTTAGAAAAAAGAAATTTGACTAACAGTGATAAGTATTGTGCACGTAGGCGCGCGCGCGCACAACACACACACACACACACCACAAATATATATTTCGTCATTCTTCAGCGGTCATGGTTAGTAAGAATGCTTTAAAAATACTCGTGTAAAAATATTGATGTAGTCAAACCACAATTTTGTTTTTGTAAAGCCGAGTATCTTAAGACTTGTTACAGTGAATCGTATTTCACATAAATTGTTTATTAAAATTAATCATTAAAGGGTTACCTTTTATACAGGTCCATAAACTCATTTCTAAATTCGTAAAAAAAACTGTTTACAGTAAAGTTGTTGAAACAAAGAATGTAAGATCTTAGCTAGTATAAAACAAAAAGTGACCTACGAATTTCACTGCAGAAAATAACCAAAAAAGTGTCTGCTTAAACTTCAGCACTAAATTTTCCAAAACCTATTACATCCCCATACTAAAATTTTTGTGAAATAAACAAAAAACTCAGTATTTTACAACACAAACTAGTGTAATGCAGTGTAATGATAAACGATTTTCAACATTGGTGGAGCCATGGCTTTTGCTGCCCCCCCCTCCACACTCAACACCAATGCCTAAACTACTGTGGCTGCTCAAAAAAGAGACTATTCCGAGACTAATATCATAAACCGTTTCAGTCTTATAGCTTACGGTTCTGTGAAATATTTTAAAATTTAATTACCAACTTTTAAGCAAGTTCATGATGAAATAATAGGCCTATATTAAAATATGTACTTGGGATTCAGATTTGTCGTTCGTAGCGATTGTTTAAAAGAAACGATCCGTGTGAGTGAGATTTTTATTTCACGAATTTATTTGTTTCTTTAGCTGCAGACTAATTTTTTCAGATAATGTACAAGGATACGTGTATGTTACTCTACGATACGTTTATATATAAATGAATCTACTGTTTTTATATAAAATAAATAGCATTATTTAAAACATCATATATTACAAACAACAGTGGGGTTTAGCAGACTCCTATCTAGTAATTTAGAGTTGTCGGTTTCGATTCTCTAGCGCATCATAAAATCAAGGCGATGATTTCATCTGCCAGGTCGACTTAACGTGTAAAATAACATCTGGATGACATTGGGTAGCTGGAGAGTAGTGCTGGCCATTCGACCTTCCTATACCATACAGCTCACATAAAGGAACCTATCCTGCCTGGTTCTCCTACGATACTTGAGTAGTAAAAAGAAACCATTGTCATTATTGTTATTATATTATTATTAATTGTATTGTTACTATTTTTATAGGAACATTGTCCTTTTAGAACGTTTAGTAACCCTACATCACCTGAGAAAGTTAATAAATTGTCGGACAGCTGTGAACAATGTTACAATTTAATGTTCAACAACACAACTTATCAGGAAAACAATTTGAAAGTTTTGTTTGTCTATAGTGTTCCAAAGAAACATTGCCAAACGTTTTGTACCCATTTTGCAATAGTCTTACACACATCTTAATTATTATATAAATAAATTTAACTAGTTTTGCACCAATTTATTCATGGCGACGGGGCATAGGCTAATTCGGTTCTATGTAAAATAAATTGTTATTTCTGAGATTGGACTTACAATACCTCTGCACTCAATAGGTACATAATGACAGAATATAATGCCCGTAAAGACTAAAAGGTCTTGAATTTGGACATAGGCTAGTTCTGCTCCAAGCTATCAAAATGTGGTGAAGATTCGATGCATAAATTCTCAGACTAATGATGTAAGGGCGTATCACTTTAAAATTTAGTGTTTTATAACTACCATATAACTTAAAAATTAATCTTACTTCGGAAAGCATTAGTGTACATTAATAGTCAAATTTTATAGACTCTCTTTGTGTTCGTAAATTATTTCTCTTTTTTTATCACTTGGTGTCCATTACTTTGATCTTGTGCTGCCTAACAAGATCTTCCATTATGTTTACGCTATGTATCCGAGTTTTTTATGTGTCCGTCTCAACCAAGAAACGGAGGACAAGGAATTTTTGTTTGCAGTCTTTCCTAAACCAAGTAGCCTTCTCCCCGGCCACGAAAAATCTGATCCTGTTTTGATTTAGGAGTAACTTTTATAGGCTACCAACCCATTGCTATACAATTGTTGTATATCCTATACAAAGCAGGATCGTGCATTGCAATGTCAATTGTGGTAGCCTGCTTACTGCCACCTCACAGCTCGTCATTACGCTCAGGAACTACTTCAAGAATAACCCCGCCACAAACCGCTCTCAGTAGGCTACACTCTGAAAATACTGCTCCCGTTGGGTCGAGACTGCTTATTTGCAGCTGTCTACTATATCTGATGGAACTTCTGCTATCCAGCACCTCCGCCCCTCCACCAGTTTGTGAGGTTCCCACTGGGTACAGTATCCTTGATTACAAATAGAATATTAACAAACACGAATATTAGACTAAACTAACCTAAACAAGTGGGAAATTTTGATTTCATAAGGTTTGTTTTAATGCAGATAATAATAACTACACGCAGTAGGCCTATTTCTCTTCTCCTTCTTCTTCTTTAACTTTCTTGTTAGGAATCTGTCCTGTTCTATAACAACGGTTCATACGCTGTCAATCCACTGCTTCCTTGGGCGACCAATGCTACTCTTGGCGTTTGGTTGGCTACAGTAATAATTTACGTATAAAAAGTGGTACATGAACTGGATAAAAATTGTTCTAAACCAAAATCACTTAATCATGTTAGAAGACAAATACTTTCAGCAGTTATTATACAAATAAAATACTCTTAGCGCTTAGCAGTGGCCAACGATAATGACAACAAACGACGACGACGACGACGACGACGACGACGACGACGACGACGACGACGACGACGACGACGACGAAGAAGAAGAAGAAGAAGAAGAAGAAGAAGAAGAAGAAGAAGAAGAAGAAGAAGAAGAAGAAGAAGAAGAAGAAGAAGAAGAAGAAGAAGAAGAAGAAGAAGAAGAAGAAGGTGATAATTATGAGGTAACAATCATACACAAGTGGACGGTTCTTATTTTATGAGCGCTACACATGCGAGGACACGAAGCATAAATATTTTAATGTATACAGCTTCGCTTATCATTATAATTAAAAAGGTAATTCAGTTTAATATGTTCAATTCGAGTCAATTTTATGCGACTAATTTCATCTCGAAAAATGTGTATCATACACACAGAATGTGTAACAAAGATAGACTGAATATTAAAACTTTTAAATGTGACTGAGTTTACTTTGACAGTAATCGAGAAGACAGCGTCACAGTAAATCAATGAACAATTCTTCTTTTGAAAGAACAGCCTCAGATCAACATCGCCAGCTCGATCAGCAGTTCGACCTTCGCAAACGAGGAAACGAAATATTTTTAAGCAACGTAAAGCTCTTTAGAGGATGTAAATCATAAACAAAGCACGTGCCATTCTAAGTTAGGGTTCTCAAGAGAGAATTCTTCGCGACGGAAAAGAAAAACGAATAGTAACACAAACTCTGGTATCAGCCATACAACCACGTCATGATGACAACGTAGTGGAGCAGGCCGATAGTAGCTGAATGCACCACTTGCACTAAAGAAGAAGGAGAAGATGTAGAAGAAGATTCGACTACTCGCTAGCGACACAATGAACTTCAAATACAGTATACACATGGTATGTGTCCAAATATGTAGGCATAATTAGTATGTTTAATTGAAATGTATACATGTTTTATAATAAAGAATAACAGTTGTTGTACGAGATATTACTGTTTATCATTTTAGTAAATAATCAGAACTACTTTTTCAACGTTCGTCATTGCCAAAGTTGTAGTAAATAAATTTCTATTCATAACGCTCTTTACAATTTACAGAGTAGCGTTATGGAAAAAATAGTCAATTAATAATTTTCCGTAATCGTAAATTTTCATGTTCTCAATTTAATCTAAACACAAAACGGCGCGTGAACAAACTGAAACTTGAACTAGAAATCGATATAGCACTTGACTTTCTGCACTGAAAACAGAGTGCGTTCAGAAGCTTGAGTTCTAGATATAAGTAGTAGAATGTTAGAAAGTAATTAGCTTGCTGAAGGCATTCACTGATTGGAAAAACGTGTTTAACTAATATGCTAAAACGTGTAATTAAAATGTAATTAAGATTAAAGTGAAACTAATGTTCTTTAAGATTTACGGAAAGTCTTAATTCATTCCTTTATATTCTATTATAAAGAGAAAAATAATAACGTCCCTTTGACAAATAAAATGTACGTTTCCCTGAGTCAAGTGTAATAAGGGTGAGAAAAGTAGAAGTACAACATTAAACCCTTTACCCCGTATCTATAAATAATTTAAAATTTTGAAGTAACAAAATACGCTTTTCTAATTAATTAAAGTTAATGTGAGACCAAAAAATTTTAAGTGATATAATAACATTACCCATTATTACATCATAAAATGTTTTAATTAGTCTTAGTGAACAAAACCTTACTAATTACTAATACTAAAATACTGTATGGTAATTGGTTTCTACGACCATCGGGTAGGTGAGCTGATGAACTTGTTTTGAGCTATTATGACAATAGAAATAAGAAATATTGCAAAAGAACACTCGTATGCTAAAATTGAGTGTTAAAATGTAAATTGAGATCAACGATAAGAAAAAAGTAGAAAAAACTAGGAAAACTATACCAGAGTAGTGAACGAAGAAAAAGGATAGTCTGTAACAACAACGAATGAGCGGAGGAATTAGAATTAGGTGCAATGTACGTCATAAAAGGATTCTGTAAGTATTTATATTTAGAATGCAATCATGATCAGTAGATTCTGCAGTAATACGCAGAGACAGCTGCTACTACAACACCATGTATCGAAGACGGCAGTTTAAAAACTTTCGATTTTTCTGAGTACAAATTTCAGCGCCAGTATGTTTTTACGTGGGTGTAGGACAAATTGTACGAGCAAATGAATCGATAAATGTTATCAACTAAGGAAGGGGATTGTTACGTAATCGAATAGCGTATTCTGCATGAACGCCTTCCACAATTTACATTTACCCCAGGTAAGTGGAGACGAAGCCAAACCGCTCGCTATATGTAATCAATTTCCTTCCTGCCATCTGCAGTATAAACAACAAGTTATCTTAATTAAAAATATTTCCCAGGAGAAACAAATCGTCTCGACTCTGTTACTGACGGAAGCCACAAAGTGCAGGAAATTACGAGAGGCCTTATCAAAACTCCATTAAGTACTTACTGTAACCTTATATTTCTTCGATACCAGCTAATCTTATCTTGGCTTCTGCTTCGGTGCGATAAATTATGTTTTTCGCTACACTGTTCTTACACAAGATAAATACGTAAGCCTAGCTACAGATTACGTAGAAACTTTGTGTTTGATGTAACCTTGCCGAATGACGAAACAAAAAATACCTGTCCCAGTCATATAAGTGTGGAGGACTTTGTTGGAAAGTTTACTTATTGATTAATCAAACAAGTAAACTCATTGATGGTTCAAATAAGATTGATGAATCAAATAAAAGAGTAAATTGATTTGCCAATAAATTTTGGCTCTTATTTAAGAAAACGTTATGGTCTGCATATGTTTCATGCTTGCACAGTTACTTGTGTGGTATTAACCAGTTTTATAATTTAACAATTTAAATATAAAATGACAATCTTTTGACTTAACAAAATTGCAAAACAACGTTAACATAGATACCCAAAATACACAAAATTGGAAACTGCATAGGCACAAAATAAAAGTAAATAAAAAGGGAAAAATATGCTCATAATATTACCTTTCGAATATATTCTTATTTGAATACACAAGTAGGAATTTTAGGCACCACTGAATTTTGTGAATTAATTTCTGAATTCTTGGCAGTTTATTGGCATATTTAATGAAACCCAAAGTTCTGCTTTCAGAACTCTGTTTCATTCAGTCACGAAGTCTGAATTTTTTGTTCAGAAAAGAAAAAAATATACAAATATCTGTTCAATCAACAAAACCTGCTATGTACAGATTACGGATACCTCACTACAGTTTCGTTTGTCTTTTACTAATTAGCCTGAGACACAAAAATACCCCAATACATTTTTTATGCGTTTTTAGTTAATTAATTGATACTCGTCTGAAAAGATTTGCAACATTTTACTCAGTGAGGTATGTAACTTCCGCCATATTACATTTCCTACATTTTGACATCTTTCTTAACAATCTCAAAAACAGAACAAGTGATTCGATATCTACGTGTTAGCAGCAAAAAGTTTCTTACATGCCAACTTTTCATTTCGTAATTCGAAGGAACCTAACCTTATGTTACATAAAATAAAATCAAGTACTCCGTCGCCTTACGACATTAAGCTTCAAAGATCCACTTAAATGCGACGACCTAAGTTTTAAAGTTCAATAAATTGTTGGAATATACAATTTATTGCTTTTATGTTTTTTACAGTTTTGTTAATGGTCAAAATAATTTTAAAATTCGTGGACAAACGTAGAATAACGATTTGATGTTATATATATATATATATATATATATTGTAATATAAATTACAAATATAAAAATATAAATAAAAAGATATAGGTATGTGTTATGTATAGATTTGCCCTGACTGTAAGCCCCACTGTTTAGGCTAGTCAATTTGTAATATAATTACAAATATAACAATAAATAAAATATAAGGATATTGATGATAAGAATTGTGTATGTTGTCTGGATCTCGGTATTGAACTCACCGATGATACAGCTCCACTTTGGATTCACCAAATACAAAGAATAGATTTAATATAAATATGTTATAACTAGGTGTGATTGATTGATAAATAACAAATAAATCAAACTTTATAAATTGTGAAAATATTTTTTTTTTGTATTGAGTTTTGATTTAATTATTTAATTTAATTAATTAATAATTAATTAATTAATTGAGTGTGTAATTTCCTTAGATATCTATTCTCTCACTGTAAATTATTTTTTGTTAAAAAAAAATAATAGTAACATTAATTATAGAAATAAAAACAATTCTGGTAACTGAGTAATGATTTGCGTTTATTAACATTCAAAATTATGCACCAGTCAAACTGCGCATGACCAAGGCATTGGCTACTATTTGCTCCAGTCGGTAGCGAAAAAATCAACAAATATATTTTTACAAGGTTAAATTTGTGGTTCTTTTAACGAGTCGAAATGGTCAGAGGGCAAGGAACAAGATACATTCTTAACAGGTATTCTTAAACTAAATGGTAATAGCTGAAATAGAACAAAATTATTATTGAAATTGTCAATTAAAAAAAATTGAATTGCGAACCAAGTCGATGAAATGACGTCACTCCCTTCAAGCAGGCATTGCACCGTGCTGGTGAGAAATCCAGAATGGCCGCCGTCTCCTCGATTTTAACCGCTATGCTGTTGGAATTGGCTGAGCTTCTCCCGCAGAAATAAAATGATATTCCCTATTCTGCGAAGTGGTGTTGGTCCAGGAATGTAGTGTAGAGTGTCCTCTCGTCTTCTGCGATGTCATTTTCGTGATGGGTTTCTTGTGAAGTGTCCGGTGTTCAAATATGTGTATTGGTGTTCTGTGAATTTGGTCCAAAATTGTTCAAAATGGCTGTTGATTTCTTGGGTTGAGTTTTATGGTGTTATTACTGTGTTTTGGAAATTTATGAAGTGTTAGAAATTGATAGTTAAGGTTATTTTCACGTTTTAGATCATCTCCATTACACGCCGCATAACCACACTTGGTTTTATACAAATTATTCTGTTTTCAGTACTCTGCTAACACATTTCCAACTATTCGGGTTCACGATTAACAATAGACTAATAGACGCAACGTCGTCGTTTTAGGGTAATTTGTGCTATGTCTTTTTCCTCTTTATATTGTTTAACTATAAAAATATCTGTCTAAGACTTGGTTCACCATCTAAATATACATAATAAGTTTTCTTATTTTTTACTGTATTTCAAATATTTCTTAATTTTACATAAATCTAACTACTCAGTAATATTGATTAGTTAATTTTACATCTTTTGATATATAGCTGGGTTTGTTTCAAGCTCATTTAAGCCCAAAAATTACAATTTTATATAATGATTGTATGCCTCATATTTTGTAAAAATTCGGTGTTTTAATGGTTTTGATTTGGTTTTTCTTATAATATTTCCATGGAATATACTTAATAACTCCGTGATTACTTTGTTGTTAATAATTTGGTTGTTAAAACATTTCAATATTGATTAATTTACTGTTTAGTCTGATTTGATTACTATTATAGGCCTATTATTATCTGTTTCCAAAAGAAGTTAATTTCCTTTCCTTTGTCATTCTATTTGCTATTAACTGTATCTGTATTAATTATATTTTCAATTTATGTATTGTATATATTGAATTCTATTCCTATTACATAGATTGATTCTCTGATAGATAATTTTTTGGTTTATATGCCAGTCTGTGTTTACTAAAATGGTGTCTTAGCTGGTCTGTTTGTACATTATATATGGTTTACTGTTTTGAATAAAATTATTACATTTTTATGTCCTACTTGCCTCTCTGCCTTACACAATGGAAAATTAAATGATATGATTTTAAAATACAATGAAATATCTTGTATCTACTAAACTTTCTTTATAATAATAACATCATTGAACCATAACATAAACATCTTATGCCTAATTTTCTCTATACTTAGAATTATAATGAGAACATATTATTATCAGTCTTTGGCTGTCCTTTGTTTTTATGTTTCATTTTATCACAACCTTATTCTATTAAAATATCTTATTCTTAGTAACAATTTCAGTTATTCACTGTCTCTTTTTATTTACTATAACTATTTTGCTAAAATATTAACCTAAAAACACCTTAGAAATACTGACACTTTCAGTGATTAACTGTCTCTTGTGTTACCTATACCTAAATTGTTCATACAATAAAATAAAAACATCTTATAACTACTGACACTTTCAGTGATTAACTGTCTTTCGTGTTCCCTATACTTAGTTTGTTCATACAATAAAATAAAAACATCTTATACCTATCATATTGTTATTATGCCTAAACACTAAAACACTTTTATTATCTAAATTACACTCAGTCATTAGACTGTCTCTTTAGTTTTTATCCAGTATTTCCTACACTAATGGTAGTCTGTTTTAATATATTTTTTATATCACACTTTATTATAAGGTGTCCTTTATTTTGGCTACACTAATAGTAGTCTGTTTTAATAGTTTTTTGACATATTATTCTTACAACTAGTATTCAATTTGGTTTTCTGGGATTGTATCTTGTAACTTGTTCTGGGTCTACATATATCAGTTTTAATTTTGTTCCATGGTATGTATTACATGACTATCATTTTCTGGAATATCTCTTCCTGGTTCTGGTCTCTTTGTCGGAATCTTGATATATTTTGTCCCTTTTTCAATATCACATTAGTAGTTTCTGGTCTTGTGGTTTCTCTGCATCTTGACCTTATTATTATTCCCTTATTAATATGGTTTCTTCCTTTTATTTCCTTTTTTATGGTCCTTCCCTTTTGTACTGCTTCCCCAATCTACTGGGTATACTGCTGGTTTAACTGGTTTTTACATAGTAAGTTATTTTAATCAATGGTTTTCTTTGTTATTTTTCATTTTTATTAACATTTTATTGACTTAATATACAGTTTCTAGTGTAATCCTTAAAACAATTTATTCTTCTCACTCACTATGGAACTTTTTCCTTTATTTATGTTGCATTAAGTCAAATGTTTAGCGTGATAATTTTGTTATGTTACATATATATATATATATATATATATATATATATGTATATATTGCAACAGTACGTATGTGTATGGTACTGTGCATTGCACAGTTAGTTAAGATAATTTATGTAAATTAAAATAAATAATTAATATAGCCATTAGTATAATAATTCAGATAGAAAGCTGTAAATGGGAACAACCAATTTGCCTGCTTGAACAGGAAATTCACGCCACACACAGCTGCGTCTGTGTACACGTGTATCTTATGAGTGTGAGTGCGGCCAGTTAATTCCTGCAAAGCGTCACCCCTAAATAAACGTTAATCAAGAAATAAATTATTTAAATTGTGATAAGTGTGTGCAAACTATCACAAGACAAAATACGCCACAGTGTGAATAATATAAAGACGCACGCGTATACAAAGATTGTGCGAAAACAATAAAAAGTGTAAATACAGTGCAAATAAATGTAAATAAAACCTATAATAATTAAGGTAGAGAAAAGCGGTGGACACACAGTTGTACATATAAAAATTACCGACCAGATGAATATCGGGTAATTTGCAAAAGACTTCGCATGTTGCGAAGACCAGTGAAATAAATGTGTAAGTAATCGTGTTTATAAAGGGACGCTACGACAGACTGATTCATGCAGAGAATTGTCGAGACATGATTTTTGCGCCCAAGAGTATAAATACGCGAGACACACCAGCCTCTTTCTCTTTCTCGTTCAACCACAGCGGCAGCCGGAAGCTATGCCCGACATCTTCATCACTTTCGTGAGATCACCGCTGCAGCCAAAGGCTATTATTGGAGACGAGGGAGCACCCAACTACATGGTATAGATTCCAGCCGTGCGGTACGAGTCATCGGACTACCGAGAGGATCCGGAAGATGGGGAGCGGACTCCAGGACTACGCCGACTACGGAGGATCAACCAAGATCAAGGACTCAGGACCAGAAGAGGATACGCTGAGAAATAACCACCACGATTAAGGTGAAATAAATCCATGTACTCATCAAAAACAAAAGACTCAATTAAAGACAATAAAACAATGTAAAGAAAGATAATATAATTTCAAAAAGTGAAATTAATTTTTAAATGTAACTGTTTATTGTATAGTAATTTATAGTAATATTTGAATTTATGCAAGTATATTTTTGAAATTATAATTTAACGAAGATATTTAAATTAAATTTGAAAGTAAATAGTAATTTTTTTTCTTCCATGTTCCTTTAGGAAATGGAAGTGTGGTGATGGCAAAAAAAAAATTATGTTCGAGATTATTGCAGATTCTGATTGTACTAAACTCAAAACATGAAAAAAAGTCGTTTTTCGAAAAGTGTCTGTGTGTGTCTGTATGTAGATTTTTTCTATGGCAAACGATAACAGCCGCAAATTCAAACAGAAACAAATAATTTTTTACATACAGCTCTGATTTGCACAGTACTCAAATGACCTATTGTTTTTGGTGAAGATCGGTTGAGGGCAAGGGGTAGTTTACCAGCAACGGTTTTTTTTTATCAAGGGTAATTTTTTTTTTGGCAAACGATAACAGCCGTAAATTCAAACAGAATTAAATAATGTTTCGCAAACAGCCCTGAATTGTAGAGTTCTCAAGACCTGTTGTTTTTGGTGAAGATCAGTTAAGGGATGGGGGTAGTTTACCAGCAACGTTTTATGTTTTAACAAAGGTATTTTCTATGGCAAACGATAACAGCCGCAAATTCAAATAGAATCAAGAGATTATTTGCATACAGCCCTAAATTGTAGAGTTCTCAAGACCTATTGTTTTTGGTGAAGATCGGTTAAGGGAAAGGGGTAGTTTACCGTCAACGTTTTTTTAACAAGGGTATTTTCTATGGCAAACGATAACAGCCGCAAATTCAAACAGAATCAAATCATTTTTTTGCATACAGTCCTAATTTGTAGAGTACTCAAGACCTATTGTTTTTGGTGAAGATCGGTTAAGGAGAAGGGGTAGTATACCTGCAACTGTGACGATTTAATTGATAATAAAATCTTTAATAAATAAAAAATTAATTTACTAGCAATTAAGTAGTTTTTAAATCGCACTATTAAACCTAAAGCCCCTGTACTAACTCAGAATTAGTATGAGATGTAAATGGAAAATCTAACTAAACAATAAAAAAAAATCGAATTGTAAAAAGCTATTAATATCACAGTTAACCCTTTTGCTAGTCATCATGCGTTGACCTGTTTAATTCCGGACTCAACGTGTTTAGCGAGTCGTCTGTAACTTAGGAAGATATAAAAATCATAATGTTTGTAATTAGTAATTTGAAGGCACGAGTAGTAGTTAAAATAATTCACTTAAATTATATATGTATAATTAATGTATTGTTTCTTGTAATAATAATGTCACATTAAATAAAAATAGGAACTTTATTATCGCGGAGTAATTGCCCCGCTCCGTTGTAATGTGCCAGTCGAATCGAGAACGAGTGACAATGCAGCCGTCAGACCGTACACACCTACGAGCGAGAGCTCTACAAAAATGCATTGGTTAATTTTAATCTTAACTGTTAGCTACCCACTACTAAACGTGGCGAGCAAGTTTAATATGTAAAATGTAGAAAGTTGTGTTAAGAAATGTTATAAGTTAAACAAAAAAAAAAAGAAAAAACTAACAAGTAGTAAGCAAGATGACGTCTCCCCTCAAGAGGTAAATTCCAGTACAACTTTACATATGAAGATGTGACCTGCATAAACTTCACATGTGGACGTATACGAGCCATACGACGCTGACTAGGACCTAAGTGGATCTACACCAACTTTAACCAGAAAAACTTCAATCTCCTCAGTGAACCAGCTATCTAGTACTCGACGAAGACACGACTCAGATGACGACGCCGACTTCCAGAATTCCCAAGAGTGACACCCCAGGACGAGGTCATCACGACTTATTGTAAAGGTGACTCGATAGCTTGCCTATCGAGAGTTAATTATATTTGAGACATAACTTACAGATGAAAGAGACTTTTCAAAGACTATAATTTTCTTTAAACTATAAATGAGACCAACTAAGAGTATACTGTAATATTGAATATCACACGTTGTAACGTTAATATGTAAATGTAAATTATAATCTCTTCAGTAAATAATACCATTCTTCAAATGGTAAAAGAAGTTTTGCAAGCACCTAGATGAACTTAGTAATACTCAGACGTCTTTGCTATATATTTAAAGTAAACTCGGATCCGAGGTAAAAGTACATGATCATTGTGATCCCTAGTTTTTCTGAAAACCCTCTGAATATTTTAATCTAATTAATTATGTCATGGGATTTTTCATATCATTTGTTAATAAAGAGAAGTCATCTTATTACACATGAAAATGAGTGCATATATCAGTGAAATACCTTCCCTTGTTTCCTAATAATTAGCTTAATTAATTTTGTTAATTGTGTTGAGTTTAATAACAGTTCGTTACAACGTAGGCAGCCCATATAATTGGCTGTTGTCAATTAGGATGGGTTCCCTGGATTTGTAACGTGGCAAAAAACGTTACAAAATTGCGCCACTCTGCTAATTATTAAAAAAGGTTGTAAGCATCGTGACATTAACAAAGTTACGTCACGCTGATAATTAAAATAATTGTTACGTAGTAAAATAGATAACTCTCGGCACTCAGTTATCTGATCTATGCACTCAGTTACTGTGTTTTATGTAACATTAATTTTCATAAAATGAATTTATTTTAAGATACGTAAGATAATACAATGATAGTCTGTATAACTTGAAATATCATTGTATGAAGCCAAATGCAAGTATGTACATGAATTTTAGTGCTTGTTGATCTGTTCAGTCTTTAACAGGTTTATATTGTGACAATCCAAGACCTGTAGTTTCTTGAATTGCCTGCATAGTATGTCAGTGTACGTCTGTCGTCACGGTAAAAATCAAAAACATATACTCCTGCGTAAAGTAGACCCGGTTAATTACGTGTAAAGAATTTCGTAACTTAAAGTGGTTACCAAAAATAAATAAAAAATAAAATAATTTAATGGGGGAAAGTACGAGAATTAATTACTAAACTGAGACTGTTATAACCGTAATACACCTGTAACTTGTAAAGCGTGTTTTGTTGAATAAGATTCACCCTATGCGTCCGGCTGGCTTCTCAAGTTAAAACCGGTCGAGAAAGATAGGCTGTGGCATTGTGTAGAGAACAATACGTGTGCGTAATCCCCTCGTTCCCACGCATACACCTACCTTGTCTTTGTTTACTAAATAAAAGAGGGTGACCTACATTCCAGCAAACAGCTGATCGGTGATTTAACATTGAAATATGTGTGTGTGGAATTTCTGTCTCTCCCTTAGAAGAGAAATTATTCTCTTCTGAATTATGCAAATGATTTACCCAAGAATGAACCTTGTCTATGTAGTTAGTGTACAGTATAGTAGAGCAAGTATTTTCACCGTGACGACAATTAAATAATATAGTGACTTAAATTTCAAATAAATAAATGACCTAGTTAACCCTCCATTGTTAGATAAAGTGTTAAACCACATGCCCCAAAACAGTAAACTTTTAAACTAAACAAAACTGAAAACAAAGTAAATAAAGTGTGCTAAATAAATATGGTAATTAAATAGGAAATAATTCTAAGTAAGTTTCTTAAATCTCCCCGAAGTAAATAATAAGTAAATAAAGAAAAAGTTAAGTTTCTTAGAAAGAGACCAAAAGGAAAATAATAATAATTGCTTTAAATAATAAGGCTGAATAAATCTTAAGTTAAACTAAATTGTGTAAAGTGTCTCCCCTTCAGCATAGTTTGTTTAAGTATTACAGCTGATCATTTACAGAGAAAAGAGAATTATCTTCGTGAAATTCCGCTTCTATCAGTAGCGTAAGCAATTAAGATTAGAAATAATCTAAAGTGGAGTATGGGATCCGCTTTAGGTTATATTAGATGTAATTAAGAAGTGATTATATATGTAACGTAACATAGTCACAACGGCGCCGACTGAAAAGGGTAATGATGGGAGCAGAAAGGTGCCAAAATAATCATTAAAGGGTGCTGAAAGCTAACTTGTGTAGTTAGAGTAAGCCGATGTCAGTCGGGCCACGATATTGTGAGTTACGGATAATTAGGGAAATTAGTATTAAGAATTAAAATATAAGTTAGCATTGTAAGAAACGAGATAAAGGGAATTTCACGAATGAGAACAAGATCATTTAAGAGAGATAGAGAAAACAAACCGTGTAGTAAAATTAAACTTCACACATTGACACCAAGCATACTCCAAGTCCCCAATTTTAATTAGTCCCCAATACTCACTAAAATTCTTAATGTGGATTTTAAGCGGTGGAGTAGGTGACGATTTAATTGATAATAAAATCTTTAATAAATAAAAAATTAATTTACTAGCAATTAAGTAGTTTTTAAATCGCACTATTAAACCTAAAGCCCCTGTACTAAGTCAGAATAAGTATGAGATGTAAATGGAAAATCTAACTAAACAATTAAAAAAAAAATCGAATTGTAAAAAGCTATTAATATCACAGTTAACCCTTTTGCTAGTCATCATGCGTTGACCTGTTTAATTCCGGACTCAACGTGTTTAGCGAGTCGTCTGTAACTTAGGAAGATATAAAAATCATAATGTTTGTAATTAGTAATTTGAAGGCACGAGTAGTAGTTAAAATAATTCACTTAAATTATATATGTATAATTAATGTATTGTTTCTTGTAATAATAATGTCACATTAAATAAAAATAGGAACTTTATTATCGCGGAGTAATTGCCCCGCTCCGTTGTAATGTGCCAGTCGAATCGAGAACGAGTGACAATGCAGCCGTCAGACCGTACACACCTACGAGCGAGAGCTCTACAAAAATGCATTGGTTAATTTTAATCTTAACTGTTAGCTACCCACTACTAAACGTGGCGAGCAAGTTTAATATGTAAAATGTAGAAAGTTGTGTTAAGAAATGTTATAAGTTAAACAAAAAAAAAAAGAAAAAACTAACAAGTAGTAAGCAAGATGACGTCTCCCCTCAAGAGGTAAATTCCAGTACAACTTTACATATGAAGATGTGACCTGCATAAACTTCACATGTGGACGTATACGAGCCATACGACGCTGACTAGGACCTAAGTGGATCTACACCAACTTTAACCAGAAAAACTTCAATCTCCTCAGTGAACCAGCTATCTAGTACTCGCCGAAGACACGACTCAGATGACGACGCCGACTTCCAGAATTCCCAAGAGTGACACCCCAGGACGAGGTCACCACGACGTATTGTAAAGGTGACTCGATTGCTTGCCTATCGAGAGCTAATTATATTTGAGACATAACTTACAGATGAAAGAGACTTTTCAAAGACTATAATTTTCTTTAAACTATAAATGAGACCAACTAAGAGTATACTGTAATATTGAATATCATACGTTGTAACGTTAATATGTAAATGTAAATTATAATCTCTTTAGTAAATAATACCATTCTTCAAATGGTAAAAGAAGTCTTGCAAGCACCTAGATGAACTTAGTAATACTCAGACGTCTTTGCTATATATTTAAAGTAAACTCGGATCCGAGGTAAAAAGTACATGATCATTGTGATCCCTAGTTTTTCAGAAAACCCTCTGAATATTTTAATCTAATTAATTATGTCATGGGATTTTTCATATCATTTGTTAATAAAGAGAAGTCATCTTATTACACATGAAAATGAGTGCATATGTCAGTGAAATACCTTCCCTTATTTCCTAATAATTAGCTTAATTAATTTTGTTAATTGTGTTGAGTTTAATAACAGTTCGTTACAACGTAGGCAGCCCATATAATTGGCTGTTGTCAATTAGGATGGGTTCCCTGGATTTGTAACGTGGCAAAAAACGTTACACAACATTTTTTTATCAAGGGTAATTTTCTATGGCAAACGATAACAGCCGCAAATTCAAAGAGAATCAAATAAGTTTTTGCATACGTCCCTGAATTGTAGAGATCTCAAGGATTTTCGATTTTGGTGAAGATAGGTTAAGGGGAAGGGGTAGTTTACCTGCAACCTTTTACGTTTTAACAACAGTAAAGTACTTGAAAATACATTTAAACTTTTTGAAACAATGGTAATTGTTAAAAATAAAATAATTTTGTTGCCAGGCAATAAAATTATAATTATTTCATTTTAATGTAAATTATGTATGAGTTAATATACATGTATAAAATAATATATCGTTCGTGTCAGGCAAGCATATCTCAGTTACGTAATGTTTACGTTTCCATTTTATTATTACGACTACCGCAATAAAAAGGCAGGGAACACACACACACACACACACACACCCACACACAAAATTCGCGTTATTTCTGGCCTCACTCATGTTTATTATCTTACATTTGCACGCTTTTTAAATAGTAAGTGCCGAAACCCATACCAACATAACGCGTGGAAGCTGAAAAATTGTCCAGGGTGGATAGCGATTTGCTCCCTGTGGATCGCTGGGCAGCGTAACTGCACGTGTTTACAGAGGAACGATGCTGATTGCAAGCTCCTGAGGGTCCATGAGTGACTTCGGAGCGCTCCTTCTTTTTCGCGTGTTTGTTCTGTGAAACATACCCTGTAGATTCGCAGTTTGATAGGAACGCTGCAACTAGGAACACTGTAGCAACGCTCAATAGGAAATGTTGAAAATTTGTGTCCACGGTGTACCCTCATACACACTAAACCTGGTCTGATGTTTTAATTACGGACATCATAATATTAAAACTTTGGAAACTTGAGCACTACTTAATGGAGATCAAACATTAACTTATACAAGCCATTAATTTAATGCAATTTTTTATATATATTGTACAACGTTATCGGCAACAAAGAAGTAGTTTTTGTTAAAATTCCTTCCCGGGATGTTTGGCCGTAGTCCAATGTTTTCTACAAAACCAGACGTTTCGGCAATGCCATCGACTTCCATCATCAGTGAAAATCGAGTGCGATAACGTGAGGTAGTATACGTTAGTGACCACAGTACTGTGGTTAAGACTGAAGCAGTAAGTAGAAAGAAGTAGTTTCTATAGTAATATTTCATTTCGAAAATGATTTTAAATATAAATCTTAGAACATTGAAGTCATGTATGGTTCTCCATACCGATATTTTAAGTAATTAATATGTCATAAATAAGAGATGCCTACACAATAATAATAATTTAAAAAGAAAAATTAGAGAATTTAATAAGAATTAAAGAAATTGAGCAAGTCGAGAGTAATATTATATCATAATCAATGTTATTTATAGTTATAAGTTTGTATTTTATGTTTCTATGCTTAATATGAGGTATTACTTGTATTTTATTAACAAGTATGTGTACTACAAATACACACATCCAAATACTAATGAAGTTTTTAACTCGCATATTTTTGAAATTTTTAATTATTAAATGTTTGAAAGATTCTAAACAGTTCACGTTGTTATTGTTATTACGATTACACCCGTTGTAAATTTATAACGTAAATATCGGTGAAAATAAATTGTGCAACCAAACGTGTGGTTCGTTAACGATATAGACAAATCGTTATAATATATATTGGCGGGAATCCCACAGCTACTGCCGCATCCCGCATCACAGTTTCCATATCAACTTATTCTGTGTATCTTCATTCTTCAGATTCTTTTCTTCCATACTCGTTTTGATTTATTCCATCCATTTTCATCTAGGTCTACCTCTTTTTCTTCTGTTGCTAGGTCTGTATTTGAACACTCTCACATATATTCTTTCTTCACTCATTCTCATTAGGTGCCCATACCAGGAAAGCTGTTGACGTTTTATATCGTCTATTACAGTTTCTTTTCTATTTGTTCTTTCCCTTGTTACGTCATTCCTTACTCGTTCTAGACGAGAAACTCTGGAAGCTCGTGTAAGATAGTTCATTTCTACAGCTTCAGTCTTCCTGCGGTTCTTTTCGTAGATTGTCCAACATTCTGACCCATAGGTGGTAATTGGTTCAACAATGGCTTTATAAATTTTATCTTTGTCGATAGTCCGATTTTGGTGGACCATAAAAGTGAGTTTAATTGGCGTATGGTGCTTTTTTCTAAAACTAATCAATGTCTTATATCTTCATCACACATTCCATCATCGCTAATTCGTAGTCCTTCAGTCTTCGACTGGTTTGTACCCTCCCCGCATATACCCGTAGTGCGTGTGGTACTGATTCTCTCACAGGTATATGGAACCTACAGTTTAACGCCGGATCCCGAACGGCATAACATCGCTAATTATACTTCCTAAATATTTATACTTTCCACACTTCTTGATTGAAGTATTATCTGATAACTGAAGATCTGATGTTCGACTTCCTGTGGCTAAGTACTCTGCTAAGTACTCTGTTTTTTGAAGTTTATGTTTAATCCCCATCGATTGTATTCTTCTACTAGTTTTCTCAACATATAAGTGATATTTTCTTCATCATTGGCTATCACCACTTGATCGTCTGCGAATAAAAGTGTGTATAAACACTTCTCTTCTAATTCTATTCCCATTCTGCTGCATTTGTTTTTCCATGTCTCTAGTGCTCCTTGTATATATACTTTAAATAAAATGGGAGACAAACAACATCCTTGTTTCAGTCCCTTACTAATACTAAACGACTCGGACACTTCTCGTCCTATTTTCACTCTGGCTTGAAAGTTTTTGTAGATGTTATATATACACTTCCTACGTATATGGGGTTAATTCCACTATTTTCTAAAGTCTCAATTAATTTGACTAGTGGGACATTGTCATAAGCCTTTTCGATGTCTATAAATACCAAATGCGTTTCTAAATTCCTATCCGTTCGTTTCTCAATTATTTGTCGCAACGAAAATATGCTGTCGGCACAGGATCTTCCCGCCCTAAATCCACTCTGTTCTTCCACATTACCAATTTCTCC
This sequence comes from Magicicada septendecula, assembly GCA_034769895.1. Taxonomy (NCBI): domain Eukaryota; kingdom Metazoa; phylum Arthropoda; class Insecta; order Hemiptera; family Cicadidae; genus Magicicada; species Magicicada septendecula. The sequence continues at coordinate 286,694,220 of CM068370.1, read as the reverse complement.
TTGAATTCTGTTTTTTAGGATCGATCATACAGCCTATTTTTTGATGTTATACAAAATTTTTAATTATAATTATGTAACTTTAGTTTTAAGATGAATAAATTTTCCAGTCTCGCAGTAGATACGAGCAAAAAACGAAGTGTATTTACCTATCTTTCCCATTGTGTCATGTGACTTCTAAATAAATATATTATGTTAAATATCGTACGACTCAGCAATAATATTTGACCTACTACCGCCTTGTATGTGAATAAACCATTATTAGACCGGTGACAGGCAAGTAATCTGATAGGCCTATACTGTCCTACGTAAGCCTACAAAGCACTACGTTACAGCTAGTTTATTTCTCAAGCCTATTAACAATAAATTTCTTGAGAACGAAAAAAGCAGGCCAATAAACACTAAATTCATCAGGCGGAGTATACAAATTATATGAAGCAATTTACTAGGGGGTTACGGGAAGGGGTTTTTGCTCGTGGAGTTTTACAGACTCAGCGGTAATATAACAAGTTTGAGGGTACAAGTTACCGCCCCCTTGGGAGTCGCGTAAAAACAAATAGAGCAACCCTTCACTTGATGACCTCGCGTTCCCGACAGATAGCGTTACTAGTCACGTATTCGCAACCGCTCCCCGTCTCATTCCACACACATACCACTGTAGTTGCAGTACTGCTCCTGTTTTATTTGTCCCTTGCCCTCTTTTATTTATGCACTTTCCCACTCCAGTTACAAAATTGTTACAGTTATGTCGTCACCTACCACAACTTTTATAAGCTGAACAACTAGTACTACTACTACTACTACTACTACTACTACTACTACTAGTATTACTCAACAGATATCGCTGGTATGACGACGACAACGACGTCGATGATATATATGTCGTAAAAAAAACCTAAAAAACAATGATTAAACTCCCAGTGACACATTAGCTTTTTAAGAGATTTTTTTTAACTGACGGCTAAGAAGCATTACTGAAAACACTGATGAAGAAGAAAATGAAGAAGTATCAGATAAACGCGAGACAGTATTGTTTTTACATCGTGACTCAATTTTCCTCATCTGTTCAGAAAGGTAGCTATTGTCATCAAAACGCTCTCTGCTTGCTGACTCATTATTCAATGTTTTATTACTTTGCAAATAATATTAATATGCTACTACTACTAGCAGTAGTTAGTAGTGGTGTTACAACAACAACAACAACAACAACAACAACAACAACAACAAAAACAACAACAACAACAATAACTACTACTACTACTACTACTACTACTACTACTACTACTACTACTACTACTACTACTACTACTACTGCTGCTGCTGCTGCTGCTGCTGCAGCTGTTATTGCTGCTGCTGCATCTGGAGGTGATGTTACGACATCCACTCTTAATAATATTATTATTATCTTACTACTAATTTTTATTACTATTTTTTAAAATAATTTAAAACTTCAAGTACCTGGTGCCTTAATAGATGAATCTGATTGATATAACGTTCACTTCCTCAGTACCAAATTGAAGCATCCTCGATGTCCCTGCTGGATACAAAATTAATGACCGTAGCTTAGCTTGGGCCGTCCACACTAGTTAGCAACGAGATGTTTATAGGAGACAGAAACGTATCAGGAGTGTGCGTATTCTGTTTGTTCCAGGATCATTTACTCGTTATGACTTGCTTGGGAAAATGTGTTGAGCACAACATGTTTAAACAGAGCTTAGGTTTCAAAGTGTGATTGGTCCAGTGTAGTAGCTGGAAGTCCGTCGTCGGCACTATAACTGCCAAACGTTTCACTGCACAATTGGTAATTTGAATCTCGACGATGGACTACGGACTAATAAGCCATAAAGGTTTATATTCAGTGTCATCAGCCATGAAACCCTTGCTTCGTTGCTGTATCAGCTGTTTAATACGTTAATACGGTAGCTTAATACGTTAATCAGTCTAATTTTTTTATTTTCTAGAAGACGCTATTTGTTATTGGTACAACATTTAATTTATAAACACATTAACACTGTTTGCAGAGTGGATACACCCAAATAGCTAGTGGGTTTTCAACAACTATATTCCGATAGTTTAAACTAATAGGAATACTATTTGATAACTTCTGTGTTTGATTTAATTGATTTTCGTTATTCGTATTCTTCTTTTGAAGTCTACTTAATACATTTATTGACTGACGTATCTTTGAAATTAACTATGGAAGTCTTCTTATTCTTCGTCGTTGCAACCAGTAACACGTTTCTTCGTCACTTCCTGTTTACTTTCTTATAGTTCCAATCATCACCTTCACATCGTACATTTCCCTTACGCCATTAGGCCTTAATTAACTTTCCTTTGTCAAAAATAGTCTGTATAAATTTCCTGTTTCTGAACACATAGCTGAAATTTATCTCTCTCTATATTATATTACTTATTTAAGTTTTCTTAACAGTTTTATTTCTTTCAACATTTATTCCTCTTTTCAGTAACATTGTACGGGTGCGCACCCTACATCACGTGCACATAATATGCTTGTTTCTGCAATTTTATTTTTTGACAAACGCAGTTTTGTGTGATATGTGTGTTTTTGGTTTTTAAACGTCTGATGATGAGGCATACGCCTTGAAACGCGTAACGTAATCAAGTTTGAGAAGTCACACGGCGGACCGCATACAGGTAATCACTTAATAACAATAACATTGTCTTTATCGTCCTTTTCTATAGCCACGCCATCCTGCCTAGAGGTTGGAATTTCCATTCTTTCCTCAAGGTTTAGGTTTATGTTCCATAATGTAGACAATTCCAAACAAAAGCTTTTGCAAAAGTTTTTATCAATTCTAATTTTAAAGATTTAAATATCTAATGATACTCTTTTATTCACCTCTGTTGTATATTTACTGTCTCCTAACATCATCCTGCTCATGTATGCTGCAATTTTCAATCTCTTAGTCACCAAAGATCTTTCTTAATCTTCTCCTCTCAGTGGTTTTAGTTACAATAATCAGTTTAGCGTTCTTAACATTTATCTTTATTCCCCATTGGCCTAGATTGACCGATCACTGTCACTATGCTACAGATTCTTTTTCCGAATTACTTTATATTACAATGTCATCTGCAATGCTAATACAATGTACTTCAATTTTAAATTTTACTACTTTCGCCTTTTTCTTTATAGTCTCTATGATTCTTTAATAAAATTATTTAAACCATGTAAGGAAATCAGACATTACTGCTTACCTTAGGCTTATCTTTGCTTTCATTTATGCTTGCGTTTATGTTTTGACTCTGATTTAAGTAGGAAACAGCCTCTTATTTCTCCTAATCACTTAAGTGTAAATTCTGAAATGACTCAGTAAAGGATATTATTGAAATTTTATTTTTTATTAGACTTCAATCAGGAAATTTGTTGGTAGCCATATGACGACTTTAGAAGTCGTCAAATAGTCCCGTCGATCGTCTTTTGTTTGAATCTTCTTCCTCTTTTAAAACTACTTTGATAGATTAGGACCAAGTACTCTTGACCGGCCTATGAAAGTGTTCCTATCAACTTTCGCTGTAACAAGTTACTGATAAAACAATCGTGCCTTTAGTGCCTCAGCCTTCATTAAGTCTAAAACTTTTATTCTACAGTGTTTTCCCAAACAACTCCATTCGTTAATCACAGTTCACGATGTCATATACTTTATTATCATGTACTATGAACGAAAAGCTTCAGTTATCCTTTGTGTGTCTTTTCATTTGTCCAATTTTGATTAGTTTTATCTTTATTATTTTAGATTATAATGTATTTAGCGCATATATCATTAAGGTAGGTCTGTTACCACAGTTATTTAAAGTATCTCCTGTCTGAATTTCACATTCATTTACATGTTCAATTAAAATTACTTAATCTGTAAATATCTCCAAATACCCCCTTTTTCATATAGTGAAATAAATATTGTATCACTCTGTTTCTAAGCGTAATAAAATAATATAACTGCAGTTTAAGAAAATTAATATAGTAATGAAAATAAAGTTACCATATACAACGTAGGTATTAATGTTAAGTGCCAGTTTCTTTACATTACGGTGGTCTGTCTAGAACATTAAAGTAATTATTGTAGTCTACTAGCACAAGACCAATAAACGTTCATCTGTATATCTTAAGAAAACGGATTTGCAGGATTTTCCCCACATGTTCAAGATCAGGAATCAAATTTCTCATTCTGTTATTCTCTTAAATGCTATTTACCGATTCTTTAGTTTTGTAATTATGACGTTATTTAGGCGCACATTTCTCCTGTATTGTGAAGTTTGCTGTGCTTTTTGATTGTTCTCTTTTGCAGAAGAATCCAGAAGTGCGTTTCTAGCATCCACTTTGGTCTTTCCCACGTATTTTTCTCCTTAGTCTGAAACTCCTATGAATTACTCTGCCATGTTTATTTAAATACCTTATTACACAGTTTTATCGTTTTACTGTTGTGTTGTTTTACTATACCATCTATATCGACATAAATTCATGATGTAATAAACGTCTGAAAAGCCCTGAATTATTTACATTAAAGGAATGTAGTCGTTATTTTCAAACACTTTTAAGTATATCTTTTGGGCTCGCAATGGATGTGTGAATTGATTGTAACGAATTTACTCTAAGGGGAGAGTGTAAGTATTTGATCTGTACACTAATTCAAATCATGTTGTATAAATGTTACAAGTGAAGCAGTATAACGCGGAAAATATGTTTGATGGAAAACCTTAACGTTGTAGCGAATTCCGAAAAATTTGTTCCGTATCAAATTGTAACAAATGGAAAGTGCACATAAGGAAGGAAGAAGGCAGGGGAAGCCGAGCAGCGGGAAAATAGGCAGATAGGCAGAAAAACACGCACGAGCAGCATAATAGTAAGAGAGATGCGTGACTATCTGTCGAGCCTGGAGGTAATAAAAACAGGGTTGTTTTTTTTTAGTTTGACTTTTCCCCTTCGCGGGCAACCCCAAGAGAGCGGTAACTCGTGCTCTAGACTTGCACGCTGTCTTGGAAGGCGGCAAAATAATAAAGAATAATTCCGAAAACTTTCCGCAACATACATTTGTTTGGCTATAGGTAAATTCTTATTTCGCGTAATTTTACTTTTGGTGTTTTTGTATAAATATGAAAATATGAAGAACAGAACTTAAGTGCGTAAATAAAATCACTGATTCTGAAAATACAACCTCATACATGCTCGAAAAGCTCCCGGCCGCTTACGTCAAAACATACACCAACACATGTGGACACATGAACGTTTACGTTCTTAAGGAAGACGCTACCTAAAAACGCGTATTCTGTACTTTCAAAAACAGAAAAAACAAACAATTTACAGAAATAAAAAAATTTATTACAAATAAATTATAATTTTTAATGGAGATACGTTTTACTTTTGAACGACAAATTCATCTAAACATCTTAAAAGTCGTTTCAAATCTTTCTCAAACCGCGTTTTGTCCTTAACACCACTATTAGCAATTCCACATTGCAGTCGTCTTTGGTTTTAGAAGGTCTTGTTACATGAAACGTGACAAGATTTTGAGTGGCCACAGTTCCAGACATGAGTGTCCATCCTTGCCGAATGTAGAATCTAAACGATATGTCCAAATATAGTCCTGTGACTGACGTCACCAGACGTATGCCTACTGTATTAGAGTGCGTTTCATGGCTGGTGAAACTTGGCCTTGGTTGTGTAAATCAGCAAGTTTAGAAGCGCTGGGAATATGAGAAGATTAGTCTCGCGTACAAAACATGGTACTCAGGACAGTGGTAAGTACAGAACACGCTAAATACATTCCGTATGTGCCGGAAGATTTGGCCAACAATTCTTCACTTTACAGATAAGTATTTAGACTCTTAACGCAGCCTGGACCCTTTGTTAGAAATAACTTTTTTCTGTTGTTCTCGCCCAAAAGTTACGAAGTACAATTCCGTGATAAAGTATTGTCCGTAAATAATGAAATCCTTCTGTGCCGTGCTCTACAAAGTGCCACGTTAATTAACACGGCCGGATGAAGTGGAAGGAAGAGAGAAAACAGGACGTCGAACGAGTGAGTGAATTACTTCGGCTAGTGTAGAAACGTCAAGAAAATAAACGAACCCATTGGATCGGACGCTGGGAGCATTTGTACATCGTACTGGCAACTGCTTGCTTAATTTCGTCTCTCCCATTCTGCAGCTTTTTTTATTTTTTCAATACACCTCAATATAAAACGCGTTTCCTAGTAGGCTACAACTCGTGGTTGTGGTTTATAGTACCCTATATGTATCACACGTCTTATATTAGATTAAACATTTATTTAAGACTTTTAAAATAAAATTGTTGATTATGTAAATCCAATTTTAAAACCTAATTTTTAAAACTTTATTTTCACTGTGTACATAAGAACGTACGCACTAGCGAATCGTCAACGTGTAGACACGTAGCTCAACACCCATATTCTGTCTGCATAAACATAAACACAAAATTTACTCACTCACAAGAGTATGTAACGAGTGACAGTTCTTTTTAGAATGTTCTAAAGTCACAGAAAAATACTCTTTCCCAAATCAACAATTATAGTAATTGTTATTGGCTTTCATACCTCTGGCCCAAGTACTTAAAGTTTCTTTGCTATTACAGCTGCGTCTGTTTATTCGTATTCCTCTTCATTTCCTTGAAAAATATCACCTAGTGTGCACTAATCATAATTATTAATATAATTATTTAATAATTTATTTAATTTGCAAAGATTATATTAGATTTAGTTGAATGTTAAAGTGTTGATTTTATGTTGAATATTGCCGTACCTGCCTAATATTAGATTGATTATTTTATATTATTATTAATAATTGTTAATACTATATCTCAGTTGTAATCATAGATGTAAATTAAGTTTAAAAAAGATTATTTCAGTTGGGGTTTATTTTGTAATGTTATGTTTTTTTCAGTATATGGTAAGGTTTCAGTGACTGCATAGTAAATAGTGTCAAAATTATTGGCGATAAGAGATAATCGGACCTACGAAAGATTGTTTTTTGTTGAATCTCTGTTTGTCCTTATTATTTTTAATTCAATTATTTGTGTTCTGATTTATTCTGTGTAAGTATAATGGGAGTCAGATCCCGTTGAACCGGGACCCTCTTCTTCTCCCAGCAAATGATAGAAAATGCTCTAAAAAGAACACTTGGTTCAAGAAAAAATTCGAATTAATTTTTAGATTAAGTTTTAGGCCTATCACAACCGGCAACACGTGTTATGTACCCACGCCACGCCACTGGTAAAAACTATCCTCTAAGTTAGAGAATGCATCCTTCTGCAGTACCTGACTATTTGGAGAGTAAAATTGTTAGTGATAGAAATGACGGAACGACTAGCACTACTTTAAAAATCATTTGTTATGCAAAATGATAAAAACATGTCATATCTCTGCCGTAATGCGCACGACTCCATGCACTTGCGCCGTAAGGCGCAAAATACTGGAAGGCGTCCTACTAGGAGCGTCAAAATACGTACTTACATCGCTAAAACAAAGACGCTATTATTCTTTATTACTGTGGTCGTCATTATTAAACGAACAGTTGTACCAATTTCAAACGTATATGCGCTAAATTCAGCATGTATCGCTTTCTCCAATGGAAATATTTATGATTCTACTAATACGACACTGAAGGCTTCTTATAACCGCCAAATTCTTTCTCAAATGAGAACATTAGGTCCTGCCAGCAGTACTTTGTAAGGTCTCTTATAAGGCCAGCAAATATGATATACTTTAAAAAATTATTATGCATTTTGGTTGATTAAACTTAAATTATATTTGGTTTTGTTTATATGTTTTCGTATTAAGGAATACCACCATATAAAATAATATTATACCTTTGATGATGCAGTTTTTATTTTCTACACGTACGCAAAGCATATTAATGCACTGTATAATTCATTTGCAAAAGAAATAATATACAGTTGTGAATAATATAATATTATCACTGCAAGTAATTAGAAACTACTATAGTAGTAACTGCTGTAGGGACTATAGTAGTGAAGTAGTAAATCCAAGAAGAGCTACTACTATGTAGGAACGTAGAATTACTTCTATACCTAATAATATTATGCTTGACGTTGTAAGTCAATGATGTAGGCCTATATCAAAAAGCTCTGTGTCAAATACATACATTGTCGTATTAAGTGTATAAACATGTAGATATCTTTGTGCAGCCTTTCGTGTTGTGTTATTTTAGTTGTTTGTAATTATTGATTTAATTTACACTTGCCATGCATTCAGGTGTTCCTTTGAAAATCCTTTCGCACATGACCAGCAGTGTACTGCGTTCTGTCCTGGTCCCTCCAGGTCTGAAAGTGATCTGTTGTAATTTACTACATTGTGTAATGTTTCGTGTTTACGCTTGACATGAGAGTGAACTGAGAAGTTTAACGCGCCGACACATTTCAGCGTACGTTATGACATTTTAAAACGCACTGATTTATTTACATTGACTGAATTAAGAGTTTTTATTCTTAAAAGCATTTACATTATTTTGAATGTATAACAGTGTCGCAGTAAACGCAATATTTGAATTATAACTTCAAAACCCCTACGATCACAGACTTTATTGTTAATTCTACTGTATATTTTTTAACACATGTTTTTATTGTTTTATTGATATTTCTAGCATAGACGTAATTGTGAGACTTAAACGAGGCGCCATAATCCACACATGTTTTGACGATTCGGAAAACACTGATTCAAAAACTGTCACCATCCGTTTTAACGGTCGGTGCTTGTACAATTTGGCTATTTTTATACAGAAAATAATACTGGTTTAGTCAGCTGGTCACTAGCTTAACATTCGGTAACACCTGATACTAATACTGATACATCATGGTCAGTGGCGTACCTACGCCAACTGGTGCCCGGGGCAAACTTCAAGATTGCCGCCCCCCGTCCTTTCAAAATTTGTGACTGTAGAATCAACTTACCTACTTCAAACTCCCATTCCTCGCCCACATTTGTTCTTCTGTTGTTTACTGTCGGCTGTTGCTGTGATCATCTCTGATCACACTACACTGACCATTATCTATGTCAGCACATAATAATTGTCATAAATTAAATATTTATAAGTTTCATTAGGACTAGGTTATTTTCAATAAAGATTCAGTTTATTTGTAACAAACGATTATAATTGGCTAATAAGTACTTAACAAATCTGGTATAATACGATACAACTTATATTTAAAAATTAAACTCTAACTATAAGAAGAACTGAAAAACCTTACATATCTAAAATATTGCAATGTAAATATATTGCACAAAATGAAAGTAGCATTGCATTTTTTGAAAATACATGGAAAATATAAAATTTCTCAAATAAAATATCTTAGATTCAAGATTCTTACAGTGTTGGAAAACACTTTTATAACAATTTATTGAATTATTAATAATTGTATATGTACTGATTTATGCAGGCATTTAAACTAGAAAATAACTATAGCTTTAACTATAACTTTGTTCAATCAACATGCAGTTTTATAAGTGTACTTTCCTAGCCTTCAGTGATGCAAACTCATTTATTAATAGAGTATAATCTAAAGCAGATGCCACGTCACTTTCAATTGACAGAATTGCTAAATTAGTTAGTCTCTCTTGCGTCATTGTGGATCTTAAGTAGCTTTGTATTAGTTTTAGTTTACTAAATGATCTCTCACATGATGCCACAGATACTGGTATAGTTAGAAGAAGTTTAAGTGCTACGACTAAAGTGCTATATGCTTCTAATCCCATAGCAGATATGTATAATAAGATATTTTTAGGATTATTTAAATCAAGCTCTTTACCATTTGATTTTGATCTTCTTAATAGAGTTATGATATCTTTTATGTCTTCAAATAATTCATCTCCATTTAGATCATTAGGGTACTTTTCTGCAAGTCCTAAACACTTTTTTCTCAGCTCTTCCATCTCTTTTTCTGTGTATTTTATATCCATGTAATCTTCGAAATTACAAAGGAATCCAAAGCGTGAGTCCAGTTGCTTAACATTTAAGAACCGTTGACCTAATTCCAATAGAAGCTTATCCAATATCTCTAATATGCTTCGTTTTACTTCATCTTTCCAGGAAAGTCCAACGTCCTCAGCTATTTCCCCGGGCATTTTTCGTTTTTTTCTTTCTCTTCGTTCTGTAGGTACTCCCCATTGTTCACACTTAGCAGCAGCTTTTGCCACCACGTCATCAGGAAGGTTTTCTCTCCATTCGCTAAGTTTATCTTGGAGAGACTGTAGACAGATTAGGACATAGGTAAACGAAATACCTTTGATTTGCAGGGTTTTTTGAGTTCTGTCAATCTTGGGGAGGACTTCAGACCAGAAAAAGGGTAGACTCACAAAATCGAATCTTTCAATAGCATTTATCAACAGTGATGCAGACTGTCTAGTATCAATGGTTTCAGATAGTGTATCTCTCAATTTCTCTAAAGCGCTTAATACTCCATCTAACTGGGATGATAAGGCTTTCACAGCTTCTGCCTTTGAACTCCATCTCGTGTCAGAGTGCCCCTTCACCATTAATTTCACATGTTCCTTAAGAACACTCCACCGGTGAGTTGAACTAGAGAAAAAGGCATATACGCGTTCAACAGTCCCGAAAAAAGTAACTGCATTTACGTTAACATGTGCAGCATGAACACCAACCAAATTAAGCGAATGATTGTCACAGGGAACAAACACGGCTTGTTGATTTAGATCCAATAACCTTGTTTGGACGCCAGAATGAATTCCAGCCATTGTTGCTTGGTTGTCGTAAGATTGACCCCTACTGCAAAATTTAAACCATCTTTTTCCAATTTCTTCGTTGTCACTTCTGCAATGCCCTCAGCCGTTTTGTCTTCAATTGGAACAAAATCTAGGGAAACATTCCCTGACTTCAACTGAACCTTGTTTTATTTCGACAAATCTTACAATCTGCGACATTTGTTCTTCATGTGATGTGTCTGGTGTACTATCAAACATAATACTGAAATACTTGGCATGCTTGCAGGAAGCAATAATTGTCTTTCGAACATGTTCATCTAGGAGGTTTATAACCTCATTTTGCACTCGAGGAGAAAGATATGATACACTTCCTGGATTTTCGAACACTTATTGCAAATGAGCCCTCATAACGGGATCAAATTTAGCTAGGTATTTCAAGAGAGCGAGAAAGTTCCCAGGTCTACAATTGTCATCGTCTACAATCGACTCTCTGTGGCCTCTTAAAGCTAAATTCTGTTGAGCCAATGTTTGAACAGTAGCAATTACACGTTCAAGAACTACTCTCCAAATTCTACTTTGCTCGAGAACCTGTTGTTGAAGGCGGTCATCAATAACTGTCCCTTTTTGTAAGGCACGTTCTAAGTCCTCCCATTCCAAAAACGCAACCCTGTGAGCGGGGCTGTTCTCATGATCTTGAACGCGCGGATTTAACTTTTGCCATATTGAAAATCCTGTTTCATTATTAAAGCTAGATTTATGATTTCTCTGCGGAAATAGCGTGCAACAAAAACAAAACAGGGATTTCTTAGATGGGGAAAAACACATCCATGACCGATTAACCTTTTCTCCATTTTTCAAAGTTTTTTTAAACCAATGCCTATGCAGAGATCGTCCAGATTCATCCTCAGGAAAAACAGAGTCTTTGTTTTGCAGTTGCTATGTACCTTTCATTACAAATGAGTCACGACATTGTTTTGAAATATTCGTCGGCCACACTCCAATGTCGTGCAACATCAATTTTTCACAGTTATCATTGTCAAGTGGATTAGCCTTACTTTCAATCATTTCATTCAAGCTGGTAGGCCTATTTTCAATTTTGTCAAAACTTTCATTTTCAGGTGCTGAGTTTTCACGTGAAGGTCCTACTTTACTTGATTCTAAGTTTTGATTTGAGTCATCTTCTTCAAAGTCACTGGTTGATGTTGTAATTTGAGAATAGTCCTTCAGCCGGGAAGTACTAGAACCATCACCTTTTTGACTATCAATGTTCGATGCTTCAAATTCAAGATTCAATTCGTCGCTGTCAAGTTCAGGTTCATTTCGAGTTGTAGAGGTCGATGACGATGATCCTTCTATAAAAGCTTTCATAAATGACTTGCAACTCTCGATTGATTTAGTACGTTGTTGTTTCAGTTTTCTGTACTGAGCCCCACTTGGCTTCTGTCGTTTCATTTTTGGGATCTGGAATAGAACAAAGTTAATTGGTTAAACTTGGTTTCAGCTTTAGGGATTTTTTGCGAATTTCGTCACGAGTAATAATCGCCCTTAAATTATAAAGATCCAACCATTATTAGCAGATTGTTAAATCTAGCTATTGTTTTCGCGTATCCGCCTTTTTTTCTCTGTCGCGCTCAAGTATGAATATATTTAGGAGGCTGTTGGTTGTTTTTAAAACATATGATTTTTATAACGAGAAACAACTAAAAGCATTAGAGAAGCAGAACATCCTAATGAATTATGCTGTTGGTAAATATAAAAATGAAATTTATTAATATACAAAGTATAATAACAAAACACATTGGAAATATGGTCATATACGAATGTAAGGTTGAAGAAAGAAGAAGTAAAAAAAATAATTGTATACATCAGTTTAAATAAAATATTAGGACACTTCACATTCGATTAATGCATACCAGTCATTTATCACGTAAATAAATTAGGGCTATAATTAATATTACTACGCGTTTAAAAAAGAAATATTGGTTTGTCCGTATGGCTCACCATATGAAGTAACATAAATATTAGTTTAGCATTTTGCGGCGACTTTTCGATAAATGAATGAATAAGAAGAATTATAAGTTAGCCTATATGAAAACAAAATTATACGCCTATACCTAAATACCGGTATAACAAAACTAGCGAAACTATTATGTAGTTGTTCTTAATGTAATATCTTACATTTTAATCTCGTATTTATACTTTACGCTGTGGGAAACAAAAGGTAATCTTCAAACTTCCGTTTATATATACAAACACGTATGCGCAAATTTGTGTGAGCGTGTAAACGCCTGACGCATACCGACTGCTTTGCGTATGTTCGTTTCGTTTCGTGTGTGTTCGTCGAGGCTGGTATGCGTCGTAGGCTAACAAAAATATTATAACTTTGACGCACACAGAGAGACTGTGACTGAGATCTCTATAAATGTGACGCATACAGAAAAACTGCGATCTCTATAATTACTAACACGGTTAATTAACAAACGCACGAATAATATCTTAAGTATCTTAAAAGTTATATTTTGAAACGAACAACGGACACAGTTTTATTGGACAGGCACGCTGGTTTTAGATTACTATAATTACCGGTACCAAATAAATTACCGACATTCTGTTAGTTAACAAGCGCAAAGTACACTAAAACACGTGGTGTGTACTAATACATTTCCCGCCTAATTCAGCGTCGGTGGGTTTCGTAATTACTCGTAGCATTAAAATCACCTCCAAGCTGAAAATGATAGATGAGTCTTACCTGGATGAAGTAAGTAATGTGATAAACAATTAGCACTTAAAATTATTCAAAACACCGCCACTATCACGATCTGACACTCTCGAAATCTACAGCAACACTGAATATCCGTCCGTTTGCTTCAGTTGACTGACCCGACGAGCTAAAAATAGCTAACAATGCATGGGACCACATGAAACTTCATTATAACTTTATTCTAAAACACATTCTGTCACATGTACATTATATTGCATGTTTCCTCCTAACCCTATATTGTTGTCCTAAAGTACAAATAAAAATTATGTTTTGGCATTTTGGCGCCCCCCTTCAAGCGGCGCCCGGGGCGACCGCCCCCTTCGCCCCCCCCCAGGTACGCTACTGATCATGGTGAATAAGTAAGTTAAAGTTTCTCTATGCTCAACTAACCAAGCTACCTTAATGTGGTTTTCCATGTATTAGGTTAGTCTAATTTCTGTACACTCATTAATACTAGTTCAAAATAACTATAATTTGGAAATATTCTGTTTCATTTTTAATTCATGCTATATTTAATCTTTGCTTGCTACCTTCTCCTTAGTCTAGTTAGACTATATTCACTTAAGTTACATAAATTATAACATCTTATAATTCAGTTTAAATTAATAAATTTTATCTGTCTCTGAAGGTCGCGGTAATGATATTATGGTTTCGAAACTGTATATGAAAAGCAATTTGCTTTTCTTTGTCTACTCAATCACAGAATGTTTTTGAACTACAGGGTTTTAACTGTCTATGGTATGATTATTATTTTGAAAACTTGGCCATCAAGACGAAAAAATGTAGACTAACGATCAAGTACACGAAACATTAAGGTCGTGACTATGTGATATTACATGACTCATTTTGTTGGTTATACAAAAATGTAATTAAGTTAGGCTGGTTGAGCCTTGTAGGCAACAGGAAGGAAATACGTCTGGCGGTACAAGGCAATTTATGAACAAACGGATTATAACACAAACAGCATTAAACTTTGGTAGTACAATTTGTCGATTTAAAGACGATTGTGTGTGTACCAGAGCAGGAAATCTGTACGTGTCCCATTGCACAACAGTTGTACTTTAGGCCAAGAAGAAGGAACATATTTTATGTGTTTTCCTTTGGTTCAAGTGCATAAAATGTAACTTAATACCGCAGGCTATAAACGAGTACTGTTATAGTAATTTACTGTTTATTGCAGTATCAACACTTGCTTCTTTTGCTGGTATGAAATGATCTGTTTGTTAGCCAAATCGCATTTTGTTAACCAAAACTCAAGGCAAACGCCACACAAATAGAAGAAACGTAGGCATATTGTATTATGTAGAAAGTATGATATTCATTTTGAATTGGAGTTGCCGTAAATACGTGATGTGTGCAGAGGATAATGGGAGTGTAGGAGCTGTCATTTGTGTGGGTGTGGAGAGTAGTTCCTTCAACAAAGTTAGACCGCATTGTGTAACACAACATCAGTCTTGTTTAGCCAACCGTTGTTTAACTTGTGTAAACCCCAGTAATCCGTACGTAGGCTACTTGTAATGCTGTACCCGGCGCTCCACATGTTTTTACAAACGTACAGTGAAAAATTCAAATTGGGGTTTACATTATAAAATCGTACACGCCGATACGAACACTTTAGCTATGGATATTGAGAGCTAGTAGTAGCACAGTTTTTAAGTAAGTATAATCATACTCTTAATGGAAATTAAAAAATTGGTAAAAATAGTTTTCTTACGAACTTTAAGGAGTTGCCTATTTATTACTTGCGCCCATCTCAGCAAAATGCTGGTTTGTGAGACATCTCGTTTTATTTTTTATACCTGAGGGTATTTATTAATGATTTATTCTCTGTAATGAATATTATTATATTAAAAAATTATTATTATAATTATTATTATATTAATAAGGACGTTAGCCAATTGATCGTCTGAGTGGATTGGTATATGTGGTTGTAATTTTTGTGTATGACCACTCAACAATGAGTTATTGATATTCAAAGTGAGGACTCTGTTAGTGTTAATACTTACTATCAGTCTGTTTCGTTACAGTCTGTCTCTCTTGGGAAATCTGTTGATTCCAATGACGTTTTGTATTTATACGTGTAAATTGTGTACGTAATAAATTACGTATAAATTGTTCATTATAAAACAAATTCATTATTTTCAACATTATTCGTAGAAAAATTTAAATAGAAATCAACAGCCGTTACTATTCAGAAACAGTTACATATTATAACAAGTCGTGCTGTCCGTCTTTTTCTGCAAGACTGTAAACGTGTCAGAGTGGAATTTGTGTTATGTGTCTTACCAATCCGTCGTCGCTCGGTAAAGTAACTTCCGCTGATTGAGTCCGTCGCGAACGTACGAATAACCAGGTATCGAAGTCCTTACCTGAGGTTCACTAGGGGTGTATAATTCCCGGGTGGCGCCAAATTGTTTATTTTAAACAATTAAAAAAATTAGTATTATCGGCGATTCCGCTCAGGCGGTGTGGAGAATTCAAACTTGTCCCACCGCTTATCGATTTTTACAATCAAGCCAGCAGTTTGCTTTGTTTACTGCTTGAGCGCTAGCCGCCAATTAATAGCTGTTCGCTACAATGTACAACATTAATAATACACTTTCCTAATGAAAATAAAACACATTGCTTACACACAGTATTGGTTTATTACTTAATGGTTATTACTTTTTCATTGACACAGGTTATATTTGGTTTGTTATATTATTTTGCACCGGCCATTAATCTAAGACAAATTTCTCTGGGTTTTGACGTATCGATTCTGAACGTAACAGATACACCGTAATGGCGTTTAACGAAGTAGTATACAAATATTTTCGTTCGATTGTCTGGATTCTTGAGATTACGATGAAAGGATTAGATGCAATTACAATAATAAAAATACACAACCTTACAATATTTCTACTAAATATTATAACGTGTAGCTATAATTTGTTTTTTGGAGTGTAGTAAAAGTGTTTCAAAGGTTCGTAAACTAACAATAGGTTAATGTTATAAGTTGACAAATTTTCAGTATCTTAGTTTTTTATTTAATCTTTGAAAGAGAATAACTTCAGTTAGTGATATTTCATAGTATAGTGAGAAATATTTAAAGTGCGTTTTTTCGGAAATTTGGGTAATTTAAATGATACTTAACAACTTAGTAGACTGGGGTTAAGCAGTTGGTCTGGTAAAAAGGACTGGAGCTGCAATCGTATTCAATTTTCAATTGTTCGGGCTTCCGGCACCTTTTTCAATTTTATCGGAGTAATTTATTCACTTCTTTTGGATTTAAATGGTCTTCGACATCGATTAATTGGTTTCATTCATCGTCTGCTTCCTTCTCGTTCATTTTTGGTAATTTGGTTAACTTTTTAACATTTTAATTAAATATTTGGTTGTTCAAAATTTGGCTTCTGTTTTCAAGAGCGTCACTTTACGAGTAACGACATTCAACGGTATATGGCGCCTAACCTGATGGCCGATTAATGGGGTTAATCCTTGTTAAACGAGCTGGTTAAGTGCAGGCAGTGGTAAAATAGAATAGTTAGTAGTTTGATAAAGTGTAATATAAGCATTAGAATAAAAACAAATACTTGTAAAACAACTCTGAATGATTACACGAAGTTGAGCAAAAATGGCGACTAAAAACTCCGAAAGTCAAGAATTCGACATTAATAACGAATTAAACGTAGAAGGACGGGAGGAGAATACGACGCCCAGCGACGACGTCAGCGCGTGTGAATCTGAGATAAGGGCGGGGGGACAGGTGTCCCAACCCGGTGAAGTGAATCTGCAAATGCTACTAGAGAAGCTGACCGAGAAGTTAGATCAACAAAGTAAAGAACAAAACGAAAAACTAGACCAACAAACGAAAAACTAGACCAGCAAAAGAATGATCTGAAGAAGATGCAGGAAGAACAAAACGAAAAACAAAACTTAATTACAGAAAAATTGGAACAGCAAAGTAGAGAGCAAAAACAAATGCAGGAGGAATTAAAACGGCACAATGAAGAACAGATCAGCAAAATAAAACTAGATCTACAGGATTACGCTAAGAAGTGGGATGAGAAAATCAGCGATCTACAAAAGAAGAGTGAAAGTGGAATAAAAGAGTTGAAAAATGAACTGAAGAAACAGGTAAGAGAGAATAAAGAAGTGAGAGAAAAAGACCGTCAAGAGTGGCAGGAAGCCATAAATAATACACAAAAGGTAATCGAACAGGTTGATCGAAAATTAGATCACCGAATCCAAGAGACGAACAATAGAAACGAGGAATGGAAAAGAGAGATACAGAACAACATTACACAACAACAACAAGAGCAGGGAGAAGCCGCCAAGGTATTAAAATAGAAGATCGTTGAAGTGGACGACCGCCAGCGCACGGCAGAACAGAAGACTACAACAACGGAGAAGGAAAAGGACGTAATAATTGAGGAGCTGAGAAGCCACATAAATCATATTAAAAGTTGACAAGAGAGGCTACAGCGACGAATAGCGGAAACTGAGATAGGATCGTCCACGAGAGCGAATGGAAACAATAATTCCGAACTCAAGTACAACGGAACAGACCGTTTTCCTATAGAGTTTCTGAAGGAATTATCCGAACATCAGCTAATGTACTACCCAACGGATAACGTGAAGTGGATAGGGAAACATCTGGAGGCCGATGCAGCAATATGGTGGCGCGTCGTACGTGACCAGATAAAGAACTTTGATGAGTTTAAAGAAATATTTACACAGAAGTATTGGGGCCCGGAGAAGCAAGATGATGTCCGAAATAATCTGGAGTACGGTCGTTTTGACTGGCGTGGGAGTATGAGCGCTGTCCAATACATGGAGCGACAACTCTTGGAAAGCAGACAACTTACACCGCCACTCACGGATTATCAACTGATTAGAAAGATAACGCGTCATTATGGGCGGGAATTAGAAATAGCGAGCGTTACAAGAGATTTAAGGACTATACAGAATCTTGAATCATTGATTTCCGAATATGCCATGATCCGGCAGAGAAACAATAGAGATGATCGGTTTGTGCGACAGCCAGACAAATTGAACGAACGGGACACGAAAGCGGTGCCTTAAGGTCAACAAAACACCGCAGTAAACAAAGTAAATACGGAGCAAAAACCATCACACTGGCAACATAGAAAGGGGGAAGGTGGGAACTACCGACAACCCCAACATTTCGGTAACAAGCCGGCTTCAAATACCACTGAATTCGTAAACAATAGCGCCTCCACGTCTACCGCTAAGGGTGGTGGAGCAGTAGAAAAAAAAAATTAAGTGGGTCACATGAAGTGATAGCCGTTCGTAGACCCACACCACAACAGTATGAGACCGATGTATTGTTACCTGACTTACGACATGAGTTAATCTTGGATGAACAAACGCAACTGGAAAGACGAATCTCTAAATGTCCAGAGATAGAGATAAAATTTAATGGTGATGTTACGGTTCTTGCCTTGCTTGACACAGGTAGTGCCATTAACGGGATATCAGAGGAATGGTTTAACAGGAATAAACAACGCCTGCGTCCGTACGAAGAACTCCGCATGGACAACACACTAATTGTTAGTGCAGTCGGCGGAAAGTCTAAATTAATCCGGAAACAAATTATGTGTGAAATTTTTATTGATGATGTTAGATTAGATTGTGTTTTCCTAGTGATACCAAATTTAATTAGGGACTGCATATTAGGTATTATCTTTTTAAAAGAAGAGGAATGTGTGATCGATATGAATAAGGGAACCGTCTAATTCGGAGGGAGGACTGGTGAACAGGAACTTCGATTACCAATCATACATATGGAACTACTAGAAGAGGACTGGGACGGAATCGAGAGAAGGATCAATGAGAAGGTCGACAGTGTGACATGTGAGGACGAAACGACGAGAAAGGAACTTAGAAGGATCTTGGTAAAGTGTAAGGAAGTATTTCGGGAAAGTCCAGGACGAAAGGATTGCTACGAACATGAATTCAGAGTGAATGATAAAACACCATATTTCCAACGCGGGTGGCCAGTCCCAATAGCGTATAAGGAAAAGGTGGACGCCGAAATCAGCAAAATGCTAAGGTATGGCGTGATTGAAAGATGCAGTAGTCCATACGTCAACCAAATGGTCACCGTAATCAAGAAAGATGGGAATGTACGTTTGTGTTTAGGACGCGAGGAGGATAAATAGTGTCACTTTTCCAGACTACGAAGGACCGACTCCGATTCAAGAAATCCTGGCGCGATGCAGTAACTTGAAGTACTTATCAACAGTAGACCTAACGAGTAGCTTCTGGCAAGTTCCGTTGAAACAACAATGCCGAGATTACACCGCATTTCTGTATGAGGGAAAGTGTTACAGGTATACCGTAACTCCATTTGGGCTAAGTACCAGTTCCGCAGCCCTGACGAGAGGTTTGGATATGGCATTGACAGAGGGAGTGAAAGAGAATACGATCATCTACGTCGACGATTGTCTTTGCTATTCGACTAACGTACGTGCACATTTGGAAAATATTGAAGCATTACTTGAGAATTTATTAGCAGCCAACCTAACAATAAATTTGGAGAAATCACAATTTTTTCGCAAGGAAATCGCATACCTAGGTTATCAGCTTACTACTAACGGTATACGAGCATCCGAGGAGAAAGTAGCAGCAATCAGGAAGTTCCCGACCCCGAAGAATCAGAAGCAGTTAAAGGGATTCCTGGGACTTACAATTTTTATAAGAAATTTACGAGCAAATATGCAGAAAACACACAACCTTTGTTAAGTCTACTTAAAAGGGGTCAGAAATTTAAATGGACGCCCGAACTTGACTAGTGTTTCCAGAAGGTCAAGGACCTGTTTATTGATACTATTATATTAAGTTTTCCACAGGTAAATAAGAGGTACTTCTTGCAGTGTGGTGCGAGTAATTTCGCATATGGAGGCCAATTATACCAGTTGGATGACGACAAAAACATCTGCGTGGTAGCGTATACTAGTAAAACGTTCAAAGGAGCAGAAAGAAACTACTTTACTACGGAAAAGGAGCTACTAAGCATAGTTAGGTGCCTGGAGAAATTCCGAATTTACGTTTTAGGACAGCCGTTGACCATAATAACGGATAACAAGGCGTTGATCTTCATGAGTAAGTGTCACTTAAACAACTCAAGGATCACACGTTGGATACTTAGTATTCAAGAATATAACTTTGATACAATTCACTGTAAGAGGAAGGAGAATATCGTTGCAGACATCTTGAGTCGTTACCCAGAAGACATGACGAAGGAAGATCCAGTCGACGACACTTATGAATACCAAATGAACCATACAATAATTAAAATGAGTAAAGAGATGAACATGATGTTAAAGAACTTCGAGACGTACCAGTCAGAAGATAAGAAGTTACAGCAGATAATGAAGGATTTGACGACGAGTAGTAAGAATGAGTTATGTAAGTTTTATAAGTGTAGTAATGATAAATTGTATAGAAAAAGTAAGGGACGATGGAAGCTCTACGTACCGGAAAGCGTTGCGGGTAGGCTCATCGGAGAAATACACACAATGTACGGTCATGTTGGCAGTAAGAAATGCATAAAGTTATTGCAGGAGCATTTCACTTTCGACCGAATGACGAAGCGCGTACAGGCATACTGTAACGTCTCCCTTGTTAAGACCTTACAAAAGTCTGGAACCAGTTCAATTTTTTTATCTGTTAATTAAACTAGCTGCCGTTGTTAGTAAACCTTACTCACTAACAAATTATAACACATTATTATTTAGGAATTAGTCAAGGATTGTATAAATTTATTCACTCGCTGGGTGTTAGCAAAAACATCTCTTTATTATTATATTTATCTCTCATAGTTTACTTTACTCTTAAAGAAGTACTCTAATAAATTCTGCATTTAATATTCTGAAAATTTTTACTTCTTATTCTTTTTATCTCAAAAGCATTCAGCTAGATATAGTTTTAAATACCACGGATCCGGGTCTCAACTTTGTTATGTTTTAATTTATCACAACTTTAACCAAATTATTTGAAGAATAATTTTGGGTGTATATTTTTGAATTACCTTACATCTAAACACCGTAATGTTATTACTACTTCATTACAGAGATTACAAATATATATATATATATATATATATGTTAATCTTTAAATTGTCAAAAGCTCTTTACTGTTCTTTTGTTACTTCTCTTGTTGAAACAAATTTTTACAAATGTTATGAGTTGATATCACCTGAATATAACATGAGTTTGCTGTGGGGTCCGTGATGGTCATCTCCAGTCGTCTTCTAGAGTGTGATACACGGTTCCTCTTGATGCTCCATTAGGTTGATTGCTTTCGAAAGGTAGTCTGGTTCTAGACGATTGAATTTTGGTAATAGAAGTTCATACGGTTGTTGTTTGTGTTTTCTTCTTCTGGAGTCGGTTGTTCACATTTTACATTTTAATTACAGTTCTTATTTTAGCAGCACTAAAATCTGGTAAGGAACATATCTTACCACTTACAGATTGTTAAGAGATGTGTCGGCTAAGTTTCCTTTTTTTTTTTAATTACATATTTCTTCACGCACTACATTATATTTTCCTTTTTTTATTATTATTTCCACGCTACATTGTGTAAAATTGAAATCACTACAAACTTGATTGAATAGTTTTTAACGGTATACACCTACGTGTATATTGACAACACAGTAGCGACATCCTTACATGTCGAAGTTTCTCCGGCGAATGTGGGCATTGTTTAGCGACAAGGGGTCTGTATGCTGGCGCGGTTTTACGCGCTGAGAAAATAGTTCGTTTTTTAAGTAGTATTAATTATTGATTAATTAAATTGTAATACTTTATGTTACCTTTTGGTTATGAATTAGGAATTTCCTTATTTATTTAGTACGTCTTTTATTTAATTAACGGAATTATTATTTTTAGCTACATAACACCGTGCTTTGCGTGTTGGTACGGGACAATTTTCACGTTGATGCAGGAATCTAGGTACAGGTAAGGGGTGGATAATACTCTTACTTGGTATAAAAGCAAAAATTACATTTGTGTTATTTAAACTTTTTTTTTTAAATCGTCACAATACGTGAAAACATGTGATAAGTGCCAAAAATGTAAAGACTCAAATAATCGTAACCTATTTGGGAGTACGAAACCGATTATACCAACGAATTAAAGGCGAGTAACCCCTCTTTCAACTTTTAGACTTTATAAAAAAAACCTTTTTTATTTTATTTATTTATTTTTTTTTTTTGAAAGAGGGGCCACTAGTTATTTAAAACTAGGCAAGAGCCTGGAGAATCAGAGAAGAGAAGAGAATCAGATATTCAACATTGTAGAGGCCAAAAAATATATATATATAAATTGGTTAAATGTCACCTGGTATAATCCGGCACAAAACCTGAGGTACTCATGATGTATTGTCCATTTCTTCCTCCCGACGGCACAGACGGAGAATCACTCGTTTTAATGCCATTGGTGGCAGATGTTCGGCCACCAGCAGAAGTGAATCGGGAATCGTCTTAGGTCGGGAACCCTGAACAATTATATATATGGACAATTACTCAAATGTTACCCAATTCACGAACCCCCTAGACTCCAGCATAATTCACACACAATCACATGCTCAGATTAAAAGAAAATTTTGAAATTTTAAGAAAGCACAGAAATTACCTTCCGTAAAAAATTTAGAATTAAATGACTAGTATTTATAGACAGTTCGTGAACTGAATAATCCCTTATTACAATTTCGAGATGAGTTGCAAACTTAAACAAGTTCATAATACATATACAGTTTCATATACCTCTACATTTAGTTAATAAAACATTCTCTTACGCCCCCCCTTGGATTATAATGAAATTATTATGATATAATTAGGAAGAATACACAGCCATAATTACTTTATAAATACTTCAACTCAGCCAGTGTTAGCCTTCAAGACATGCATACACAGAATTTAACCCGCGCTTGCCACGTGGTGACTTTCGTATATATATCGCATTGCATCGGCATTAATTTAAGCTAAATTACAATTATTTTATTAAATAATAAGTAAGTTACCTTGAACAGACTTACCAGATAGTCGCGTAGTCGATTATCTAATCATGATAGATTTTAGCAGACAAAAATTCAACTGGTCGCCGCCGGGAGATAGAATGGTTGTTGCTGCGTTGGCTGCCAGACGAAAACTGCTCACCGCAGCCACAGGAAAAATATTACGTATCGCTCCCCATAGAGAGCGCGCGGATCGGCAAACAAGCATGCAGATAACAGCGTATACTCCGCTCAAATAATTAATTCACAAACCCCCGCAATGACAGTCACATAATTAACTGGGAAAGGGCCGATTATTCCAAAACTCGGCCCTTTCCCACTCCAAAAGGGCAACATGGTTGCCCCAACTGAAACTCAGTGGTACCCAGCAGTGTACCACCCTTATATTCCAACTCGAGTTGATATCGGTTTTGGCTCTCAGGAGAAGCACCTACAACAACCCACAATCAAAATTTACAACAATCAACAACGAGACAACAGCACACTATCACTGTCCATCATACTTTCAAAACAGGGGAAACTGACGATCTCCAGGACCACAATCTAATCACTTCCGGCAAGTCTCTCTAACTCCTTCTTGATAGATTTTTTTTTTTGTTTTTTTTTTTTTTTAGGGGAAGGGATAGGAAAATCGGGAAGATGAAACGGGGCTAGGATCATTTGGCGGTCAATAGTTAGGACTAAGGGTAAGGACATGGTTCCCTCCGAAAAGGAGAATGACTGGAGAAAACCAAGGCTCGCGTGGGCAGGGGCGCAACCCTGAAGTAGACAACACCACTGGGAGTGTGGTGAACATCTACCCGCTACCCGTTAACCGCTTCTTCTCACCTTTCTATGGCGAACTTTAGGTACTCCTTCCTTTTGGACACCACTCTCTGAGAGATTATTTCGTCTTGAGCTGTACTGACTTGTTTCCTCGGAATCAGGATCAAGGCAACTTACCTCACTACTTTCACCCCGATTTGGATTATCCTCATCATCTAACTCCTCTGCTTCTGCCTTCCTGCTTCTCTTTCTTCCACTTCTTCCTTTTCTTCCTCTTCCGCAATTTCCCCTTTTTCGTCCCCACAATCCAAATCAACCTCATGACACTGCACCTCCTCACCACCTTCCAGTTGCTCGCCTGATCCATCTTCCACCGCAACTTCTCCCAGCTTCTCACCGATTTCTGCATCACCCTCGTTACCAGCTCCTTCGCAAACTTCTTCACCAACTTCTTCTCCAATCTCATTGACATCCTCATTTTCATCAACACGTTCATCATCAACATCATCGCCATCACGTCCACTACCACCATTCGAACACTGCACATCTTCATCATGTAGTTGCTCATCTGTTCCACGTGGAACTTCTTTCCGTTCTTCGGAATCCTCAACACTACTTACAGAAGGCGTCTGCACATCTTCACACACTACATCATTCTCACTCACACACTCCACAACGCTGCCACCAAATTTCTCCTCAACTTCTATCTCATCTCCTTCCACCATACTTGCAGCATGGACATCCCCTTGTCCATCCGCAACCTCGGAAACACTTGCAGCCTGGACATCCCCGGGTCCATCCGCAAACTCAGACTCTTCAGTCTCTCTAACACCCACAACTATACTTCCCTGTGCAGCATCTGCAGACCGCTCTTCTGCCTCTTCCTTCGATTCCTCTCCTTCACCACTCTCAGCAACTACAACGTTCTCAACATTTTCCACCCTGGAATCCAGCTGTCCAGGTTCATGTGCAATGACTAAATTAATTTCTACTGGCGATGGTAAAGCGACACTCTCAAGTGACTTCTCACATCCCTGCGTAGACGATGATGATGTCACAGGATCTGGATCCCTCACGAACCGAGATGGAGATACCGGAACAAATTTTGCGGCCTCTGGATTCAACCATGACGCCCTCTTTGAGTCCTGTAATTCAGTATCAACAGACGTTTTCTTGTCGTCTTGTATTAAACCACAGAAGTTATTCCGCGTTTCCTCTTTCTCTTCACCTTCTTCATCCACAACTCTATTAGGCACTGGTACTTCCTCTGGAACCTTTAAAGTTTCCTTACCCTCCAAATAGGAATAACTTGCTACCGGCTCCCTACTTGCCGATGTTTGTTTACTAACATAATTTCTTCTTCCCCTGTTAATTTCATACTTCTTTGTTTTCTGTGCTGTAGCTGTTGTTACCGTCTTCTCACTTGCCACCCCCTTGTAGCCTCCATTACTTCCGGAATATTTAGTTTTTCTGACTGTCTCTTGTGTTCTCCACCGACCACCATGTTTGTCTTTTCAGCTCTTCCTAATAAACTATTTGAGTATTGGACATTTTTGGCAGCTCTTCCCCGGGACTCGTCATTCGCCTGGACAGTCCTGGCATGCGCACACCACCGGTCCAGGTCCGCAAAAGAACGTGGAGGCTCTGCGAAAACCAGCCGGGATCTCTCTTGGGGATTCAGACCTTCTCGTATTACCTATATGACTTCCGTCTCGGGCAACCCCAACCTTAATATACGGGCAGCTTTCCTTACATCGTGCACGAAGTCCCCCAATGCCTCTCCGATGGCATGTAGACGATAGAATAACTTAAACTTCAACTGGTCTTGTCGTCGACGGGGTACGAAGAAGTCCAACACCTCCGCATGGAACGTGTCGACACTGCAGCCCCGACGCAGAATGCTGGTGACCAGCCATGCCAATGAACCCCGGCAATACGGGTATATAAGGGACAAGACCTCCTCATCGGACACACCCGGGAAATCTGCCAACTGCAGGACTAGGTCCAAGAAAACCAGCAACCTGTCCTCATCTACTCCATCTAACACTGAAAGTTTCTGGAGAACTCCTGAAAGGGGGTGGGGCAATTTCTGGTAGCATACCCCCGCCAGAGTTGCACAATTCAAAACACACAACAACAAACATAAATTCCCACGAAACACCTAACAGAAAAACATGACTTACAAAAGGAAAATCTTGAGAGGACTCTCTCTTCCATCAAGAGGACCCCCGGGTACCCTAGCGCTGCGAAAACCCGATCCACTCCAGAACCAACTCTCCGTCAGCCGCCAGACTCAAAAGAAGAAACGACATCAGACACTAACACTAACATACAATCCACACCACCGAACAACTACCACAACATATAACAATTCAACAAGACATTTATTATAACTTCCGCGACTAAGTCGGGTCAATGACAGTACCGACTTCCGGTCAGGCCATACCGCATCCAGTTAACCTCTCGCGCTATTACTTCATAACTATTTATATAAGGCAGCCAATTCCCCCGGTAATCCCCCCGCGCTCTCCGGTAAGGTCCAATCTCAACAACAACAAAAACCCCAACTAAAACGCATGCCACGTGGCGGCACCAGGTTTACAATTGAAATCCCATAGCAATAATTCATACCTAATACCTATATCCATACATACAATATCAAACATGCCATAGCATCTACCAATTTTCATTTTCAAATATTGCTGATGTTTGATGTTCTTTCCAAACTATTTCCGAGTTTGCAAGCCCCGTCACACCAAAGGACCAAAGAATCAACCACGCTCTGCTACCATTTGTAACCCCTTTTTCAACTTTTAGACTTTATAAAAAAAACCTTTTTTATTTTATTTTATTTTTTTTTTTTTTGAAAGAGGGGCCACTAGTTATTTAAAACTAGGCAAGAGCCTAGAGAAGCCAAAACTGCGCTGGGTCCAGTATGACGGGACTTGCAATTAAACTCTAACTGGAGATGTTCCAGGAAGAGAATCAGATATTCAACATTGTAGAGGCCAAAAAATATATATATATAAATTGGTTAAATGTCACCTGGTATAATCCGGCACAAAACCTGAGGTACTCATGATGTATTGTCCATTTCTTCCTCCCGACGGCACAGACGGAGAATCACTCGTTTTAATGCCATTGGTGGCAGATGTTCGGCCACCAGCAGAAGTGAATCGGGAATCGTCTTAGGTCGGGAACCCTGAACAATTATATATATGGACAATTACTCAAATGTTACCCAATTCACGAACCCCCTAGACTCCAGCATAATTCACACACAATCACATGCTCAGATTAAAAGAAAATTTTGAAATTTTAAGAAAGCACAGAAATTACCTTCCGTAAAAAATTTAGAA
Organism: Magicicada septendecula; assembly: GCA_034769895.1. Taxonomy (NCBI): domain Eukaryota; kingdom Metazoa; phylum Arthropoda; class Insecta; order Hemiptera; family Cicadidae; genus Magicicada; species Magicicada septendecula. Next base: position 286,666,609 of record CM068370.1, on the reverse strand, counting down.
TTAAATGACTAGTATTTATAGACAGTTCGTGAACTGAATAATCCCTTATTACAATTTCGAGATGAGTTGCAAACTTAAACAGGTTCATAATACCTCTACATTTAGTTAATAAAACATTCTCTTACGCCCCCCTTGGATTATAATGAAATTATTATGATATAATTAGGAAGAATACACAGCCATAATTACTTTATAAATACTTCAACTCAGCCAGTGTTAGCTTTCAAGACATGCATACACAGAATTTAACCCGCGCTTGCCACGTGGTGACTTTCGTATATATATCGCATTGCATCGGCATTAATTTAAGCTAAATTACAATTATTTTATTAAATAATAAGTAAGTTACCTTGAACAGACTTACCAGATAGTCGCGTAGTCGATTATCTAATCATGATAGATTTTAGCAGACAAAAATTCAACTGGTCGCCGCCGGGAGATAGAATGGTTGTTGCTGCGTTGGCTGCCAGACGAAAACTGCTCACCGCAGCCACAGGAAAAATATTACGTATCGCTCCCCATAGAGAGCGCGCGGATCGGCAAACAAGCATGCAGATAACAGCGTATACTCCGCTCAAATAATTAATTCACAAACCCCCGCAATGACAGTCACATAATTAACTGGGAAAGGGCCGAGTATTCCAAAACTCGGCCCTTTCCCACTCCAAAAGGGCAACATGGTTGCCCCAACTGAAACTCAGTGGTACCCAGCAGTGTACCACCCTTATATTCCAACTCGAGTTGATATCGGTTTTGGCTCTCAGGAGAAGCACCTACAACAACCCACAATCAAAATTTACAACAATCAACAACGAGACAACAGCACACTATCACTGTCCATCATACTTTCAAAACAGGGGAAACTGACGATCTCCAGGACCACAATCTAATCACTTCCGGCAAGTCTCTCTAACTCCTTCTTGATAGATTTTTTTTTTTTTTTTTTTTTTTTTTTAGGGGAAGGGATAGGAAAATCGGGAAGATGAAACGGGGCTAGGATCATTTGGCGGTCAATAGTTAGGACTAAGGGTAAGGACATGGTTCCCTCCGAAAAGGAGAATGACTGGAGAAAACCAAGGCTCGCGTGGGCAGGGGCGCAACCCTGAAGTAGACAACACCACTGGGAGTGTGGTGAACATCTACCCGCTACCCGTTAACCGCTTCTTCTCACCTTTCTATGGCGAACTTTAGGTACTCCTTCCTTTTGGACACCACTCTCTGAGAGATTATTTCGTCTTGAGCTGTACTGACTTGTTTCCTCGGAATCAGGATCAAGGCAACTTACCTCACTACTTTCACCCCGATTTGGATTATCCTCATCATCTAACTCCTCTGCTTCTGCCTTCCTGCTTCTCTTTCTTCCACTTCTTCCTTTTCTTCCTCTTCCGCAATTTCCCCTTTTTCGTCCCCACAATCCAAATCAACCTCATGACACTGCACCTCCTCACCACCTTCCAGTTGCTCGCCTGATCCATCTTCCACCGCAACTTCTCCCAGCTTCTCACCGATTTCTGCATCACCCTCGTTACCAGCTCCTTCGCAAACTTCTTCACCAACTTCTTCTCCAATCTCATTGACATCCTCATTTTCATCAACACGTTCATCATCAACATCATCGCCATCACGTCCACTACCACCATTCGAACACTGCACATCTTCATCATCTAGTTGCTCATCTGTTCCACGTGGAACTTCTTTCCGTTCTTCGGAATCCTCAACACTACTTACAGAAGGCGTCTGCACATCTTCACACACTACATCGTTCTCACTCACACACTCCACAACGCTGCCACCAAATTTCTCCTCAACTTCTATCTCATCTCCTTCCACCATACTTGCAGCATGGACATCCCCTTGTCCATCCGCAACCTCGGAAACACTTGCAGCCTGGACATCCCCGGGTCCATCCGCAAACTCAGACTCTTCAGTCTCTCTAACACCCACAACTATACTTCCCTGTGCAGCATCTGCAGACCGCTCTTCTGCCTCTTCCTTCGATTCCTCTCCTTCACCACTCTCAGCAACTACAACGTTCTCAACATTTTCCACCCTGGAATCCAGCTGTCCAGGTTCATGTGCAATGACTAAATTAATTTCTACTGGCGATGGTAAAGCGACACTCTCAAGTGACTTCTCACATCCCTGCGTAGACGATGATGATGTCACAGGATCTGGATCCCTCACGAACCGAGATGGAGATACCGGAACAAATTTTGCGGCCTCTGGATTCAACCATGACGCCCTCTTTGAGTCCTGTAATTCAGTATCAACAGACGTTTTCTTGTCGTCTTGTATTAAACCACAGAAGTTATTCCGCGTTTCCTCTTTCTCTTCACCTTCTTCATCCACAACTCTATTAGGCACTGGTACTTCCTCTGGAACCTTTAAAGTTTCCTTACCCTCCAAATAGGAATAACTTGCTACCGGCTCCCTACTTGCCGATGTTTGTTTACTAACATAATTTCTTCTTCCCCTGTTAATTTCATACTTCTTTGTTTTCTGTGCTGTAGCTGTTGTTACCGTCTTCTCACTTGCCACCCCCTTGTAGCCTCCATTACTTCCGGAATATTTAGTTTTTCTGACTGTCTCTTGTGTTCTCCACCGACCACCATGTTTGTCTTTTCAGCTCTTCCTAATAAACTATTTGAGTATTGGACATTTTTGGCAGCTCTTCCCCGGGACTCGTCATTCGCCTGGACAGTCCTGGCATGCGCACACCACCGGTCCAGGTCCGCAAAAGAACGTGGAGGCTCTGCGAAAACCAGCCGGGATCTCTCTTGGGGATTCAGACCTTCTCGTATTACCTATATGACTTCCGTCTCGGGCAACCCCAACCTTAATATACGGGCAGCTTTCCTTACATCGTGCACGAAGTCCCCCAATGCCTCTCCGATGGCATGTAGACGATAGAATAACTTAAACTTCAACTGGTCTTGTCGTCGACGGGGTACGAAGAAGTCCAACACCTCCGCATGGAACGTGTCGACACTGCAGCCCCGACGCAGAATGCTGGTGACCAGCCATGCCAATGAACCCCGGCAATACGGGTATATAAGGGACAAGACCTCCTCATCGGACACACCCGGGAAATCTGCCAACTGCAGGACTAGGTCCAAGAAAACCAGCAACCTGTCCTCATCTACTCCATCTAACACTGAAAGTTTCTGGAGAACTCCTGAAAGGGGGTGGGGCAATTTCTGGTAGCATACCCCCGCCAGAATTGCACAATTCAAAACACACAACAACAAACATAAATTCCCACGAAACACCTAACAGAAAAACATGACTTACAAAAGGAAAATCTTGAGAGGACTCTCTCTTCCATCAAGAGGACCCCCGGGTACCCTAGCGCTGCGAAAACCCGATCCACTCCAGAACCAACTCTCCGTCAGCCGCCAGACTCAAAAGAAGAAACGACATCAGACACTAACACTAACATACAATCCACACCACCGAACAACTACCACAACATATAACAATTCAACAAGACATTTATTATAACTTCCGCGACTAAGTCGGGTCAATGACAGTACCGACTTCCGGTCAGGCCATACCGCATCCAGTTAACCTCTCGCGCTATTACTTCATAACTATTTATATAAGGCAGCCAATTCCCCCGGTAATCCCCCCGCGCTCTCCGGTAAGGTCCAATCTCAACAACAACAAAAACCCCAACTAAAACGCATGCCACGTGGCGGCACCAGGTTTACAATTGAAATCCCATAGCAATAATTCATACCTAATACCTATATCCATACATACAATATCAAACATGCCATAGCATCTACCAATTTTCATTTTCAAATATTGCTGATGTTTGATGTTCTTTCCAAACTATTTCCGAGTTTGCAAGCCCCGTCACACCAAAGGACCAAAGAATCAACCACGCTCTGCTACCATTTGTAACCCCTTTTTCAACTTTTAGACTTTATAAAAAAAACCTTTTTTATTTTATTTTATTTTTTTTTTTTTTGAAAGAGGGGCCACTAGTTATTTAAAACTAGGCAAGAGCCTAGAGAAGCCAAAACTGCGCTGGGTCCAGTATGACGGGACTTGCAATTAAACTCTAACTGGAGATGTTCCAGGAAGAGAATCAGATATTCAACATTGTAGAGGCCAAAAAATATATATATATAAATTGGTTAAATGTCACCTGGTATAATCCGGCACAAAACCTGAGGTACTCATGATGTATTGTCCATTTCTTCCTCCCGACGGCACAGACGGAGAATCACTCGTTTTAATGCCATTGGTGGCAGATGTTCGGCCACCAGCAGAAGTGAATCGGGAATCGTCTTAGGTCGGGAACCCTGAACAATTATATATATGGACAATTACTCAAATGTTACCCAATTCACGAACCCCCTAGACTCCAGCATAATTCACACACAATCACATGCTCAGATTAAAAGAAAATTTTGAAATTTTAAGAAAGCACAGAAATTACCTTCCGTAAAAAATTTAGAATTAAATGACTAGTATTTATAGACAGTTCGTGAACTGAATAATCCCTTATTACAATTTCGAGATGAGTTGCAAACTTAAACAGGTTCATAATACCTCTACATTTAGTTAATAAAACATTCTCTTACGCCCCCCTTTGATTATAATGAAATTATTATGATATAATTAGGAAAAATACACAGCCATAATTACTTTATAAATACTTTAACTCAGCCAGTGTTAGCTTTCAAGACATGCATACACAGAAATTAACCCGCGTTTGCCACGTGGTGACTTTCGTATATATATCGCATTGCATCGGCATTAATTTAAGCTAAATTACAATTATTTTATTAAATAATAAGTAAGTTACCTTGAACAGACTTACCGGAGAGTCGCGTAGTCGATTATCTAATCATGATAGATTTTAGCAGACAAAAATTCAACTGGTCGCCGCCGGGAGATAGAATGGTTGTTGCTGCGTTGGCTGCCAGACGAAAACTGCTCACCGCAGCCACAGGAAAAATATTACGTATCGCTCCCCATAGAGAGCGCGCGGATCGGCAAACAAGCATGCAGATAACAGCGTATACTCCGCTCAAATAATTAATTCACAAACCCCCGCAATGACAGTCACATAATTAACTGGGAAAGGGCCGAGTATTCCAAAACTCGGCACAGTTAGCGGTGACTTTTATGGACCTCTTCAAACAGCAGCAGCAGGAGTAAAGTATATTCTAGTCGTTATAGATAACTTTACCAAGTATGTAAAACTATATACACTCAGGAGAGCCACAACAGTAGCTACGCTTCGTAGACTCCGGCAATACGTAAATGAGTTTGGAAAACCGAAGGCAATACTCACTGACAACGGTACGCAATTCACGTCCAATCAGTGGATTAAAGGACTGGATGAACTTGGGATCATACCTAAATATACAGCGATAAGAAACCCACAGACAAACTTTGCCGAACGCGTAAATAGGCAACTGGGAAACCTATTTAGAATATTCGTAGGGGACCAACACACGAAATGGTCTAATTTCATAAATACTATAGAATGTTGCATTAACGAAGCCTACCATGAAACAATAGAAGTCACACCGTATGAAGCACAACACGGAAGAAAGCCGAATCGCGTATGGGAGAAATTCATAAAGGGAAACTGCGAGACGAAAGAAGAGACAGTGGATAGCCACCAGATATTCGTAAGGATCAAACGAAAACGAGAGCGACACGCAAAACGCGTAAACGAAGCAAGCAAAGTGACGAAATTTCAGATAGGAGACTTAGTATTGGTACGGACACATTACCAATCCGATGCGTTACAAAGGAGAATCGAAAAGTTTTGTGAATTGTACACAGGACCTTTTAGGAATAAAGACGTTGTAGGCGAATCTACGTACGTATTGGTTGATTGTTACGACGAAAATAAAACACGCGGCAAATTCAATGTAAGACTTTTGAAACCGTATTACAAGGGGAGAGTAACAATGGCGAAACACGGCATTAGTATACATGCGAAGTGAAAGCGTTTGTTGAGAAGCGAATAAGCAAGGAGTAAGGTTGAAAATCATGTGAGGTAATAAATAAACAAAGAAGGAAGTGTGAAGTGACAAAAGCTCAGCTGGCGAGGGTCGGCAGTAACAACGGAGACTAACTCGAGGCTGATGTCAACAGGTAGATTTGTAGTCAGTAAGAATACTCTCCATGTGAGACATTGTTCTAGTAGGACTATATGAACTTCATTATTAGACAGCAGGAAGAAAAATGAGCTAAGCATCAGAATGACAGGAGGAATGACCGACCTGGGTGAAAAGGTATAACGGTAGTAGGCGCGAATGCAATCTACTAGTTAAGTCATTCAGAATTGTCTAGGTGAAATTTAAACTTGTAATAAATTTTAAATATCTGATTTTATGTATTGTATAAATTGTAAATTAATTAACAGATATATTTGTTATACCATTGTAAGGAAAATTAAAAGGTAAGATTTGAAGGACTGATATAAGCAACTGAGTTGCGCAACAGAATTAAAATAACAGCAATAAATTGTTAGAATTACATATTGTACTTAAGATTATATTCTAAGCGTAGAAAGAGTGGATATAAAGTAAGTTAGTTTGTAAGATTCAAAGTACCAGAGGGTAGGAATCACGACGAATATTTGTAAGTAAGTAAGTATATGATGTCTTAAAAAAAAATTAAACGTGAATTATTTTGAAAGTAATAGTGTAAAATTTTAGAAGTATTCATAAGCAATAAATTACTACCAGTGTTTATATAGTTTATATTGGATACGCAAGTAAAAGGTAACTTGTAAACAAAATAATTACTATTTGTTTCTGTAATGTATGTGTATAGACAGATCTATGAACACACTAGAGCGTATATTCATTCCACAATTATGGAAATATTCTTTGTAAATGGATTCGTATTTAGATTTGATAAGCAGTAAATTAAACACTCAGGTGAAAAAAAGGGGGAGAAACGGTTCAGAATAACAGTAGGTCAGGCGAAAGGAAGATAAAGGTCAACTATACTCGTTCCAATGGGAGATGGTCAATGCACTTAGTGATTGTACGCGAGTAAGGGCGAAATATGACTTAGTCGTTCCGTTAAATCTGCACGACATAATCATATTTGGGGACACTGTAATGTGATTATTATTTCAAATATTTTTTTTGAATTTTTGGGTATTGCGAGAGAAGTACACCAGCAATTAGAGCCCGTCAAAAGTGACACATGTTAGCTTTGTTCGAGGGTGGGCGGCGAAAAGGACAAACCTTTCCTTTCCATTAAGACGTCGTAAAAACTATTCACGAACAATGAGCTGTACGGCACATGTTGCAGCGAACTGGACCATGCGTGGGAATGCTTGACTCCACAATTAGGACAAAAGAAGGCTACCCTTACATCTGTCCCGTAACGAGAAAAACACAGAACCAACGGTGAGAGTATTGTTCAAAACCATGTGTGCGACTTCTAGTAAGACAATGGTTGATGCACGGACAATGGGACAGGCGACTAAGTGACACTTGTAGAGAGCACAGATGTTATGCCACCCGTAAGTCATCGAAGGACGTCGTCAGCGTCTCAAAAATAAGGGAATTCGACACGCTGCACCAAAAGTAGCAGATGTGATTTCGAAACAAGGCCTTAACACTGATTCCAGGAACAGGGCAACGGACGTAAGACAGCGACTCGTCGAGTCCACGTGGACTACGTCTAATTCAAGTTGTAAAAGCCAACCAGCCAATAAGGAACGAGAATTCCGAAGGGAACTTCTAAAGGGGATGGTTCTGAGAGGAGCTAGAGACCAGAGAGCGAATCTCGTGTATGAACGACCCTCTCCAAACGGCACTGGGTGGAGAATTCGCCAGAAATACAGACTGCAGACGAGAGGACACAGGGAGGTCCATGGAATAAGCCTATCAGAAATGATTTGGTGGGAAAATGAAGCGATCATCAAAGACACAAGAGTGGGAATATCGGAAGAAATTAAAACTTAATACGCAGGGAGACTCGCCCTCAGTTCATTCCAATTTTTGACTCAGTTCATTCCAATTTTTGACTCAGTTCATTCCAATTTTTGACTCAGTTCTTTCCAATTTTTGACTCAGTTCATTACAAATTTTCGATCAGTTTATTTGAACTTGTATCTCAGTTTCATAATAGTTCAGTTTATAAAAACTTAATGCAGTGTATAAGCTATAACGTATTTCTGTAGAGACGATAAAGACGTTATTCCGACTGAATGGAAGTGCGTGAATAAGACTTAGAACGCCAAAACGGGACGGTAGTGTTCGCGATGAAGCGCGAGTAACAATCTTTATAAATTCCTGTAATACACCGTCATAAAGATACTAACATTTTGCAGTGACATTCTTGAACCATTCTTGAAAAGTAGTGATACTACACTGTTTCATAGTTAAGTCAAGTATATAGCAGTGTGAATAATTGCCTAATGAACTTGAAAACAATCTAGGCGCCGGAAAAGAGTGATCGTGCGAGATGGAAAACTATTAGTAGCATACGGCATGAAACTGTGAACCGCGTAAATAGACTCACGCGAATAAACATAGCCGACCGATTACAAGTGCAATGCCACTACTTGTATTGTAATAATCTCGAAAGCTCAAAGTGACTGTCGCGGTGTGCGGAAGTGTGTTCTCGAACGATGTACATATAGAAATCGGTAGTGTCAATCACGAGTGCTATATGGATTAACGTCACCCATCAACGACGGGACCCGCATGGACACATCAGGGGAGCGATACATCACGGCAGAACGAGTAACGTACAAAATAATCTCTTATTATAATTATTAATTTATCAAATACCACTGACCTGACACTTAGAACCAAACCTCCTGAGAAATTATATAAATATGAGTCAGATAGATACGAATCCATAGGTAGGAATTATTATGTTATAGAATATTGTACATGTATTCTTGTTAATATATATTTATTGTAACTATGTATGTGTTTTGATGTGTCTGTTGCAGGAACAGGATTTTAGCTATGTATATGTTTAATATTTGTATTGTTAATAATGATTACCTCAAGCATATAAATGTTTAATGTGTTTTGACATAAAACTACTTAATACAAATAATGAGCACACCACATTATTAGCTAGTAACGTCATTACGGACGAGGAAGCGTCTATATTTGATTGTTCACTTAAATATTTAAATTTGTTCTTTTAATTACTTAAATATAGTATAAAAGTTTATTGTCCTTTAAAAGATTTGTAAGTGCTCTTATTATATGATTATGTTATGACATGAATAAGGATGAAATATGATTTTAATAAACGTAAGTTAGAATGGATTCGTTAGTACTCTATTGATTTGTGTAAAACCTGACTCACAACTTAACCTTTCACTAAACAGAATCTATAATTTATGATACAATTTAACGATTATCAATTAAATTACTTACAAAGATACACAGACTATAAGTTTGGTAGACAGTTAAAGTCAGAAGCAATTTCATATGTAACAAGTTTGATTGTGAATTATAAATCAGACCTAATTTATTTCATGCAACTATTTAAAGGAATAAATTTGTAAACATTGTGTATGGCAGCTCAACACATGGCGTTAATTATATTGTATATGACCATCCAAACTTGGAGTTAGATACACTTTGATCACGACTTTATTAAAGAGATAATTCAATAATTGCATAATTTATGCAATAAAATTACTACAATGAAATAACAATAGATATAAAAATAAAAAAATAAACCTCCGCTGAACAGTCCGTTAAGGACCAAGGCGTACCGCGCGGCTTTTTGTGTTAGTGTGACGGTGTATGGCTAGTACTACGCGCCACCAGCCGCTAGTTGCGGTATTCACAGCCAGGAGGCGGGCTGTTATCTCAGCGCCTACTCAGTTTGCCTCACGACGCTGAGTGCACGCCGTACGGAACCTCCGCCGGGAATTGAACCCGGGACCACGAGCGCATCAATCGCCCGCGTTAACCACTAGACCACCTGGAGGCTCACAATAGATATATGAAAGCAATAAAATCAACACATCATTAACTCTAAAATTTCAACAAAGTTCGTACAGATATCACCTTCGTAAACACAAAATAAGTTTATAATTGAATTAATTAATTACGCAATAAATTTGCACAATTATTAGCATTGTACATGGCGCTCCAACAACGCGGGGCAATATAAAGTAAAGATTTACATAATTATAAAATTAATCAATCATTATCTCCAAGATTAATAATTGATGAGTAATTAATCTATGCATATAATTAGCATAGATATTAATGTTGTAGGTAAAACCGTCCCTAACGGCAGTTGCTATGGTTACTAATGAAATCTGATTGGTTAATTTGGCAAAAATCCATTGTTATCAAAATTTGAATTATTTTCAAAATCCTTGTATATCTTCTGATTGTTTTCATTCCGTTATATTCCTTCCTAAGTATTAATTATTATCACTGTTATTTGTATTTTCTTCCAAAGATTATTTTGGTATCCCACAAGATTGGGTTATTTCATGTTTTATAATTTTCCAATAATTTTAATATTTCTTAATTACATTTCTTTTTTAATTTAAATCCTTCTTCTAATATTTTGCTTTTAATAAGATTTACGATTTATCCTTGGTTGATTATTCACCTTGGATTTGTTAATTACTTGGTTATTTTCATACAATTAATATTTGTTGGTGTTTGACAGTTAGGCATTTCTCAAGCCTAAGTAGCCATTACTGATTTTCACTTATTTCATATATATTACATCTCATTTTAGCCTAAAGCTTTATTTTGTTCTTATAACTGGTTTTGTTACCTATTGATGTGTTTTGGTTCTGTTTTTGTGTTATTTGTATGTTTACTACTATTTTATACATCATGTATTGCTAATTATTTAATAACTGGTTTTCTTGTTTTCTAAGTCATACACTGCTTTCCTTTCTTACTTATTTACTCCGCCAATGTCAACAATATGGCTATTAATTACTATTTTTTATCACATAAAGTACAACATTTAGGTCTATGGTTGGTATAATTACCCCAGCCATATCCTATTCATAAGTTTGCTTAAACAATTATTTAACACTTAATATGTAATATTGGTGTACAATTCATTACCTTTTATTTTATTTTTTGGGTGATAAACAACCTCACCTCTTTTGAACTTGTTTCAATAATCCTCCCTTATAACATGAGTGTTTATTGATTGTTTTAAACTTCTTATTTTATAAATAGTCTTTGCCTTCACTCCATGGTAACACTACCTGATTACACTTTCATGGGGTTCTCACCTTTAAATTCTATTATATACTTTTAAACTTTACAATAAGATTCTTTTCTAATCAATACAGTTAACATCACTCTTCAGTGTTCATTACTACTTAATTAGTGGTTTATTTAAATGCTATTCTTAACACCTTTCTTAAATATTATTATTGTTCACTATTAAACCTCTAGTGTTTGTTATTTTTTACTAAGTGTTTAACTTAGCTTTCACTATTTTTCCTATTGCTAACATTGACAATATTTTTATTTACTCATCACTTTCACTTTTAAATTATCTTGTGTTTATTATAATTTATTTAGTGTTTTTCTCTATCATTTTACTTTAGGGTTTTTTCACTTTCACTATGGGCACTTCTTAAACTTTTTATTTAAGTGTTTATTAGTGGGTAATCCCTATCATTCCTTTTCTTTGTCACTTAGTTATTTTCAGTTTATTTCTCACTATCTCAATATCTCTCTCCTTCTTTACACATATTATATATACTTATTAATTTCATGTCTTTCTCTATTTCTTACTTACATATACTTCTAATTCTTTGGCTAGTGTATTTTTATTTACCGGGTTTTATCAATGATTAATTACATTTGTCACTCATTCAATACTATCTTTTAGATATCATTTTTATCTTTTAGATTGGTTCTTTACCGGTTTCGTTTCCTTTATTATATTTGATTGTATTAATTCTCCCTTCTCTATTCTCTACTACTTGTCTGTGTTTTCTCGCCTTGTTTCATTTTATTTCCTTTATAGTTGGTTTGTTCCCTTTTTATTTTCATTTTTCTTCTCCTTCACTTCTCATCTTGTTTCCTTTTATTTTGGTTCTTATCTGGCCAATCTCTGGGATTGAGTCAAAGTCGTTTGTCTGTCAGTCTAGTCTGTGAGTTTCTTTAATAATCACTTTTAGTTTATCATTCTGTCTCCTTCTTTCTTAATTATATTTTATATTTTTATTCTCTTCATTATTTATTTATTAAAATATATTACTTTTAAGCATTTCTTACCTACTTATAGTTATCAAATATGATCTGAAATTTGGCGATGTTATAATATTTAAATCGCATACTCTTTGTCTCTTTCTGGTAGAAGTCGTGCGTAACAATCTGGTCTTAGTTATGCGTGTAACCCCAATAAATTAGCCCTTAGGAATGAGCTACGGAATGAGATAGCAATGAGCTACTTGCTCATGCGATATATGTGTGGAATATTCCAGAGATGTTGTTATTTTATACATATAGGACAAACATAGAGTTATAAGCAAGGAGGCGGGGTGTACTTAGGCTCGATCTCGAACCATGCTTACAAGACGTGACCAAGTGAAACTTGCATCAAGGTTAGGAAACACTACCACCTGCGCCATACAGAGCACACCGCTTATGTTTGATTGAATCAAATATTTCGGTTGTGTAATTAAAGCATCATGGCTCAATTTGTGAAATCCAGCGTCATATAGGCTTGTATGTACGCAAAGCAAGGATGGAGACCACATGGCAGTTCGGAGATCGGAAGACAAGGCGGAGAGTAAAGATCCTATACAAATTGCAATTTGCACTTGGTATTCTTACCCGGTTAATTGCTTAAATACTGACCACACCTATAGTAGATAGGAAATCCTGTGATTGAGATAAGCCTAAGTAGTTTCATAAGTTGCAACAGCAGCAGTAGAGTACTGCTCTCACAATGGGTTTCACCTCGACCCGTTCTTTGTAGATTACGTGTGCACTATCGGAGGAGAAAGAGACCATTAAGATTGTCCCTTCGGCTTCCCTTACAATCGTCTAGGTTAGGAGTAGATTGTTTTTCTGAGCATGATAAAATAGATTAGGGGAGGAGTGCTTTCCTGTCAAATGTAACATCCTCAGAAATATTCCGCATTGAGACTTCTGCCAGATATTTTGCAATAGTATCCCGACGCGCTGACCGTGTAAACGTTGAGATCAAGAGGATATACTGCACTTGTCAGTGTTTAAAGTATGCAGGATACCATGACCTAGGAGTTTTCCAAGAAATATACATTTTTATTAGTGTGTTTGGGCACGAGCGCGTGTGTATGTCTGAGTGTTCAGTGTGAAGTAAATTCAAGCCTTCATTTCTAACATCAGTTATTCCTGATCAACCAACCACTGTCAGTTACTAAAGACCAAAAAACGATTCCACTGCTCACAACAACTGCTCGTACGACGTTCGCACAGACAGTCGACTGGGTATGTTCGTGAATCCAAGTCGCTTAATTTATACCTGCGATTAGCCCCTCGCTACAGCACACACATTGACACACGTTTACGAGGTTCGTCAAAAAATTATTCAGAATGAATTATTTTCTCGCTTGTTGGCAACATCGTGAGACCAAAAATTCAATACCTGATGTTCCTAAGTTTGTTTGCACGTATAACAATTTTTAATTTCTTAACCTTACTAAATTTTACTGTACCGTAGTTTTTCAAGTGTCCTTTTTACCTCCGGTCAGAAAAATTGAAATCAATTTTTAAGCTTTAACATTTAAGAAGTTAAGAAAACACTCTCGGGGATGAAACCATGTTTGGGTTCAGGTTTCGGATGACGGAAAGCATTTCTGGGTAGCCATGAAACGGTGAAGGCTGAAGCCTGTTCTGGACGGCCAAACATAGGACGAACAAATGCAAAGGTGTCGAAGCTGGAAGATTTCGTCAAGTTGATCCTCGTTTGAAAGTAACAATAATCGGTTAACGCTAAATGTAAATCATCAGAAGCATGATTTGAGTCCGGTCAGACACTTTTGACTTTTTAAATATTTTATCACGATACTGGTCAGTGCGAATACCGCGTGCAACTAACAGTTAAATGTATTTAAACTGTAATCCAGACTATTATCGACTGTAAAGGATTATTGTATTTACGTAGACATTTTTTGTATTAATTTTTTTGGGACACGAGACACTTGACATCTAAGTGCCTTTGCTCATTCTTAAAATGAGCAAAAATACATAAGAAAAGTTGCCACTGTTTTATTGTCTCCGATGTCAATTCAATTCCATTACACTAAGAACTATTATATCCAAAAATTTATTGATTGCTATACAGATTTACCTAACATTATCTTCAACTGCTGAGCGTTAAACATCTGTTTCCAAGTTGAAAATTATATGATTCAAGATCTCAAGTATTTGGTATATGATATATATGGTTACGTATATATCATACGAAACCACAATAAGTATTGGCAAAAACACGAAAAACAATGTACACGAAACTAAAACGAAGTTTTGGATTAAAAAATCAAGAAAAGATTGATTTGGGTTGTTGACAATTGACAATAGGCCTACTAGTTTCGATATTCTGAATGTAATTCTGGTGTTAACATATTTTGAGACATATTTTGGCCGCACATAAGATTTCAAACTTGATGGCATACAAGTTAGACCAACGTTTGGAAACACAAAGTTTAATTGTGCGGCGAATTTGCTTTACTCACTAATTAGACGTTTACGAACCAATTTGTTTCACACTAGCAATCTTTTGTTCGCTCTCTAGTAACTACGGCAGAGAAACTGTGTCTCGACGGCTGTTATATTTAATTACCATTTATGATGAGAAATGATGTTTACATCTCAATCTATTTAACTTATCTCCTTTACGTTTTCATTTCTAGTATTTGTAACGTTAAACGAACTTACTTTCTTGACAGGCATTGAGCATGAAAGTCTCTATTGATTGTTGAAAATAAATAACAAAATAAATACATAAATGAATAACGTACAAAACAAAATGTTTCAAGTTGTTAAACACGAATTCAAAATATTTTAAAATATACACAAGCACATTTAAAACAGATTTTAAAATATATTTCAAACGAATAACTTATATTCAAATGGCCGAAATACGATTTCTCAGGTACCTGGCAAAATATACTCTTCAAAATTCAAAAGAAATGTTGGTGTACGGCAGGAGATGAATATTATAAGTATACTTCACAGAATATCGGCTAAAATGGTTGGAACATCGTAACCAATGGATGACTGCCGCATCCCCAAAACTGTTATGGAATTATAAGTCGAAAGAACGAAGAGGTGTGGGGCATCCGGACAGGCGTTGGAGTGACCAGCTTTCGTCTGTCTGCTTGGGATCCGAGCAAACAATTTTTGGTTTAATCCTTGCAGAAGATCATGACTAATCGATTATTTAGATTACTGACATCAACAGGTTGCCGGAAACGATAGTTTGCTTTGTGAGTATAAATAGTCTTAATACATTTTTTGTAGAAACTTTTACGCTTGTAGGGCACTCGGTCGTTGTTTTGTTCTCTGTTGGATAGTTCGCTTTTATTTATTAAAACAGATTCCGCACTGGGAGATGATCGTTTCTATACGTGCCTGTCAATTCCGTTGTTTTCCAATTGTAGAACTGTCTGAAGCTTAACGTCCTTCAAAACTTATCTTTCCACCGCTGACCGCCTCAGTGTTCATGCTCACCTTCCCAAGCTGACAGCTTGTCAGCTCTCTGTGTATCTGCCAGTCCGTATACAGTTCTGTTCACACACGCGCGCGCGCGCACTCTCTTTTTCTTCTCTCTTAACGCTCCCTCTCCCTCACCCCCTTTCTACCATTCTCTCTTGTTTCCTGTGTTAGTATTAAGAATTTTATATTTTGCGCCTCAATATTGTGTTTTCTGTAAAACATATTTCAACCATTCAACGTTCTGTCAGAATTTTAATTTGAAATCCAAACGTCTTCTCTGTAAAAGATGTATTTTTGCATCGTATTTTTACATTTAATAGAAACACAAAATACAAACGCGTTTGTATGCTTTTATTGCAGGGTAATTACAGTGTTTTTTTTTGTTTTTCCTCTGAACAATCTCATTGGCTAGCTGATGTTACGAGGGGGTAAGTTGTCATGAAGCTAATAACTTTGATATCGAGTTTCTTTATTTCTCCTCAAATTCATGTTATCCGCGTGTCTTCAACTTTAAGTCTTTTTATGATTATTAATTCATTTGTATTGCATATACAGAGCTGGTGATTGTATCTTGACCCTCTTAATGGAACTTCAGGTTGTCGATAACAGATATCATCAGGCATTCATTCAATAAATTTGCTTTTAGAAGCGTTTTATAATGAATTAAGGCCCATTATTACTGTGAGTCGTTAGTATGATGCAAAATACTCATATTATTCTGCCCATGGAAAACAATTAACTTATTCATTGTAGCGTATTAGAAATTTGAAACGAAGTGTCGTCGTATAGACGGCAGATAATAAACGTTCACCGCGGGTAGGTATAATCTTATTTTGCGTGCTGTGTAATAATATCCGATTTCTATCCTTTCAGCATTACCAACGCAAATTATAGTTATATCAATATGTCTCAGATAACGTGATGTTCGCAGGCAACGGTATACATTCATGCTTTACAGTATGTCACATTAACTCATGATGTAAAAGAAAGAGTGAGAAACGTGTGACCTAGTTAGTTGTGTTACTGTGGAGTGTTGAGCAAATAAATGGACCCATTGAACTGGAAGCAGAGGAGCATTTGTAACGAACTCACTACACGTTGTATTGTCAACTGTCCGCTTAAGTTTCATTAGTTACTGTGTTTTTCAGGAATCTTAACAAAACTCAAAGTGAGCCAGACGCCTGTTTTCGTTTGTTCAGAATGTGTGACCTTGGAAGTAAGGATACGTTTACACGTCAGACAGAAGTGACTACGACTGTTGGATAGTGATTTAAACAGTTTTTAATTAAACATTTCTACAAAAATATATAAAATGTCACATAACTTTCTCAATTAAAACATCACAATAGTACTACGAAAATTAACTGTACACAATCCATGTAATAAAGTGAAGTCTACTTTTAGCTACACTCTTAACGTGTACTTACTTATACAGAGGTTATTTTATAGAGAATTAGGGAATTTTATCACTCGTTTCATCTGTTTCAAATCGCCGGCAGCAAGTGATCTTTTGTCTTTGGCTACAGTTGTGCAAAACTCAGCTAGTACAAAATAGTTTTTTTGTAAAAAACAAATTTTTCATTTCAAAAAATTAATTTTTTTAAAATCAAAGTTATTTTTGCGTTAGAAATCTAATAGAGAGTTCTCATGATTGATCAAGACGCTAGTCAATACTTCAATCTTATTCTGGAAAATATTGTCTGAAAGATGGTACTATTATGACAGCGTAACTTAATTTTTCGTTACTGTTCGCATCGAGAGTGAGAACCCATAAGTCATAAGAAACCGAAAAGCGAAACTATCAGTGAATAAGGAAACACTGCTTACAGGTTGTCGAGAATTTACTTACTTAGTAAGAAAAATTCACAAATGATGGGAATTGCGTATAATAAATGAGGAGCAGGCCAAGGTTTGCAATTAAAAATAACATTCAACAAAATAAAAGGCCGTTTGTTACAGATAATTTAGTTGGATGTCCAAGAAGAAGAGTGTTAAGACCATTTGCTTGGAGCGTGGCTCTATGTGGGTGTTAAACATGGACCATAATGACTAAGGTAAAAAACAATTAATTTCGTTTTCAAATGGTAAAGAACGTTACAGATCAGGTGGAAAAGCAAATTATCTAACGAATTAACGAAGATGTTTTCCACAAAAAGGGAGAAAACAACGCTGTCTGGAGCAGTATGAAAAATAGGATATTACGTAACAACCACTCATAGTTTAGCCCACATCTTACGTCATGAGATCTTAGGCCCTGCGTTAGTTGAGGAAATATATGAGACAGACGCGCAAGAAAGGAACCACGACTTTGCAAATATACCCAATTGATAATGGAAGATATCAGCTGCCCAATGGAGAATTCAAAACAGGCATGCCTGCAGGACAACTGTTAATCCACGGGCTGTACAGCCAAGAAGGACGAGATTGCTGTGTCCATCACTGTTTTCTATTTACGTACCTGTATACCTTTAAAGTCCATTACATTTCAATTGCCTTGTTCGTCGGTATGTATATATCTTGGAATATATACTGGACAGCTACTAAATTTACCATTTAATCGTTTGTTCACCTACTGACTTATTTTTGTTCATTTTACGATTTCAACACATGGAAATTGCTCACTCAATGTTTCTACATTGTTAGCACATCCTGAAAAAGTAGTGAGGTTTATTTACTGCTCGTTGTATCATGTTGGTGTCTATAAATACATGCAAGTGTAGGATTGTGTGTGTGTAATTCAAAGCCAATCATGCTATCGAAGGTATACATAAGTCGTTTTTACCCGATCCGGTAGTTGGCAGTACTTTAATTTCTCCCCTGCATTTTCTCAGAACGTCGTGTGTTTCGTTCAGCGTTTTCGCCAGGTATCGTCCAGCTTTTTCCTAACGGTATGGGTCAGCCAACTCATGTGTCTTCTTTAAATTTTTTTCCAACCGGTTTCTGCTTTGTTCTTCTCCAGAGTTTCGTGTTAGTAATCACTAACTCTGGATAGAAAACTTAGAATCTTTTGCATAGGCATATGATTATACAGACCTGGATTTTCCTGATATTAGATTTTGTGGCTGTCCAGACCTCACAGCGATATTAAGAAAGGCATTCACACACGTACGTGCGCGCACACATATATAGGAGTAGATACTTGACAGGTTTTTAGCATACCAAGCGGCGATCGTTGATAGAATCAACGGCTAAAGACATTTTGTGACTACTTCAATATTGATTTTTAATGCTTATTAATTTAGACCAGTATTCTGAGTTACCTGTACAGACGTTTTATGTTTTCCTTTACATCTATCATTATGTCCGACAATAAACATAAGTCATATCTACTGTTGAGATCTTCTAATCGCTCACCTTACTCTAATAGCATAAATTAAGTTTGTCGTAATAATAATAATAATAATGGTAAAATAATGAAACATTTTAATACAGTTGTATTCACATTTAGTATATTCAAGAAGCCCAGAGTAATAAGTCTTAGACTAGGAGATTACTAGAAAGTAGTACACATACAGGAGCACTTATAGAACATTATTACTTTGACGAGTCTTATCAGACATCTGAATTGGTTACAGAACTCAATAATATATTACAATTACCCGAATGAATAAACAAGATCTCTACGGATCATTATGCATTTACGTCGAGTCCAGTGTGGGATCGAGAACAGATAAAAGCCGTTAACCTGATTCGCTGACCTCAAATCCATACGAAACGACTGCAGACGTACTTACGTATAATGGCCAAGTGGAGGAAAATCAAAATTAAAGACGTACTTTGCTAACTGCACTGGTTCCTAGTACGTGATTCGAATTTCAGATTTAGCATTACAGGTGCATTCCTGCTTTCCCTTTCTTCACGAGTCTCATTCTTATTGGGTTCTGCTGCGTAGCTGAAATCAGGGACACGGGACATTTTAACATCTAAGTGCCTTTGCTTATTCTTAACCTCGAATAATTTTTAAACGTTTTACGTACATGTGCACTAGAAAATTAATATTGTAATCGGTTCTTGGGAAAGTTAACTCCAGTGGCGAAGGGTCAGGGGAGACAAGGTAGACAGTGTCTCTCCAAATAATTTATTCATAAAATAATTAAATTTTATTTATGAATTAAGTTGCGTAAGTTACTCAGAAAGTGTATAAAACTAATTTAAGAAGTCAAATATCACATGACATGACGCGAGTGTGAGCCATGGAGCTTTGATGTGCAATTGTACGCGGAGTGTCAGGGTAGACGTTACTTGAAATGTCTTTTTAACAAGGCTGGAGGTGAGGAGGGCTTCGGTTAACAACGACGGGAGAGGACCTGCGCGTGCAGCATAAAAATGCGTCCAGTACATCACATCAGAAGACACGTCACACCTGGCACTAAATAGCACATAATGCTCGCCTGGCCGCCTGTGTTTGTTTCAATGTGCTCGCTTAGTGAACATTTGTTTTTGTTGAGTTTACAAATTATTTTTAATTTTGTATTTAGTGGAGTAGGCTAAGAAGTGTGTAATCATTTACGTAATAACTATTTAATAATACATATTATCAAGTGCCGTCCTTTAAGTGCTTCAAGAATACTGTTTAATTGGTTGAAAGGAGCAAAATGAATACAGTTAGTTCCAGTTCTACCGGAGATGTATTTGTAATAAACTCTGACAACTTTTATTCACTCGAATTTTAGTTAAAATACGAAATCAGTACGTTACAATTCGAGCAAAAGGTATTGCTTAAGTTAAAAATATCTCGGGCGTCTTTAGATTTGTCGCAAAAAGATGGAAAGAATGTCAGAAAATTTCAAAAAGTTTGGTATAGTAAATATAGGTGGCTCTCTGCTTATAAGTGTAACAAAACTCTGCACTGCTATTATTGCTTATTGGTTAGTGGAGAGGAACCATGGAGCAAAGTTGGAGTAGACACTATAAAACATTTTGAAGCTAAAGCCGCTAAAGATGCTGCTAACAAAACTCACATAAAAAAATTATGTGATGTTTCACATGCTAGGACGTAGCAGAACTGAACGTTCTTTGTCCGAAACACCTAGAATTCAAGCAGTGCAGCACAATAAAAATGTGGCACTAAATCGAAAGATAGTAGGCCGTTTGATAGATGTTTGTTATTCAGAGGGACAAGGGTAAGTTTTCAGGGGTAGTATGAAAAATGAGCAATCTATTAATAAGAGCAATTATTTAGAAACTTTAAATTTACTGGCAACAGAAGAGTCTTTCATGAAAGAACATATACACAGTGATTCAAAATTGCACGGCAATCTCTCGGCAGCTGATTCTGTAGCTAAAAATACGAAAAACGAGACATGGTTTGTAGAACACATTTACAAGAATATATGAAACGTTTATGTAATGCCTACAGTAATCCGGATTTGTCACCATTAAAAATTGTGAATAAAATTTTTATTTTTCTAGCAATATTTTCTAATTAGGATTCATAAACCACATAAAAACAATAGGATTCCTTTTTCTTGATAGTAGGCCAAATTATATAAGGAATGCGTATGTTTCAGACAGTCACTTAGCTATTATCTGATAGAGGTAGCATTAACTCTATTTACCATAGTTTTACTAGTTCATTAAGAACGTCAACAATCTTAGTAAGAGGTAGCTTTTTGCTTGTATTTTTGTGTCTACCCAAATTACTTTGTCACGCTTCGCCACTGGTTAAATCTGTGATGTATAAAGAAAAAAACAAGAAATTCACCGCTCACTAAGCTGTTCGTAATGGGGAATAATATTTTATTTTATCAACAGGCTACATTTACTATAGGGTGCAGAAGAAATCAAGAGTGGTCACGAGAATGGACCAAATCGCTTCGTATTGGTTACATACTACTGACACAAACATGTATCTTTACTAATGACCATCCTACAAGATGCAGCTACTTAGACACTACCATGAAAGCCCCTTACCTCATTCCGGAGTGCCCTACTTTCCGCCATGTAGGAACGAACTAAATATAACATATCTACGGATATCGGATTAAGTTTAAACGACAAGACAGCGGAAGACTAAGTATTTATTTTCAAAGGGAGCTACAGTTGTTTGCAAAAATATTACAATTGCACTATCATAAAATAATACAATTTCGTAATAGTTAATGCTAATGTGTGTGCTTGAGACTGTGTTAGGTTGGGAGGACGTTCTGGTATTCAGTATAAATGCAGAATTACAACTAACGCTGCAAGTTTCAAAGTCTTCACCTGTACGATTTTTATAAATGTATGATCTGTCAGGATGTGTTGCAATAATACTGGTAACACACCAGAACTTCAGTATATAAGATAGACGAACCCTTTGTTCTTTTGTAGGACTAGTTAAGGGGAGTCGCTACTGAAAAATCACAAAAAAATCGACAAATATTGAAAAAAGTTTTTTTTCACTTATATTATTTTTTAAGTCGTCCTTTATCTAAAAAAAATGGTAGATGAATATTTATCATATTTTTTAGGTGTGAAAAATTCAATTGTTTGAAGTGGTGTCAGCGTGAAAAATTTGCAGATATGGTGTCTGAGAATAAAATGTTTATTGCTTTCTATTTTTCACATCTAACAACTTCAGTGTGCATTTTTTATACAGTAAGCCTGTTTATTCTATTCTGTGTAGGAATGTTTCCATAGGAACAGCATGTTTTACCTTTAAAAACAATCAGCTGTTTACTTCAAATCGATTATGAATTACATTAGTATTTACAAGCGTGTGGTACAGTTTTTTTGTTTTACATACATTGTTTTATTTGCAAAAATTGAAAAATGGGTAGAAGAAAGAATGCAAAGATAAACTTATCAAGTAGAAATAAGACAAATATTGCTAGGAGGTGGGCTAACATCAGCCGTGAGAATGTAGCAAGAAGTGAAGAAAAAGTGAGGTTATGTGTTGTGTAGACAATAATGCTGATTCAACTTTGAGGTTTGATGTTAGTGATGAAACTGCAAGTCCGGTTGAAAATAAAAATCCTCCTACTGGTTTTGCATTATATAATAGGTATCAAAATGATTTTTATACTTCGTATAAATAGTGAAGCTCTTCATTATGCATTAGTTGATACAAAACTGTTGTCTTCATTTTTATGTTTATTTCCTTGTCCTGAGTGTCTAAATAAATCAATTGTTATAAGTAAATGTTGCAAGAAATGAAACTCCAGAATCACATAATGAGGAAATGAAAATTCCTCTTACTGAAAACGTTGCTGCTAGAAACTTGCCTGTATATCAGAGGTTAGCATCAGACAGTTTACTGAATAGATGTGTGTCAGTGAAGACACAAAATGCCAATGAAGCTTTGCATCATCTTCTGTGGTCAAAGTGTCCAAAAACTGTATTTGCATCTAAAAACACACTTCTAATGGCCATAAGTATCGTCATTTGTGAATACAATACAGGACATCTGAAGACAATTGCAGACGTTCAAACTGCAAGTCGCCTAAGCCCTGGAACAAACACAGCAAGAATTGCTGGACAGCTAGATAAAAGGAGACTAAATCTAGCTGAGAAAAGGAAATCAACTAAGTATGAAGTATTCAGAAAAAAAAGAAATTAGCTTTGCTGAAGGAAGAAGAAAAAAGACAAGAA
The DNA here is from genome assembly GCA_034769895.1 of Magicicada septendecula. Lineage (NCBI taxonomy): Eukaryota > Metazoa > Arthropoda > Insecta > Hemiptera > Cicadidae > Magicicada > Magicicada septendecula. The sequence continues at coordinate 286,643,372 of CM068370.1, read as the reverse complement.
AAAGAGGGTTTATCATATGGACCTGGTGAATTTTGAAAACATTGTAAAACAGTGTTATGTGAGAAAATGTGTATTTATTTTGCAAATGTACATTTTTCATCTAAAATAAAGAGTGTTGTATTTGTATTTTTGTGTAAGCTACAGTTTATAAACCTATTCTATACCCTAGAAAATATAAAGGTAACCATTTTACATGGATAACTATGTCTTTTTACCACTTGGTTGTTAGTAATTTATAAAACTGGCGTTTTCCGAAAATCACTGTTTTAGATACAAAAGTTGATATATCTCAAAAACCGTACAATGTAGAGCTCTGATATTTTGTATGGTTATTCTACATATAATTATCTAAAACATCTTGTATTTTTATTCAGTTTTGAGTTTTTGGTCATATAATATTACTTTATATATAGAAAAAAATCTTGAAAAACTTCATTTGCTATGTAATTTTGATAATTGTTAGTTACTTAAGTAATGGACAGTAATAAAAATACATGAATTTTTACATAATTTTATTAGCTTTAAAAAGACTTTATTAGCTTTAATAATATTAGCTTTAATAATCTTGAGATATATCAAATTCAAAAAATGTTAAACATTTTCGAAAAAATTTTTTTTGGGGTACCCAAAATAAAAAAACAATAATTTTATGTATATTTTTATTCATTTTGGACACCATTTAACTAGAAAAACAATCAAATAAAAATAAATACCATTTTTTAAGATTTTAGAATTTTTAGTAGCGACTCCCCTTAATCATTTCTTCTTTTTGTGCAAATTATTGATGGCTTTGCTTTGTGCTTAGCATATTATTATTAGTCACTGCTTCCCCACAGATAAATTACATGTGCTTTTACACCAGTTAAAAATGCTTAAATGACTGGTAATGAAAAATTTAAATAGGAAAAAGGTGCTTTTAGACGAACATGCTTTAAAAATACAGTACCCTTTGTTATACTTAATTTATGTGAAATCTGGTCGGCAATTGGCCTTTAAATTATTTCTCTTTAATATTCCTACACTGATCAGTCGTCAACACGTTGAGCCATAGCTTGGGGGCAGTATTCAGCTTTTAGATTTATCCAAGACATGTTAGCACTTAACGAAAACACATACAGAAACTTTTTAAAATTCCTAAGCGAAGGTGATTTCTGTCAGTCAAACCCTCTACTTGGTCTGCTTCCATCGTAATATTTTTCACTTGGCGTTTCGCCACATGTTATAAATTCTTGTAGGGCGAGGTCCGTTGTAAGTTTGTTTCTTTATACAGTTGAGCAAGTCCCAGCACACTACCTCCTCCTTTGTAGTATTCATAGTGGTATGGGGGGACTCACGACTATATCGGTCACACCGATTTTCGTCAATGTTCACAACTTTGTACCTGTTGGTCGTTCAGAGTTTTCTATCAGTAAACCACCTACGGCTTTCCTAATGTGTGCAACTTGTGCTGTCACGAGAAGCGATGACAGCATATTCTATCAGAAAGAAATTCACATTTGTAAAGGTGAAGTTGTTTTTCTTATAGTTGTCTTGATTGTTCATCTCTTCTTTCACAGCACTATCACTTTACTAAAAATGAACTTTATCTTGTGAAAAACTTACTTTTTTCGTCGGACGCGTTTCGGCTTAAGTATCTGCCTTCTTCAGCTTTTAGTCAGACTGCCATCATTTCGTAACGGTTTTTGTGTGGAAGGTGTAGTGGGGGTGGTGTGTGGAGGAAGGGGATTGGTGCAGGGATTCAACTTGATGTTTGTTTTTTGTAAAATTGTGTCAAAAAGTGTATGTGATTTATATTGTAATTGATCGTTGAGTATGTTGTTTGGTTGTGTTGTGTGGTGTTTATATATTTCGTATTGTTCAGTTGTGTTGAGTTTTCGGCCTTTAGGTAAGTAATGTAAAATTTCGAGATTGGTGTCTATGTTGGTGTAACTGTGGTTTTCTGTGTGTATGTGTGTGGCAAATGCGGAGTGTATATTGTTGTTGGTTATCTGACTGATGTCAGAAATTTCTCCGCACGAAATATGGAATAATGACACATTCTTCTCACCCTTCAAGTAGTGCTTTTTCAAGACGAGTGTTTTAAAGGAGCCTTCAATCCCTGAATGTGTATGCGACTGCATCATAGAAGTCCCACGAGTACCGGTGAAATAAACAGACCACAGCAGCAGAGCCCTTAAGTATCTCAGTTAGGACTAACTACAGTAGGGTGCGTCCTGGTTCCCTGAGGCCAATGTTCGTGTTTTACTAACGCACAGCCACCCACCCATTGGCACAATTGATTCAACCGTGTGTCGGTTACGTTATTTTTAAGCCGATAACACATTTTAGTCTTCAATCAATTACCATTGTCTTGTCAGACAGTAAAGAGTGATCGCCCCCCATGTCACATTTTTGTTTTACAACAACCATTGGTCTACAACATCTTGGTTAATTGTAGGGCTGGATTTCGGAAGAGCTAATAAGTTATTATTATTATTTATTACTATTAGCCTATTTATTGTTATTATTATTATTAGTAATAACAGTAAAATAATATTGTAAACAGCAATATTAATGTTTATTTATGAAGAAGATATCCATAGGAATCAACCAATATGTTTCAGCGTTTTGGAATAACAAAAACCTTGCAGATACACCAAGGTTGTTGGCGTTGATTAACTTCTACACGGACGTGTACAAGCAAGTGTTAGCGCTGTTCACACTTTCGTCTTGCGTAGACACAAAAACAAACAAGGAAACGTGCAACCAGGAAAACAGTAATATTATTTGACGTGAGTTAGTAAGTACATGTTAATTACAACGCCACACAGACTCGCCTTTTGAAAATAACCAACATTTCTAACCTACTGTTTCTTGAATCCATAAACTGAAAAAAGAGGAATGCAGATATTAATATTTTTTTCCAATAGGTAATTAATTCATTTCAAAAATAATTCATCACCATAAGCAAAATATTGTTTACGACATAAATGTGTTAAATTAATGAATGAGTTTATTACAGAACAACACAATAAAATCAGTTTACTTACATTACGGGAATATATCATTGCACGTTGTAAATATACGATACGTTATGCCACATTGTTACGATAATATGTACATTATTGCTCGGCCTTTCAACGTTTTAACTATTTGGTCATAAAAGTTTTTGCAAATCTACTTCTGTTGTAACGCATACGGCTGTGTTGTTTACTGAAGTATTTTGAAATAAAGTTGTCCGTTTCGTCACCCGAAACAAAGAATTTTCAGTATGATAGTAATGACTAAGCGCTTTTATTGTAGTTACAGTAAAATACTGTAGTAAAAATGGGTTATTTACTTATCGCGTCATATTCAATTGGCCAGCGACCAGTTTAAGATAAACAAGTTTAATAGTAGAGCTAAGCCAACAAAACTCTGATCTCTCATGACAGGAGAAGGATTATCATAGCAGTATTAGAAATTTACAAACTACAAGCTTGGCATAGAAGTCAGTATAAGGGATAGAGATAACATTAACATTATTTCTATTAAAAGTAATAATGTAGAGGACACATGAGATTAAAAAAGACTTATAATAAAGTTAGTAAAATGGATATATTAATAAAATCTTGTGTTACCCTTTTTTATCAGAACTCATAAAACACAGAATTCTGAAGGAAAGATTTTAACAACAACGAAAATCATGTGTAACACATTATGCGTATTACTGTATTACAACTTTATCAAGTAACACTACGTTACTACATCAAGTTACAGTGTACGTTAGGAATACCGTTCATTAATACTGGGAAAATTACGCTTAAGTTATATGTGTTATCTGTAGCGAGATTACAATTCCAAGTTCTAATTCCACTTACATTTACAAGTATGTCATTATAATATCCCAAAAACGTTTGAATATGTTCAATTTTGCCTCTGCTCGTGGATTAAAATGAAATATAATTTAATAAATCTTGTAAGACACAAAATCACAAAAGCTCATATTTTGTAAATTAATTATTATTTAAACATTTGTGAAGAACTATTAAATTGTGGTTTATAAACTTTGTTACAATGATTTATAAACCGATAAAGTTATTGAAACATTTTTCAGACAAACTATGTATAAATAATTGTTATAAAAAGGTGTAATATTCAAAGTATATATTTCTTCTTAGTACAATATTTTCACGTAAACACCAAAATATTTTTGAATAAAAATTAAGCCCAAATTGACTCATAGAATTGCTCATTAATATTACACTTCCCTTTTAACATGTATAATTTCCTTGTGACGCACCGATTTCGAAAGACGATACACAAATCAAAGAAAAGACTGACTCCGATTCACAAAAAACGAGACTTTTAGGGTTAACTGTCTAACCAGAATGTTGCTCTTCCGTTTCAAGGCTGTAAGTGACTAAAGCTTTAAAAATTCCTCAACTTGCCTTTTTATCAAATATAAAAAAAACCTACAAGACCGACATACTGAATCTCGTTTCCTGGTCACACAAACACACGGAATGCATTTTGAAATTGACACTTTTGGACTCATGGAGAAGTTCAGAGGTAAACAATTGATTCTGATTGGAAGTGATGAACACAAGTGTCTTTTACCTAATAAACATGTCACGTCTAAGAACATAAAATAATTATTTAGCCTGATGAATTATCCTGTAGGTTAGTCAAAAAATTTAGTAGCCATGGATGTTTTGAACCTAATACCATGAGAGGGGGAGTTATTAACAATTATTGTCATAGTTTGTTCTGTATTACCCACATAGTCTGTATTATCTTTATCTTATCTATAATATATTCATCTCATTCTATTTACCTATGATCTATGTTTTCTGTTCTTTTTAAAAACCTCTATAATAATGTTAACCTTCTTTGTAGTGCAGGGTTCGAAAATACAACTACCGAACTCATTAAAAGATAATTTTTAATTTTCAACAGTATATTAGAATCTATTAATAGCTTCTAGTTTTGTAATTGTTTCGTTATTCTTAAACACGTATAGTTTCTTTGAATTGTTAACACCGAGCGTTTCAGAACAGTATATGTTTCAATAATTAACGGAGTATGCAAACCGTTATTGTGAATTTTTTAACGTCTATAGAACGTTTTGTTAATGTTCGTCTAATTACCTTAACGGATACGGTCTTTACAAAGTTTACTTAAATTTAAAAACTTCAAAAAAAACTCTCAACACGTTTTCTGTTAATTTCAGGGGGTAGGTGGAGTGATAAGCGTATACTGTGCCTTATCATCGCGATGAGATGTTGCAACTTGAGTGCCCCGCGCTGTCTCTTCAATTATAAAAAACTGCCGAGTTAGCGGTGTTCATTGACTAATTACAGACTTCCCCTGCCACTCATTCGCCCACCCTATCTGTTTGATACCGTTTTGCTGACGCTGCTTGTTCAAACACTTACTGTTTGTGTATCACTGAACTAATAATTATAGGGCACGATAGGCTTAAGAGATTTACCCTCTTCCGTACTTGATGCATAGAATCGAAAAAATACGCCTACTTCTTACTTATCACTTTTGTACGATTTAATCATAAAATTTGGTGACATTCAGTTTGAATTTTCTTGTTATAAAATAAGTTAAAAACAAAAAATTTATTTATTTTACTAACTAAGTTAACATTAAATTTGTTAAAATTTATAAAATAAAAACTTGGTAGACTTATACACAAATAAAATAAAAAGCAAGTATTTCGTTACTTGCAGTAATCTAATACCACTAGCAAAAAAAGAAACTTCTTTGTAAATGAATATTTTATATTATTCTACAGCTTAATAAAATTTGGAGATATAATTTACACACTCAATGGTTTAACTAAATATTTTGGTCTCTCAGAGAACATAAGCTTGTATTTTATACAGCCCAAACTGCATGCAATATTGATTTCTACGAGAGGAAACTACTGGGTGTTGCAAAAACAAATAAGGTGAGCCAATGGGGTTGAGAAACGATCAGACGCTCTCAGCAAACGAGATGACGGTCTTCGACTTCATCCAACCTGGAAATCTAACTCTCGGCTGTGTGGTTGTGTGTCGTAGAGAAGTAGCACTCGAGGAACTGAGTTCCAAGCTTCCGATGCTCTTACATCGGCTGCAGAATACACCGAGGTCGTTTACACGAATCACCTGGACGTATACTGTACTGGCCCAGCCCGGTTATAAAAGGGTTATCTGGGAACCTTGCTGCACGTGCAACAATTTGCGTTCAAGACGCCTGAAAGTATCGTCCAAGGAGCGGACGACACTCAGAAGGCGTGAAGAAAATCGATGGGGATTTTGGCCGCTAGCCGAAGATCTCTGTCGAGGACGCTTTGGAACATCTTTTTATACATGCCGGCAAATTATCCCCAGACCAGGGCAGCGTTAGTAATGACCGGCAGCAGATACGTGCCGACGATCGTTTTGCAGAACTTCATTGAATTCGCGGGGATGTCCAGGAGTGGAAATAGTAGGCATAGAGGAGCGGACGCTCGCTTATGAACTCTCAGAGCTTGGGTACGGCAGGTGAGTACGCTAAGTGTACACCGAGGTACTTCAATTCGTGGGACCAGTGCAAGTACGTTCTGCCGATGCCTTTTGCAAGTTGCCTTTGGGGGTCTTTCTGGCGCTTTCAGAATAGGGCGGCTAAACTCCTGGTCGCCTTTAAAGACGCCTTCCAGCTATCAATCCATTCCCCAAGGAAATCAAGCTAGAGCTGTAGTGATTTGTCTCTGACGCAGAAAGTCCTCTCCGTCAGGAAGCTAGCAAATAGGTAAAGGTTGCACTCTGGGAGCTGGTTTGTATAAAAGCCGATCGTGCTATACGCTGTCAAAGGCTTTCTCTACATGTAAGAAACAGCCAATGGTCTGTTATTTCTGAGACCCGGCGTTCGTGATGTATTCCGTCAGGCTCATCAACTGATAAATGGTGGAATCCCCTACACGGAAACCGAACTGTTTGGGGAACAGGACGTCAAAGTCTCATAAAATTTAAGATCATTGATCTCGTACACGACGCTGTACAAGACGCTCGAGCACCTTTGACGTAACGGATAGAAGACTGCTGGACCGGAGGTTGTCGACACGGGAAGCGTCCTTTATCTTCTTGGAATCAATATGACTGTTGCCTTTCGCAATTTCTTGGAAAAGTATGCTAGTGTTAGACACGCGTTGAACAAATCAACCAAGAACTGGATTCCAGGCTCTGGAAGAAGACGAAGAGCGGTGTTCGAAACACCGTCCGGACTTAGAGCTTTTCTTGGGTGAAGTTCAGCGAGCCGATCTGTGCCTTATTCCAAAGAGATGAATCGGGTTACGTAGTGATCAGAAGAGACAAAAAATCATCTCAACTTGTACGTCGAAGTCCCAGTCCATAGGCGGGTTGGAAGAGCAGTCCATTGAGCCTGTTATAATCTGCCTTATCGGTCGGATTACGAGTCCTCTGTCAATGTTTTTGGAAGTATTTCTTTCACTAGCGAGATGAGGTAGTTCTTCAGGGAATATGTTGGTAGTCGTGCGTAAGACCGGCTAGCATATGTGAAGACGTGTCCATCGCAGGGGTGACTCATCGAATGATGCGGACGGTTTCGAGTGGGCCAGCTGGCGGCAATCGAAGGCAAAGTGCCGGGCCGTAGTGTGCCTAATCGATGATCTTTCTTTTGTCCCGTACCGACGTGAACGTGTCCTGAGTAGCGACGTGAACCAAGATGGGGTTGTGGTCGGATGTCAGCTGCGTAAGCGAGAATACCTCGACTAGAATACCTTGGGTAATCGCAATATCCAGAACGTCGGGAGTCACGTTATTGTTCAGAGTAGTCAATAGACTATTCCAAACGCGATGCTTGCAATTCAGGTCGCCGACCAGGATTAGCCCATGGTAGGCATAGAAGATGACGTCAAGGTCGCCGACAAGAAGTTCCATGGACTTAAATGACAGTGGTCTCGAGGTTGGTGCACTGCGGAAAAGCGACACGCTTGTAACCTATTATGGTCCTCACCGCAAACACCGTGCCGCCCCTTTGTCGGCCGACTCTGTCATCCCGATATCGGGTAACCGGAACCGGTTCGCCGGGGTCAGGTGGATCTCGGACAAGATCGGCTCGTCGGGCTTGAACCGGGCCAGGAACTCCAGGAGATCGGAATGCTTGAGACCGACTGTATTAGAATTCCAGGCTACGAGTGAAAGGTCTTGTATAAGGGCTTGGTTCATAAAAGACCTATCAGTTTGCAGGCTTCTACTAAGAGCATAAACCTCTCAGTAAGGTCAGAAGTTTCCTGTCGATCTTTTGTCCGGATGCAAGTCCCTTGGTGGATGCAACTTTCTTGAGGTCGTAGATGGCCAGAGTGTTCCGGAAAAACTTGGCGTTGTCTGAGGTTGTGGAAGGGACGGTTTTCCAGGAAACTGTTGCTGCATAAGAGCAACCCGCCTTAACGACCGAACGGGAGGGACTGGAAGCCGCAGGACCAGGGCTAGTAGTTGAAACGGATTCGACGGAGGAATTGTTGCGCTGCAGCACATTGCGTCGGACTTGTAAGACCGTGAAGCAGGATTATTCTTGGGCAGAGGGACTGCAGTCCCGAGAGTTCTTGGGCAGCTCGAGAGGGAGCATCCGAAGTGGACACACCATTGGATTTAGATATAGAAGCAGCTGCTCGCGGATAACGCTGTGGCGGTGGTGGCAAAGCGAGAGATAGAGGCGAGAGTTAGAGATGAGAGTTAGAGGTTCCGTGGAAGTGAAGGGACTCTGTTTCTCCGGCTCCATAACCGAGATGTCTGCTACTGGAGTAGCCTCTGTGTTTGTAGGAGATTTCGCGAACGGACGTTTCCTTGCCTTAAGGTTAGGGCTAGAAATGGAGCCGGAACCCTAAAAAAGCCTTGTTAGGAAAAAGATTTGTTCAGCTGCCTCGCCCTTCTAAAGGTGAAGATGGGCGGTCGAAAGGGGTAACCTAGGGTTTTTGTTGGTGAACCGGTGGAAAATTGCTTGCAACGGAAAGCCCAGGTCGCGGAGTTCCAAGAGGATCTGTGTGCGCGTCAAGCCCGAGTAAAATCACTAACCGTGTCTTGACGTGACGTGGACAGAAGGTATGGTACTGCATGGAGTTGGCCTTCAGGGAGGTCTCGACATGCGGTGGTCCTCAATCTTTTTGACGAACACTTTGACCTTATAGCCGCTAAGGAGATCAAGTCGGCCGCCAGAAAACTCGGGGACTGCGGTATGTCACCTGTAAGAAAAATGTGTAGCCCACATTGGCTACCCCGTTTCCAAACACGGGCGGCGTACGGCCAACAGTGGTGGAAGCCGGAGCAACCCCAGAAGGAGTCGCAGTATCCGCACCGGGTTGACAGTGGGAAGGACCGATGTCCATGACCAAGACCCGTGAGGAAGTAGATTGGTTGGAATGGGTCCTTTGCGGCTTCTTAACCGGATGCCCACGCAAACCAACGGTTACAAATGCCTCCTGCTCGTCTTCAGGAAGGAGGACGAGTTCAGGACGCATCTTGTCAGTCTCCATCGCACGAGTCGAATCGGGCGAATCGCTCATGTGGGGCCATAGAGGTAGCGAGCGACTCGTTGGTCGTGGGGCTGTTGTACTGAGAGGGCATGTCGACCGATGTCGTTGGCCGCCGGAACTCGAGACTGTCCTGCAGGGATCTCGGGTCCGGGGAAAGCCGAATGACCCGCGCGCCTACGCTGCTCATGTCGATAACGCGGGGCGAGCTGGATTAACAACTACCTTTGTTGTAGTCTAGTCCTTACCTAGACTGATGTTCCTTTACGCCGGTGGTGTTGCAAACGTTGCTTACCACTGGTGAGGAAGTCCTTAAGCACCAGCCTGCCCTGGCTGAATGCTACCTAGCTGACGTGAGGAGCTAGGAGAGAAGCACGAAAGAAGCGGCAGTCACCAAACGGCTGACTAGCTGACTCTGGTCTTGTAGAGATCCTCTTCTCAACAGGTTAGTCGGCTTGATGTAATGCGCCGACTGGTGGCTCTTAGAAGGGACTTGTAGATCCTTTTGCCGTGTCTTCTTGATCACTTTAACAAACTTGGAGCTCCGTGAACGGCAGGGAAGCAGAGTATCCTGCGTCGAAAACTTAAGAATTATTACATACCTGTGTGTGTGAATGAGGGGGGATAACAAAACTCAATTTGCCTTCCGACTTTCAAACTTAATCGTTATTCTTAACGTTATTGAGCTTCAGACTTGCACTTCTGTTTGGGGCCTCATTTTCTTTTTCATTATTTAATTTACGTACTTGGCTTCTGGTAATCTGACATGGGCTAGATTATTCGTGAAATTTGACAATACCTTATTAATTGGCGTCGCTCAATAGTTTATGCTGCAGCTTCCTTAACTCTTATTATTATCTCTAATACTATAAATAGTAATATTATATATAATATTAATAGTAATATTCGTATCATATCCAGCCATGGTTTCATAGCAGATCTTCTCAACACGTTTATCTGTACCTTTTTACATTCTTTCTATCCGACTTGTTCGACCTCAAAGCTTTCATTTCATAGGCTTACTATGGTGTTTACTGAATAAAGTATATTCTTACTGTAGTGTCACATATCCTCATGTTTATGTTATTATAAAGTTTCCTTTACAAAAATGTAAAAAAAGGTGTATATCTCTACCTTTTTACATTCTTTTTTCGACTTGTTGGACTTGCGAGCTTTTACCCTATAGGCTTAGGCTTACTATGGTCTTTACTGAATAAAGCATAGGCTTACTGTAGTGTCATATATCCTAATTTTTATTTTGTTATAAAGTTTCCTTCTATCATAACCATTCAGTATTTTAACGGCAAATTTATTCAGTGTTTATAGTTCAAATATCCTTCTACACTATGCCCATCTTCACTAATAGTCTCAGCAACGTAGTTTAATTGATTACTGTCTGATACTTGATCTGCAGCCTCATATGCCAGTACACTACTTGGGCCTCCGATGCAACAATGGGGCGCCCATCGATTGCGGCCGATTTAATACCTAACTCAAAGTTGTCAACTTCACTGTACACACATCTATCGACTGGCCTGGAGGTAACTTTCTCAGTAACTATCCACTTGCACGAGTACGTTCACGGTCTCTCTCTCTCTCTCTCTCTCTCTCTCTCTCTCTCTCTCTCTCTCTCTCTCTCTCTCTCTCTCTCTCTCTCTCTCTCTCTCCTCTCTTTCTCTCTTTCTCACTTGCTCAGAGATTATTTCTCTTTCTTAAGTGATTAAGCGACTGAGAGCAACATGGAGAGAGCAATAGAGCATTGTAGTAGTAATGGAGAGATTGTTAAGTGAACAAGAGAAAAAATATACAAGTGTTACATACAAATTTCACCTTTAGCAAAATGACAAGGACATCATAAGCCTGAAAATGTGGGTACTTCAAGAAGACCCATCTATACAGCAAAAATATACGTTAAGACTCCAAAGCAGCAATCCTCATGGTCACGAATCCACCATGATCCGAGTGCATACCTGAGGCTGAAGAGCTAAAGAATTGTTTCTAATAGTATACAGAGGAGAGTAAAAGACTGTTTCAAGGAACGAAATAGCGTGCTCAAAGGAACGGCGAATCTCAGACGAAGAGACATTTCCTTTAGAACTATAAATTTGAATATACGAGAGTAAAAAAGCAATAAAAGTAAATGAAACCAACCTAAAATGAATAAAAATAAAAGAAAATAATAAAAACAAATTAAAATTGCTTTAATGATTTCAGTCTATTAACTCAAGGGCTCAGTAAAGGGGAACTTAAGGGGCTTAGTGATGGTTCTAAACCCACTAGGTGGTTTCCTGGTAGGCGAGTCAATAGCACAGGCTTAACACTGTTAATTTAGCGAAGTGGTCAAGTTTTACCAGAGACTTTATACTCTGAATTATAGCATAGTCTTGTACACAGGGATAGGGTCTATAGCATTATATTCATAAGGCAAAAACAAGATTTCTTTTGTATTTTATGATACTTATTGTTTATTTGCCAATATATTCCTGACTAGTTTAATCATTACGAAAAATGTTGTATTACATTATATTGTAATGTATTTGTATTTATAATATGCAGCAGACAAACGTGAGCTGTAGTGCGGAGAATTGACTGTCGGCGTAGTTTGACAAGATTTCTGTTTAACAGGCCACAAGCACATTTGGTGGCGTTAAAACGGTAGAGGATTTTTCCAGGCTCAGTCGATGAATCCCCGCATCCGCACTCAGATATTTTGTTTTCTTGATATTCATTTGTATACTTCCTTCAGGTACTACTCGTGTGCCAAAAACTTTTAGATTTACGTTGAATAATTCTACGTATGATGAGAGCATCCATCACTCTATGCGCTGTGTTCAGTTCATTTTGCTACTGCACACATTGTTCACTCAAATACGTAATCTGCAGGGGCAGAAATTACATCAAAGGTGATATAATTTTATTCTAAGAATTGTCGGCTCTAGCTGAACAGATTCACATTGTGTTTATTGTGTTTTTAAAATATGTATTATTTATTTCTCACTGTCTTTGCTTTTATTCTGTTCCTTATAGTTTTGATTTTGTGAATCAGTTTGATTAGAAAAACCCACTTCTTACTAATATCGTATTCAGAGACTCACTACTGTGTTGTAAGATGCATTGTGGCGTATGTGGACGACGCTTATAAGCGAGCGGATGTCAAAACGTTGTAATAATGTTATACATAAGAGATAATGACGAGGAAATAAATTTCTGTTTGCGGAAGGGAAACAAGATTTATTGCTAGGTCTTCAATGTCATTGTGGTTGGGATAGAAGAAATCGCAAAGGAAACCAAGATTGAAGTTCAATGTGAAGCTGGAAGGCATAATTAACTTTATACACGTTAATGCTTCTCCCAAGATACAGCAGGATTGAAGGACGCTATGCTTGATGGATAAAAAGGGTTAATAAATATGTAATAATAATATTTATTATTATATACTAATACTAATAATAATAACAACACCCACTACGACGACGACAACAACAACAACAACGACCACCACCACCACCTCCACTTAAACAACAACAATAATATAATAATAATAGTAGTAGTATTTTGAAGAGGAAGAAGAAAATTAGGTATTTGATATTACGTTATCCTTTATGTTCAGTTTTCCATATATCTCGTTATTCCTTATAGGCTATATCATTTTACTTTTCCGTGTTTGTCATATCGATTTGGATAACATTACGTATACGTAGTTTAGTCTATGGGAACAAAGGCTTGTACGCTTGAATAAGTGCAAGTACGCGTTAACGTCAGGCAACAGGAACAGTATTTTTTACAATTTACGCAAACACATGCGCAATTGTTGACCGTGAGAAAAGAAGCTAAAACAAAAACACACATATGTGCACAGGAGCGCGCACAAACAGACCGCAACAGCAAACCGTATCGATATCTCGCCCTAACCACAGTCATGCGACGAAACTTCCTTTGACGTCTTTTACTTGGCTATGTGAAACCGTAGTTCTATTCTGCGGTGAGAAAATACAAACAGCTGTACTCACGAGCTTCCAGCCACGTATGCAAAACACGTATCTGCGTTTATTTTGTTTAATCGCGAGAACTAATTATACACAACAGGAAACGAAATTTACGCCTATGTCGTCAAACGATGTTATATTCCTTTATTGTTTTAACGCATTGCACTTTTTCGCAGTAATAATTCGTGTAGATTTTCTTAGCTTAGAATGTTGTATCTTTGAAAAATACAATTTTGGCGGCAAAAACTTATTCAGACCGACGATTGGTTAGAAAAATTTTCTTCTCGTTTAAACATTCCGCGTTACGTATGGAGTTTACATTGTTGCTCTTCAGTCATTCAGATGTCAGTTCTTCAGTGTGAAACTAGATTTCTGAAATAATATTATAAATTCCTTGTAACTTTAAGTATACTACTAACTATAATATGTAATATAATGACTATTATATAATACAGTACAAGAGTATGCATTTATAATTGGGCTTATAGGATAAAGTTATTATATTCTCTTTCTACTTACCATTGGAAGAAATTGTCCAGTTTCGGTATGAATGTGAATTTTAATAGTGCCGAAGCAAGTGGCTTTACGTTGGTCCTGTTTTTGAAGAAAGATAACATGTGACGTAGATTTATTTTAAGCTTGTGGTCGAGCTGTATGATGGATAGACACACAAATTTAACGACTTTCCCACTCACAAAGATGACACCTAGAGAGGAACACACTTAGTAAATTAAACCTGATTCTTATTGCAGCTGCAGAGCGAATTGTAAACTCTTTAAGTTTCAAGATGCCTCAGGGTAAATGCAAACAATCAGTGATGATGACGGTATTACCATCTGTCTGAGGCCTGTCCAATCACGTCCTCTAGAATAACATAAAATTTGATCAATGATAAGCTACTTTTAAGGAAACAAAACTTGAGATATTTTAAACAACCGCTTCCTTCTTGATATAATTGATCCTGTAGCTTGCTCTCTTAATACCTGAGTCACGTCTTTAAAAACAGCATGTTTTCATTATTTGATGTTTGTGCATCGTTAATAAATTCCCCTTTTTCTGTTTCCATCAGAGTAGGGTTCTCTTCATTTTTAATACCTTATGCGTCTCGAAATTTTCTTCGAATATCACACATTACAGATGTATGCAAATCCTGGCCTTCAATGTCTTTGTATTTACTTTTCACATAATTTAAAGACACGCACCAGTAATTTCATTTCACCTCGAGCGTGGGTGATGATTTTGTCTTATATGCGGTAAGTTGTGAAGATCTGCACGGTGTCCCCAACGTCAAATAGGTACTTTCATTAAGAGTAATGGTTATAGGTAGATAATAAAGAGGTCTTGCATGCAATCCTCACATAAAAAGCCTGTTTAACAAGCTTAGACTCATAACCGATTTCATCTAACGTTATGAACTTATTTACATATCGCTAAAGAAAAACCATTGTCACCATATATTCCTGTCGCCTGCAACGTCTCCATCTCCACCTCCAAGTGTAATTCCGTCTAACTGATTACACTTGCCAGCCACGACAACTCAGCAATCACTTACCTGTCACTTTGTCCTCAAGTCTGCGTTGCAGAAAGGTGTAACTCCGGATTACACGCAGTTTACATTGTTGTTCTTCAGTCATTCAGAATGTCAATTCTTCAATATGAAAATAGTTAAATTGAAAATATTTAAAGGAATATGCATGTTAAATATTTTAAATGAATTATATTTTTGAAAGTAAAGAAGGGCTTAAGTAAACCTTTGCATTTTACTCTAAGGCGTCTACTTACAGTATAAGTGTAAAGTGGACAATACTAGTTTACATATATTTAATAAAGAATAGAATCGTCTCTTAAATTCGTAAATCTGACGGGTGACATATAAAGTATAAGTTCCTATCTCTTATATAGAATGGGGCTACAAATTAACCCTCTTCTGTCCAGTGAACACTCTTCACTCTGTGCACATTTAGAATTAGGTGTAATAAAGAAGCTCGCAAGAGAACTTTGTTTCCTCAGCTAGAACAACAAGTTTAAATAGGTTTAACAGTTTTCATTACCCTCTCTCCCACCCCCTAACAACTCACCATTATTTTCCTCTCACATAAAACTTAGCGTCCATTACTCACAAGTAACACTAAACTACTGTTAATTAACTGTTTTATATTTACGGCAACGAAGAGAGTAATGTGTTAAGCAGAGACAGAAGAAAGTCGCAGAAGATTTATAGGCATACAAAATGCAAACCCCTAACACTTCTTTATGAGTCTTATAACTTGGTCTGATTTACGCACTAGGAAACGATCAGAATTAGAGAAATGGTCGAAAATTAACACAAATATATCAACATGATTTAACAAAAGTTTTGGACTGTCCAAAAACACCTAGCAAGTCTAAGAAATGTAGACCAGGATTACAATTTCGAATTGCCGATTCAACCTTACCTCAGTCGAAGAAAAGAGGAGGCCATTTCTAATTCCACCAGAGGGAGGCTACATGTTGATTTCTAGAAAAGAGCTGGGAAGTCCATCCACTCCTTTTTCAAGAGGACTATAGGGACTGGAGTTTGATTTTCTCGAGGGTTTGTTATTGAAACCAATGAACTTTACCATTGTCTGGTAAACTCGAAATGTACCCGGACGCAGCCTCGCAGTTAACCCGCCGCCTAACAACCTTAAAACAACCAAAATGCTATCAGCGTTGAGGGATCTTGACCGTGGTTTATCTGCTGTACAAACGCCATAATTTCTTTCTTAACAACAGAGTTAAATGTCCAAGTCCGTTTTAGGTTGCGCTCATATTTTCGATCACACTAAAATATGGTAGTGTGCTAAAACGTAATGTCGTGAGACTTAGATTCCAGAATAAGGTAAACAAATATTTCTGGGTTTTAACAAACTTATAATATACCGAAACTACGAATGTTTTGCTTTTTAATAACTCTTTAACCCTCCTCTATTTGATCTCTGAGAGACTCGCGCTCGTACGCACCACGAGTACATGCTCAGAAGTTCAAATCAATCGTAGTTTGTTACTCAAAGAAGAGATATACTTCTTTGAGTATACCTTGAGGTAAATATCCTGCGTAACGCGATAATAAAAATGAGGATAGGATGACACGGATTTCTATGTTACGCATTCGAAATGGATGCAGTGGATAAGCTTTTTAATTTCTGATATACCTGATGGCAAACAGTAAAAACCTATTTCCTCCCTCTCTTGGCTGTTTGGATCTTTGTGATTCTTTATAATGTTTATAATGTATGTGTACCTTCATGTGGTTCTAACTATAGTTCGTAACTGTCTAGAGTCACCTGTTATTTGTATACTGTTCATACTCCGTCTGAACAACTCTAATTGAAGACTGGTTTGCAGCAATTGCAATCTAATTAACTTAGAGTAAGATATTTATTTTCTATCAAGTAACTGTAAAAAAACTATGATTAATGTTTGATTTATGTACTAAATAGAAGCAGTGAGATTTTTCCTGTAGGTTTATTTTTTTGACACAACGTAGTGGTTTAAAGTTCGTGGCTACGAAAGCAGTGCGGAAGCAGTGGATCTCTTAACCACAGAACTGCAAAAGAACCTTTATTAGTCTACATTTTTCACTTCCTGTGTTTTTACAGATTTGTGTTTGTGTTTGTGTACAACTGGATTCTGATACAATTTTTAAAGTTTCACATAATACTTTTTGAAACTTTTGTTTTCATCAAAGCGAATTTGTAATTTGTAATTTCTATTTTAAAATAGTCTTAACCTCTACAATTCTAATAATTCATGCATTCGGCGTAAACATCTTGCAGTTGATCATACTCTTAGAGCTATTGTTTCTCATTTGATTTTGTGATAATGGTCCTCTGCACATGGGGCCAAATAAAGCTTTCAAAAGAACTCCGATCAAACAAGTCCTATACTTAAATGACTGCGTTTACGCGTTTTAAGATCGTAGTTTGACTTGGAGAAAGTATTTTATTTCTACTCACTGCACTATAATAAAATAAAATGATTTTATCTATACTCCTCATTGTACTTTTACAGTGTTATAGTCACACATAAAATTGTTTTTTCCCGCAGAATCATATAATATTGTTCTCTGACTTCTGGGAAGACAACTTTGAACAAAAAAAAAAATAGGCAGATATGAAGAACCATATCAAAGCAGACAATCGCTACATCATAGAAATCATAGAAGAGAATGTTGGACGAATTAAGACAGACAGGTAAACATCACAAGGCAGGGAAGAGTATATATGGAATATGCTATTTTAGTATGAATTATGCGTATACAAGCTAGTTACGAAACACCGTTACTTTCAGAATTGTTATTTTTATTAAACTTGTTGTGGAAACAATCAACAAAAGGGTTATAGTCCCCTTCATAAAATAAACGTGTTGTCAATTATTCTTGCAAAAAATATTTTCATTGCTTCAAAACGTTGCGTTGAGCAACATTGCTTCAAAATCTGCTTCCGTTTCAAACTAATTTAGTAGGGATCTTTTTTTTATAAGTGCAGATAATTGACTCTATGTATTGAGAATTTTGTACGATTTTCTACATCTATTTTGTATATGTTATGAGCTGGTATTAGCCCACGGTATCCTATTTAATTGATGTGACTACACTACTCCGGTCTACTCTACAAGTGAACTTTACCGTGATTGATCACGACCAGATCGTAGAAGTATCAAGTCATCTATATCCTTCTTTATACTTTTGTACACAAACAAATTTTTATTATGTAATCTCGGTGAGATCTAGATGTGACTTCTAACATAATTTTCGTGCTACTAGAATTTTTGTTTTTATCAGGTTATGTCAGTGGCGGATTTGGACATTTGGCAGTCCTAGGTAGTTTATTCCCCGAGACAAACTTCTTAAAGCAGAAAAATGTATTTAATACATTGTCAACAGTTCTGTATCATTCGTTTCATTGAATCTTTGGTTTCATCTTTTAATTTATTATAAAGTATATAAATACTTTATATTTATTATAATACTTTTGTGAATCTTTATGCATGATCATTAGAAAAAAAATGAAGAACGACATAATAAAATTTAATATTATTGATAACATAATCAATGTAAGCCTATTGATTTACTCTATTAAATACTCTATTAAATAATTTCAGCCTCCCCCCCAAAAAGCATACCCCGCCAACGACTAGTCTGCCTAATAGAAAATCCGCTGCTTGTTTATGAAGATTCTTCATCAATAAATTGTAGTATGCAATGATGTACCCCTATCATTCTCTGCTAAAATCTTTTCATCATCGGCAACACAGAAGCTACAAAATCATTTATTTCAAAATGGCAAACCACATGTCTACATTTTGAAAGGAATCAACCCTCTACTGTAGTCATATAAATTAAATACTGTTAGTGCGTTACAACTTATTTCCCAGCCACTTGGGAAAATTTCAAAGTCAAGGAAAAACATGAGACCTACAATCGTGTTTCAGTAAATAGTAAACTGATACAGAAACACGGAAAGAAATCCTCTTCCTCCTCCTTCTCCTATGGTGCTAAAGCCAGAAATCAAATCTTAGCCTCCTCTTTCTTTATCGTCATCTCACTCTATGAGTAGCGAAGGTCTATTGTCACTCCTCTAGCATTTCTCGCGTCTACGGCAACAACAGCCTCCCATCTTTTCCATGAGCAGCCTTTAGTCTCTGACCTCCGTGTTCCGTGTGAGGGTTGTTTTTTAAATTGGCCCATTACTCATTCTCACATGTCCGTCTTCTCAGTCACATGTATATTTACTTTGTTGGGTCATTGAAAAGATAATATACATTGTAGTTATCTCGTACCTTCTATTACCCATTCTTATATATGAGACACAGGTTCCTCTTCAAGCTTCAGGCGTTCCATTGTTTTTGGTCTAATACCGAGGTCCCACTGCCATAGTATAGGATGAGCCATAATAGTTGATATATATATATATATATATATATATCCGACGGGAATAATAGGTAACTTGCAACATAATGAAGTGGTTAGAACAGGCATGAAGTAACTGCTACCGGCTTACACCGTCCGTCTCTCGACGGCTGTCTAAATCCAATTTCCCATTTTTATTTCAGTCATCAAATTGTTGATGATTTCTTGTTCTCATAATTCAGTATTTGAATTTTTTATTTTTATAACCTCTTGTATTCCCTGTACGCTGGCCGGTTCTTTTTACCGTCCTGGAGATATCCATTTTATAGTATTCTTCGATAAAATGTTCTCATCGGTTAGCTCTAAATAATTATAGTCGGTCATTTTATTTCGCTCTTTGTCTTGTATTATCTGTATTATGGGATCTTTGATACCAATGATTCTCTTAATTTTTCAATTCCTAACTTTTCCAACCTGATATTCTTACGCGTCTTCCAATGGTACCCGTTTTGAAACAGATTGCATTTTCCGTTTTATATTTTATGTTAGACTCAGTGTCTCTCTTGTATAAAGTAGAGTATTGTAATTGTAGTTTTGTACATTTAAAGTTTTATTTTTGTAGAAATAACTGATTTGTCTAAACCGCAGAGACCTTTGTTGGCGTTCTTAACCTTTTCTTTTTATGTGATACTGAACCTTTAATAATATTACAGCAAGGTATCTATATTTGTTGTACATCGTTTTCTTACTATTTATTATCCTTATATATTTACTTTCTGCTCCTGCACATAGACAATTTGTTTTACAAATAAAGTTACACTTTGTTTTAAACTCCAGTTACAATTTTATTTCAACTTCGTGGCCATGATTCTGCGCAGACAGCTTGATTATCAGAAAACTGTAATGAACACAGGCATGCTCATTCGTTTTATCATTAAAAAATACTTTCCCTTCATAATAGTTAATAATAGATGATCAGGATAAAATATAACATGTGAAACATCTCTGACATCTAAGCATCATATATGACGCTCGTTAAATAGCTTTTGTTACGCGATTTATCTTGTTTCGGTCACCAATCGTACTGTTATTGTAATTTCTAATATTATTTGTATGCTAATCAGTAACATTTTGTTTATTGAATCGTTTTAGTTGATAATCAGTTTATTACAAGGCTGTAAAACCGGTTGTGCAATTCTAAACGAAAATTTACTACCAATTATTAACTACTTTCCAATCTTTATAAATCTATAAAACGTTATTTCCGAAAACACTCATGTTAGAACTGTTGATGAACATGGTTTTAAGGTTCTACGTTCTCCTTTTTCATGTAATTTGGGTAAGTGTTTCTCTACTTATTTTTCTTATTCTCCTCAATTCAGAGGTTAGTGGCTTGCAATATGTTCTTTTCCGTGGGTACCCTCTTGATCACCTCTTTTCCTTCTTTAACCCCATGCATGTACTATTGCCTAGGGTTTCCCCTCCCATTACGCCCCTTGAACATATCCTCTATCAAGGTGGTGAACAATTTTGAATGGCGTAGCAGGTGACATACCGTATTACCTCTTCTTTCGACAATGGATCCAACCAACATCTTTTTTTACCCACTCTCCTTAGAACCTCATCGTTAGGTACCCTTTCCGTCCACGGTGTTCTCAAGGCCCTCCTTCAGCACCACATCTCAAAGATTTCAAAGTAGCTACTCTCCACTTTCCTCAAAGACTAGGTTTCCGGGCCATATGTTCATATGCTCCAAATGAGACTATACATTTCTTCATCGTTTCCAGGAACACACTTCTGGACGTCAGAAGAGAGCTGTTCTTGAAAAACGCATTGTGCAATTCTACTTTTTACATCACTGGAGAACCTCCCATCTGATGTAATGCAGGTCCCAAGATATTTAGCCCTTGAACCGTACACCTATTCTTTACGATCATTAACCGTATACTAGGGCATTTTATACCCCAAATAAAAATACACATTTTAAAAAATTGTGATTTATTTTTTACTAAAAAAACATGTTGAATTACAAGAGCAGATTGTTTTTACTACATAATATATGTTTTTAAAAAGAAAACTGCATTTTTATATGTTTCTCTATTCCCTAATCATGACAATTACATTTTTCGTAAAGTTTCTGTACACGTTTATTCTATGAAAAGTACTACTGGTCATACTGGTTCTGACGACTAGCAGTATTTGTTTTTTCTTTGTAGGGAAACCTATCTTGTACTGCAATGTTATCAGCCACACTGCGTGAGGCTTGCTCTTCATTAACATTCCGAATATTTGTATGGATAATACACACATAATTGAAGCTAGCAAATTGAGTATTGTTTTTATCATTCATAATCCTTTGTCTTTTTCTGTTAACCATTGTATCTTTTATTGCCTCCTCTTCGCTTTCTGGTTCAGGGGCACACTTATCAACGAATCGGGCAAAAAAATATCTTCTTCAACACAAGACAGTCTATTTCACCTTCATTACCTGACGTATCGTCTGTGTTATTGGAAATATTAGAGGACGGCATTTCTAATTCTAATAAAATGTTTTCTTTGATAAGCATATGATTCATTTTACATATATAGAACAATATATACGAAGTTATTGAATAAAAAACAGAAAGAAGTAAAATTACTCACACACTAGAAAAAAATAACATTAACCATGTATTTACTGTAACTGCGGTACTGTATGCCCGGCGGTCACTGTTTGCGTACTGCGTGATGTTGCACATGTGAAGTAAACACACCTATTGAAGCACAATCAAGGCTAAGGAAAAGTCACAGACGTTGGAGGCAATAAGGGGTGCCAAGACAAAATTATCAGTGCCCCAGTGTACGGTTCCAGGGTTAAAGGAATCAACTTGCGCTAGCTTCCTCTCGCCCAGAAGTACCTCAGCCTTTTCTGTTTTAGTTCTGCGACATTTCATGATTTTTGTTTTCCTTTATTTGTAGTCAACCAGCATTTGTAATTTAGGATTTTGTTTATTTGGTGAAGTTCATTCTATAGTACTTTCTCATTTTCCTAAAGTGCACTGTCGTCTGATAAACGGATGGTTTTAAAACATGCGTTAATAATATTATTATTCCGATGTTACAGACTGATGAGAATGGTGTTACGTGTTGATTAGGGGATATTTTATCTCATTAAGTGACACTTATTTTAGCCATTTTACCCTCAACAATTGTTGGGGTTTTAAATAATACTATGGAAATTTTTAAGTGTATGATACAATTTTTTTATTGTTGCGTTAGATTGAATATTTATACGCAAAGTCTCATACAGAAAATGTTTATATCGTGGAGACCATTGGCGTCATAAACAATATTACCTCTTCAGTAATCTACGTGTTTAATTCAGCATATCTTTTATCGCGGGTCAACAGGTTACGGAGGCACGACTTTGTCATTAGCTAGCTGTGCTACGCTGTTTACTTCCGAGAAGTTACGCGACCAGTTTTTGACGTCATGAGTACTTCCACTGATGAAAGCATACCGCACACAACGTGAGCACGTAGGTACTGGATACTGTCTGTGAAATCGACCGTATAAGAAACAAGACATATTACTGAAACCGGTTAACCATGTCTAATAGTAATGAAAGCGATAGTTGTTTTGCCATTTGTGAACTGTCACATTGCATCATCATGTTGTTCTGTAGTAACTTACAACTCACTGTTTTCATTCCAAGGAGATATTTAGCTGAAGAAAATTATATTTTTATTTTCCCAACAGTCTATCGACCAGAGGTAATGTATGGGAAAATGTATCGACCTGCCGTTTTCAGTACATCCTTAGCCCTTTTTCAGTGCCCTTGCGCATCTCTATAGGCTACTTTCCACGTGGCAGAACTGCATATGTCCGCTTCGTGTATTCCAGTTTTTGACTTCTTCTGCAGATACGTTCTTCTCTGTTTCTTCACTAACTATACAAGCAATCTTACGTGCAGTTAGATATATCCTATCTGTTTTCGTATAGTGTGTTCTACTACATACCTATTGCAGGACAATTTTACCTCTGCATGGCGCTACTCGAGGCGTTGTCATCTTGTGATACGTCGAAGATCTTTAATTTTCTGGTTCCTCTATGCTTGTATTGACCTTCGTCTTCGTCTCCTCAACCCAAAGGTTTGGTGGGCTTACAAATTCTACCCTTCTGTAGACAATCTTTTAATCACCAATTATATTCTTCCTCCTTTTATCATATCACATGAAACTTTCGATATCTAAGGATCACCCTAGGAAAGATGGAAGGAAAGAGAGGACGCAGAAGAAGAAAGGTTAGAATGCTTAATGACGTCAGAAACGGAAGGAACTGTAGACAGATGTACAGGACCTAGGAAAATGGAGAACATCCATTCTCCCCTGTGTAGTGAAACTTGTCATAAGAGAGTCAATTGGTTACCGTAGCATTCATCACAGGCATCTGTTTAGTTTACCATATCCAGGTCACAGACACATGGTAATATGCCAGAAGCATTTACAATACGATTTAAACCAATTTTAATACCTATGTACAAACTTTAATATGTGTACATATGGGTATGAATGTGTATGTGTCCTTGTTAAGCACACGTGATTCTTCTGCTACAATGCAGTTTAGTCTAATTGACTGAAGGTTTAAACGGTTCTAAATCCATTTACTTTTGCTATGAAGAAAGTTTGTTTACTGGTTTACTCAGAAAACTGATAACAATATATTTACATACTTAGGCATAATTACAATAATTGTATATTCGTTCGTGTACATTTATGTGTTGAAGGTATTAATTTTTATTTATAAGTAATTGTGCAAACACGGTGTTCTGAGATTTTTATTGACAGATTTATTGTCCGTCTATTTCACAGAAACAATGCTGGCCAAAGCGTTAGAGAACTACGAAACAAGAAGCACAAGGAGAGCTGAGCTGGGAGGTTTACTAGGTATTCCGGCAGACGTTCCAACCACATTCTGATCAAAGACTTGACATAGTGACAAAAATACCAAATTCTAATAATGTGAGGAGAATAAGGAGCGCCCTGGGATCTACGCTGAATCAGGCCCACAGAAAAATATTCCTCAACAACTCTCTAATTTCGCTGTGGGAAAACTGTTTTTAAATCACCAATTTTAAACATTTAATGGCAGGATGTTAATTACTGCTGGTTGCAGTGTAGCAGAAGTTTTATTGAAAATTTACACTTTCTTTTATTTTGACGGAATTTGTAAAGTTTCATCAAAACTGTTCTGTCAGCTTTTTACGGGGGTATAAGAAAATATGGTAGTGAAAGAAGTATTTACCTGTTAGTGTATGTTCTCCTGGGAAAAAAACAAAATATATGTTTAGCTATTCACTGTTCTGGGTAAGAGAGGATAGTTTCTTCAGAAAGTGAAGACGGGCTATGAAATTGCTGTAATTTTAGTTGTAACAAATGTTTTTTCATGCCTAGACATGTATGGCTGCTTTTTCCATTGAATAGAACGCTCATGGCGCAAAATACAAACTGTAAAATTGTCAGTGATTGTAAAAAAGTAAACAAGCAAGTTTTAGATAAAGTATGATTACAATAATAGCAATCATGCCTGTTTGTTTAGTTAGAGGCTTCCTGTTTGTGGTTACTGTAATCATGCAAAACTTACAAAGTTTGTGGACTCCGTCGTGTCACAATGGTTGGACAGTGAAGAGGTACAATTTTGTATTTATTTTTTGACAAAACACAGGGATACAATGCACTAAAAGCCTGTAATTATAAGTTTAACTCCCTGGTAGAAAGACAACAACCGCACATATATTTCGTGCTAGGAAACTCTAAACTCAGACAGAGTATATTACAGCTCATATCGAGACTATAGAGGTTGGGTGTTCTGGACAGAGAATAAAAATGAAGTACTGTTGTTAAAACTACTGCTTGCCGGTCTGTGAAGCCGTAGTCCAACGCAGACGTTTTGGCCGTACCTTCGAGGGTCGTCTTCAATGCAGAAAAGGCTGCAACACACTGACTGACTGAGGCTACGTAGCCAGTACCCCAGTACTGTGGTTAACCCGTAACCTCAGTCAGTCAGTGTGTTGCAGCCTTTTCTGCACTGAAGATGACCGTCGAAGGTACGGTCGAAACGTTGGCGTTTAACATCCCCGGCAAGCAGTAATTCTAGCAACATTGACGGTCCGCGAAAGCCTCAGACAAAAAATGAAGTACATTCCACTTGACGACGGCCAAGAAAAATTTGGGACCGCTATCAAGAACAGAGACAGGTATGTAGATAATTAAAGGCTTTAAGTCACATAGTAAAGCTTGACTAACTAAAATAGACGTTCTTTTTACCAAATAATAAAAAAAAATAATTAAGAAAAAACGCAATATTACAACTAGCTCTTAAAAATTAAAAATTATAATAAATTATTAAGGAAATTAAAAACTGAAAAAAGTATAAAAAATACTTATAAACATGGAACTTTAGCTTAAGCAGGATGTTCTATACAATTACCTTTTCTGTAGCAAGACTCTTATACGGTATATAGCGAATCTCAAACCTGAGTCAAGTGTGAGAGCAAGTTGATGCCTGCCAAGTGTAGAATATTGGGGCCAACGTTTACATTTGTGTGAACCGCAGAAATGAAAAAAATCCATGTGTTGTTTTTAGACTTCAGTACTATTCCTACAAGTACTTACTTCCGACAATGTTTAGCAATGCCTTATACAAATTTCCATACGATCAATGGTTTGGGAGTTGGCGAACAGCGGATAAACAGGCATGCTGCCAGGTGTTAAAGGGTCTAATGATGCACCATGGTCTGTAGACCATGTGGTGCACAGAAGACGCTTTTATCAGTACGCGCGCATAGAACACGGCAGCTCTGAACACACTAACTTTTAATATATCAGTGCTCATACTATTAGGCCTATGCCATCAAGTTTTCGGTCTTGTACACTACAACAAACTGTAATAGAATTTTAAGTTATTCACGTAATCATCTAGTAACAGAAAAGTCAGTAATGGAAACAACCAATTTCCAAAAAAGGATTATTTCCAAAGCAATAAGAAAAGGGAACTATAGATAAACGGTATACAGTTAAGATCTACGCAAAGTTTTCATTAAACTCCAGGTATCCAAACCGCGTAAAGAAAGTGAAATCCTTTGAGCAGGTATACATATACATATATATATATATATATATATATATATATATATATTGTAGTGTGACAGAAAATCCACTACATCTTAAGTCATGTGAAATCATAAAGTTTAATTACACCAACAAATGTTATAATAATATTGAATGACATTTAAATAAATCAAAGGAATGAACCACGATAAAATAAAAATCCTCATTACATTATATATAAAAACCACTGTTTAAAAAACCAAAGAAAGTATCGAAGCAACTCATAGTATCATATCAGTAATTTACCCAGGAAGCTCAGAGCAGTTAACCAGTTATATAAGACCATATCAAGAAAAAAGAGACTCAATTAAAGAGTGGTGAATACCAAAATACCCCAAAAACAAGAAGAGGGAAGAATAAAGTTTGTGATCAGGAAGAAAACAATACCCTGAAACCTGTAGAGAAGAATAAAGTCAGTATCAGTGAATAAGTTAAATGCTCCAAACTAAACCTCAGTCGAGATAACACCAAGTACCTTGGTTTACCCAAGAATGAAGAAGGAAGACAAGAAAACCAGAAGAATGAAGACTAGAAGAGGGACAAGAATGAAGACTAGAAGAGGGACAAGAATGAAGACTAGAAGAAGGACAAGAAGGAAGACCAGTAGGAAGATACGAAGAAGGACAAGAATGAAGACAGGAGGAGTGGAAGAAATAGTATGAAAGAAACACCGTTGTAAAACCTATTATTATATAAACTACTATCAAACCCCAAACCCACAAAAACTATGCAAAGGAAAGTATAGCATACCCAAAATCCTATAAAAATATAATTATTGAGAAAACTAAAGTGCTGTATAGCGTTATAAGAAGTGTACCGACTAAAGCTATTGTGTAATAAAGAAAATAAACTAGTCTTAACAGTCCATGATTACTAAAGTTCTGGTCTGAGATAATAAGACTCAAAATATCAGAACCAACAGTGAAAGTGAATTTGTGTAAGAGTTTTTTTTAAAATGCAATAAACTTAAAGTTGGTGATACTATAACTTATCAGTATGCTATATCACAACTTTAATATCTAATAATAAACAGCATAATAAAATAATAAAATGGAAGATTTCCAGTATTTTATTATTTTAATGTAAATCTTTATTTACAGGACATTTGTAAAAAATGATAATAAATAGAGTATGGGAGTTAATGTTTACTGATGTAGGGGATCACAAATAATCATGGTTTGGACCAGAAAGGACTGGCATTAATATAGTATTAATAAGTGTAAAATGTTTAACTAGACTGTTTATTCACAGTCCTAAAATCAGTGTGTTAGTAAAATGTATTTGTAAGGGTTATTAGAAAATAAGATTTATGTTATGTGTTTTAAAATGAATTATGTTTGATAAATAATAGCCTACATACCATTAATAAAGTTCTAATAGGTATGCTATGTTAGCTCAAGAATAGTTAGAAGATGTATGTTCAAACCATGTCTGCAATACGTTAAAATATTATATATTGGAATTATTTAAATACTATTGAATAATAATTATTGTATTTATTTTTAATTGTTAATGTTATACTTTCTCGTCACCCTTCTCTGACTATTAATTTTAATCGCTCAAAGAACCTGTCTTATAATATATTAAATATCATAAATTTTGTTCTGTATGACACAATCGATAATTCCCGAGACAGAGTCGATAATTGCTCTCCATCGATATAAAATCGATTATTTATTTAAATTGTCAATAAATCTTTATATTTCCATTATTTCGTATCTGTTACTTATTTCACAGGTTAATTTAAGAGTATTTATTAAGGCTGAAGGACTTAAATAAGAAGAATATATATTATTTGAACGAGATATTGGACCAGCCAGAAAAGTCACCAATCGATTATTAACTGGAGTTAATCTATTTAACTCCAGACTTGGTTCAAATCTTCAAGAAGTGCTCGACGGTCAATAAATACCTACCTGTTCTTAAAATTTTACAAGAACCTTTTAAAACAGATTTATTTCTTATACACACCTCTGTAAACCTCAACAAGATTTCTTACTATTTGAAAATTCTATTTTTTTATAAAATTTTCCTTTTACATTTTATTCTTTTGTAACGACCGGCATACAGCGGTCTGGTTACAAAGTGGCGTCCAACTTAGAGGGCTTAATAATCTAAGCTTGGCAGCGATTAATAAATGGAGACAGAGAAAGATGCAAAGACGAGCTACATCGAAAAAGAGGGCGGAAAAGGCCGAAAAAGAGGTTGACATGGGGGATAAGGAGGCAACACCTGTGGAGGATCCGGAAGTGTTACTAATCCAGGCGGAACCGAAACAACCAGCACCACCAGAGGAACAACCTGAAGTAACGACGCAGACAGGAGAAGTCAATGTCCCAGAAAAGGAGAAACCTTCACCAACCGAGGATAGTAACATACAGGAAATGTTCAAGCAGATGATGGAGACAATGAAGGGAATGAGTAAAGATTTAAAGGAGGAAATTAAATCAAAAATAGAAGGAGTAACTAAGAAAATGGATTCCACTACGGAAGATAACAAGAAGATGGAGGAGAATTTAAGCAAGAAAATGGATGACGATAACCATTCATTAAATGAAAAACTAGAGGATCTGAAGGAAGATAACCGATCCACAAAGGAAGAATTGGGCCGTAAGATAGAAAATACTAATAAAAGGATTGAGGAAACCAGTAAGAATTTGAGTAAGAAGATGGAAGAAAAAATGGAGGAAACAAGTAGGAAAATGGAAAGCGACAATCAGCAACTGAGGGAACAGTTGGAGGAAAATAATCTGAAAATGGAGGAGAAGATGGACGAGAATAATCAAAGGTTGAGAGA
Organism: Magicicada septendecula; assembly: GCA_034769895.1. Taxonomy (NCBI): domain Eukaryota; kingdom Metazoa; phylum Arthropoda; class Insecta; order Hemiptera; family Cicadidae; genus Magicicada; species Magicicada septendecula. The sequence goes on along the minus strand of CM068370.1, from coordinate 286,614,088 downwards.
AGAACTAAGGGAAGTTAACCAAGAGAACATGAATAAGTTAGACGAGAGGATTGAGTTAGCTAAGGAAGAGTTAAATAAAAAGATAACTGAAACGAAGAAATCCATTGTAAAGAAGTTAGAACAGGAAGTCGTGGTTGTTAACCAGCAGATCCGAGAAGTAGACGAAAGATTCGTCAAACAGAAAACGAAGTGCTGGAAGTCCGGGAAGTAATAACAAAGGAGATTACTCAGGTCCAAGAACAACAGAAAACTAAATTGGAGGAGACCAAGAAATTTGCCTTGGAGGAAGTAAATAAAGTGAGGACCCAAGTAACAGAAAGATGCGACGGCGTGGAAGCCGCTATGGTGAACATAACCGGACAGGTGCGTCAGAGCCAGGAGGAGATAGAGTTAATAAGAAACAGACAATCCGGATATCACAATTTCCCCATGTCAGAGAACAGAGAATGGCTCAATTTCCGGCAATACAAACGGAAGCCTATGGAGTTCTTGGCACGAATAGAGGAGTACCTCGAGAAACACCGAGGGAACCGATGGGTCCAGAACAGAGAAATCTTTGACGAGTCGTTTCGGGAGGTGAATGACCATTGGTGGATGGCCAACCGGAGCGACATCGACAATTATGAACAATTCAAGAGCCTGTTCAAAGCCAAGTACTGGTCAGAGACCACGCAAAATCTAATAAGAGATAATATATGCCATGGCCGCTACAAACCACAAGTCGGCAGTTCAATGACAGCTTATTTCCTCGGCAAAGTATGTATGGCCAAGCACTTAGAACTAGCCATACCGGAGGAATGCCTAATAAATAAGCTGTCTTACCATTATGATGAGGAGGTAATTCGTGCAAGGAGGGCAGCCAAATAAAGACCATCCAGGCAATGACAGAACTCCTAGAAAATTATGAAAATGAAGACTACTACCGACAGAGTCGTAGAAGAAGTGATGGGCCCGAACCAAGGACATACCAGAACAATAACCAGGGTACGAACCACATAAATACTGGGTACCAAGGAGGTCGGGCATATCCGCGAAATAACGGTTCTAATAATGGAAATAACGTGAACAATACTAATTACAGTGATAATAATAATACGGGTCCCAACCATCAAAACCCGAATCGACCCTCTAATGGTTATCAGGGTAACCGCAATCCCTACCCTAATAACGCAAATAGTCAGAGAAGCCCCAATTATGGTAATAGTCCTTACCCTAATAATGCTAATCGTGCGGGTCCCAATAATGGTAATTTTAATAATAATAGGTTTCCTCGCCCTAGAGTGAACTTCATACGAGCCACAGATGGAAGACAGCGAGGATTCAACCACAATCGACGAAACAGTTACCGCGGATACGAAGAAAGGCGGAGGAGCCTAGAACGGGACCAACCGAGGTACTATCCGACGCGTAGGAGCAATAGTTTGGACAACACTGAACAGAGGTCGCACCATGAACGACCGGAAGACCACAGGACAGATCGGCAGGTAACCACTCTGAGCATCCCGAATGAGGCATCGACTAGTATGGCTCAAAGGAACAATGATGCCGAGCCTTTAAACGGGCACAGGCAGTAATAAATCGCCAGAACCCGTTACTGCTCCTGACTACTGGGTATCATAATAATAATGAGTGCAATTTTGAGAATAATCACAATCGTATTACAATCATCGGGTGCAACTACCTGAAGGACATCAGACAGGAGTTATTGGAAGAGGATAACAGGAGTCCCACCAATAACTTCAATAATGAAATTATACATGTTGACGCCAAGGTAGAAGGCATCCCAGCCAAGTTAATGATCGATACTGGGTCGAATGTGTCAATAATAAGTACGACGGAACTGGAGAGGATACAGCAAGAGTGCGGGAGAACTTTACCAACATTGCCGTTGAATAATATTGTTTTGTTGGGAGCAACCGGCCGACAAAACAAAACTATACGTAGACAAGTCTCCGCCAGTGTGATGAGCTGTGGTATAGCGATTGACATGGAATTCTTGGTGGCGAGCGGTCTGCCATTTAATATACTGGTCGGGTGTGATGTGCTTAGGAGAAATTCCGCCATCATTGATCTGAGAACTGAAACATTATCGCTGTTTTCTAACGGACATACTTGGACGGCGAACTTGGTGGGTAGTGACCAAGTCGTTCCCGATAGTATCCATCAGCAAATCCGAAAAATTAATTACATCCATCCAACATCCATAATTGAACAGAGAATAGACGACACCTCCAATGAAGATTTATGTTACAAAAAATCCAGGAGATCAGGGATTTCCGGAGCGGTATAACTGGCGAAGGTTTAACAACAAACCAAGCGAACAAATTAATAGACATATACAACAAATATAAATCAGTCTTTTCTGATGAGCCCGGTAAAGTGAAGAATTTCCAGTGTACTCTACAATTCCGAGACACTGTGGACTTTAACCGGAAGTCTTACCCCATTGCGCAATCACGAAAGCAAGCAGTAAGAGCTGAAATAGAGCAAATGATTAACCGTGACATTATAGAGAGTAGCCATTCCCCTTATACAAGTCCTATCGTGGCTATTCCTAAGAAAAACGGACAAGTCCGTTTGTGTTTAGATGCGCGCGAAATAAATAAGATAATCATTAATGACAGGACTTCGCCCGGTGAGATTGAGGAGATCTTAAAACGATTCCACGGTACCAAATACTTCACTACCTGGGATACGGTGTGCGGATACTGGCAGGTGGAATTACATCCACAGAGTCGCCAGTATCTGGTCTTTATATTCGAAGGGCGGAACTACCAGTTTAAGAGGTTGCCCTTCGGACTGGTAAACTCAGTCGCAGTCTTTGTGCACTGCATGGATCAGATACTTGGCCAAGAAACACTAAAATTCACCACCGTATACGTCGATGACTTGCTAGTGTCCTCAGAAACTTGGGAGGAACACTGCTACCGTGTGGAACACGTCTTACAGAAACTAGCAGCAAACAATATTACGCTGAAGTTAGCAAAATCTCATTTTATTGCTAAAGAGATACAATTCTTAGGCTTTATATTAAATGATAAGGGAATCTCACCGTCGGCTGAAAAAGTCGAAGCGATTCAGAACTTTCCTACACCAAAGAATCGAAGGCAGTTACAGTCGTTCCTGCGACTCTGTAATTATTACCGCAAGTTCCAGGAAAAGTACTCCGAACTGACTGCCAGATTTCAGCCGCAACTGTCATCTAAAAATAAATGGATCTGGGGTAATGAACAACAAAATATATTGACTCTTATAAAACAAAAATTCCTTAAACACATTATACTCCACCATCCAGATTTTAACAAGCCTTTCTTTCTTAATTGTGATGCCAGTGACATCAGCCTCGGCACTACATTATATCAAGAGGATGAGGAGGGCGAACATCTTGTAATCTGCTTTGCCAGCAGAGCTCTGAACCAGAGTGAGAAAAACTATCACGTGACAGAAAAGGAGTTATTGAGTGTTGTGTTCGCGTGCGGAAAGTTCCGCACATATATTCTTGGTTATCCCGTTACCGTCCGGACAGACCATAAATCTATCTCATTTCTTAAGAGATGTAAGTTGAGCCATGGAAGATTAACGCGGTGGATACTATTGCTGCAAGAATACGACCTTAAGTGGGAGTATATCCCCGGAAGGAAGAATGTCGTCGCGGACGTATTGTCTAGAGTAGACATTGACAAACAGACGTTCGAGGGGGAGAAGGAGAGTATTCTGAAAGTGTACCATATTCTCAGCAGCAGCGCCGGTCTACAATCAGTTCTGGAACAACTAAGCACACACCAACAAGCTGACCCGAAATTAATCACTATTATCTCAAGATTGGAAGCAGGGGATGAGCCAATCTCCCAATATTACACTATACATAAGGGAATCCTGTTTTCCAAACCATCATTATATAAGGAGGAATGGAAGGTAATAATTCCGACCCATATCGAGAAGGAGATAGTGTTCAGTTATCATGTTCGATATGGGCATATGGGCGCTTTAAAGGTGGTAAAGGCCCTGGAAGAGAGCTGCTATATCAAGGACATAAATCGGAAGGTTCGGAGGTACATTAGAAACTGTCGCATTTGCCAACTCGTAAAAACTAATAACGAGAAAAGAGAAGGGCAGATGATTCCAATAACATCGCAGTCGAAACTTGAGAAGGTATTCCTGGATATCTGTGGGCCATTTTCCCACAGTGGAGGCCGCCACCGATACAAATATATCGTCATCATTATGGACCATTATACCAAGTTCGTGAAGCTATACCCAGCGAATCGGGCGACTACGAATAAAGTTCTTGATATCCTGATCAACCAGTACTTCCCAACCGTCGGAAAACTGGTATCGATCATAACCGACCACGGAACACAATTCAAGGGGAGGAAATGGCGGGATACACTGCTGTCCATGGGGGTTCATACATACAAGACATCCGTATACCACCCAAGCAGTAACCCAGCCGAAAGAGTCTTGCGAGAGGTGGGGCGCCTATTAAGAACGTATTGCCATGATCAGCAGAGAAGGTGGCAAGAATACTTGGAGGCTACTGAAGAATTCCTCAACCTGGCCTACCATCCAGCCATAGGAATAACCCCATACTCCGCAATGTACGAGAGACAACCCCCTAGAGAGATTGAAGATATCTTGGAGTTCCCCAGAGAGCATAAATAAAGATTTGATAAAATTCAATTTTGTAATAAGGTGGCCGAAGATCAGGAGAAACGGCGGAATAAATACAATAAAAGCATGGGTAAGGTTATTCATTATACCATTGGAGAGAAGGTATTGTTGAAGAATAGGGAATTACCCAGTTCCTTAGAGGGGATAACAAAAAAGTTATTGCTCCTGTATACTGGTCCCTATATTGTCTCAAAGGACAATAACAACAACACCTACGAAATCAAGGAAATGAGTTCAAATAAAGTCAAGGGTGTCTTTAACCAGGCATCCATGAAGAAATTTTATTATTAAAATTAACCAAATTCTAAAAACAATGTAAGTGCATCTTACTATACTATGATTAATGAAACCATTTAGAAGAATATAACAAGAAGAATTTTGAAATAATTTACCTAAATTCAAAAAACAATGTAAGCCCATTACATACAATTATTTGAGAAGAAACATTTTGGAAGAAGATATATAAAATAGAATTTAAAATCCCCTAAATTCTAATAACAATGTAAGCCAATTACATACAATTTATTTGAGAAGAAACATTTTGGAAGAAGGTATATAATATAGAATTTAAAATCCCCTAAATTCTAAAAACAGTGTAAGCCCATTACATACAATTTATTTGAGAAGAAACATTTTGGAAGAAGATAGATAAAACAGAATTTTGAATGTAAATTATCCAAATTCCAATAACAATGTAAGACAATTACATACAATTTATTTGAGAAGAAACATTTTGGAAGAAAATATATAAAACAGAATTTTGAATGTAAACCATCAAGATTCTAAAAGCAATGGTAAGATCACCTTACTAACAAAAAATGTGAAAAACTTTATGGGTAGAATAATATAAGAAGAGTGAATTTTGAATTATGAATAAATCAAGTTTCCAAACCAAGTATAAGTACAACTTACCAACCAATTATTAATAAAACACTTTGGTGAGATAAACAGAAGAGATTTCATACCATATTCATGGTAAGCATAGAATATAATTACCATGGTAACAAAGGATCATAATGGGATGAAAAAAGGAAACAGATTTAGAATTAAAACAAATAATTCTGGACAATATGATCATGTCTAAGTTCAATATGAAGAGTAAAAACCTTTCCATAAAATGATGTTAAAGGAAATAAAAAAGAAAAAATTCTTTAATACGATTTTAGTGATTGAATATAATAAAGTACAAAAACTTCTTTGGAATTATGAGATAATGAAACTTTGAAGTGGTATGAGGAGAAATTATGACCTCATTATGAAATTAATAAAAAACCATCATTCGCAAGTATAATAACAATGACAGGAATAATGTAAAAATAATGTCAAAGATTTATGTAATTAAACGAATTAATATAAAATGATTTATGAATTAAATGACAATTATGATAATGACAGTTATAAAAATTCTAGAAAATAGAACAAGTGGAAATTTAAGAACAAAGAAACAGTCTAAAAATGTCATAAAGATATGCTACTATAAATAATGCAGATTATAATGAAAAAACCAGAAGGTAATAAAGAATTTATAACCAAAAGATTTATATGATAAGAAAAGTTGAAAAATGTAATAATAGAAGAGCTTCTTACCATAATATCAAATGAAAGAAACATCCAGATAATGAGTCAGAAGAACAACTGAGATAGGAATATTAAAATCTCTGAGAAGTATAATAAGTAATAAGTGAAGTATCCCAAAGATATTTTTTAAATAGTAACAAATGTGTACTATTCTGAATAATTTTTTAATCTGTCTGAAGATAATTCCAGCAGGATTAATATGTTTTTTGAGCAGAGATGATTTGCCTCTGTACTCAAATATGTGTGAAGTATTGGACAGCAGAGGAAAGTAGCGTACAGTGCCTCTCTGAACTGAACCAGCTCACAAAGTAGGGAACGATAGGGAGGAAATATCCCAAGGAGAAAATACTAAGAAGAAATATAAAAATGAAATAATAAATATGAAACTCAGATGACTATTACTATCAAGGAAGATCAAGTGAGAATGATATAAACTCAAATATAAATAAGAAAATTTTAAAATGGAAGGAAGTCCAAAATAATAACAAACCTTGAATAATTGCCATAAGCAATTGTTTCAGACAAAGCAAGTAGCAAGTATAGTCTGAAAAAATTACTTCTGGAGAAGGGCATTCTGTAGCGTGACAGAAAATCCACTACATCTTAAGTCATGTGAAATCATAAAGTTTAATTACACCAACAAATGTTATAATAATATTGAATGACATTTAAATAAATCAAAGGAATGAACCACGATAAAATAAAAATCCTCATTACATTATATATAAAAACCACTGTTTAAAAAACCAAAGAAAGTATCGAAGCAACTCATAGTATCATATCAGTAATTTACCCAGGAAGCTCAGAGCAGTTAACCAGTTATATAAGACCATATCAAGAAAAAAGAGACTAAATTAAAGAGTGGTGAATACCAAAATACCCCAAAAACAAGAAGAGGGAAGAATAAAGTTTGTGATCAGGAAGAAAACAATACCCTGAAACCTGTAGAGAAGAATAAAGTCAGTATCAGTGAATAAGTTAAATGCTCCAAACTAAACCTCAGTCGAGATAACACCAAGTACCTTGGTTTACCCAAGAATGAAGAAGGAAGACAAGAAAACCAGAAGAATGAAGACTAGAAGAGGGACAAGAATGAAGACTAGAAGAGGGACAAGAATGAAGACTAGAAGAAGGACAAGAAGGAAGACCAGTAGGAAGATACGAAGAAGGACAAGAAAGAAGACAGGAGGAGTGGAAGAAATAGTATGAAAGAAACACCGTTGTAAAACCTATTATTATATAAACTACTATCAAACCCCAAACCCACAAAAACTATGCAAAGGAAAGTATAGCATACCCAAAATCCTATAAAAATATAATTATTGAGAAAACTAAAGTGCTGTATAGCGTTATAAGAAGTGAACCGACTAAAGCTATTGTGTAATAAAGAAAATAAACTAGTCTTAACAGTCCATGATTACTAAAGGTCTGGTCTGAGATAATAAGACTCAAAATATCAGAACCAACAGTGAAAGTGATTTTGTGTAAGTGTTTTTTTAAAAATGCAATAAACTTAAAGTTGGTGATACTATAACTTATCAGTATGCTATATCACAACTTTAATATCTAATAATAAACAGCATAATAAAATAATAAAATGGAAGATTTCCAGTATTTTATTATTTTAATGTAAATCTTTATTTACAGGACATTTGTAAAAAATGATAATAAATAGAGTATGGGAGTTAATGTTTACTGATGTAGGGGATCACAAATAATCATGGTTTGGACCAGAAAGGACTGGCATTAATATAGTATTAATAAGTGTAAAATGTTTAACTAGACTGTTTATTCACAGTCCTAAAATCAGTGTGTTAGTAACATGTATTTGTAAGGGTTATTAGAAAATAAGATTTAAGTTATGTGTTTTAAAAAGAATTATGTTTGATAAATAATAGCCTACATACCATTAATAATGTTCTAATAGGTATGTTATGTTAGCTCAAGAATAGTTAGAAGATGTATGTTCAAACCATGTCTGCAATATGTTCAATTGTGCAGATTGCTATACAATGTTCATAATTATTTATTTTAATAACAGTAGTGTTAATTAACTACTACACCACACAATAAGTTATATACCATGTTATTTTCATATAATTGTAATTATGTAAAGTCAGAGGAGGAATTAAGTTTAAATTTATTTGGGAAAGAAAGAAATATAAAATTCTAAAATCTAGGCCATTTGGTGAATTCACAGAACCAATATAAACTAGTATAATTCACTTATAAATCCTGTAAACTACCAAGATTTAGATAAGGTAACACTGTTAAACACTACTGGGAATGATCCTATGAGTTAAAATGATAATAAGGAAATATACCTTAAAACATTGTAAATTTTCAAAATATATAAATTAATTAATTTTAAAGAGCAATGTCAAATTTACAGATTAACACAAAAAACCAGTTCAAAGGTGTAATTTATATGTATTTAAGGGAAGGAAGAGGAATATGACTAATTAAAATTTATTATAATAGTATTAATAATATTTAAAATGGAGGGAATTCGTAGAAAGACGGAAATCCAATTTTTGAGCCTATATTTCCAAAAAGTGGAAGGAATTTGTTAATTTCCACAAAATGTCTACAGATATGGATTATAATACATCAATTTAAAGGGAATGAGATGATTAAACCAATAATAAGGTTCATAATTCATAAAAGTGATGAATAAAATAGATAAATTCCATATATAATGTAATATTTTATAATGTGTACAGGTAATCGAAACATGTTAACAATACTTTTTCAAAGATTAACTGGGCCAGATTTATGACCAAGTTAATTAGTCTTTTGTTGAATATCAAGCTGAATAGTTGTGTGACAAAACGTTCTTTAAATCGAGTTGAAAATGGTACCAGCGTTTAGCCATTGAAATAAGTGAAACGAGAGTTAGACGGATTAGACACTTTTTAAAACTAAAGCTATCAATACATTCACGACAATAGTGAAAACAAACACTTAACTTCATAATACGAGTGATAGAAACCAGTAAAACATTATATTTAAACTGATTCACTTTACAATCCTAACCATATCTTGAGAACTTTAACTCGAAGAAGTGAACACATACAAAATAAACTAACCAACACCAGTTTACACAGAACACTTCGCCAGAATACACCAAATAACTTAACAGACATATTACACCAGTGCGGGGACATTTCAAACCTTAATGAAGGTAATTTTATTGTGATTTTCTGACGCGACGCATTTGCAGTAACCTAGTCCAAATCGAGTCGCGGCCATCTTGAATACGGAGCCCGCTTCCTACATCGCAGTGACGTCAGTCTTCAATGGTTCGACAAAACATTTATTAAAATATTATATATTGGAATTATTTAAATACTATTGAATAATAATTATTGTATTTATTTTTAATTGTTAATGTTATACTTTCTCGTCACCCTTCTCTGACTATTAATTCTAATCGCTCAAAGAACCTGACTTATAATATATTAAATATCATAAATTTTGTTCTGTATGACACAATCGATAATTCCCGAGACAGAGTCGATAATTGCTCTCCATCGATATAAAATCGATTATTTATTTAAATTGTCAATAAATCTTTATATTTCCATTATTTCGTATCTGTTACTTATTTCACAGGTTAATTTAAGAGTATTTATTAAGGCTGAAGGACTTAAATAAGAAGAATATATATTATTTGAACGAGATATTGGACCAGCCAGAAAAGTCACCAATCGATTATTAACTGGAGTTAATCTATTTAACTCCAGACTTGGTTCAAATCTTCAAGAAGTGCTCGACGGTCAATAAATACCTACCTGTTATTAAAATTTTACAAGAACCTTTTAAAACAGATTTATTTCTTATACACACCTCTATAAACCTCAACAAGATTTCTTACTATTTGAAAATTCTATTTTTTTATAAAATTTTCCTTTTACATTTTATTCTTTTGTAACGACCGGCATACAGCGGTCTGGTTACAATATATATATATAAAATACGGTCTGCCGTGGAATAAGTAAGAGCAATGGGCTATGGTGACTGTGGGATTTCCGCACCGTGGTCTGTATACAATTGTCTACTGTGACAACATTAATAGTGTCGACTTCTCTCCCTGACATCTTTCTCCAAATGTTCATCAGTCCACCTTACTGCCTCCTTTTGTAATTTTTTCTCTAGATCCGTTCTCGACGCGACTGATGTTAGAACAAGATTATACTCACTGTCACAAGATAACAACATTGTCCACCTGAGGCCACCGCCGATTCCTACTGTTTTGCACTGCTCGTTCTCCGCACGTAGTTGCTGAACTTACCCACAATGCCTTGCAAGAGACTGCACAGATGACAAAAGTGTTCTGAGCATATATGAAAACTGAGCTTGACATCCAACTTTCCTGTCATATTATTCGACTATGTTCCTCTTTGTTTTCTGGCATTATAGGCCAGTGTGGGTCTTAGCGTGATAAATGGTTTTCCTCCATTCCGTTTTCTCACCACACATCCTTCTCCACCCGTTTACATTTATACTTCTCAAGTCATCCTCTACTTCAACTATTCATCTTTTCCTAGTTTTCCTCTAATTCTTCTCCGTACTGGTTTCCAGTTTGCGAATATTCAACTATCCTGTTTCTAATTAGGAGTGCTAGGGCCATGTACCCATGCATTTTATTTGTGTTAGTGAACACGGGCGTAGACATGAATTAATGGCAATATTGAATTAAAGATGGTTATTTAATAAAATCCTCATTTTACAAAATACATTTTGCAATTCAGACAATGTCATCAGAAGAACTGCACATAGACGCAAGTGTTGATGTAAAAATGATTGCAAAAAGTGAAATTAAAGCGGAGTTATATAAATAAAAGTTAATTACAACCGTAATTAATGAATGATAAACAAGTGAATTATACACAAATAATGTGTGAAAAATTGCTCATTTAATGCCACCGCTTAAACATCAATTCTACCGTTATTAAAAAAAAACACAAACACAAACCTGATGTGTTAAAATGGTGACGCTATGCAGGTGCAGACCAAATTCAACAGGTTAAAAACGGCATATTTTGAAATCTGACATGCCAGAATTACTGTAGACTATAAATACCTCCGACAACTTTGAACGACAGACACACGCTAATAACTTTCTCACGAGGACACTCTGTCGGTTTGATTAGCAACGGACAATCGGCATCGGCATCATCAACATCAAGCAATAAACAGAATGTACGACGATTAGAAATAAAAAATTTAGATAAGCCTACTTCTAATCTTAACTTAATACAGACTGTTAAATCAGGGAGCAACGATCGACACTACAACCATCCTCGGCCTCTTCCAATCGATGATGACTGACGTTCAAGAAATGATCACAGACATGACACGCTCGGTCTTCGACGCCCTCATTGCAGTTATCTACAACGCCACCGAACCGGTCTCACACACCAAACTACGGACTAGTGTAAACCAAATTACCAAACGACTTTTTGACACTAGGACGCTTTTCAACCGCACCCCTTAAGGCCTTACGATCCTTCACTCCAAATCCAAGCGATAAGCTTAGATGGGAGAAGACGGCAGCGTAATCCGGAAAAACCATCTGACCCTTCTTCATCTCAACGTTCGCAGCCTCCGGGCTCGACGCGATGAACTCTTCCACTTTCTGCAGGAATCACATACAGACGTCGCCACCCTCAATGAAACCTACCTAACTGCCAGACATCGCCTGTTCTTCCCGGGCTATACCCTCTTCCGGCAGGACAACGCCTCTCACTCGGGCGGAGTTGCGATACTAGTTCGTAACTCTCTCCGAGCACAAGTAGTACCTATACCGAACAGCCCGACCGACTCGTTTCTGGTCAAACTAAGCTTCACAAACTCACCTCACCTCTTCATAGCAACCTACTACTGCCCCCCCCCCCCCCCCCGTGTGCCGACCTAGACGTCAACTACCTCCATCATTTGGCCACGACCTACACCCGTTTACTCCTCTTCGGAGATCTGAACGCCCACCTCCAGCATCTTGGAGACCGTTATAACACCGCTCGAGGCACGCGAGTGCTTCGGGCAGTCAATAACTTTGGTCTAAGGCACAATCGTACCCCGTTTACCCCCCAGCCGGTAACTCCGACCCAACAACCCACCTGTCCTGATAAGCTGATTACCTCAGCTGACATCTCCTGTAAAATAAGCGGGATCTCCCAAGGCCCGGATGTTGGCTCTGACCACATCCCTATTCTTCTCGTAATCTCCTACGGCCACGTAAAATACCCCACCCTTGAACCTCGCACGATGGCCGTAACAGACTATAACGCTGCCGACTGGCCTCTTTTTTCACAAGCTTTAGCATCACTTATATCCCCACTTTCCATCCCACCAACCACCCCCGCACAAACCGACGACTACAATGACTTCCTAACTACATCGATTCAGACGGCGATAGCACAGGCCATACCTACTAAACAGATCAGATTCTCCCAACTCAGGCTCCCTCCCCCTGTCCTTGCACTCATACGCCGGAAACGCTGGATCCGTCACCTCTTAAACAGAGATCAAAGGAACGAGCATCTCTGCTCGGAGTATAGAAGACTCTCAAATGCTGTCAAGTTCGCCATAAAAGACTTTCGATCTTCCCGCATTGAGAGCGTATGTACTTCAGTACAGGATTCCTTTCACTCCGACACACCCCGATTCTGGAAACAAGTCAAACGACTACACAACCCGCCCAAAGCCGATACCCCTCTCCTGTCAGACGACCGCCTTCTTGTCAGCGATGAGGAGAAGGCTGCTGCCTTTCGGGAGTCTCTCCAGTCCACCCATAGCCACCCCGTCAGCCCGGACTTTGACGCTATCGCCGAACACTCAATAGACACTTTCTTGGCTAACCACGCTGACCTCTTCACCCCTTACGACGTCCTGAACGCTGACCACGACCATCCGCTGGAGCAGCCTATCGACCCAGACGACATCAAAGACAGACTCACTAAATGTAGAAATACTGCCCCCGGTCCCGACGGAATACCCAACCGCATTTTAAAAGCACTCCCTGACACTGCCATTAAAGCCCTAGCGCATCTATATACCGCAAGTCTCCTCCTCGGATACGTCCCACGGGCCTGGAAGCACGCCCATGTCCTCATGTTCCCCAAACCGCTCAACAACGCCAGCCTCCCGTCGAATTATCGCCCGATTTCCTTACCCCTGCAATCTCCAGGCTTTTCGAGAAAATCCTCGTCGCCAGGATACATCCCCATCTACAAATTCATGCCGTCCTCCCCAGTACCGAGGGCGGATTCCGCCCTGGCTACAACATATATGACCAACTTGTTCGCGTTATCAGCGCCATCCAGGACAACTTGGCCGGGAAACGCCCGACCATCTTAGTCTTACTCGACATCCGCAAAGCCTTCGACTCTGTCTGGCACAACGGCCTCCGTTTCACGATCCTCGGATGTCACTTTCCCCCAACCATCATCAAATGGCTCTCCCAGTTCCTGGATGGACTCACTGGACAAGTCCGAGTCCGCCAGCACCTCTCGGCACCCTTCCACCTCAATGCCGGTGTCCCCCACGGCTCCGCCATTAGGCCGTTACTGTATATCATTTTTACTAAAGACACCCCTCCCCCCGCCAACTCTACCCTACCCATCAGCAGGCCTAGCCCAGTACGCAGACGATACTGCCTACTGGGTTTCAGCAGGCGCACACTGGCAAGTCACAACAAAATTACAACAAATCCTCGAGCCTTTCTTCGCCTACTGTAACACTTGGCGAATCAATGTAAACGCGGACAAAACCCAACTCTGTGTTTTCAACTCCACCGGACGCAACATGACTCATTTCTATAATACACCAGTCCGCGTAGGCCCATCATCAGTACGCCCGAAGCGTGATTGCCAGTATCTGGGCGTCACGCTTCACTCCAAACTTACCTGGCGACCACATATCAAAAGAACAACGACCATCGCCCGTACCCGCTTCCGCTCTCTGAACCCTCAGCCGACGTAACCACTACTCCAGCGACTTACTAGGCCGCATCTACACTACCTGCATTCGTCCCATCATCACGTATGCCCACCCAGTTCTCCTTAACGCCTCCCCTGCATACCTAGATCTCCACCGAGTCACAGAACGACGAGCCCTAAGATTCATATACCGCAGACCACGCCTCACGAAGACCTCCAACGCAGCCCTGTTGCGCTAAACACCGGCTTCCCTGACCTAGACTCCTTCCTCGTTAAGCTAAACTGGAAGTATTCCCGCACAGCCTCCCGCCGCACTTCCATACAATCAATAGTCCCTTCAATTAACAGAAATACCCGCAACACAAGCAGACCTTCCTACTTAATAAATCGCCTCTTTACAATAGCCAATGGCCCTCCCCCTCTACTCCCTCGCCGCCGGCGTCAAAGACGCAGACACAATTAAACACGCATACCAATCCCCCGCCCATGATTCATTTCTCCCCGGCGGTAGCGACTAGACACACTCATGCAGCCTAAATACTCAACACTCTGCTAAATTCCCCCACACTCTAAAACTCTAAGCCCTATCTTCGCTTCACCACATGAAAACACACATTCTAGTTCCTCACACTTACGTCCCCGCTTGTAATCCTTAAATCTGTTCCTTCCGCCTACCTTGACGGCACCCTGTCGCCACCTAACAGCCTTGGCGACCTGCGTCACACGTCCCTGTCTTGGCCGCCTCCCCAAAAGATCATCGAAGAAGAAATAAATAAAACAAAATGAATGAATAAATATACCACCAAACAACTATAATGGCCACATCCATCTACCTCTCCCGTTCCCATATGGCTACCAACTACACTCGCACACAATATAACCCACAAGCAATACACTCCCAACTTCGTGCCTCCACCTTCTAAACGGCCCGGTCAGCTGGTGTACGTCTCCCCTAAAATCCCATATCCACACGGCTGAAGGAAGCTTGTCTCCAAAACAGCCCGAGTCTGACCATATTGGTCGGTCTCAAACAACGAAAAAAAAAACTGACGAAAACTTGTTACCCCCAGTCATGACACCACCAGCCGCCAATGATCAAATTACAAAGGCGGTAAATGTTTCTTTGTGCATACATGGGAGTTAAAAGTGAACTTTTTCATGTGCTCCATGTTAGTTTAATGTACTGCGACAGTACAGATAAGTGCTGTACTGAGCATTGAATATAAACATTTAAATATACATAATAATTTGCAAAATAATTAATAATATATTAGAAGTAAGCATGTCAGGGATTGCAAGCTTGGCTCAAACAAAAATATGGACAGGTGTTTCGACCTGAATCGACTTGTGCACACACACACACACAGATGTAACTGAGAGCGTGTACAATAGTATTTTGATTGTGTGTGTGACGCAGGTCTATGCAGGCGAGTTTGCCATCCCAGTATGGATAATTACGTAATTACTGTTTTTCCGTAATTATTCATAAACTATAAATAAGGAGTAAAATCCAAAGATACAATAAAATGTATTAAAATTAACTACACACTCTGTACGAAAACCACGTGAAAGGGACACACCGTACGAGTGTAGTGCGAAATAAACTGCTGCAGATCGCAAGGGTTAAGTTACAACGTCCAAAAGTACAGTGAACATGTGTAGTGAAAATAGTTATAAGATGGGTATAAGAGTATACTGATAGGACTCTGCAATTCGCAGAAATATAAGAAATAGCGAAATTGACGAGGAGTGGGGGAACAAAGCCCAGAGACAATTTCAGACATGTCGATTTCGTACAACTGCAGGTGTTGACCAAGGCGTGAGTATAAATAGGACACACACGCTACAGTTGTATCTCTTTTGATCACCCACAGTTGCGGCGGGAGCTTCTGTCCGTCCGCACGGCGTATTTATTTTTTTGTAACTAGTTTCATTCTTCCAGTTACGTACAACTATGTAACTAAGTTGTAAATACAATCACTTTTAAATAGTAACAGAATTACACGAGAAGAAAATCCATATAAAATGATCAACTATCGTCCGAAACAGCACGAGAAGAAGTAACTTGAAGTTCCGGAAAGCGAGAGTGCTGACGACTTAGTTCTAGAGAGCGAGACGACGCTGGAGTCTAAGAGGCGACTACGCTGGACAAGAGGAATGGTACTGGAGTCTGAAACGACTGCGCTGGACAAGGGGAACGTTACTCAAGTCTGGAAGCGACGCTGGACAAGAGGAATTGATGCTGGAGTTCGAGACGAGGACGATTACAGATGGATCGATTGCGATTGAGTATGATTGCCAACAATAAGGTGATAAACAAGTTATTTATCTCTTAGTCGAACAATTAACTCAAAGACAATTAAAGACATTCTTGTTTTACTTTAAAGTTAAGAGCCAATGTTTCTTGTAAATATAGAGTTAAAATAGTAGATATTATTGAAGTAAGATTAACGTAAACAAGAGCTCAAATTAGTCTTGAAATGAAAATAATGCAAAGCATTTAAGTAAAAATTAGAGTTTTATAAATCAGTACTGAAAAAAAAAGATAAATTCAGTAGCTATTAATATTTTGAATTTCGTTACAATATCTAAAAAGATATTTAACCATTGATATTTAGAAGCACACTAATTGACTGAGTAGTCAGGAAATGATATTTTTAATAAAGTAATTATTAGAATAGAACATTTAGTCAGTAAGGTTGTATACAGCTTAAGCCTTACGGCATAGTAACAAAACAATAATGAATGTTTTTAAGTCGAATCAAGTGCCTTGCGCACAATTTCATTATTAATAAATAAATTTAAAATACCGTTACAAGTTACATAGAGTTATTATTACAGATACACCTGATATCCCCTTTAAACTGTGTCACATTAGTTGTTGCAGATAAGTAATCGCTACAAAGTGTGGGTCATCCCAATTTAGCATTACATAAAAATTTAGCAAACCTATTCTGTCGCAGTACTCGTTTCATTCACGAGAAAAGTACAATGTCTAGGTAAAGTGTAAGTAACAAATAGAGAAGGAAAATAAAAGAGAAAGTGAGTTGGGGAGGAAGGTGCGCGGTAAAGGAAAGACAGAAAGGAAGGAAGTAAACAGAAATAAGGAAAAACAGTTGATAAGATACATTTAGCTAGAGCTGTTAAAAGTTTTTCTATGGCCAAGAGTTTCTGAGTTGAATAAAACTCATAACAACAATACTTTCTAAAAATCCCTGTAATTGTTTCAGTATTAATAGCATTCCGTTTGAAAGTTTTTCGTCCACACATGCTACCAAAGTGAACTTGCTTTTATGTAGTAGGATATAATTGTTTACTTTTCTTAACTTTCACAAAGTTTTGTGATTGTTGTGTTAGTAACAATAATTATATGATTGCGCTTAGACAATAAGCATAAGTCAGTTAAACTTAGTTGTTTCGAATGTGGATATTTCGAATTATTGAATAATTCAAACATTTTAGAAGATTTCTGGAATTATACTGCATTAATAATGCATAACAGCTCGCTTTAATTCGAAGTGTTTTTGATGTTTTGGTTAAACCGAATAATTCTCGCGTCAATAAAATTGTACATTTTTTAAAAATATAGTGGACGAACAAAGTATACTGATTTTTGTAGTTTTTCGGGTAGTTCTGTACCGTAATTTATTTTTATGACGCTTTACTTTGCAAGAATATGCTAAAATATGTTTACATTTAATTGAGAGATTTATTTAAAATTTCAACTGTTTACCTGAATTTACTTTTCGGCAAAAGAATTTCCGGTTTTCAATCATAGTGTAGAATTACACTGTCATCCAGCCACAGGACCAGCAGAGCGTTATCCAAAATATAATACATTTCTTCCTGTGACAAGTTGTACAGAAAGTTCTGAGGAACATCAGGAAAATAAAAAAAGTAAACATCACTCTCCTAACTATGCCTGTCGAACCCTGTACGAAGCGTTGGAACAAGGTTCGGAAATCTTTGCAAACTCTTTATGAACAGCAGGGTTTTTATGAGAAATCAACTTCCTGAAGAATGTGCTGTTATAACCGATAGTAACCTACACCACCCGATTTTAAGTAATGGCAGACGTCACCCATGGTATAAGTCAAGAGCAATCCATATGTGGTGCACTTGCGGATGTCGACATCTTAGCTAAACAGACGAATAGAAAGTTTTACCAAATTCTTAGGACGAAGAAAAAGAACCAGATCTTTATGAGGAGAATCTTCTTTCTTCACCACAAGCATCGATAACATCCGAGAATTAAGGAAGTTTGTTGTAAGAGAAGACAGTGAAGTGATGAAATTTGTATAGGCGTTAAAATTCTCGAATAATTTAATCAAAACTAAAAATTTAATTTCAAAAGCAATCTAAAGTCATAAAATCCGTAATTCGTAAAGCATAACGCAATTTAAAAATAATTTTAAGTAGGCCTATACTTAATTGTATGAATTTTCCTTGTCAAAGTCGTAGTCTTCCGTGATCGGAACTTTTAATAACAATACATCTTTCGGTTGACAGCAGCATCTCATTAGTATCATGTGAACACCGAACGTTTCGCCCATACTGTGATGTGGTTTCCTGAGCTTTGCCACTAAGGATGTCACATTATAGTACAGGCGAAACGTTTGGTATTCACAACGATAGAAATAAAACGTGGTTTTCAACCGAAAGAATTATTGTTATTACCTTACAGAATTTGTTGTTAAAGCGAAGCGAGTTTAACTTGACCGTTTAGCATTCGTTTGTCGGTCTATTTGTATATTTGGGGTATGTCTCTAGATAACTTTTGAATGTATCAACAGATTTTCGTAAAACTCACTGTTTGCGTGTCCTTATAAATTTAACTTTAGAACCCTATTGTTTTTTATATTGATCTTGTAAGAATAGAGTAGCAGGATAAAAAATACAAGGGATCATAATTTGAAAAAATCACGAATTTCCTTGTGGGTTATCAAATTAAAAACCACAATCTGACTAAAGTGTTTACTTTTTCAAATTGTAAAATATTGGGGCACCATGGCCTAAAAAATGTACAAATGTTTTGAAACAAGACGCAGAACTCCTCGTGGAGAAATTAAACAAATTTCAACAACACGATTTCAAGACTTCAACGTATAGATTTAAGATTTAAAAATTTTTAGTTTTAACAATTGTATTAAAATTTTAAAAACATTGTAAAATTTATGCCGAAGAACAGACTAAAGGGAATAATATTATCAAAAATCCGAATGTAGTTTTTAGTTTCAGAATTTGTATCTTTACGGCCCCACAAGTCAAAAATGCAGTAAAATATTTAACAAACTTTGTAAAAGTCTGAGCGAGTATTGCAGCTCAGCGAGCTTACCTGTTAGTGTATAGAATTACATAAGTTTAATTGATAATGTTCATAGCAGGTCCATAGCTGCTCATAATATTCAAGTCATTGGTGTTCTGAGATATTACTGATCTTCAAGTTATCCAGTTCCGTTTGATTTAAATGCATTAATATTATGTGAGCCTTGTCCTGCCTGCCATGCACATCGTGTTCTATATCGCTTACATATGAATCCCATGTACGTCGTCGCTTGATTTTCCTGACTTCTGTTCTGGAAATGGCACAGCAGCGCTTATATTCACACCTTGCCTTGTCTGATCAGTGTTCAAGGCCAGATGTTTCAGGTACGCCTGGTTCTAAGCATATATTATTTGCCTAATATAGTCATCCCATACCTGTAGGCCTCGCTCTCCATACCTTTTACGTCTCGTCCCTAGTGCTTCAAATGCTGCTTGTGATATGAAGTCTCTGGTGTTACCCCATTCTTGATTTATATTGTTATTGATGGTTTTTGTTGTGCAACCTGATTTAACTGGGTCTTGTACAGGTATCTTATACTTTTATCTTGGAGATCTTGGAGCAGGTGTACTTTCATCGTGGAGCCTTTCTCCACCTACCTGGAATACTAACTTTTGATATGAGCAGAAAATTGTCAGACTCAAAGCCACATCCTCTAAAAATGCTCTACTAAATTTCCTAATTTCCAATTAACTAAAAGATAATCAATTACAGAACGAGTTCTTCTTGGTTGCCAAGTATATGTATGTATCTCTTTATGAGGAAAAAATGTGTTAGTTTTCTCCATATATTATTTTTCAGAAATAACTATTCTCAATATAAACAACCGTTAACAGTTTGACTTTTTTAAACGTTTTTCGGTCGAGATAAAATTAAAACTATGTGCAAAGGAAAAGACTGCAGTAAAGCTTTTCTTCCATGAAGAAAAATAACAACAACAACTTTAAATAGCTATAAGAGTTCGTTCCGTTCTCTCTCTCTTCCTTCCTATCTCTTAATTTAAGGTTACGCTTATTGCCTTCACTTCAGATTAGCAGTAAAACACTGTTAATTAAGTGTTTTTATTTGCGCGAAAGAAGAGTTTACTCGCCAAGGAGAAACACAAGACAGTAAAAAAAACTTAATCATGTACGCCCTGCAACAGCTCTCCCAACAGAAGTAAATAAGTATTGTTTCCTTGTACATAGCTGGTACAAAGAAACCAGCAGTGCCTACTATTAATGTAATAAAGAACAAATTGTTTCCGTTTGTAATAGATTGAATTGCAATAAATAGAGTAATAACGTTGGTAGAAACGATTTTTAGAGCAAGAGGAGAGATGAAAGAGGCACAAATGGTTCCGTTACCGATTTGGATATGTATTTGAAAATATTCTATTAGTGAATAGATAATGTGATAGTTAAATTGTTTTATTATTAATTATGTAAAGTCTATTGATAACATGAGAAGGTCGTATGAAGCAGACAACAAATAGAGTTTGTTCGAATAATTAGCAATATAAATTCTATATAAGTTGAGCTATAAAATGAATGAATCAGTATGAAGTAGCCATTTAACAAATATAATCACCTAAACAACTGACCCCTTTATTGCGCGTGAAGTGCAGGCATATTTTTCAATGTTTGTTACTAGAGGAAAAACAATAGCCTAGCAACTGTAATTTTTCAGGCGTAATTCCGAGAATTCTACACGAATAATTCAAATTTAATCATAGCAGAAACATTGGATTTAAAAGCTGAAATAATAAAACGTTTAGCAAACCATGAACAGAATGTAAAGGTGAAAGTTGAAATACAATAAAAATTTCATACTAGATTTTGCGGACTGTGGGTAGGTAAGGAAACGGTAATCCTTTGAGCAGGTGTAAGTATAAAATACGGTCGTACCGTAGGATAAGCAAGAGCGATGGGCTGAGGTTATTGTGGGATTTCCGCACCGTGTGTCCGGCACCGCCAAAACTCTATTATACTCTGTGTACAATTGTCTGCTCCGAGCACATTAATCGTGTCGACTTCTCTCCCCGACAACTTACCACGTTTTACGTTTCCCTCATACTCTCTCTCTCTCTCTCTCTCTCTCTCTCTCTCTCTCTCTCTCTCTCTCTCTCTCTCTCTCTCTCTCTCTTTCTCTCTCTCTCTCTCTTGTCATTTCTTTTTGTATATTCGGGACACGTCGTTCTTTCTAAAAAAAAAATTTTTTTTTTAAACAAAGAAAGAAAGATGTTTATGTTGTACGAAATAATACGAAAAGTTTCTTAAATTGTTGCAAAAAGTTGTATAATTTTGTCTTTTATAACTTTTTTATTTTCTAACGCGTTTGATATTTTCTACACTCGTTTAATGTTGCTTGTTCATTAATCAAATATACTTATTCTTTTCTGTCTTACAAAAGCAAAAAAATGCAATTAAAAATGATAACAGCAATCTCATTTAAAATCATTTTATTTTATAATGACGTTACTATATTAAGTAGACTCTAAACAGCTTACCTGTATTACCTGCAGGAATTATTTCTGATGTTAGAAACAGATTTGGAGAAAAATGTGTTAAATCATTAATTATAATAATTGTAAGTTTTGTTAAACCCAAAACCTTATTTTTATTTATTGGATACTTATTTTTTTTTTTTTTAATAATTCTTCTCAAACACTGTCTGTTTATCTCAAGCAACGGAACATTTATCTTAACTTCTGTAATATACAACAGCTTAATTCATACATTTTCTGAATCTCTTTCCCGAGCAAGGTAGACTAGCGTGTTCGTTGCCCTCCCCCTTCCCTTACGAACAGTAAGGATGGCAATGCAAGTGTATAAACGTAAACGCTTGGATCACACACTTTCTTCGTTAGCTTGGCATTTACATAGTTTTGTATAAAATTAGTTGGGAAGGTAGTTATTAACTTATTATAAACTAATGCTGAAATTATGATTCCGAAAGACATGTTAAAACTTAGAGGAATGCTAGAAGAAGACACATTACAACCTGGAGGAAGAAAGGATGAATATTTAGTACACAGATGTTTCTGTGCATGCTAACGCTCCCACTTATATGTATATGTGTGTGTGTGTGTGTGTGTGTGTGTGTGTGTGTGTGCGTATACAGTTCAGTGTATCAAAAATTTACTACGTTCAAATCATGCTGTTACTGCAATAACAAAATGACTTTACAGAAATGTTGCATAAGAATAAACAGCACAAAATTTCATTAAAATAAATAAGACTTTCACCTCTGGAAGCAGACAACATACTGTCGAGTGTGTGCTTGCAGTGCATCCAATAATCGCCGCCTGTTTTGGGAAGCAGCATCCTGTTCTCTTCCCTGGAAAATAGTCTAAAGGCGACCCGTTTTTTGAGAAACTGGCGGGTAAACCTTAACACGCATCCGCTACGGGCGTGCAGGTAAGACCTGTGTGACCCGTTGCGACCCTGCGGTGGCCGGGGAGAGGTCCCGGGGCCTCACCATCGCCGATTGCTGGTAGCCTCCCATGAGGTCAAGACCCCACCCAGACATGCACTACTTTCGAGCGCAGGGGGTACCCTGACCTTCGGTGGCGTCCGCACTGTTAGTTGGGAAATGTACATGTCGCCCACACCTAGGGTGCGCCCGTGACCCAGTAGCGTATAGCGAACGGGAGCCAAGGTGGCCGGTCCCTGGTTAGTAGCTGTGTTGGACCTCTCACGCGAATCCGTGATATCCTCTTCAAGCACAGTCAAACCCTAGTAGCTTCGGGTTCGTACCTCCCCTCACGACGGGCTGGCATTCGTTGAGTCGGTGACGTTCTGCGTTGGTTCGAGCAAGAGGGGGAGGTCAGAATCCTGCCTGTTCTGTGCCCGGTGGATAGTGTAATGAATTCTACCTGTCTGTCTCCGTGCTGAAAGGTGGAGGAAACGTTGTAGACCAACCGAGGGAGATCCCTTGGGATCGAATTCGGTGGTCATTCCCACGACAATTCTGGGAATCAGGGGTAATCGTATTGATTAGCGACGTACTCAGAAATCGTACCAAGGGAGCGTGAACAAGCCGGGGGTCCAGTCCCCCCGGCGTTCACGTGTTGAGGAAAGGTTTCGTGGGGGTTGTGGTTTCACATGCTGATGGTAAATTAAGAGACTCCTAAATCTTTCTAGGAGAGTAGAGTATTGAGCTGTGACCAATAGGATCTGACGCTGTGCTCTGTATTTTCCGACCTCCGGGTCTCTCGCTGTTGAACTGTTGAGTGTGTTCTCAGTAAACTAGACTCATAAGAAAAACCAAGACAATAAAAATTCAACGCAATTATAGAACTAGTCTTCATGGGAGTTGCAAATCAGTATGCAGACGTCTACTCAGGCAACCAGGACATGCGACAGGAACGTTATTGGAAATGTCGTTTAAGGCGTAGGACGGGCCGTTCAGAGGAACATCGTTAAATTTACAAAGGAATTGAAAAATAATGTTTAAACACAGAACAATGAAAATCTCAGAACACTGTGCACAATTACTTATAAATAAAAATGAATGCCTTCAACACATTGTTACGACGGTGTCAACGATAGTCTTATGGTACAGTGGCAAAACAAAATACAGACACCACTGAAGTCACTAATATCCAGCTTTAATTAATCACAAATAACAATTTGTAATCAACTCGTACAATAATTCCAGTATTATGTTGTTGTACATTATTTTATACCTTACTTTAATAATATATACATAATACATTATTGTGTCCACACTCAATAATAATGTCATATACAGTAATAGAGTTTCACACTAATTATAACACAGTAACACTTCTCACAATACTTCGACAAACACTTGATCCGCCCTGAAGAATCGCTAACTGTCAACTGATCTGACAAAGCCAGCCACTGTTCTTTATATATGTAGCGCATTTGTTCCAGAAATTTTCTATCGTCACAGTGCTAATCCGTATTTTAAGTGTTCTCCCGAGTGCTCTGGAACGTAATTGAGCACGGCCTTGACTGAGGCTACACCTCCACGACCTGCGATCTGAGGGTCGGGTGGAGGACGCTCTCGGCTGTTCCAGATGGTTCCATCCATTTCAATATAAATGTACACGAGCGAATCTACAATTATTGTAATTAAATATGTAAATGTGATGTTATCAATTTTCTATGTAAGCCAAGCAACAAACATAACTTAAGCCAAGCCAATTATCCTTCATAATAAAAGTAAACGGAATTAGAACAGACCAACTCATACAGAACCTCACAGCCGTCGGCGAATTTGCGTTATATTGTGCCGTACCTAGGTGAACGGCAAGTTGTGGTTATACGGATTCCGGGCGATATTTTCATGCATTTGGGTAGTTCGCCTCGGACAGTGTCACTTCGCTATCTGTGAGACGTTACGGCGACTGTTTGTTATTTCGAATCTTACCCCATCTGGGAGACGTTACGGTAACTTCGAACTACGGTATCTTTCGTTCCGTCTTTTAGAGGGAGTCTGCTGACTTCGTCGTGATTTGCAGGCGCCTTTGGGAAATCTGTGAGCTGTGGTGTGAGATTGTTTCGGACTCAAGTAGTGGTTGGCCTATGGTTTTCTTTTCGTTGAGTGGAGAGTTGCGTTTTTGACTCGATGGGTTGGTTCCGGTCAGCTGTTCTCATCAGGAGCTGATCACGACCAGGTGTTGGGCTCATGGTATAGAGCTGAAAAGTTTTGTGGTTTTTTTTATGCCGGCGTTTTTTTTTAAATGATTATGTCAGGCTAAGGGGACAGTGTGCCATGGGGGTCCCTGGGGGCCGGCGTCCGTGATCCTGTGAAGGCCGAGATGTTAAATTGTGTGATATACGTGTGTGTAAGTATTGAGGAACACAGCACGCGTGATTATGCACGCACTATGAACAGGTATGGAGAAATAAAATTTATTAAATTTTGCCCTGGGACTTTATGGGTCGAGTGGGGGTCTGGCTGATTTTTTATACACTACAAAAAAAAAGAAAAAACATTTTTTTTCCTACACAAAAAAAACACAAAAATAAAACTTAAGAAAATGTGTTAGTTATTGGCCAAGGTGTTCATTTGGCCTAGTGGGGCAAAATTCAGCTGAGTTGCTTAAATGCTCTTATTCCGTGTGTGCATGTAATTGTGTGGTGTTCCATATACGTATGCAATATTGAGTACAATTTTCCTTGTAATCTGTGTGGAACTTATATGGTGGCTGTTCTTTTTGGAACGTGTAAATCTGCTGGTGAAAAGAGTTTCAGTCCAACTACTGCTGTAACAACACATTACCTTGTGCTAGAACAGTAATTCCTGTGTTGACACTGTCAAAGTTGCCACTGTGTTACAACAAACGGAAAGTGGTATTTAGTAAACTTACTTTGCCGCAGAAAATCTTTTCAGAACTTAATATTAGCTATAAAACACCATTCTGGCACAGATTTATGATACCAGTACATCTCAGTGAATAATGATATTGTTTCATAAAAATAAAGGTACATAAAAAAAAAAAAAAACTTGGGAGTTTTACATTAACCAAACATTGTGATTTTTATAATTGTTGATATATACTTTATTTAGTAAAATTTATTTATTTTTAATAAATATGTGGAAAATTGTAATATATTTTTAAAACTGTGAACCTGTTAAAACTATTTGCAAAAATCTATTGGAAACTGTTATTCTATTACTTTTATAACTGTATGTACTGATTATCTGAGTTTTTATATGATTGTGCACTCTGAAATCTGTGACCTGTGGTGCTTCACCAGTTTATGCAAGTTAGGGCAGGGTGAGCACATGCACTTGCGAGTTCCACACAAGAGTATAATGATCTATCTTTGGTTGCATGATAATTTATTAATTCGAAGATTCGCCCTTCTAACGAATGATTTCAGAGGGCGCATGTTGTTATGCAATATAATTGTTTAAATTGTTGTGGCTTTATGATGTTGTACGATAGAATTGCTTGTGAAAGGGTTTAGAAAGTTGGTTATATTATTGAAAGCTGCATGTTAATGGTTTTCAGTATGGCATGTAAGCGATTTTAAATGTTTTATATATTTTGCATAGTTTTCAGTATGGCATGCCAGAGATTTTAAATGTTTTATATATTTTGTATAATTTTCATGGAATATTTCTTGAATATTGAATATTGAATACTTTTACCTTTTAAATTTTGAATACCCTGTCATAGTTTAAATATTTACACATTTTCCATAATTCTAATGGAATAACTTACAGCCTGTGTTTTTGTATGAAATTTCATTGTAAAAAAAAAAAAAAAAAAAAGATAGCCTCAATAAACTTGTTATTTTTGAAATTGTAAAATTGAGGTCACCTCATTCGTCCAATTCCCCAATGGACCTAGCATGTGGATATTCTTCCACTAGGAGGCCTCTCCTAGTTCCAGTGAAATGGTGAGCCGGTCATCAAGGTAAGTTGTAGTTCTTTTTGAAATTTTCTTTTGGATGTCAACTTATAAAGTTTAAAATTTTGTCGTGACGTCATGGGGGATGAGCGGCTCACAAATGGTAGCAGAGCGTGGTTGGAAATAGTCCTGGCCACCTCTGAACCGAAATTTGGAAATGGATGAGGTGACCTCAAAATCTTAGTCGGACAAGTTCTGTCGAGTGTGATGTTTTATTAGTGTTGTAAATCTTGGTCTTTGGGTGCGGTTGCCGGGCCGGGACTCCTGGGGGTGTTGAGCACAGCCTGGCGATTTCTGATTGTGTCTTGGTGTGTTCTTAAGTGTTTATCTGTTTGTTTGTGTTCTTATGTGGTCATTGTTGTCTTTGTTGTCTTATCGCACTTCATCTTGGTCTTCATTGTTGGTCCGGTGCCGGGTCGGGGACCCTGAGGCACCTTGATTGTCAGCTCTTGTTGGATTCAGTCTCTTGTTGTTGGATACTATGGCGGAGCAGGGTCAGAGTAGGAGTCGTGAAGGCCGCGGTCTGGTGCCCGAATATTTCACGAAGGACGAACTCCTGTTCGAGATACGTTTGCGGGGTGGGGTTCCCCAGAGGGACGTGGCGTCCTTGCGGCGTCAACTGCGGGAACTGCTGGTGGGTGACGCTCCCATCCGGAGAGTCGAAATCGAGGATTTGGAGGAGGAGCTGGCCGTGTGTGAGGACAAGTGGACCGAGTTCTCCACCCTGATGGAGGACTCGGAATATATGGGGAGTTCCACCCGTGTTTGGCAGCGGGTGACCCAAAGGATGCACCACTTGTCCGCCCGCCTGAGTAATTTGCTGTTGCAGGATGATCTGGAGGAGGAGGGTAGGCGGACGGCGTCGGCCCTCCAGTCAAAGATTGGTCTACCTGGGGAGGCTCCCGAAAGCCCTAGTAACCTTAAGGAGATGCCCATGCGCCAGACCGTGGCCCCTGAGCGGGTGGGTCTCCTGGGGGAGTCTTGTAGCGCTTTGGTGGAGGAACGTCCGTCTATTTCGGTGGGCAGTCGCCCCCAGGGATTTCAGGGGGAGCATGTGGAAGTCCCTCGATGGTTGGGTACAGCCCTTGCTAGTGTTAAGTACGAATCGTTGCCGAACCCCATTTATGACCTCCTCCGTCGGCTTCCAGTGGTCGACGGTTTGGACCTTGACCAGCTTGTCAAAATCCTTGAAGGGGTTTTCGGCATTTTTGATGTCCCTGGGGTGACCGGCGTTGCCCTGTTAAATTTGATATACCCGTATTGTCGGGCGCCCCTGCTGGATCGTGTGGTCTGGCATCTGGGTGCGGGCGGGGATTTTGAGGCGTTCCACAAAGATGTTTTGGAACTGTTTATGCCCGGGAGGCTGCGTGACCGGATGCGGCAGCGATTATTCTACAGAGTTCAGGGGCAAGGGGAACAATTGAACGTATTTATAAACTCGATCAAAAGTGCTGCCCGTGTGCTGCGGGTGGATGTGTCGGAGGCTGAGGTGGTGCGGGTTACCTTGGAGGGCATTAATCCGCAGGAGAGGTCAAGGTTGGTGTTTTTGGAGCGACCGCGCAGCTTCGCTGATCTTAGCGGAGCTTGTGTCTTCGCCCGCACCATCCAGATGAACGATGAGGCTCGCTCCGGCCGTTCCGATTTCCCTGTCCCCTGTTCCTCATCTGGTCAGCAGCGGCCTACCCGGGAGCAACGTGGTGGCAACCCTTGGAAAGAGCAGCGTGGTAGCGACTCTGAGAGGCGGGAAGTCCGCTGCTATTCCTGTGGGAAGATGGGGCACTTGGCCCGGAATTGCCCTCTCAAACGATCGGAGGTCTCGCGGGAAAACCGTCCTTCAAAAAACGGCCTGCGTGGGGGGGATTGAGGGGACGCCGGTCCCTCCCCACGTTTGGTAACGATGTCGCATCCCAGGTCCCGTTATGTGCAGTTGAGACGGGACACCCATCCGCGGAGGCCGATCCCAAGCCGATTCGTCCGGGTCTCTCCGTGTGTCCATTTTTGGAGCTGGAGGTTGGGAAGGGCCGGGTTAGGGCCCTGGTGGACTCCGGATCGGCACGGTGTCTTATCTCCTACCGTGTTTACCGGCAGTTGGTCCGGGAGTCATTGATCCGGTCGAATACTCCTTCGTCGGTGGTATGTTGGACGGCCTCGAGGGAGGTTTTGCCGACCTCCAAATTGGTGGCCTTTAAATTTAAAATAAACTATTTTTCGTGGGTTTGGGAGTTTCTTGTGGCTCCGAACTTGAGCGTGGACTGTATTGTGGGTGCGGATTTTATTGTGAAAAGTGGTATGGTTCTCGATATCCAGGGGCACGTATGCTTCTTTAAGTTCAACCGTGCCGTACGCATCCCCTTTCTTGGACATCGGGATGAGGCGGGGGAAGGTCTTGAAGAACTTCAACCCCCGGCGTATATTAATAATTTAAGCCCATCTCTACAGACCACTTTCCGTAAATTGTGTGATGAGTTCCCCGAGGTGCTGACCGCCAACCTCGGACTCACTCACAATTTGGAGTATCGGATCCGTCTGTGCGACTCCGCGGTTGTCCGTTCGCACCCGTATAAATTCGCTCCGCCTAAAATGACCATCTTGCGTGAGAAGGTGCAGGGAATTGTTGGACCAGGGGGTTATTGAACCTTCCACGTCGGCCTATGCCAGTCCAGCATTCCTGGTGCCTAAACCGGGAGGGAAGCATAGGCTGGTCATCGATTATCGAAAATTGAATCAGAATATTGAAGTTGAGTCGGCGCCCCTCCCGGACCTGTATTCGGCCTTTGACTGGTTTTCGCAGGCCCGATATTTCACCATTTTCGACTTGAATTCAGCATACCACCAGATACCCTTACACAAGGATTCTCGGCCGTTCACTGCCTTTTGCGTGCCGTGGAACTTGTACCAATACCAGAGAGTCCCCATGGGACTGGCGGTTGGTGCGCAGACGTTAACCCGTCTATTAGACTCTGTGTTCCACGACATTAAATTTAAGTATGTGTTTAATTATCTGGACGATCTGCTCATTTACAGCTCTACTCTAGAAGAACATATTGACCATCTTCGTGAGGTGTTGTGTCACTTGAGGCGCGCGGGGCTTACGGTGAATCCCGACAAGGTGAAATTTGCCCAGGAGGAACTTTCCTTCCTCGGTTAGCTTGTCTCTCATAAAGGGGTCACGGTTGATCCAGAGAGGACGCAGGCAATCCGGGATTTTCCTCCTCTTCGGGATGCTAAAGGGGTGGCCCGCTTCGTGGGGATGGTGAATTTTTACCGGCGGTTCATCCCGGGGGCTGCTGAGATTGCGGCTCCCCTAAATTCCTTAAGGAAAAAAGGGGCCAAATTCGTGTGGGGAGACGTGCAGCAACGTGCCTTCGAGTCCCTAAAGGAGTCCATTTTGTCGCCTCCAGTGCTTCGGATGCCCGATTTCACGAAGCCTTTCATTGTGCAATCCGACGCCAGCTCTGTGGCGATCGGGGCCGTGCTCTCTCAGGAGGTGGATGGTGCTCGGCAGCCAGTTGCATTTGTATCCAGGACCCTTACCAACCCTGAAAAGAAATCCTGGGTATACGAGTTAGAGTGTTTGGCGGTAGTCTTCGCCCTTGACAAGTTTAGGAGGTATTTGGAACACGCTGAGTTCCTATTAGAGACGGACAATCAGGCTCTCTCGTGGCTTCTGGCGCACCCCCGTCAACTGGGTAAACTTGGCCGCTGGGTGGTCAAGATCTCTTCTTTTAAGTTTCGGGCACAACATATAAGGGGGACCCAAAATCTTGTTGCCGACGCTCTGTCCCGTATGTATCACCTACCCAGTGAGGAGCCAATAAATGAACCCTGCGCCGTACTCCTGGAGTTCCCCCTCGCCTTCACGGAAGTTATCCCTCATCAGCTTGATGATGAGGTGTTGGGTCCTATCATCGATAAAATCAAATCTGGCGAGATGAAGGCTCCATATCATCTGTCCAAGGGCGTCCTCTGCTGCAGGGAACGTAGAGGACGGGTCCTAAGATAGTGCTGCCGAGCAAGTTGGTGCCAATGGTTTTCCAATATTACCATGATTCCCCGGTTGGAGGCCATTTGGGTGTTTCAAAGACCATCGCCGCGATCAGGAAAAACTTCATCTGGAAAGGCATGGACCGGGACATCGCCACCCGGGTGAAGTGTTGTCATCTGTGCAGTCTGAGCAAGCCCGCTCAGAACACCAAGTTGGGGTTGCTGTCTTCTGAGGTGGCTGGCAGACCGATGCAGAAGGTTTTCACCGACTACGTGGGTCCTTTCCCGCGTAGCAAGGCCGGGAATTCGTTCCTCCTTGTTTGTGTGGACGCCTTCTCCAAGTATGTCTGGCTACTTCCCTTGCGTCAGGCTAGTACTGCCAATACCATCGTAGCCCTTCAGACCAGTATTTTTCAGCATTTCGGGCTTCCCTCCATCATTGTCTCAGACAATGGCCCGCAATTCATCTCGAGGCAATTCCGAAAAATGTGTTTCAGGCACGGCATCCGGCATGTGACCACTTCCCCCTACCACCCGAAACCTTCCCACGCTGAGCGATTCAACCGCAATCTGAGATCCGCTCTTATCGCCTATCACGCGGAGCAGCAGAATACGTGGGACCAGAATCTCCAGTGGTTGCAGATGGCGTTCAATTCGTCCCTTCATGAAAGCCATCGTGCCGTGCCTTTTGAGGTCATGTTTGGTTTCTCCCCCGCTCATCCCCTTGGTAATTTGTGGAAACTGGAGGATCTTCTCCCGGATTTGCCTAACGAAGGGGTCGTTCACAGGTGGAAAGATGTGAGGAGAGCCCTGCTCCGATCGCACGAGCGCGTGCGGCGTCGCTATAATGCTGGGAGAGTCCCCAACCCTTTTAAGGTGGGCCAGCTGGTTTATTGCAGGAGCCACCCGCTCAGCTCTAAGGTGGAGGGTCGCGCTGCCAAGCTCTGCTATAGATGGTTGGGACCCTTCCGGATTTCTGAGTTTGTCTCGCCCGTCGCTGCCAGCCTGGTGGATCCGGAGGATGGGATGAAGGTGAGGGTGGCCCATGTGTCCCATTTGAAGGCGTGTGCGCAGATGGAGCTTCCGTGAGAGGTAAATTGGTATTGTTCACCCCAGTTAGATTTAGTTAGGGTCCTCGGTTTGGTTTTCGGGGGGCTTCGCTGGAGGGATTGTGTTTTATGGTTTTACTTTTTAGCGTTTTATTGTTTTCAAGTTTTATCGGTATTTTAGCTCCTTTCCTTTCCTTTCTTCTTTCTATTGCTGTAGGCCGCGGCCGCTCACACTCCCCGTATCTTCTACACTTACACACACTCAGCTACACACACACACACACACACACACACCTTGTCCTTCCTTCTGGTGTCCTTTCGTTTTCAACTTCCTCCTGGTTTATCTTTTTATTGGTTTTTAGTCAGTCCCCGCTTTTCCTCCAGGGGTGGCAGTCCCGGTGTCGTCCAACCCGTTGGACTCCTTTTGTTGTGGGGGTGTGCCGTACCTAGGTGTACGGCAAGTTGTGGTTATACGGATTGCGGGCGATATTTTCATGCATTTGGGTAGTTCGCCTCGGACAGTGTCACTTCGCTATCTGTGAGACGTTACGGCGACTGTTTGTTATTTCGAATCTTACCCCATCTGGGAGACGTTACGGTAACTTCGAACTACGGTATCTTTCGTTCCGTCTGCTAGAGGGAGTCTGCTGAACTTCGTCGTGATTTGCAGGCGCCTTTGGGAAATCTGTGAGCTGTGGTGTGAGATTGTTTCGGACTCAAGTAGTGGTTGGCCTATGGTTTTCTTTTCGTTGAGTGGAGAGTTGCGTTTTTGACTCGATGGGTTGGTTCCGGTCAGCTGTTCTCATCAGGAGCTGATCACGACCAGGTGTTGGGCTCATGGTATAGAGCTGAAAAGTTTTGTGGTTTTTTTTTATGCCGGCGTTTTTTTTTTAAATGATTATGTCAGGCTAAGGGGACAGTGTGCCATGGGGGTCCCTGGGGGCCGGCGTCCGTGATCCTGTGAAGGCCGAGATGTTAAATTGTGTGATATACGTGTGTGTAAGTATTGAGGAACACAGCACGCGTGATTATGCACGCACTATGAACAGGTATGGAGAAATAAAATTTATTAAATTTTGCCCTGGGACTTTATGGGTCGAGTGGGGGTCTGGCTGATTTTTTGTACACTACAAAAAAAAAGAAAAAACATTTTTTTTCCTACACAAAAAAAACACAAAAATAAAACTTAAGAAAATGTGTTAGTTATTGGCCAAGGTGTTCATTTGGCCTAGTGGGGCAAAATTCAGCTGAGTTGCTTAAATGCTCTTATTCCGTGTGTGCATGTAATTGTGTGGTGTTCCATATACGCATGCAATATTGAGTACAATTTTCCTTGTAATCTGTGTGGAACTTATATGGTGGCTGTTCTTATTGGAACGTGTAAATCTGCTGGTGAAAAGAGTTTCAGTCCAACTACTGCTGTAACAACACATTACCTTGTGCTAGAACAGTAATTCCTGTGTTGACACTGTCAAAGTTGCCACTGTGTTACAACAAACGGAAAGTGGTATTTAGTAAACTTACCTTTGCCGCAGAAAATCTTTTCAGAACTTAATATTAGCTATAAAACACCATTCTGGAACAGATTTATGATACCAGTACATCTCAGTGAATAATGATATTGTTTCATAAAAATAAAGGTACATAAAAAAAAAAAAAAAAAACTTGGGAGTTTTACATTAACCAAACATTGTGATTTTTATAATTGTTGATATATACTTTATTTAGTAAAATTTATTTATTTTTAATAAATATGTGGAAAATTGTAATATATTTTTAAAACTGTGAACCTGTTAAAACTATTTGCAAAAATCTATTGGAAACTGTTATTCTATTACTTTTATAACTGTATGTACTGATTATCTGAGTTTTTATATGATTGTGCACTCTGAAATCTGTGACCTGTGGTGCTTCACCAGTTTATGAAAGTTAGGGCAGTGTGAGCACATGCACTTGCGAGTTCCACACAAGAGTATAATGATCTATCTTTGGTTGCATGATAATTTATTAATTCGAAGATTCGCCCTTCTAACGAATGATTTCAGAGGGCGCATGTTGTTATGCAATATAATTGTTTAAATTGTTGTGGCTTTATGATGTTGTACGATAGAATTGCTTGTGAAAGGGTTTAGAAAGTTGGTTATATTATTGAAAGCTGCATGTTAATGGTTTTCAGTATGGCATGTAAGCGATTTTAAATGTTTTATATATTTTGCATAGTTTTCAGTATGGCATGCCAGAGATTTTAAATGTTTTATATATTTTGTATAATTTTCATGGAATATTTCTTGAATATTGAATATTGAATACTTTTACCTTTTAAATTTTGAATACCCTGTCATAGTTTAAATATTTACACATTTTCCATAATTCTAATGGAATAACTTACAGCCTGTGTTTTTGTATGAAATTTCATTGTCAAAAAAAAAAAAAAAAAGATAGCCTCAATAAACTTGTTATTTTTGAAATTGTAAAATTGAGGTCACCTCATTCGTCCAATTCCCCAATGGACCTAGCATGTGGATATTCTTCCACTAGGAGGCCTCTCCTAGTTCCAGTGAAATGGTGAGCCGGTCATCAAGGTAAGTTGTAGTTCTTTTTGAAATTTTCTTTTGGATGTCAACTTATAAAGTTTAAAATTTTGTCGTGACGTCATGGGGGATGAGCGGCTCAATATTGGAAGGATACATTTTTCTTGTCGAAAAAATCTATTTGGATACATACTGTGTTTAAACCTTAGACATTTAGACTAAACTGCTTTGTAGCAGACGAAACACGCGTGCATAACGAAGACCATAATACTTACATACCCATAGGTATACTTATTACAATTTGTACATTGCTATTACAATTTGTTTAAACCGTACTGTAAATACTTCTGGCGTGTTGCCATGTGTCTGCGACCTGGATATGGTAAACTAAATAAATGCTTGTGATGGATGCTACGGTAACCAATTGACTGTCTTATAACAGGTTTCACTACATAGGGAAGAATGAACGTTCTCCATTTTCCTCGGTCCTGTGGATCTGTCTACAGTTACTTCAGTTTCTGGTGTCAGTAACCATTCCAATCTTTCTTTTTCTGCGTCCTCTTTCTCCTTTCACCTGTCCCAGAATGATCCTTAGGTGCAGAAAATTTCTATACAACATATACCCCAACCAAGATGATTTGCTTTTTTTATTATTTTCAGCAAATTGCTTCCTCTCCTATTCTCGTCAATACTTCATCGTTTCTCACTCTATCAGCCCAATTCACTTTAATCATTTTTGCCACAATCACATTTCAACCCTTTCTAGGTACCTTTCTTCTTTCTTCTTTATGGTTAGTGTTCCACACTCCGGTGGTCATATAAAACACACTCCAAGAAAAACATTAGCAAATATTTTTCTTGTCGGTCGTAATCGGAATTCTTCTTATTGTCGCCAATGATTTTAGCTTTTCTAAAACTCTCTTACCACCAATCATGCTGGTTCTAATTTCCTGCGATCAACTTCCATTCCATGTCACCGAACTCCCAAAACATTTATATATGTGATAACTTGCTCTCAGTTTCTCCTTTCAAGGTCATGTTAACATACCTTTATTCTTGCTAATTTTCGTCACTTTAATTTTACCAACATTTTTCTTCATTCTGAAATTTTTCACCACTCATACATTATTCTCCATCACAAGTTGCCTGTCCTTTCAGATTCCGTCAAAACTATTTTATTACTTAACGTCTTTATTCTTTCCCCATCGACTACAATTTTCTAGTTTTTTTTCTAATAAATATAATGTTTTTTTATAAAGGATTTATGCAGTTTGATTTATGTGAATGTAATTAATAGATGTGTCCAAGTTACATGTAAGAACAGCAGCATACATTTTTTTAATCTTTCAAAACGTATTGTTGAAACCGAAAATCAAAACCATACATATAAATCTAGTCAGCTAAGAGAAGAAAACTGTCAATTACGATGTATCACACAAAATGGGGTTACCAATTAAAGTCTGCAGTGGGCGTAAAATTAGAATGCCTTGTAATAAAGACGCGCGTAGTAGAACTTTGTTTCCCCGAAGAGAAACAACTTTAAATAGGTTTAACAGTTTATATTGTCTCTCCCGCTCCTCTCTCTCAATCATTAATTTTTCTGTCTCTGTCTGTCTGTCGTCTGTCTGTCTGTCTGTCTGTCTGTCTGTCTCTCTCTCTCTCTATATATATATATATATATCACAGTATCACAGACACACACACACACACAACATTACTTTCCTCTCATAATACATTAATGTTTGTCGCTCCAACGCAGTCTAGTATTATGCTTATTAACTGTTTGATTTTTACTTCAACCAGAGATAATGCACAAAAAGTAAACTCATTTGTTCTGCTATAGACAATTCTATATTGCCAGGTCATAAACTGTTGAGAAATAAAATACAGATCCAGTAACAGAACGGCATACTGTTTAAAGTATAAAAGTCTTTAAATTATATAACTAAAAACGACGAGTAACGATAACACATGCTGCAAGTAAAAATTCGAACTTCATCTTTCACTCCTGATGACCACTTTTAGATATTTTGAGTCCAGATGATTAATCTTCTATAGGAAAATGCTAACCACAACACTTTTTTTCTGTTTATCACGTGTCGTTGTGTTTCTTTTTATAGTCAAACGTTTGACCCATACTACGATGAGGTTTCCTCATTCGCTCCAGCCAGAATGGGCAAAACAAAGTTTGTTTTTAAGAGAAATAAAACGATGTGTGTTAAACCTAGAAGCAGTGTTGTTATTAACGAAAACCACGAAAGTTTATAAGCGAAAAATTTTGACCATGTTAATCGAGGGGCGCCAGTCGCCACTTCATGCTGTCTCAGAGAACCGATATGAGAACTTTTGATTCTGCAACTAGGCTACTACTGCGGCAATTAGCAATACTTAATTGTCTTACAGGAAATTCAAACAAAATTGTAGTCTTCTACAGTAATTGTCCTTTAGAATCTTCTTGATTTCTGATTACTTCTTGAATAAATGCTTTAATAAATTATACTGCAACCTATCAGCCGGTTAAAATAGATGCTTTTATTAAATGAGAGCTTAGGCAACAAATTAAATGCAATGGTCAAAACGGAATAATAAGCTAAGATCCCTATACTTTAAGGCATAAGATAATACAGAATGAAGAAACAGATGAAGATAATGAAGAATGATCAGAACACTATAAAATAGAATGTTTATCTATTTACAAATAAATACATGAGACGCAATACAAACTAATTGTTATAAATTAATTCCTATAAATATATTATAAGGTCTACATGGTATTTAACATAAGATTTACTTCCATAAATAATATGTTAATTTGAAAGTGGCCACATTACAGACAGCATTGTCAGTGAGATAACGTACAGTCATGTAAGACAAACAATAAATTATTAAGCTTATAGACGTATAAAATAATTTTAATAAAAATGTCGTTATCGTGACAAACTCTGTGGTTATTAACGAAGATAGAGACAACATTGTGGAAAAGTACATGTGTCAACGGGAGATCTAAACAAGGAAAATTAAAGAAAAAATACTACTCAACATTTTATAATAATTAGATCCATACCATAAGAAAAAAAAACAAATATAAAATTGAAAATAATTAATTATGTACAGTAAATAGCCAAACAAATACAAAAAAATGGTAGTTGACAACATATTTAAAATCAATTATATTTTTAAAATACAGAAAATGTATTTAAAAAAATTCGTATTTGGAAGCAATAGTAATTATTGGACATTCGAGAAACATAATGCACTGCGCGGAATAACATACTGTTCATTGTAGGATAATTAAATGTTGGAACTCGGTTATTGTGAAATTTCTGCCCATGTTTCCAGCATCTCCAAAACTCACTCTATTTTGTTCGCGTACAACAGTCTGGACCAAACACATTCATCGTGTCGCCTTCTCTCCCAGACAAGGGTTTCTAAATGTTCATCTGTCTGCATCTTTAGCTTCTGTTGAGGGTCTAGTAATTTGGCTCACAAGTATTCCTGTTACGGTCTTTAGAAGAATGTTCAAATTATTCCATTAAATGAAACTGGTTACAACTTTAGTAATAAAATTCACATGATCAAAATCAGTCAACAGTAATCGCTTTTTACATTTGCTATTCCCATTTTTATCATCAAGAATGGCAAATAAAAAAGAAATAGGCCTTGAAAGTTAAAATTTCATTAAGTAAAATAAACATTATAAATAGAAGAACAGGGATATAAGGCAAAATTTTGTGGGGGACACCTCTGCAGAGTTGGTGATACCGGCGTACAAAAAATGTTGTCCAAGGGACCCCGAAGTCCGCTGAAACGTTGATGAAGCGGAAGAAGTTGATGGACGCGAATACTTGGCTTTACGACTAAGTCGAAAAGTACATAGAGATTGTTGGTAAGTAACAAATAAAATAATACTTAAGTCTTCACTGCTCTTCACTCTGCAGTGGGAAGAAGATGTCAAGGTCTTCTACACGAGGTTTCAGAATATATATCCACATCAGTGTATAAACATAAATACAAACTCTTACGTTTTTTTCTATCTCTCATATGCAAATACGGTGGCTACAACAACGCCACTACAGCGCCACAAGGTCACGGAAAACCTACATCGAATTTTCATCCCCTTCCACGATCTCCATTTGAAGACTCAGTTCTGCTGCGTTCAGGCCATGCCGTGTCCTGCGTATCTCAATTCATTTATTCTACTCTCATTCTGACATTTGAGAAACTTGTTTATTGTTTGATCAACTTATTTCTCTTTTTTTAAACAGAAAATTACCAAACATTGACGTCTCTAGTGACTAAGTAGTACGTAACTGAGTAAACAAATTGGAACAGTAGCAAGATGACGTGAAACCTTACGAATCATGGAACGAAAAAAAACTATAGAACAAACGAGACACTTAGATCATTACCTCCAGTGAAAGTTTTGCTAGAATGGACGGCAGCTGAATTGTGAAGTGATTTTTGTATTTTGTACTCATCTAGAAAAGAATCTGCAGAAGATGAAAAGGAAATAAAAGGGTGATGCTGAAGAGTATTTAAGAGGCAGATAAGAGTAAGTAAGTGGAAAGGATTGGATAAATGGAAGGGTGGAAGAATGTAAAAAACCGAATGAGAGACGGTTACAAACTCTTTGAGATTTCACCAGTTCAAAAGTCAAAACGCTGAAAGTGGTTGAGAACATTTGAAGAATAAAACAATGTAAGTTATAGGTATTTAAAGATCGGAAACGATAAACTGCAAACTACAGTCATTGTTACGAACAACATTTAAATAATAAATGTTAGTGGCTGTAATCGCAAACAGAAATTATGCTGTTGCACACCACTATATAAAAAATTCCCGAGTAGCGTTTTCGTTCTTCACGGCTCATCATCAGATCGGAGATACATTTAGGCCTATCTAGTACATTTTTGATCTGATTGTAAAAGTGCTAGTCGGGAATTTTTTTTATACAGTGGTGTGCAACCGTATACTTTCTGTTTCGTTTAATGTTAGTCAGAATATCAAAACAGTTTCTGGTCAAAAGTTTTTGAAAATATAAAAACACAGATTTCGAGAAGGGAGAAAAGGCAATGCACGCCATTTACAAAGTATACAAACATCACGGTATATAAAGCAGCATCGCGTAAAAGAAAAGTTACGTTACTCTCACAACTATATAATGTGCTTATGCAAATGCCCTTAATATTTACGTTGTCACGCTACTAACACACATGCTAATTAAAATAATGGTACGAATAGTATTTGAAAGCCCTCCACACCTCTCCTAAACATTCTCCTACACACACACACACACACACACACACACACACACACACACACACACACACACACACACACACACACACACACACACACACACACACACACACACACACACACCTCCCACACTCTCACATACACTCACCACGGATTACGTTAGATGGCTTATTAAAGCACTTCACACATCTCCCCTATTCTTGTTCCCAGCTTTGAACAGAATTTCCTTCAAACCTATTTATATGAGGCTAAGTAACTAAGCTGCCCCAGCTTAAATCAACAATTCTTTCTGTAACAGAAAAGTCTATAAAAAAAACCGAAAGGCGTAGCCAAGGTCCGCGCCGTAGATTTTCCGTGAAAACGTCGGGATAAAATCATAACAAGTGTTTCGTATTAATATGTAATTTAATTATCAGTCTCTTTAATACAATGGTTATACAGAGTAGTATGGTTACAGAATAGAAAAATCACAAGTTTATTGCATGTAGCAAGGGTCTGTGGTAGCTAAAGTAACACACGTACACCTCACACTGTATCGATTTCAAGTGTCTAGTGAAAGTCTATTGATCGATGTTGGTGTTACCGAGTGTTGTAGGGGCAGGAATCGTCACGGGCATCAACCAAATTGCGCGAGCATGAAGTCATTCAGCACTGTCTTATCGCTGTCGGCATTAATATTAAAGTCTCCTGTGAGAATGAGGGGTACATGCGTCAAGTCTTCCAATGTCGGTATAATATTATGAATACTGACCGAGTATCGAGCCAGCGACGAAAGGGTTAGCATCTGTATATCTTGTATTCGCGTGCCAGGGTGAACGTAGATCGATGCAAGCAGGAATTTCAGTTCTCCGCCCAGGGTCACGTTGATCATACAGATATCGCCGACATGTGACTCTATCAGTCGAACGCCCAATGCGAGTGCTGACCTGGCACATCTATGCACGATTGGACTGTCGGTCACAGATTCGGCATTTCTATAGATAGCAACGCCACCAGCAGATCGTTTGCCACCACCGCGCTGATTGACCGATGTGCTGTCGCCAACCAGAAATTCGAAGCCTAAAATCGGCACAGCGTTGCATTTATCATCCATCCAGGTCTCCGAGAGCGCGAGATAGTCCGAATGGCGCATTATTTGGTCCGTAGCTATATCTGTCGAATGAGCGACTAAACTCTGACAGTTGTGAGCGGCCACTATTATACGTACACGTGCGTCACTCACCTCAAAATTGTTACTCGGCGACGCACTGAGAAATTTGCGCAGCTGTAATGTTATTGTTGGCAGACGATGTCGATCTAAACGAGTATATTCTTGTCGAATTTCGCGAGATATTTGACTGCCGTCCTCCTTTAAGCCATGATAGAACCGATGAT
Source organism: Magicicada septendecula (assembly GCA_034769895.1). Taxonomy (NCBI): domain Eukaryota; kingdom Metazoa; phylum Arthropoda; class Insecta; order Hemiptera; family Cicadidae; genus Magicicada; species Magicicada septendecula. The sequence goes on along the minus strand of CM068370.1, from coordinate 286,573,004 downwards.
CGCCACGCTTGTTCAGTAAGTATAACCCTTCTATTGAGGTAACACGACTCAGCTCTACGTACACTAGTTGAGTTTCTTGCTTTGAATTGTACTCTACCACTATTTGATCAAATGTCGCGCCTTGAGATTTATGAATAGTGAGAGCACAGGCTGGAGAAACTGGAAACTGCGTTCGCTTACACTTCGGTTTGCCGCGCCCAATAGATATTGTAACTTTTATTCTTTTTGGTAATATTGATATTTATAGTTTACTTACATTCAACTTCATACTTACCGTTTAGCAATGATCTGGCCGGATCTCGTAGTGGAGGTAAACCCATTTCGTTCGACGAACTATGACAGCACATAAAACGAACTAAGGTTTTGAAAGAATTTTAACTCGCAATTTTGTGGAAGAGAAATTAGATTTTTCTTTAATTCGTCTGAATTATAGACATTACAAATTTTCGTGCGACATGTTACGCAATTATTATACCTTACTGACTATATCTTACCTTGTAATGGACAATTTTACAACTTCATAATTATATACACCTAAACAAAAAACACAGCCCAGCTTTGCACACTCTTTCACACAAGTTAATACTTTACCCCTTGTTATTATATTTTACAAACTCCTTTATTGTTTTACAACTGTTCACTACCGCGTGGCCGGCCGAACACGTGTTTTGTCCCGATTCGATTCCAATGTCCGTAATTTAACTGTTTGCGATTCGCACTTGCAACAATTTTGTAACTGAGATGCGTTGATTATCTCCTCGGGTCCCGGTCGGTCTTCTTGAATTAATTAGAAAATCGACCAACCGGGTCCGCAACGAAACTGTAAGCGTCTGTAGCGGTACTCTGTACCTCGTGGACTATATGGCGTCTCTGCTTAATGTCCACTGTCACGTAGAACGTAACAGGTACATGTTGCTTTGGAGAGAAGCTGTTGGTCACTGCCACGATTATTTCGTCGCCGCTCCTTGTTCCTCTGCTGTCGTATAACCATTTTATATAGGGAATGGAGCTGACATATGTGGATGGCCAGAGCTTAATATTGGGCTTGGCTCTGCTGATGTCATTGGAAAGACCGGATTTAGCCATGACTTCCTGCCGCTCAAAAAGCACATTGCGGAATTTTGTTAGTACCAGGACATCCGGTTTTTGTCTGGATGCGTCACTCAGATTTGTGGTGATACAGTTGCGTCTGTGTGCTGTTTACGCAAGTACAGAGTTCTTAGAATTTTGGTGGAGGTAAATTCTTCTGCCGTGTTACACCACTGAAATTGCGCATCGCATTTGTTCCAAACGCTGTTTCTCAACCTCGTGCTGTTGCTTGGAAAATAACGTTGCACAATACACTTACAGTTTTTACCAATTTATTATACCAGTCCGCCCGAAAACGAAATAAATAAAAATATAATAATGCCCCAAACGGTTAAAAATAAAAACACCCAAAAATGACCCGCTACAATACCCCCTCGATGAGAATTCTGCTGTTCACAACAGAAGAAATCTCATCGATAAACCCCGAAGAGGACCGGTGAGGAACTGGTGCCAACAACCCCCTGGTTCTTACTCTCATGGGTACACGACCCCCCTGGCTCAGCGACCATGGACTCATCTGAACGAGATCACTGGACTTCTCCGTAAGAGATCCCAACACCGAGAAATCGATCAGACTCGCACCACAGCGCGCCTCGCCTTCTAACATACTACCCCCAAAAATCCTCAATCCCTGGCTAAAATCATTCCAGCTCCTCCGCCGATATGGATCCCCTTTTTGCAAGCTGGGCTGCCTTTGGCAAATACTGGGCTCACACACTCTCACGTTACATATTACCATAACACATTAAAAGTGGAAAATTTGCTTTTTTAAAATTTATCAAAAATTTAGAAAAATCAAAATTCAAAAAAGATAATTGTTTATCAAAAAATTCTCTTCCTCTTTTTCTAATTTTTTGTTTCAACTGACTTAACCTAGACATTTCTAATAATATAAACACATCCTTACTCTAACATGAGAACCACTTATATTCTACCAATACAATGCAATACAATAAAATAAACATGGTTAATGCACACATAATAAAAGAATAATTATCTAACATATTCATTCGCTGGCAGGCGAAAAATCAAAATTTTTTTTCAAAAAATTTAAAAAATTTAAAAAAATTTTAAAATTCAAAAAATTTAAATTTATTCATAAAAAAAAATTGTATTACATTTATTTATTAAATAACATTTATTAAAATTATTCAAATATTGGTTTGAATTAATCAAACAAACAAATTAAAATTGGATTCCTACTATACAAGCTTAGTAGGTGTATGACCTCGTCAGCTGATCTTAACTAGGTCAAGTCCAAAACCCTTGACCTACATATGTTATATGTAAGTTCTGAAAACACTTTGAATATCTGTAATATCCTACCTTGAAATACAAAACATAGTAACATAAAATATTTAAAATAAACAAAATATTAATATAATTAATCATCAACTTGACATTTAAATTATTTAAAATAAACACTTCTTGACTTTACATTATTTTCACTTCTATCAAAACTCTGTCACTGGTTGAAAAAACAATTGTACATTCTTTATTATAAATTCCTCTCTTTAGTTAACAGTTAATTCTACCTTACTGGGGGTGATGTAAATTATTTATTCTCAATTACCGTATTAGATCTCTATACATATATAAACTTTCTCCCTCTGACTCTAATATTAATTAACTCAATTATCATGACACCCATCTCTATCAAAATATCTACTAATCAGGACATTCTAAACCCCAACTTATCATTTAACACAATTCGCCACCTTCTCCCATTATAAAATACTCTCTAACCCTTTGTATATAGGATACGTGTTTCCCCGCCCTCAAAAAACTCAATTCCCTTATTTGGCGGCCCGGATTCTACCTAAGGCGGCCCCTTCCCCACTAAAATCTATCCCTATCCCGTCCCAACCCTTGTTGCGGACTCCTACATTACACTACCCTCTAATACAAAATTGCCATCCCCAAAAAATCTCAATCTCATTACATTACTACAAATACACAAAATAACCTCATTAACTATAAAAACAACAATATATCATTCAAAATCTACATAAAGTCTCCATTACCACTGTGTCAACATTAATACTTCACCAACTCTGTTATATCACATCAACTCAAAACAACATTACATTATATTCATCTCCATCATTTCACATTCAGCTTTTAATTCAACTTGGATAGGTCTGCATGTCCCATAAAACATTTATCACCCATGAATTATCTTTTATTAACTTGTATAAATTATTATTATTTTATTTCTCATATTCCTTTTATCTTTACTTCAAAAAATATCTGTAGTACATCAAACATAGCATTGAACATTAATAACTTGTAACCTTTATAACTAACCTACCAGTGACATCATTGCTGATCAGCTGATCTCCGGACATAATAAAAATACATCTTAAAATAGAACAAATTACATGGAATATACATATTTATTTTTATTTATTCTCCCTTCTCACCTCATTGTTTCCCATTTCTCTGATTCTGATGCTTATGTTAACCTGCCAGACGATTTACTTATTGGCTTAAACAAATACACACATAATAAAATTACATATTCTTATCAATGCTTATCTAATAGACAACAATAATATAATACACTTAAAATTATAGCATGAACACCTTAATTTACGAGTCTGAGCATATAATTATGTGGACAGAGCACAAGCATTTTTGATTGGATTAAACTTTGAATACGCAAAAACTTTTGTCATAAAATTTTAAATTCGTGACTCCTTTACGTCACCTCCCAGCCACACACACTATTTCAGATTATGGAGGACTGTCTCGCCCTTTCGCTTCCACAGAGACTGTATATTTTGGAGCAGGGTTTACCTCTCCGTGTCTCTGCTTCCGCTGTTAAGTTTAAATTGGTGAACATCATCATGTTCTGGTTAATAATCATGCACCCTTAAAAACGGATCTGCCACCGGTTTTGCTGTTCCTTAGTTCCGGAGATTTCCTCTAATTGTCCCCCCATTGAATTTCAAATATATACCAATTTCAAGTCAGCTATGGTCAAGGGACTTGGTATGACCATAGCTGGCCGCTAGCCAAAACCACGGTTAGTGCTGGTAAGACAGTAACCGCCCGAAAAGTCGAGGAAATCTAACTTTAATTTCACTGCCTGTTAAACATCAATATTTTTATGTGCGACACTGTCATTTAGTAATGTGTGTAAAATTTTTATTTTACACGGATAAGGTGTGCCGCACATTTATCGCCAGCTCGGCCTCCGATGGAGGTAACACTCACTGCTACCCCCAACCCTTTTCGCTACTTGTGAGAGCACAGGCCACCCCCTTAATAGCCACTTAATAATTAATTACAATTGAAAACTAATTAAAAATTTCTTTTGTATATATTATCATATAATATTTGCATCAACAACCATTTAACCCATTCATAACCTTTTACCAATTGACTTTCTTAAAATTTTCAAAATTTATTATTAATAATTATTAAATATCACGTTTCATTTATTATTAAAATTTTTAATTATCATATTTATTCAACACAATGATTGCATTAAAATTTCACTATTGCATTAACACCTCAATCACGCCTGTAAACATTTTTGTTACACATGATTATAAAATTTTCATACTTACACTCCATTTAACACGATATACCCACAAAACATAATCACTACCATCTCTGAAACATTTTACACAAAATTAGTTTAAAGTAAATAATTAATCATTCATTACCAAATTTCCATCTCGTAAAACAAATTGAATTTACACCAAATTTAATTATACAACATTTACATAATCAATTAAAATATTTAAAATATATCAAATTATTTTAATTAAATTAATTATTAACAATATAGAATTCATTACCATCCAAACAAATATAATTCTCTGATTACTTGTTTTCAAAATTAATTTGGTTTATTTATTTAAATTGCAAGTATTTTAATATTATTATCACAACAATCATCTTACATACACACATATAAATTCACTATATTTTATTTACAAACTCTTATTTATTGTTCAGTTTTTTCCGCACTTCATTTGTCCAGATTTACCATGTCAGAACCATTAAAACAAAATATTTATACTGTCTTTTATTGTTTTAATAGTTTAACCTCCATCGTTCCAAATCAACCTTGGTTCTACATAACATCGTTCAATCTTATCAGCACACAAATGACTGTTTTGTGTGTTGTAACCAGAAAAACTAACTTCAATCAACTTATTCAAATGTTCGTTAAACCAGTCTACGTTAGGTATTTTTATCAAGTCTCCATCAGTAAAATCATTAACTATTGGGTTAATTATTTTTATTACATCATTGTAATCATTATCATTCACATATACTTCTAAACTTTCCTTCCATTCATCATACTTTCTATTTAAATTATATATTTCTGTTTCTTTACAAACATACAATTCTCCCCCTATATCTCTCTCATCATAACCCCAAATCACACTCTCAAAAGTATTACAGACAGAGGGTATAAATTCAATTAAATCTTTCCTGACTTCTACAGGAAAAGCAAAAAACTTCAAAAAACAATTATTTGTAGCACTCTTGTCTACACAATATATACGTGAAGGTCTTCCTTCACCCCCCATTCTACCTCGTAAATAATTTACCCCCTGTTTCATACCTGTAATATAGCTCTCTCTCCACTCTCTCTCTAACTCATTAACACACATTAACATCTCATAATCACATTCTACAACTTCATTAGTACTCTCAGATACCAATTTTTTGACTACATTATTATTCTCGTTATTATCAACATCATTATTATCTATTAATTCATTACCTAACACAACATTGTCATTACAACTTTCGTTTGTATTATTCTTACTCTGTTCTACTTTATTCAGACTATTTCTTGTCATTTCATTGACATTTTCAAGACATACATTCTTGTCTTGTATGTTATTTATCAACTCGTCAAATTTTATATTTATATTTTGCTGAAACTGAGTATTCTGGTCTTTAATTTCTTTAAAATTGATCTCATTTTGAATATTTTGCTGTTCGCATTTTACTTTCTGTTCATTAAAATCGTTCGTCAATTGGTCTAATTTATAGTTAAAATCACTTTTCATCTTATTTAAAATTATATCATTATCATCAAAACGACTATTCATTACATTAAATTTGGTCTCAAAATTATTATTCATTCTTTCGAATTGACTGAGCATAATACTCATCATATTTGTTTCCTCTGATTGTTTACTTTTATTAATTGAAACGGGGGTCAACTGGATCCCCGAATCAGCATCTGTTTCATTTACTTGTGGTTGAGACGCAATCGGCGTGGAATGAGCTATTACATTACTGCCGACAGCTGTTTCTGTAACAGTACCCGTCTCCCCCCTCAACATACCACTTTCCTCCAGCAATTGCGACTCAAGGCCACTTTCACTCATAATTGAATTTATTATACTGCTCTTCTCTGTGTTTTCAGACATTTTTATTTCATCTATTTTGTCTTACGTAACAACTACCAATGATCAGTCTTTTTTCAAAACTGATATTACAACATCAATTTACTTTCACAACCGTATTCCGTTCAATGTACTGTCACATGTAGGCCGTTGTAATAACTTTTTTGTTATATTAAATCCTGGTCACTTGTACCAATTGTAACTTTTATTCTTTTTGGTAATATTGATATTTATAGTTTACTTACATTCAACTTCATACTTACCGTTTAGCAATGATCTGGCCGGATCTCGTAGTGGAGGTAAACCCATTTCGTTCGACGAACTATGACAGCACATAAAACGAACTAAGGTTTTGAAAGAATTTTAACTCGCAATTTTGTGGAAGAGAAATTAGATTTTTCTTTAATTCGTCTGAATTATAGACATTACAAATTTTCGTGCGACATGTTACGCAATTATTATACCTTACTGACTATATCTTACCTTGTAATGGACAATTTTACAACTTCATAATTATATACACCTAAACAAAAAACACAGCCCAGCTTTGCACACTCTTTCACACAAGTTAATACTTTACCCCTTGTTATTATATTTTACAAACTCCTTTATTGTTTTACAACTGTTCACTACCGCGTGGCCGGCCGAACACGTGTTTTGTCCCGATTCGATTCCAATGTCCGTAATTTAACTGTTTGCGATTCGCACTTGCAACAATTTTGTAACTGAGATGCGTTGATTATCTCCTCGGGTCCCGGTCGGTCTTCTTGAATTAATTAGAAAATCGACCAACCGGGTCCGCAACGAAACTGTAAGCGTCTGTAGCGGTACTCTGTACCTCGTGGACTATATGGCGTCTCTGCTTAATGTCCACTGTCACGTAGAACGTAACAGGTACATGTTGCTTTGGAGAGAAGCTGTTGGTCACTGCCACGATTATTTCGTCGCCGCTCCTTGTTCCTCTGCTGTCGTATAACCATTTTATATAGGGAATGGAGCTGACATATGTGGATGGCCAGAGCTTAATATTGGGCTTGGCTCTGCTGATGTCATTGGAAAGACCGGATTTAGCCATGACTTCCTGCCGCTCAAAAAGCACATTGCGGAATTTTGTTAGTACCAGGACATCCGGTTTTTGTCTGGATGCGTCACTCAGATTTGTGGTGATACAGTTGCGTCTGTGTGCTGTTTACGCAAGTACAGAGTTCTTAGAATTTTGGTGGAGGTAAATTCTTCTGCCGTGTTACACCACTGAAATTGCGCATCGCATTTGTTCCAAACGCTGTTTCTCAACCTCGTGCTGTTGCTTGGAAAATAACGTTGCACAATACACTTACAGTTTTTACCAATTTATTATACCAGTCCGCCCGAAAACGAAATAAATAAAAATATAATAATGCCCCAAACGGTTAAAAATAAAAACACCCAAAAATGACCCGCTACAATACCCCCTCGATGAGAATTCTGCTGTTCACAACAGAAGAAATCTCATCGATAAACCCCGAAGAGGACCGGTGAGGAACTGGTGCCAACAACCCCCTGGTTCTTACTCTCATGGGTACACGACCCCCCTGGCTCAGCGACCATGGACTCATCTGAACGAGATCACTGGACTTCTCCGTAAGAGATCCCAACACCGAGAAATCGATCAGACTCGCACCACAGCGCGCCTCGCCTTCTAACATACTACCCCCAAAAATCCTCAATCCCTGGCTAAAATCATTCCAGCTCCTCCGCCGATATGGATCCCCTTTTTGCAAGCTGGGCTGCCTTTGGCAAATACTGGGCTCACACACTCTCACGTTACATATTACCATAACACATTAAAAGTGGAAAATTTGCTTTTTTAAAATTTATCAAAAATTTAGAAAAATCAAAATTCAAAAAAGATAATTGTTTATCAAAAAATTCTCTTCCTCTTTTTCTAATTTTTTGTTTCAACTGACTTAACCTAGACATTTCTAATAATATAAACACATCCTTACTCTAACATGAGAACCACTTATATTCTACCAATACAATGCAATACAATAAAATAAACATGGTTAATGCACACATAATAAAAGAATAATTATCTAACATATTCATTCGCTGGCAGGCGAAAAATCAAAATTTTTTTTCAAAAAATTTAAAAAATTTAAAAAAATTTTAAAATTCAAAAAATTTAAATTTATTCATAAAAAAAAATTGTATTACATTTATTTATTAAATAACATTTATTAAAATTATTCAAATATTGGTTTGAATTAATCAAACAAACAAATTAAAATTGGATTCCTACTATACAAGCTTAGTAGGTGTATGACCTCGTCAGCTGATCTTAACTAGGTCAAGTCCAAAACCCTTGACCTACATATGTTATATGTAAGTTCTGAAAACACTTTGAATATCTGTAATATCCTACCTTGAAATACAAAACATAGTAACATAAAATATTTAAAATAAACAAAATATTAATATAATTAATCATCAACTTGACATTTAAATTATTTAAAATAAACACTTCTTGACTTTACATTATTTTCACTTCTATCAAAACTCTGTCACTGGTTGAAAAAACAATTGTACATTCTTTATTATAAATTCCTCTCTTTAGTTAACAGTTAATTCTACCTTACTGGGGGTGATGTAAATTATTTATTCTCAATTACCGTATTAGATCTCTATACATATATAAACTTTCTCCCTCTGACTCTAATATTAATCAACTCAATTATCATGACACCCATCTCTATCAAAATATCTACTAATCAGGACATTCTAAACCCCAACTTATCATTTAACACAATTCGCCACCTTCTCCCATTATAAAATACTCTCTAACCCTTTGTATATAGGATACGTGTTTCCCCGCCCTCAAAAAACTCAATTCCCTTATTTGGCGGCCCGGATTCTACCTAAGGCGGCCCCTTCCCCACTAAAATCTATCCCTATCCCGTCCCAACCCTTGTTGCGGACTCCTACATTACACTACCCTCTAATACAAAATTGCCATCCCCAAAAAATCTCAATCTCATTACATTACTACAAATACACAAAATAACCTCATTAACTATAAAAACAACAATATATCATTCAAAATCTACATAAAGTCTCCATTACCACTGTGTCAACATTAATACTTCACCAACTCTGTTATATCACATCAACTCAAAACAACATTACATTATATTCATCTCCATCATTTCACATTCAGCTTTTAATTCAACTTGGATAGGTCTGCATGTCCCATAAAACATTTATCACCCATGAATTATCTTTTATTAACTTGTATAAATTATTATTATTTTATTTCTCATATTCCTTTTATCTTTACTTCAAAAAATATCTGTAGTACATCAAACATAGCATTGAACATTAATAACTTGTAACCTTTATAACTAACCTACCAGTGACATCATTGCTGATCAGCTGATCTCCGGACATAATAAAAATACATCTTAAAATAGAACAAATTACATGGAATATACATATTTATTTTTATTTATTCTCCCTTCTCACCTCATTGTTTCCCATTTCTCTGATTCTGATGCTTATGTTAACCTGCCAGACGATTTACTTATTGGCTTAAACAAATACACACATAATAAAATTACATATTCTTATCAATGCTTATCTAATAGACAACAATAATATAATACACTTAAAATTATAGCATGAACACCTTAATTTACGAGTCTGAGCATATAATTATGTGGACAGAGCACAAGCATTTTTGATTGGATTAAACTTTGAATACGCAAAAACTTTTGTCATAAAATTTTAAATTCGTGACTCCTTTACGTCACCTCCCAGCCACACACACTATTTCAGATTATGGAGGACTGTCTCGCCCTTTCGCTTCCACAGAGACTGTATATTTTGGAGCAGGGTTTACCTCTCCGTGTCTCTGCTTCCGCTGTTAAGTTTAAATTGGTGAACATCATCATGTTCTGGTTAATAATCATGCACCCTTAAAAACGGATCTGCCACCGGTTTTGCTGTTCCTTAGTTCCGGAGATTTCCTCTAATTGTCCCCCCATTGAATTTCAAATATATACCAATTTCAAGTCAGCTATGGTCAAGGGACTTGGTATGACCATAGCTGGCCGCTAGCCAAAACCACGGTTAGTGCTGGTAAGACAGTAACCGCCCGAAAAGTCGAGGAAATCTAACTTTAATTTCACTGCCTGTTAAACATCAATATTTTTATGTGCGACACTGTCATTTAGTAATGTGTGTAAAATTTTTATTTTACACGGATAAGGTGTGCCGCACATTTATCGCCAGCTCGGCCTCCGATGGAGGTAACACTCACTGCTACCCCCAACCCTTTTCGCTACTTGTGAGAGCACAGGCCACCCCCTTAATAGCCACTTAATAATTAATTACAATTGAAAACTAATTAAAAATTTCTTTTGTATATATTATCATATAATATTTGCATCAACAACCATTTAACCCATTCATAACCTTTTACCAATTGACTTTCTTAAAATTTTCAAAATTTATTATTAATAATTATTAAATATCACGTTTCATTTATTATTAAAATTTTTAATTATCATATTTATTCAACACAATGATTGCATTAAAATTTCACTATTGCATTAACACCTCAATCACGCCTGTAAACATTTTTGTTACACATGATTATAAAATTTTCATACTTACACTCCATTTAACACGATATACCCACAAAACATAATCACTACCATCTCTGAAACATTTTACACAAAATTAGTTTAAAGTAAATAATTAATCATTCATTACCAAATTTCCATCTCGTAAAACAAATTGAATTTACACCAAATTTAATTATACAACATTTACATAATCAATTAAAATATTTAAAATATATCAAATTATTTTAATTAAATTAATTATTAACAATATAGAATTCATTACCATCCAAACAAATATAATTCTCTGATTACTTGTTTTCAAAATTAATTTGGTTTATTTATTTAAATTGCAAGTATTTTAATATTATTATCACAACAATCATCTTACATACACACATATAAATTCACTATATTTTATTTACAAACTCTTATTTATTGTTCAGTTTTTTCCGCACTTCATTTGTCCAGATTTACCATGTCAGAACCATTAAAACAAAATATTTATACTGTCTTTTATTGTTTTAATAGTTTAACCTCCATCGTTCCAAATCAACCTTGGTTCTACATAACATCGTTCAATCTTATCAGCACACAAATGACTGTTTTGTGTGTTGTAACCAGAAAAACTAACTTCAATCAACTTATTCAAATGTTCGTTAAACCAGTCTACGTTAGGTATTTTTATCAAGTCTCCATCAGTAAAATCATTAACTATTGGGTTAATTATTTTTATTACATCATTGTAATCATTATCATTCACATATACTTCTAAACTTTCCTTCCATTCATCATACTTTCTATTTAAATTATATATTTCTGTTTCTTTACAAACATACAATTCTCCCCCTATATCTCTCTCATCATAACCCCAAATCACACTCTCAAAAGTATTACAGACAGAGGGTATAAATTCAATTAAATCTTTCCTGACTTCTACAGGAAAAGCAAAAAACTTCAAAAAACAATTATTTGTAGCACTCTTGTCTACACAATATATACGTGAAGGTCTTCCTTCACCCCCCATTCTACCTCGTAAATAATTTACCCCCTGTTTCATACCTGTAATATAGCTCTCTCTCCACTCTCTCTCTAACTCATTAACACACATTAACATCTCATAATCACATTCTACAACTTCATTAGTACTCTCAGATACCAATTTTTTGACTACATTATTATTCTCGTTATTATCAACATCATTATTATCTATTAATTCATTACCTAACACAACATTGTCATTACAACTTTCGTTTGTATTATTCTTACTCTGTTCTACTTTATTCAGACTATTTCTTGTCATTTCATTGACATTTTCAAGACATACATTCTTGTCTTGTATGTTATTTATCAACTCGTCAAATTTTATATTTATATTTTGCTGAAACTGAGTATTCTGGTCTTTAATTTCTTTAAAATTGATCTCATTTTGAATATTTTGCTGTTCGCATTTTACTTTCTGTTCATTAAAATCGTTCGTCAATTGGTCTAATTTATAGTTAAAATCACTTTTCATCTTATTTAAAATTATATCATTATCATCAAAACGACTATTCATTACATTAAATTTGGTCTCAAAATTATTATTCATTCTTTCGAATTGACTGAGCATAATACTCATCATATTTGTTTCCTCTGATTGTTTACTTTTATTAATTGAAACGGGGGTCAACTGGATCCCCGAATCAGCATCTGTTTCATTTACTTGTGGTTGAGACGCAATCGGCGTGGAATGAGCTATTACATTACTGCCGACAGCTGTTTCTGTAACAGTACCCGTCTCCCCCCTCAACATACCACTTTCCTCCAGCAATTGCGACTCAAGGCCACTTTCACTCATAATTGAATTTATTATACTGCTCTTCTCTGTGTTTTCAGACATTTTTATTTCATCTATTTTGTCTTACGTAACAACTACCAATGATCAGTCTTTTTTCAAAACTGATATTACAACATCAATTTACTTTCACAACCGTATTCCGTTCAATGTACTGTCACATGTAGGCCGTTGTAATAACTTTTTTGTTATATTAAATCCTGGTCACTTGTACCAATTGTAACTTTTATTCTTTTTGGTAATATTGATATTTATAGTTTACTTACATTCAACTTCATACTTACCGTTTAGCAATGATCTGGCCGGATCTCGTAGTGGAGGTAAACCCATTTCGTTCGACGAACTATGACAGCACATAAAACGAACTAAGGTTTTGAAAGAATTTTAACTCGCAATTTTGTGGAAGAGAAATTAGATTTTTCTTTAATTCGTCTGAATTATAGACATTACAAATTTTCGTGCGACATGTTACGCAATTATTATACCTTACTGACTATATCTTACCTTGTAATGGACAATTTTACAACTTCATAATTATATACACCTAAACAAAAAACACAGCCCAGCTTTGCACACTCTTTCACACAAGTTAATACTTTACCCCTTGTTATTATATTTTACAAACTCCTTTATTGTTTTACAACTGTTCACTACCGCGTGGCCGGCCGAACACGTGTTTTGTCCCGATTCGATTCCAATGTCCGTAATTTAACTGTTTGCGATTCGCACTTGCAACAATTTTGTAACTGAGATGCGTTGATTATCTCCTCGGGTCCCGGTCGGTCTTCTTGAATTAATTAGAAAATCGACCAACCGGGTCCGCAACGAAACTGTAAGCGTCTGTAGCGGTACTCTGTACCTCGTGGACTATATGGCGTCTCTGCTTAATGTCCACTGTCACGTAGAACGTAACAGGTACATGTTGCTTTGGAGAGAAGCTGTTGGTCACTGCCACGATTATTTCGTCGCCGCTCCTTGTTCCTCTGCTGTCGTATAACCATTTTATATAGGGAATGGAGCTGACATATGTGGATGGCCAGAGCTTAATATTGGGCTTGGCTCTGCTGATGTCATTGGAAAGACCGGATTTAGCCATGACTTCCTGCCGCTCAAAAAGCACATTGCGGAATTTTGTTAGTACCAGGACATCCGGTTTTTGTCTGGATGCGTCACTCAGATTTGTGGTGATACAGTTGCGTCTGTGTGCTGTTTACGCAAGTACAGAGTTCTTAGAATTTTGGTGGAGGTAAATTCTTCTGCCGTGTTACACCACTGAAATTGCGCATCGCATTTGTTCCAAACGCTGTTTCTCAACCTCGTGCTGTTGCTTGGAAAATAACGTTGCACAATACACTTACAGTTTTTACCAATTTATTATACCAGTCCGCCCGAAAACGAAATAAATAAAAATATAATAATGCCCCAAACGGTTAAAAATAAAAACACCCAAAAATGACCCGCTACAATATGTTTGCGGTGCATTTTTCAATGGGAGTCCAGCAGAGCTGTAGCACATCGAGCCTTGATTGCACGTACGGTTTCGCTTTCAGACGCCCCAGTCGTCCTATATTTTTGTTATCGAATTCGAACCAGAGCCGACCTATTCCTTGCTGTGCAGCACTGTCGTCTCTCTGCACGCTGGTGCCCTCACTTAAGTCCTGTTCTATGTACCGAAGTATTCCGATGGCGCCGTTTACTAGCCCATCTTCAACGTTTAGGTTGATTGTAATCATGTAAGGATGACCAACCCCTAATCGCAGCACATACGGCATACCTCCGCTCGCCGTCGTGTTCATCTTGTGCATAGCGAGGTGTGCGTTGGACAATTCCGTGGTATTGCGGTAACCGCTGTTCACATCCACAGCCGTACTCTCGATATCCGTCTGTATAGCCTGACTGTTGAACGCGTCCACAGATGAATTTCTGTGGAACAGCCTTACGACGCCCGTTAAGTTGGCATCGCACCACTCAGCCGTTCGGAATCGACCTTCAATAACGGCCCTTTCTTCAGCAGTTAGACGCACGCCATCGCCGATTTTTGTGAGTATTCCGGAAAACACTATGTCTGCCTGCCGCATAACTTGATCAAGGCCGAAGAACTCAAGCGACTGCCACAAACAGGGTCCGCCTATCGTGTTACGGCTGGACTTGAAGATAGGTGTTGCACACGGGCGGTAGCTGACGCAGATCACCGCACAGTATTATATAGAGCCCACCGAAACTCATGTCATGTACGCCCGTGATTTGTTTCAGGCGGTTGTCTATTTTATGAAAGATGCTACTGCTGATCATGCTAACCTCATCGATAATGATACTACGCATATCGTTAAACATCCCTCGATAAACTTGTTCGACCTCATGAGCCATGGGTTTGTCAGGTTGATTGTTGCTCATCGCTGCGATTTTAAAGGCTGAATGGACGGTGATACCGCCGAGGTTTACAGCCGCCTTCCCAGTGCTGGCACATACCACGTACGCGTTGCGCATGGAGTTATGGTGTTGAGTGAAGCGGTTGTATGTTTCCATGAGCAAACGTAGCACATACGTCTTGCCACTGCCAGCGGGCCCAGTGAAGAAAATCTGTATTGGTTGTCTATCCTGGGTTACATGAAGTCGATATATGACTTCGAGCAACAGTTCGCGCTGTGCATCGTTCGTCAATCGCATGCGCTCGCAGTATTCCTGTTTGCTTAGTACTCCCGTTCTCCGCCCGACTACAGACAGTCCATGTAGCGGCTCCAGTACGTCGATATCATCGGTGTTGTCGTTAACGTCCATCAGTTGAACCAAGTCGTTTCGTTCTTCCGTCGGCAGTTCGGCTTCTTCATTTTCGAACGTGCACAGCTCTCGCAACTCATTCATTAGTTTGTCGATGTCAATGTTGGCCTCGTATTCCCGACGCTTTTCCATGATTTCCTTCTCGCGTTGCTCGTATGTCTCTAGATAGCGATCACGATCCAACACATAGACAGACTCAATTCTGAACGGCACATAAAGCGTTACTAATTCACGCTTATAATTATGCATGTCTTCTATATCGTAGCAACGGCTGCGCACGACTCGTGAGCGAGCGTGTTGCATATATTCCGTTGCGTCGTCGAACTCCGCCTCCAATGCATTCTCACAGTCAACATCAGCCGCTTCGCCATCGTCGTCCTCGCTTCGTCTCGTCCTCCTCTTTTTAGGCGTGTATTTGGCCACGAAGTATATCAGGCACAGTGATTCCATGTGCTCGGGTCGCTCCTCATACTTCTGTATGATGTTCTTGTTCCACACGTCTGTGGAGTCTTGACCGATGCCCTCTCGATCGAGCTGAGCGCGTCGTTTGCGAGATTTGTGGCGCTCATGTGGCCACACGGTGGGTATGTAAACAACTTCGCGGCTACTCTCACTCATATGTTGGTTTAGCAGATACCAGGCAGCCTCTTGAGACGACATCTCAACTGAGTTGAGCAGCTTGAGGCAAACGCTCTTCAACAGCTCCTGTTCACTTAATTCGGGTCGATCCTCCGTAAGCTGAAGCAGTTGTCTGTGTAGATCGCTGATGCCCCTCGCCGATTTGTTTACATACTCGACAACATACGCAGCGCAACTGTACTCTTCGAGTATAAACTGAACGTCCATGTTTGATACGAGCACATCAGAGATAAAAGGATTAAAGGTGTTGGTCATAATTTGTCTCATGTCTCGTTTAAAGATGAGCGTTGGCCTGCGGAAGCTAGCTCTGATGATATCCAGATATGCGCGCATATTCAACTTGTTGTCGATCAAGAACTGACCGAGAGAGTCGTACACTTGTGTCTCCAGCTTCTGGCGCAAATTCTTGGCGCGAGTCTGCAGAGCCGAACGACGGCCGTCACTCGATGCCATGGGAAGCAGCACACGCGTCGTATCCATGGGCCAATATGGTATGTTAAAACTGTACGATGTTTCGCCACGTTTGGTGCAGGTAAATGTGTGCCGATGAGTCTGTAGAGTGTAGTTGTTTGGCTCCGACATGTCTTCCTTCGCTACGCTAAACAGATCGGTAACGAGTTGTACAGTAAGCGGCATGTTTTCACTTATTGACTCGTGTGGATCGTTCTCTAGCCAGAGTAGAATGTGAGCGTGCGGGCTGCCGCGATGTTGAAATTCTATGCGGAGGAAATGATCGAGCACACGGTAGCGGCCGAAGAGGTTTCGTGACGCGACGGTCGTTTGTAGTAGCTGCATCACAACACCAACGAGCTTATGGAAGTAGACACAACACGTCACAGGATCTTCGTTCACTAACTCGCATCTTGTAGATCGACTCATGCCGCGAAGACGTCTGCTACGGCAGGATTATCGCCGTCATGTTTTGGATTTAGTCGATTCAATATCTCGAGCAACTTCGGCCAGCGTATTTCGTTGGCGCTCATCGTAAGAAACATAGCCGCCTTACCGAGATGTCGTAGCATGGCGATGAGATCCTTCTTACGATTCGACAAATATTGGACGCTGTTCGGTATGGTTTTGAGAAAAGCCATATTTCTCTCTATACACGATTCGAGATATTGTTTGTCCTCTATCATGCGACGTGTGACGTTTTCTGTATTACTAACGCTTTTGAACGAGGAGTATATGCCTTGTGTGACTCGCAATCGTAGTATCTTCATCGCCATGTAGAGGATGTGATCGGATGTCACACCTCGACGGTCTCGACGGCGCACCTCGCTGTTAGCTATTTTGTATGGTGAGACGGGTACGTTTGGCTTGAAGGAACGCGCCACATCATAATAAATGGATGGAAATGACAGCTCCTCTGCATGCACATCGTAGATTATATTCAGCGGTACACTATGCTGCCCTGGTGCTATGTTAAGACACATATCCTCGTTCCATAGAAGCGTTCTCTGTCTGGCTAGTAAACACTCAGACTCGACTACGTTATTGAGCGTCTCTAAAGGATCATCATTGTTTGCCGGCGCCTGCTCATTGAGCTCTTTCAAAGCCGTCCAGTTGACTGTGATGTTGTAATGTCGATAGAGCGGGGTTTTAATTAAGTATTGTAACCATTTCTTCACAACACCCTTACGAACCACCCCGCTGAGATATGACGACTTGTGTGTAAGCCGCTTCTTTATATTCACGTTAATTGAGTAATCATCGTCCAGGTGGCAAGGCAACTGACGGACCGTCTCGTCTACATCAATGGGTACGTTGATGACTTGACCGACGATTCCCAATGCACCTTCATGCCGCAAGCGCCTCAGTTGCATAAATGGCAATCTGGGCGAAATCAGCCTAGTAGTGACGGTGTCTAACGGTGGTAGGTTATTTGGTCTCGGTGGGTACAAGAAGCCATTTGATGTACTTAGTATGGGCAACCGCCCGCTATCGAGACTCTTAGTACAATTGCTACATGTTACAAATTCCGAGATCGTATCATCAGGGAATGCTTCTTCCAGTACAGTGCGATGTTTAGCCATAACTTTCTTCAAATCGTGTTGAAACCATAAGCGATCGCACACACTGCACGCATAGCCAAACTCGTTTGCGCTGAAAGTCTTGGCGAAATGAGCACGTGCCGTTCTCCAACGATTATCCTTTTAAGGATATCTGATGGGTTGTTCAATAACATCACAGTCTACCGTAGCACCCGCCATCGACGCACGCGCATTGATGCCCGACGTTGACAACACGACGATATTTGGTGATCGCAATACATACTCGTCTGGCGCTGTCACGTTGCCATTGATCTCTATATTATCACTGTTTTCTGTATTGCCTTCCAACGACGTCTGCACATGATCTGTGGACGTTTGGACTGTCGGTGGCCGCTGTACGCCCGATGGGCCACCTACGTTATTGCTTTGCGCCGTTTTTTCATTTTCTTTTCGATGCTGCCGTAGCTCTCGCATTTGCTCTCGGCACTGGACTTTTTAGGTTTTTTAAATTCCTTTTGATGCGAGCTTTCCTCTGATTTGCGTTTTCTATAATTCCGCGCATATTTACGACTCATATGAGACGACATCTTTAATTTTTTTGCAATTTTCAATTTAATACCGGTTTTTACATATATTTCGGCGAATATTTTTATTGTTTTACTTTGAGTCCTAGTAGTGCTTCTCAAGCTCTTTACAATGACACCCGAATCAACGTCCTAGCTAAACGCGTTCTCACGCTACACTAATTTATAATTTTACACAACGCTAATTCACAACAATCACGCGCAGGCGCCTACACTAGCCCGATGACGTCACAGGCAAAACAAACACTGCACAACAAACACGTACGGACATGCTCTATCCATTGTGACCTCAACCGTTGTTATCGCATTATTAGTCTCGTAGTTATTAGCCATTGAAATCTGACGGTATTTTGTAACACAAGAAAGTTTGACCGGCTATCACTGTGCTTAACGAGCGAATAGACGTTTTCACGTCAAAATTGTATTGAGAAAACTCAGAAAAGTTCCTCGATAAGAAACTCATGGCCTTCGTTTTTAAAATAACCTTTGTTGTCCACTATACCACCTATCAGAATTGTCGTGTAGCTATATCACAGTAGATGTCTATGATATATGTCGGTCGCATTTATAAATCTATTTAACGTGAGTCTCTCTTTGATGTGCTAAAATCGGTGCCTTCTAGCTGCTGAAGAGAAAATGTCCACAGCCTTCACTCAACTTGAAGGATTCGAGCGGTATCGTTGGAACGGCTCGATTCCCCTGTCTCTCCATTCCTGTTGGTACTAACACACGAACTGCGTTAACTTCACTAAAGCAGGATCCTTAGCTGCTATTTTCTACGGACTTGACATCCTTCCTTCTATTTCACACGGCAACACCGCTTTAAATTCCAAACCCGCACCTGAATGACTGGCCTTTTTGCATACTGTTTTGTGCACTTCGTAACTAACTTTACGCCATCAATATCATCAGTTGCAAAGAATAATTCACTATAGTGTCAGAATTTGATAATTTCAAAGACAAACTATCGTTAAAAATGTTTTAAAATGATGATTAATTTGTGTAGACATAAATCACAAAACAATGATGGCGATAGACTTTCATTAGACAAGCTGAATTCAAGAAGTAAAGAAAGGGTAAAAACATGTGAAAATATAAAAAAAATAATAAAAATTCTCTGTGTAAGATTTAGTATGAGTGATGTAGTTTAATATTCATTACGGAAACAAAATCATGCATTTTTCACATCCAATAATTAATTCAATATAGACATATTTGCGTTAACATAATTTAATGTATAACGTGTAATATATGATTTACAATTATATAGACTACTATGTACAACCGTGCAATAATTTCAATAAGAAGTTGAACATTCATCCATTGCAAACGACTTCATTTGTTTTAAGTATATAAAGTACGCTTATGCTTGTACTCTTTTTAATAAAATAAGTGAGTTTGATGGGGCCATTTTATTTTCAACTTTCCACTATCTGTATTTTTT
Organism: Magicicada septendecula; assembly: GCA_034769895.1. Classification (NCBI taxonomy): domain Eukaryota; kingdom Metazoa; phylum Arthropoda; class Insecta; order Hemiptera; family Cicadidae; genus Magicicada; species Magicicada septendecula. The sequence goes on along the minus strand of CM068370.1, from coordinate 286,552,660 downwards.
AAATTCTTCATTTGCGAATAAAGTTAAAGTAGATTTTGCAGAAGAGGAACCACTCCAGTGCTGTCAACGTAGTATATTAAATGTACTATATTTTTATAAATGTGTATAAATACTGTAAAAATGTGTGTGTGTGTGTGTGTGTGTGTGTATATATATATAAATAATAACAACACAAATTGCAAATATAAATTTATTTGGGTAGCCCCACGTTCTTGGCGACAATTATTTATAACACTATTACACACAGGTTGTAAATTTATATAACGTTACTGGTAAAGTGTACCAATTAATGGAGTTTGGGTAATAAGTAATGTAATGGTAATAAGAGTAGTCATTGAATGAATTGTAACTATTTTTCATAATTGTATTTATAAACCACAAGCGTGTTTAAAAATGTCACTTACTTCGCCATAAATATTATAACACTTATTTGTGTTACTTAAATGTTATGTAGATGTTATGTTGTGTGCACTTAAATTACATACGCCGCCCGTTGGAAGCGTCAATTTGTAACAAATAAATAATGTGTCTCTTTTACTTTCTGCCCCACTGAAGGGTTCGTCGATCTGTAACAAATATATAAATGTAGCGACTTATTTCGCCTCGCACTGGAGTCGTCAATTTGTAATTATTAATACGTTATGTTGAACGGCGAATGGTTTTGTAATCTGCCGCTCGCTCCCACTATACGTACCGTTTCCGTGACGTCACTCACCGTTGCCAACCGTCGTGGTTTCCGCTGTACTCTGTGAACTTATTTTCTAAATGGAACAGCAATAATAACGACGCAAATATAACATCAAACATATATCCTTATAGAAATCCTTTATTCAGAAAAGCACTGGTTAATTGTTTTTTAAATCTGATTATGATAATCACAATTGTGGAGCAAATTATACGTCTTCTTTTTACCAGTTGGTACAGTAGTAGCAGATATTATTCAGTATTTAGTCAGACCAAAATAATGCTTTGGTTATTGTTCCAATAAAAATAAAATATCTCAGGGCGTATCTGGTTCGGATTACATTTAAACAAAATATTATTCTATAAATCAAAATACAAGTTTTACAGTTCAAGGATATTACAAAGTTAGAGTGTAATGTGCACACAGGCAGTCGGATCGTGATTACTAGTTATTATAGGTTATGTCCAGTTTAGGTGTTTAATAATTATTATCCAAATCAAAGGTTCTTGTGGTGTTTGAAAAGGTGTCAATCTCAAATCGTGTTATTAGTGAGTGTTCTTAGTGTTGGTGTGATATGGTGTCTGTAGTTTTAGTTGATTAATTCTTAAAAAGTCGTGTATACAAAAGTGGGTGTTGATACACAATATAATAAGATGTCAAAGTCACCAAATCCTCTTCTTTGTATGGTTCGTGGTCGAAGATAGGGCCCACGTCCGCTTCAGTCCTTCTCCCTGGTTCTTGATTCTTCTATTTTATATACTGCATGTTCCTCACTTGGTGTAATAGTTCGTGTTATGTATCTCTATCTGTATCAATATGTCTGTAACGTGTTTTCACAGTTTATTTTTAATTATGTTAGACGTTTTACAAACGCGTCTGTACGCTATGATCGTTGTCAAAGAAGTCTCTTTTTTTATTTATCCGAAATTTCTGGTTGCTAAGGGTAAACTTGGAATCTGGTTGGTTGATTCGGATATACATTGTCATATACTTTCATTATTTCAAAATCTAAATTTGTTCAAAACCTTCAAATTAGTATAACTTTTCTGTACTGATTGGGAATTTAAAACTATTAGCAGCATTATTTTGATCTTTACGTTTGTGACATATAGACACTAAACATGCCTACTTTTACTTAAGAACTACAGATGTTACAATTTTGTTATTTGAATTTTTCTTAATTAACTTAAGATGGATTATTTTGTTTCTAGATTCGTTGTGTACACTATTAACTATAAATCTATTTATCCTTCCACCTTTGTTTTACAAAATCCCTAACATTATTATCTAAAATTTACAAAAGTTGGTTTTACCTGGCCTATGTACTGGTGTTATTTTCATCACCATGTTTAAAACCTTTAACAGTTAAATTAACTTTTAACAACCATAAAAACTGTTTAACATATAACACTATCTTAACAAAACAAAAAGATATACTATCCTATTAGTTTAATTTCATGCCCACATGGCTATGATTCTACTGAACCTTTGAACAAATAAACTGTTTTTTACTTAATCTATTCAATTGTTTAACACTTAACAATAACATCTTTTTATAGTCTACTTTGCTTTGCCAATCAATTGATCACTGTTTAACACCAGTTCTATGGTGATATATTTGTTAACATAAAAATGAAATTAACATCAGTTAATTGATATTCTCTTAAAACAACTGCTTCACCTGCTACATAAAAAAACAACATAAATACCATGATAATAAAACAACGTGATAAAACATAATAACATGCACATTTTTATAAAATAAATTATGCACTAATTAATTAGTCTTCTCTCAGTTAATTCATTAATTATTCTAAAACTGTCTATGTTATGTTTCACATTACTTGTCACTATGTTTATCGTTTAACCTTTTTCACTGAACACTTAATAGTTTGTATTTATAAACATACTTATTGGTTTTTATAGGTTTTTACATTTTATTGTCATTAAAAGAACTTCACTCTTGTTATAAAATGTTACTGTGAACAAGTTATTATTTGTTGTTTTCTGGACAATCTTATGATCACTATTTGTTACAATTAGTTGTATGGTTCATGTATCTATAATAAGATTTGTTATAAGTAGAGGGAAAGTGAGCGTATGAGAACACTTCCGGGTTCCAGTTGAAAACACTACCGGGTTCCAGTTCATGACGTCATAGAGGCACTGGCAGCTGGTGTCCGAGCTGTCCATGTGACGTCACTGTTTTGTGTGTGTGTGTGTGTGTGTGTATGTGTGTGTATGTGTGACTGAAACACTTCCGTGTTCCAGTTCATGACATCACACAGAGGCTCAAGTCGCTGGCGTCCGGATGGCTAAAACCTGTTTCAAGACGTCACGGAGGCCGCGGTTTCTGCATGTCCAAAATTTGGTAGCCGAAAACAATGTGTAGCGGATGGGGGTACCCGGAATTCGGCGGTTGCCCGGAGAGGCGATGTCATCGGGTACCGTTACTCGAAATTTTGGGGGTATCGGTTACCGTTACCCGAAATGTTTAAATCAACGGATGGGGGTACCCGAAATTTGCATGACAGAGGCCCTGGCAGCTGGTGTCCGAATGTTAAAACACTTCCGCGTTCTGGTTTATTTTGATGTAACAAAATAATCGTTCTCTCTCGAAATTTTTTTAATGTCAGAATTTTGGTACCCTAAATGATTAAAACAACGGATGGGGGTACCCGAAATTTGTGGGTACGCCCACATGACGACGACGTAGAGGGCGTGATGTCTGAAATGTTTAAATCAACGGATGGGGGTACCCGAAATTTTCGGTGTCTGAAATTTAGTACCCGAAATGTTTAAATCAACGGATGGGGTTACCCGAAATTTTTGGTGTCCGAATTTTGACACCCGAAATGTTTAAATCAACGGATGGGGGGGGGTACCTGAAATCTCTTGGTGTCCGAAATTTAACACCCGAAATGTTTAAATCAACGGATGGGGGTACCCGACATGACGCATGTGTTCGACTGCGAGGCGAAACAGTTGGTTTCCGCAAAAAATAAATTATGGCCCCTCCGGGATTTGAACCCGGGACCTCCGGTACTCCAAACCGGCATGCATCCACTACACCAAGGGGCCGTTGTCGTTTAACTGTAATTATTTTTGTACTTATACTTCTCGTCTCTTACTTGCAACTATGAGGTGGACGAGTGATATCTACTGTTGTCCTATGTGTAAAACCATAAAAGCACAATATAAGTTTATTTATTATTAAAAATAAATAAACATTTTTTATACTTTTATTTTTTACCTCTCATCCTCTTCCTAGCGGCCAGAGGCGAATGAGAGACCGCTACGCTTTTTTTAACGTGGTTTCCCCAACTTTACAGATTCGTAAAGCAGGCCTACTCCACGTTATCTATCGCTGTACTATTAACTAATACAGTGGTAGATAATGATAAGATACACTATGCAATGCTAAGTCAATGTATAAAAGCAGTACATATATTTTTTATTTATTTACTTTATTTTTATTTTTTTATCGGGTGTATATGTTGTTCATACATGATGCGTATTCACATTTGCTGTACCGTAATGAGTAATTTTCACACCCATGCTGGTCCTTGACGAGTTTACAGGTATATCTACCGTGCCAGTGACCCGTCTCGAACTACCAGGACTACGTTTATGAGTATGTCTACCGCGACAGTGACGTAGTCAAGGTTAACACTCACGCACACACTACGGTACCTAATTCTACGTTTATGGACATTTCTGTCACGTAGCATTCACACTAACACCATGATGAAAACATGTTCACAACCGACTATATTTTATTTCGTTGCCGCAACCATTCTGCATAAAACAAAGCTTTGCGCAATGCACAGTGTAAGGGGGGAGTGGTAACGGGTTGACGATGAGGAACAGGACATTGTATGATGGGTACAAAGGATCTAGGAACTACAGGTGCTTGAATATCGTTTAAGTCAATCACCTCACCATGGTGATACAACTGTCGTAAGAAATTTGCCTTCTCAAACCCTTTTGTATAGACAACAGAACTGTCTGAAAAAAAGTCTGCAACGATGCGTACCATATTGTTGTACGGCACATTACCATCGTTCCACCGAATTCTGTGATAATGTGTTTCCAACCAGTCATTGATTTTTTGAAATTTCAGGTGCAGTCGTGCACGTTCGTACGGTGGAGCGAACAACACGATAACAAAACGTCCGGTTGTTATATCAACTGCAACGAACTCTTTGATTACATATTCATTTTTGTCACCACGAAACGCTTCAAACTCGGCAATAACCGTCCTATTCAAGTTCATTTTTCCGAGTGACACTTGTTCGCATCGAATACGTTAATTTTTTCAAATTCCCCCTCTACTTTTCCTTCCAATACCAGTTCATCGTAAAGACGATCAAATGTTAGCTGTTGGTCATGACGACTGCTTTCCAATCGAAAAAACGAGGGGAAAAAGAAGGATGGTGGTACATAACACCCCTTGGTTACTACCTGATTAATGTACGACTTGAAGTGATCTTGAACAAGATATTTCTTTAGTACTGTTAATAAACAACCAAAACGGATCCACTCGGGTTCTGTGAAAACAAATTTTTCGGTCTTACTACCTTTAATCCGAACAAACGTTTTCCCAAAGTTACGACTGATCATCACACTCTTCTTCCTTTCACGGTTTTCACCTTCTTCGTGCAATAACATACTGGATAGTAGCTGTTCACGAAAGATCAACAAGTAATTCCACTCAGAAAAGTCAAGTAATATACGTTTCTTTTTTCCGTTTGTAAACAAAACACCCGGTTCATAGTTGAGTTCGTTAAACAGTCCGACGGTAACGAACTTAGTGTAAGAGTTAATAGGATATGCAAGAGATAAGTAAACGTTACACTCACAATGCCTGCTGCTGCTGCTGCCGCCGCTACCACAGTCACCTTCCATCGTTGAGACGGACTGATCTTGTTACAAGCTAGAGATCGCTAATACCTATCTTTATAAACTGGTAGAGGGGAGAACAAGTTTTTTATGACAAACGATGAACAGTATTCGACAACGCTGTGTACTGTACTATCCTATCGTGAATAATCAAAGCGTAAGCGGTGGTTTTATCTGGAAAATTGTTACTGGATTCAAATTCTAAACGCACATCAACGGCAGACGACTTGATTGGTTCTTCTTGTCTGGAACAACCGATGACAAACAACGGTGCTTTCGTTATAAATTCATTAGGTGTCAAAAGAGGCGTTCTGTTGCGACGGTCGTAGTATGATGTTTGAAAACGTGTATACATGTCGTAGAACAGTGCGTAACGTTTTTTTTCGATATCCTGGTTCAGGTTATCGTACGGATAGTATTTATCGTTCAGAAATAGCTTGACATTCGTTAAATTGCAGTGATCAAATTCCGACGCGTTTTTCGCTATATTGTTCTTTCTGTCCGTCTGAAATATCAGTATCACATACCGTGGTTTTTCCAACTGTGACGATGTCTTCAAGGTCCACGAATGTCGATTTGTCGTCGGTAGAACGGGATACTCGTGCAATTCCCAACTGCGGAACGGCATCACCAGTTCATGATCCTCCTCGATATGCTCCAATAGCGGTATTCGGTACTTGTTTGACACGCGCACATAGGGCATCTTCCAGTGTACTTTGTTTATTACGAGATTACCGTTTGCAGTTGCACCTGATTCTTTTAGCACCATTGCGTTCTGATCGGTAGAGGTACGCAACAGAATCAATTCTTGCTTAACGTTCAGCATGATGCGTGTATAGTCTTCGTTGAAACCGAGTAGCATTTCTAACGGAAGACAAAACGTAAAATCACCGGTACTCTCGTGTACTGTCAACGACTCATCGGTTGTCGTCACCCATCCTGCATTGATTAGATGCTTTCTTTCATGCTCATTGCTCGATAGTAACAATTTCACAGTGTTCGTAATTCCAACGTTTTTCGTACGATCTACTTCCACACCGCACACTTCGTAACGGATCTCCTCAAACAAGAAAGCCATTGCATTGTTGATTAATTTCACGTTCAACGCTGTGTCGGTAGCGTTAACCTTGGTCAATGTTCCTTCGATGTACAGAAAACTCTCCGCCGGTAAAGTGAAAACATCCTGTTGTTGGATGGGTATACGTATTTCATCGTTGTTACCGTATCGGGTGGAAGCATACGGTGTGTGCGTACGATATTCGAACTCAACGATTCTGTTATCGAAAGCCGCTCCTCGTTCGATAGCTAGAATTTCACCCGACATTATTTTAATCGTATAATTTGAATCCAAGTGAAAGTAAGAAACGCTTGTTCCTTGATGTCAATCGCTTCAACGTTGAACACCGACTACCATGTTTCTTTCGTACACACTCCCTTTTTACAGGTGACGTTTGTCCGAAATACAATCCCATATTTTCAGATGCAGTCGTATCGTGATAACTTCACCGCGAAAATCGACTAAATCCCCGTCCTGATCAACGAGAGACAAAATTATGTTGTCAACGCGTTGTACGTTTACCGGTAAGTATATTACGTTTGTCGGTGTTTCAACTATTTTGAAACCTGGTGCCACGGTCGGATAAAACGAATGCAACGTGTGCTGGTCCTGGCCGTCCTTGTACGCACCCTGTACGATATTACTCCGTACGTGAACGGTGTTAACTTTGATTATGTCGACGGGTACGTTCGACTCGTGTGTTATATACGCTTCCAGCTGCTGATTCTCCTTGAATCCTAACATACTTGCAATGGTATTCGGTGTATGCGAAAAGTCGATGACATGCTTACAGTAAATTTCACACTTTAATGTGTTGTTGTTTGGACGTAAACTGATTGTTCTCTCGCCTAACTGTTTCTGCAGATACGTTTCGATATCACTGATTTCGTAGGTGCCGGTAGGAAACTTGATGACGGACCACTGATCCTTGGAAATTTTTACTGGAAATGCATTATTTTTTCCTTCAGTAACGTTTGGTATTGAATTATACGATGTAAAATCCAATAGTCCAACGTACCATTCACCGTATAACTCGAGAGGTGGGAAAAAGTTACACACGAGATTCGCAGCGTCGGTACCCGTCACGGTAACCGTTAACGACGACATGCTGAAGTTTACTGATCAGAAGACGATAAAAAGTCTAAACATAAATGACCGCAGATGACCGTGTTAGGAGGTTGCTTCCGTTCATAGTTGTAACGAACGTCGGTTGTATCACCAAAATATTGCATCAGCTCGAGAGGTGGACGTAAATTACCGAACCCGTCAAAATAGTGTACTCGATTTCCACGCTTCTTGTAACATACCCAGTGGGTTCCCGGTCCGCTCTCGTCGTCCAAATTTACGATGACGCTTTCGTTCTTCCACGGCGCTGTATCCGGTAATGCGTTACGCATGTAAACCCCTCTAAAATACGGTATGTTTAGCTTTTTTGCGTATACACGTAATTCATCTTCGGACAACGGGCGGAGCGGTATGTGAATTAGTTTTTTCGGTACGGACGTAGATACAATCCGGACGCAGTTCTCTTCTTTTTCCTAGCGGTTCGGACAGTTCTCTTCCTCCTCTTCTTCATCCCACCACCAGCACCACGACCACGACTACTCACATTCTTTTTATTTTTACGACGTCGACCGCTTCCTATTGCTGATTTTGCTTTCATAGTCGCTGCAACTGCTGTCGCATAAGCTCGTTCGCTAATACCCGAATCCAACGCCTTTACCCGTTCCCACGCTTTTTCCGCGAGTTTACGATCTGCAATACGTCTACTTTCGTTGTCTTTGTATTGAGCGTAAGCGATGTCGTGTTCGCGACAGGCTTCGTCTAATTGGTTGATTCCGCGATCACCACGCGCTAATCTTTCTTCAAGTTTCGTGCCCGGTCCACAGAATCTGTAACCCGGCAGATGTAATTCGACAGGTAGTGCGTCCACCGCTCGATTGATAACTGACGAAACAACGGACGGTACAACGTTTTTAAGCACGTTTCCGACGCCCCACCCCTTTTTCCTCTTAACGTTGTTGTTCATCGTAAACCGATCTCCAGCCTTTCTCTTCTGTGTTTTTATCGTATTCATCTATTAACCTTTTTATTTCCTTCGTGTCGAGTGTCCACTCGTCTTCTGAACTACGTGGCTTAGACAATTTCAATAAGTAGTAATCCAGTTGATACTGAAATGTTTTAACGACCTTATACATCTCGCACTTTACGTATCGTCTCACGTCATTTAATTGTTGTAAGTTAACAGCATCGCTCTCTGCAAAACCATCCGCTACGTCTGATATTCTCTTTTCCGCTGCTTTGAAAACACCATCTTCGCCCAAGCTAACGGTGTTCTGCAACATGTATTTTACGTTAACCGCGTCATCTGCAAAAATCGGTGAACTCACTCCTGACAACCAGCTCTGCCCAAACAAATAGCTGTTCGATACTTTTTTAATGACGTTCGAGTCTACGTAGTTTTTGTTGACCGCATCGGTCGCTAGTTCCGGACTTCGAACGTTGATTACCCATCGATCTCGTGCATCGATGACCTCACCTCTCTCTTGACTCGAGTGTTGTATACAGTTGTCATCAACGTAATATTTGTTGACTACGTCTTTAACGTCTACAGGAGTATCAACATTTTTCAATCTACACCCTTTAACGTCCACGCTTTTACGTTCATCATCGAGTAGCAGACAATGTGTTTGCATATAAGTCAGGGATACAGCATCCTTTCCTGCATCCGGTTCGTTCAGATTGCGGATCTTTTTGTTTTCAACATCTATATGCCCATCATTCGTAATCTTAAATCCTACAGTATCGCGTAATTGTCTTTTTGTTTCACGTCGCACGCTCACGGCGCTTTGATGTCTACCGAACTTGTCCACAACCATTGTACGACTGCACGCTACAAATGATGTGCTAACCGTTTTAAGTAACGACACTGTGGTGACCATCGCGTGTGTAACACAATCGGATCGTCACCCTCTTTCCAACGAAAGATTTCTATACCGCAAAATGAACATCGAACCCTGTCAATTTCATTTGTGTAATGAAAGCCTGCGGCAACCATAGCGGTCGGACTGATGAAATACACAGGCCATGATGTAAAGGTTTTCAGTCTCTCGTTTTCGACTTCAAAGTCAGGTGTCAAATCTAATCCGCACATGTCGACAGTGTTGACAACAATGAGTTGTTACACCGACGTTCATAAAATTTATACGATAATGTTGGCTTCACGTAATTCCTCTACTACTGAGATGATTTCGTTGTCGTGTCCGGTGTGACCGGTGCGTTTTGAACTTACCAGCAGTCTCAACCGTTCAACCAGTTCGTTGGGATCGTTCCAATGTACGTAATCGATACCACGTCCGCTGCGTGGTGGGAACAATCGAGCGATTATCTCTCTGTACTTTAAACCTTTGTTTGTATTTACTTTAGCACCGGGTAAATAATAACGTTTATAAGCGTTAGTGTCCGACAATATAGACCTGTACGCTGCTAAATCGTTTTCATCGTAGACGCTCTTGTCGGGTTCTTTCATAAACATAAGTTCGTAGAGGCCCGGTGTGCCTCTGTATCGTTTTCCAGCTATGTAGAAGCTATCGTCTTGATTGATCTCTAACACCGAATTGCCTACCATCCATTTATCTTCAACGTTACGAACACCGTATGTATGATCCATCTTCTTATCTCGATCATCAGACAACGCGAGCAGTAAGTATTTCCTCGCGAGCGCACCTTCGACAGACTGTTCAACGTATTCTTGTGCTTCGTGTCGACCTTCGGGTGTTGATAAAAACTCTTCAAGAGTTACGTTCGGCGTTTCGACATCAGGCGTTTGTGCCAACACTTCCGTTCTGAGGAAACGAGGTTGTGATGGTGTTTTCGTCTCAACAGCTGCCTTCGTATCTTCATCTTCAACTTTTATTTTTTTTTTAATTTTATCACTGGAGTCATTCAACTTTTCCGAAATCTGGGTTAACGGTTCCAAAAGAGGTTTGTACTTTCTCGTTAACGCTTCATCGCTCTCTCTGATGTCATGTTTCAACGCGCGATACTTTTGTCTTATGTTATCGCTAATTGCATCGATTTCATGTGTCAGTTGCTTGTCATCCATCTTGACACTGATGACTTTCTTGCACAAACTATTCTATTTATGTATAAAACGATCGAAACCCACTCTGTATCTACCTGCGTTTATCGGTGAGTCCTTGTTGATGACTATGAATCCGTAACGATCCTTCCACGCTTCGGCGCACATCGCTTTGAACTCTTCGTATTTCATATCTGTGTTAACGTGATCGTTATAAACGTGACGTAAATTGAGATCATCTTGTCTGAACAAAACCAAGAAATTGGCATTATCACGCACCAGTTGCTTTGGCACCAGACTATACGTTTGGCAAAGGTACAAAGTGTCCACACCGCTATGCCGTCCCATAGCGAAATATTTTCGTATGTTATTCTGCCGTTCACATACCACATCATCGAACAACATGATTGAATTAGGTACAATTTCGTGCGGAGGTGGTACTTTATCGTTTCACTGTATGTGAAGTACGTCATTCCTTCGTCAGCGAGAGTATTAAAAATGTCTTCCAACATACGATATTTTGGTTGAAATAACGATTTGGAGAACACGTACAGGTTCTGAAATCGCAGTCCGTTTGAATCGAATAACATGTTAAAGGCAACGTTTGACTTCCCGCTACATGATCCGCCGCACACGATACATCGAACTGTGTTTGGAAACAGTGGACTGTGTTTATTATATGCAACTTCACCGTTGTACTTAGCAGAGTCTACGTTCTTAACATTTAACTTTAACGATTGTTGTTCAATCTTCATCTTAACTCATTTACGTTCGGTTAAATACTGTGGTAATGTTATTATATCAGATCATTTTTATGTATCCACGAATCGTGTTTACCATCAAAGCCGAGCCAGCGCACTCGCACGCGATCACCTTTACGTTGTAATATTTTCTCAACGAGATACACATCACCAACGCTGGTTTTACTCAATTCTTGTTCATAAAACCCACCTTTTACAACGTCACCCGTGTGATCTTTCAACAAGTACGTAACCGGTACGGTTGGCTGAACTCTGTGCACTGTATATATCTCGTTCGTCCAGTTTGGTGTATAACCTTTAGCGAATGTGATTTTGTATTTACTGATACGCACTCGATCGCCTATTTTAAACTTATGTTTCTTGCTCACTTTCCGCGGTACGGTATTTTTTCTTATTCGTTCCAACACAATTTGCTCGTTGCTCTTGTCGACTTGTCGCGGCTTCATCTCTATAGTTCTATGCACTCTGTCGTTGTAGTCCATCACCAATTTAGGCAAAAGCGACAACCACCGATAATGGCCTTGCTCGCTGAACGCGCGGTACATGTTCGTTTTCAACGTACGATTAAATCGCTCTACGATGGACGCTTTCTTCTCGCTATACGTTGAATAGTGTTTGACGTTGTATCTCTTTAGTAAAGCTTGTACGGTAGTGTTAAAGTACTCTTTCCCCTTATCCGTTTGCAGGTATTTCATTTTATTTTTTACAATTATTGGTTCGAGAGCATGTGCTACTTCAACACCCGATTTAGTTTTTAAGGGAATCGCATATGCATACTTGCTAAATGCGTTTATTACCGTCATTAGATATTTGTACCCCTTGTTCAACTTGGCATGCGGTATCATTTCCACCAAATCCGCTTGGTAGAGATCGTGTAACCCCTTCACCTCCACCGCACGTCTGGGAAAGTTCCTTCTCACCGGTCTGTGCAATTCTTTTGCAATAGTTTTGCGTACGTTTTCCATATCGCCACCCGAAACGCGAATCGCAAAATTTTGGTACGAGATATACCGTTACGTTTTCACTGAACCTCACCGACTTCATCGTCGTTACTGACAGTGTGTTGCTCCTGCAAGCGAGTCTTATATCAACGTATATCGAACGCATAATTTATAACGGATTTTCTCGCTTGCTGAATTATCTCGCGTCTGGGTTGACAGAGTTTATAATGACCGTACGCCAGTGTTGTTTCACCGTCATCCAAGACATATCGTTTGTCATCGTATGGTGACAGCGATAATTTTGTAAGCTTTCTTGTGTATATGTTATGTTTTTCGCTTTGGATAGTCTGCGCCGTAGTATAAGTTTGAGAAGTGGTCTTTACACATTGCTTATAAAGTTGATGTTTCAACTGTGTAGCTATCGCGGAACGTGGCACACCTTTCGCTACCTTTTTCTCTTTATCGTTTGCCGTAACGAATGAATAACATTTTGCGCGCAACCCGACAAATTCAAGTATCGGTATTCCATTTGTTTCGTCTTTAAAAGTACCCAACTTTTTCTTGTTTGTTTCACTATAGCACGGATGTGCCTTAGGGTACTCCGACGTGTCAAAGAGTTCGAGATGCTCCTCCATGTCTTTGTACACATCGTCGGTGCGAATGTCGTACAACAGAGAGTCAGTGTCCGTCATACATAGACGTGCACGTGACCCGTACGTATTCATCGTGAATCCGTAATGGAACCGATACATAATCAGCTTACTAATATCCAATACACTGAACCCAACGTACAAAGGTCGGTTCAGTGTAATGGATATTTTTTTCATCGTGAGACCTACCAGGTCCTCGTTATAGATGAAAAAATGTTGTAGCCTGGGGTTAGCGGTTAGTTTGTGAAGTTTCTTCTCGTTTGGAACTAACTTGAAATCGATTCGCTTCCGTACGTTTTCCAACGATTTTCCGTACGGTGCGTTATTCATTAACTTAAAAAAGTCTTTTTCAAAGGTGTTTCTGGCTTCCTTTCGTCGCTCCGTATTAAAATCGATGAAAGGTTTCAACCATAGGCACTGTGTGAATGCTAACACACGATGAATCGCTTTCAACTCCATTCCTAGTTCGAGGTAGAGTTTCAATGTTCTGTTCTATACCGGGGGGGTAAACCCGGTCGTTGCGGAGCGACAGACAAAGTAATTGAACAAAATATGTAGGCGAGGTGCGGGGTGGTGGTGAGGCTCTGAGTGCGGTGTGGGGGTGCGGGGTATAATGTCATCGTCCGGTCGTGACCGAAAGCAGATGGTGGCCCGTGACGACGCGGGGTGGGGTAGGAAGCAAAATTATAGCCGTTACCGTTGCGGTGGAGGTGCGGGGTAGGGTGTCGTGACCGAAGGAGATGACGCTTTAGAAGGAAGGAACGTGGTCGGGGGAAACAGAATAAATACGCCAGTGTTTCCCTGTGCAGTCATCAGTACTCGCCATGGAAGGAATCGTTGCGAACGCGAAGACAGTTGAAAATTTTTTACCAAAAAGAGACTTGTCAAGTCTTTCTTTAGGAGTAAAGTATCATATAATTCACATGAAATTTGTGAAAACGAAATTCGGGGAGTTAGTTGTGGTAGATTTGGAAGATACCGGAGCCTGTCCTCAGCCGGAGGATAAACTTTTCTATTTATACCTACCTAAAAGATGGTGTGACGTATTTACAGAGGAGCAATTGAAAGCTGTGAAGCCTTGTGTCCTATCACTATGCGTAACCTCACACACTCCGCTGGCGAACGAGAAAGTGAGCGTGCAGTTGGATATTGATTATGTGAGTATGATATTTCAGTACCACTAATAATTACTTATACAGAAGTCGTTATGTATTAATTTTTTCTCTTTTTTTCCAGACCAAATAAACGAGAACAGTATTGATTTATTATAATAATAATAGTAATAATAACATTAATAGTAAAATGTTTTTAAATGATGAAGTAGACTTCTCTATTTTTTTTGTCGTTTTTTAATGTTAACTATTCATTTTCAGAGAAAGAACAAGGTGTTGCTTGGATCTAATATTGTAGAAAAACTTTTAAACAGAGAAATAAATGGTAATAATAGATTATATTGTCAATGCAACATGATTAAATTCGATTATAATTTTAGAAATAATCGTAAGACACTGAGTAGATGGATATCAATACGAAACGAAAAGAATATTTACAAAATGAAAGTATTTATTCGTAATGAGTTTTTCAAACTCTTCAAAACATCAATTAGTTATTGTAACAACCATAATATTGAATATCTTCAAATAAAAGATTTGCTAATTGCTAAAACAAAGCTGGTTAATCAGATATACTATATGATGTATAATTTTACTGGTACAGCGTATACCTCGCTAGTAAAAAAATATGAGTGGTCAAGGCATGACTCTAGCGGATGTCCGCTTCGTAACCGTTGTCGCGTCTGTTGTTATCTAAGATATCAAAATGACTTTAATTCAGAATAGATGTTTTTTTAATACCACACTAACTATCATTTGATGTGTCTACATTCTTTTGTATTTGATCAAGTATTATTAATTGTAGGAAATTATATTCTGTTTTTAATTATTAAAAAACGTATGTGGTTTATAACATAAAAAGTTGAGATAAACAATCATTAAAGTGTTAATTAAATTTTTATGTGTAATTAAATTTTTTAAAAGATTTCTCTCATAGTTACAGAAACCTTGTTTCGATGTTATGTGTTTGTGCGAATGCGAGGGAGATGTATGTCGTTCACCACCATATGGTGACCACTGTAACATTCTGAGTGCTTGTGAGTGGAGAGAATTTACACTCTGAAGAACAATTGTTTTAAAAAATTATTTTGACGAAAAAATGTAATTGGTTAAGGCATAATTCCACTGGATGTGCGCTTTATAAGCGTTGTTACCACTGTTATTATCTAAAATACTAAAAAGAGTTGAATTCAAGGTTTTGGTGTACCATTTTACACATGTAGTTAACACCATATTAATTATCATTTGATGTGTGTCTACATTCAGTATGTTATTATTAATATATTACACATCAACATTGTAATATTGTATGTTATTAATTATTATTATTATTGTTAGACATATAAGGCTTGTTTTGGTTGTAGTAAATGTAATTATTATTTTGTTAATTATATGTGTGTGTGTGTATGTGTGTATATATATATATATATATATATATAGAGAGAGAGAGAGAGAGAGAGAGAGAACCTTCAAGGCTGCAAAAGAGAGAGAAAGCGAGAGAGAAAAAAGATTATTTTGTATAATTATGTAAATATATATATATATATATATATATATAGATAAAGTGTCTATTTTGTTTAGTTATGTATATAGAGAGAGCGCGTATAATTTGCTCAATTATAATTGTCTTGTGAATAGAGAACGTGTGTGTGTAGAGACAGAAAAAAATTATAGCTTATGATTTGATTGTAAAAGCTTTCGATATTATTAAAACTTATATATATAAACCATAACCTACGTTATTTTTATTATTATACCACTTATACAAAACAATTATTCCTATCATTCTTGAATAAGCGCAAAAGCAGTTGAGATGTAGCAGCATGGAATGTAGCAGAAACCGGTTTTTATAGCGCTACATCTTACAACAACTTGCCTGAGACAGCTCAACGTCTGACAATAAACCACACACACACACACACACACACACACACACACACACACACACACACACACACACACACACAGAGCTTTATAAAACACGGACGCCAGCTATCAGTTCCTCTTTGAATACATTAACGGAACGTGGTAGTGTTTCACACACACACCGCTTGTACCAGCTTAGATGCTGTTTGACTGGTTTACAGGAGAATCGTCACAGGAGTAAATATATTTATTCAGTTAACAATTTTAGTAACGCATGATAAGAATATATGTTTTCTAAACAGTATTCAAATCGATGAATCTGTTTTATATTAACACAATATAAACATTATAATAATACAATATCCGGTTTTGAGTACCGGAGGAACCGCGTCGGGATGTCATTAATCACCAAATTTCGGAACCCGTCAGGTACCTATTGTCCCAAATTTTAACCGATCAATTTCGCGTAACGGTTTCTCCTCCCCGTCCAGAGTTTAGACATACAGGACTTGTTTTAGGGTGTACCCCCCCATCCGTTGATTTAAACATTTCGGGTGTCAAAATTCGGACACCAAAAATTTCGGGTAACCCCATCCGTTGATTTAAACATTTCGGGTACTAAATTTCAGACACCGAAAATTTCGGGTACCCCCATCCGTTGATTTAAACATTTCAGACATCACGCCCTCTACGTCGTCGTCATGTGGGCGTACCCACAAATTTCGGGTACCCCCATCCGTTGTTTTAATCATTTAGGGTACCAAAATTCTGACATTAAAAAAATTTCGAGAGAGAACGATTATTTTGTTACATCAAAATAAACCAGAACGCGGAAGTGTTTTAACATTCGGACACCAGCTGCCAGGGCCTCTGTCATGCAAATTTCGGGTACCCCCATCCGTTGATTTAAACATTTCGGGTAACGGTAACCGATACCCCCAAAATTTCGAGTAACGGTACCCGATGACATCGCCTCTCCGGGCAACCGCCGAATTCCGGGTACCCCCATCCGCTACACATTGTTTTCGGCTACCAAATTTTGGACATGCAGAAACCGCGGCCTCCGTGACGTCTTGAAACAGGTTTTAGCCATCCGGACGCCAGCGACTTGAGCCTCTGTGTGATGTCATGAACTGGAACACGGAAGTGTTTCAGTCACACATACACACACATACACACACACACACACACACACACACAAAACAGTGACGTCACATGGACAGCTCGGACACCAGCTGCCAGTGCCTCTATGACGTCATGAACTGGAACCCGGTAGTGTTTTCAACTGGAACCCGGAAGTGTTCTCATACGCTCACTTTCCCTCTACTGTTATATTTTCATTACATCATTTAAATTAATCACTTACTAATCTTTCTTTTTACATAGTATTACATGTTTGGGCCTATTATCCCTCAATTTGTATTTTGATTATCTTGATATTATGATACATTGAATGAAACCATTTGTTTCTTTATAGTACTGGTTCATAAGCCGTCTGTCTTTATAATTATTTATTTTGTCATTATTGAAAGTTCATGTCATAATCGGGGTTGAATGTATTTTGCATCACTTTGCCTAAATCATTAACTTGGGTACGGTCAGTTGTATTACTAGTCAGTCTGAAATGGTTAGTCGTTCCTCTTCACGATCATCTTGGAAGATATTGTTCTTCTTGTTTAGCTTCTTATCCAAAGTCTTCATTAAATCAAGTACGATATTAATTTGTTCCTAATTTAATGTTACAATATTCATTATTGTTCGCTTGAAACGTTCAAATTTTGCAGTACATTTAGCATTAAATAAATGTTATATTCTACAGTAACAAAATTATGTTCTAAATACTTATTTGTTAATATTAAAATTCGACTGCTCAGTCTGACAGTGTGTTTTACTTTAGTTTTTTTTTTATATAACTTTCAACTACGTTAATTTATGTATTGCATACATAGTAATCATTGATTGCTTTACAAACTTTAAAATAAAATTGAAATTGACTAAATTAATCGTTAAACATTAAAGAAAATATTTTAATAAATTTAAATCAAATTCTCTGAACCTCTTTATCTACATTTTACGTAAACTCTTATTCATGTTTAAATTTCAAAATGTCTTTTAAATGTCTTTAGTCTCTCATTTAAAATTTATAAACGGATTATCTGTCACCTCGATTTTGTAGCTCATACTCATGTCCTCCGTTGATCCGTAGGTCCTCTTCTGATGGAGTTCCCTGCATGTCCCCATGTTGCACTTGTCTCTTCGTCCTCCAGTTACTCGTCTATCATGGTCCCATCCTTGATGTAGTATAGTGTGAGAGGTTGCTCTGCACCTGCTGCTGTAGTTCTAGCAGACGCCTCTGTTGTTCAGCATAGCGTTCCTCTGCATGATGTAACGTAGTAGCTTGTCTTGGCTGACGGACGTTTGTGTTTGTAGACATCGTAAAGTATGTTCTATATTCGTATTCGGAAACAGATTAAGAGTTACTGTTTTGCACTTATGACGAACATAGCGTCCGTCCGCATATACTTTCAATTAACAAAATTTAAAAATTCGCGTCGCCACTGGACAGACCGTCCCGCCGCTACTAAAGGCTGGCTTCTCTCGTGCCCTATTTATAATCGAGCATCGTACAGCTCCTCTTGGGACAGAATTCTGACTGTTTGAAATTGTTCAGTGGCGTCAGTTCTCCCACTCTCTTCCAATTTCATATTTTCGCACATTTCTGCCAATGGCAAAGTCTAATGTGACTACGTGGTGCTCTAACGATGGATGATTTAATTACACATGTGCAACGTAATTACCATCGTAATAGAATAATCCGTGTAATTACTACGCACTTAAAATCGCACTGAATTTGCACTGCGCGTCCTTTTCACGCCGTTTTCTCACTACACATGCGTATTAATTTTATACATATTTAGGAGTCTTTGAATTTTTTCTACCATTTATGGTTTTCTTATAATCAAATAAAAACTCTAATTTGACAATTATTCAGGGTGAGATTGCAAACTTTCATGCTCGAACTGGTCTCACTCACACACATCAATTACTACTGTACACACTCTTAGCGACAGTCGTGTGAGTGTTCAGGTCAGTTCCTCTCTGTCTACATTCCGTATTTTTAACTTAAACTCAGCTTTCAATCTCATACCTGCTTATTTATTACATATTTATAAATTTAATTTAAATATTTATTTTATCTATTAAATGCACAGTACAGCATGTGATTGTACTGTCGCAATATATATTATTCCTTTGTAAGTAACTCGTTGAGTTTCCTGCAGGTCCCCCATGTAATACCTTGAAATTAATACAACTGTATTAGGTTTACTTTCACCTGACGCACGTATCACAGAAATTAATCTGTATCTTCAGAGTTTTTAAATTGTAATTGAATATTTCATTCCCATGTAAGCATTCCCATTACAATTCAAAAACCTCTGAAGATACAGTGTAATTTCTGTGAAACGTGCGTCTGGTGAAAGTGCGTACCTGGTTGAAGTTGTATATATTTGCAGGTATTACACACACGCGCGCGGGTACAAATACATATAAACGTACAAATATGTATCTCGCAACATGTATAAATATATAAAAATTGTAAATACTACTTACTATATTTATTCATAAATTTTACAGTAATATTGTATCAGAAATACTGTATAAATTGTATACACACAATTAAAATATTTACATATGCACATTGACACTTTCTGTCCGCGAATACTGTACTTAACGTTACAAAGTAAACGCAATTTGAGTACTAGAGTTCTTTCTCTGATTATTATTACCTCACTTTATCATATTCATAAGAGGCGATAATGTATTCAGTCAAAGTCCTTGTAGTTTGTTACAGATAATATAGTTTACAGTCAATCGAGAAATAAACTCTTGAACTATTAATTAAAATTACAATTACGTAGTCTTTAAAGAGGTTATGTTATAGTGCGCGTAGAAAATAAGTTGTAACGTATAAGAATAGACGTGCAAGGCAAGAAAACCGTTTATCAGTTCTGCTTTTTAAAACGTAATTTTACTGAATTTTAACAGAGTAATAGCTCGAGGCTTCTAGAGAATCCAAATATAGGCTACACACTGCTTTTGAACATGTATTTGTGGATGATCAGGTACTGATCACGCCGAATGATGGTAAGTACAGAAAAAAAGTTATACCTCTACTATTTAGACGAAACAGTGACACAGTGTGGCGAAAAGGTATAAGTTGAGAAGCTACTGGAGTAAAGAGGTGATCTCAAGTAAAATAGTCTTTTCAGGCAAAAACACTGTTTCCAGACCAAAGACATACACACTTTTGAACATGGGTCGACTTTTAGTATCTTAGATGTCACATCGCAAATAAATAAGATACAAGTCATATCAACAAAATTAACAAAAATAAAGCTTTATGTGGCGTAACAGAAAAAAAAAAATATATATATATATATAAATATATATATATATATATATATATATATATATATATATATATATATATATATATATATATAGGCTATATGTAGCCTGATTGCAGTAACAAGTACGCTTTTTATATAAGATTTTTGCTTTGCCACTAGTTCTATACGGGAGTGAAGCGACAGTCCTTAGACACCAACAAAGACGCAGTGGTAACAAGAAATTTCTTAGACCAGTTGAAGAATAAGTTAGAAACGTTAGAATAAGAAAGGAAGCGATAAGTAATGAACTTTATGTGGAATCAGTGCGAAAGGAATACAAGGCACAAGGAGAATTGGGACGAACACAAGAACATAATCAATGATAACGGCGTCGCTACTTAAGAGACTACGTCCGTCTTAAGTAAAATAAACAAAAAATGCAGCGACACACACACAAAGAAAGAATGTGTAAGCAAATGCATCGAAACAAGCAAATACAATACAATACATCGTTTATACGGATAAATAAGAAGCGTAATCCTTCCTGGTGGTGTGTAAGTATAAAATACTGCCCGTGGAGGATAAACAAGAGGAATGACCTGCGTATGCCTCCACCCTACTGTTCACGTCTGTGCAAACTTACTTGAACAACAGCTTGCGTTTTTACCCGTACTCACTCGCGCGCGCTCACACACACAAAAACACACACAGATATCATTACATTTATAGAGTTAACTTTTATTAGGAAGAACGTATTTAAAATAAGCTAAGTTTGATTTGATTTAAAAATGTGATAAACTTTTATGTTGGCGGAGTTTGTGGTGTATAATAATTATTTTTGTACCATATCGTAGTTGAGTACCGTAGCTCTATTTCAGTTGACACATGCATGAATATACTAATGAATGGGATATACCTATCGGACGTTTGATAATAAAGATAAATATTCGAAACGATTATTTCCTTGTTACAAGACAAAGGTAAGGTGAGACAGACTGAAGAGCTTTAGACACTAATATAGGTTAGCGTTGTTAGGAAGAGAAAAATCTGACAGACAGATAGAAGGGAAGAAGGCATTCAAGCTGATGACTCTAACAGATCCAGTACACGACCACAACTACTTACTTAGTTATGATATTTTCAATCGTATGGAAATACAAGTGTATTTTGAAAATATTTTTTTACATTGTATATAAATATTCGCATCTAAGTGTATTTATTTGTCTGACTCAACGGAGTTTAAGGTTTAAACGATTAATATAATAATTTAGTTTCTTCGTAAATGGTTACTTGTCTGACAGAAAAAACATGGAAAAGGCAGGCGGCATCTCGGCGACGTGAGTCCGCACAGTGGCAAAGAAATCACGCTGTTGTTGCAACACGGATAAATCTGTTTACCTTCCTACGGTTAAAATATTTACCGAACAAATGCATACCAAGTAGGATTACAGTACAAGCGGAGAGACAACACAGAATTGACTTACAAATCAAATTCAAAACTGAGGAAAGTCTACACCGCGTATGCCGTTTCCGATAATCTATTCTTCGCCAAAGCCTGTATGTCCCTTAATGCTCCAATTTCTTTCAGAAAAACCTACTTCTTTTATGCATGAGCATGCGTACTAATACAAAGCATGTAGAGATAAAAGATAGAAGTAGACTTACAAAAAAACCTTAAGTAAAATGAATGCATAATGCTTTCTCGTTAATATTAAAGTTTTGTTATATCCACAAAGCACAACCTTAAATAAAACTAAATGTCTATTAAGGTTTCATTTTACTTTTGAGACTTGGTTGACTGTAAGGAATGCGTACAACCGTGTACAGTACTTTTCAGACAATAATTGGCCATAACTTTATCAATTTAATTTACGTATGCTATTAAGGCTGCTGACACACGGACGCGACTCTGTGGCCCCACTCAGTCGCGCCCGGTTGTTATGCATGGTTTTAAATTGTACCCTTGCACACGAGCGACTGTGACTCACGACTGTGGCAGGCAGAAGCCAGTCCCCGCCAGGAATGGAGATGATTTGTGGCGTTGAAGCTTACACACGGGCCACTTTCAGTCGCGCCACAGCAGTGTTCAGAGTAGTGTTGTGAAGCGTATACTAACACTGTAATTTCTATAAACCTTTTGGAGCTTTCTTACTATTTGTTTTTAAACTGTATAAGACTTTCTTGTTTCTAAAACTATTTAAAACTTTAACTATCATGTCGGATTTTGAATCTGATCGATTTATAATTGAAGTGGAACAGAGACCGGAAATTTGGGACCCGAGATGCAATGAATATTGAAACAAAATTGCAAAAGGGAGAGCATGGGAACATCTCTGTTATGTTTTTGTATCAGGCTTCAGTGAAATGGACAGCCTGATGAAAAATAAATCAGGTATGTTTCTAATCAGTACTGTAGTAAAGTATGTAATAAAAATTGTAATAGCAGTAATAATAATAAAGTAGGCCTACTGCATTAACTAAAGTGTAAACTTCATAAAAGAACTAAAGTCATAAATGCCTAAAGTTGGTAGACGTTAAATTGTGTAATTATATTATGACAGAAATGTAGATGTATGTAATAGAATATAAACAAAATACATATACAAGGTCTACGAAGTGCAGTATTTGACTAATGTCTAAGTTTGTATAATGCGAGAACTTATGCAATCCGAAAAAAAACTTCGGTGCCATGCAATTCCGCTTTGAACAAGTTTTTCTATATATATTTTCTCTATTATTAATAATAATATAAAAATAATACAATAATAATTGAGTAATTATGAATGTAATATTTTCTTTAATAACTACTGTATTGTACGGAATTGCACCATAAAAAATTTAACATCAGTTTCTGCAACAATCGTATACATTTGCGTCTAGCCCATATGGCTCCTACAAGTGACAAATAATTATATAACAATATTCTCCCTGCAAGATCAGTCTCTAGCCATAGTTTACTGTTGAGTATCATAATTACAACACAAGAAAAAGAGTAATGACTTCTAAATTACATAGCATATTAGCGAATTCAGGCGGGACGGTCTCCACAATGTTTTATGCAAACACTACTTGAGCACATACTTATGAGCCAAAACAATCTTGGAACAATGCACACAGTTTACAGTTGCAAACAAGTTTAGGTCTGGCTTACAGGAAACCAATAGTTTTAATTGATTACTCAACACCAAACTGGTTAATATTTCGTCTACTGAAATACGATTATTGCATGTGTGTGTGTGTGCGCGCGCGCGCGCGTGTGTGAAAGAGAGAGGGATGTTAGGAGGGAGGAGGAAGGTAAAGAGAATGTACGTGGGTGTAACGTTCTTAACATAATCTATCAAAATCTTTGAAACAAATTAGATGCGACAAACGAACAATATTCATATAAATAGAAACCATTTTTATTTTTAAATAAATATTTCTACTAAGAGATATATTTTAGGGAAAACACATTTTGAATAAGACACAAAATAAGTTATTAAAATAGTTTTTATTATGACTATGGTTTGATAGTGAAACAGTATCAGACAAGGTTTCTCTGAAGAAGGTCAATATATCATTCTGTCTTGCCATGGTACTGATCCTTCTTGTGTACAAAAGAATTCGGAAGGAAAAAAACTTCCTCGTCAGAGTCCATGATGAAACTGATGTAAATACTAAATGAAACAATCTTTTATCACTGAGCAAATACAGAGTGGCGCGTCTCTGGAGCGAACCATTGCACACGAGCCACTGGTACTTGGCGCGACTGAGTGGCGCCACAGAGTGGCCCGTGTGTCAGCAGCCTAAACGCTTCGTCTCCAAAGTTTCAAAATGATAGATAAATATCGCCTACGATGCTACGTCTAATGTATGTCGTGATGGTAGTAAACAAAGGAATAGAAATAACGTTTATAATACAAATAACAAGAAAAACAAATAAGATTTCCCATGTTTTGGATAAAGTCTTCTTAAACAAAATGTTATATCGAAAGAGACCAAACATAAAAGTGTACAAAGCAGAATAGTCTTATCTAACGACTCTTAACTTTAAACGTGAATCTCAAAAGCTGTCATAAAACCTCAAAAGCCCAACTACGTGTTTGAGTAAACGCTTTAGAATATAAAGCATAAATAATAATACTTGACACTTGTTTCTACACATAATTATATAGTAACTAGCTTTCAGTCAGGCACAAAGGTTTATAACTTTTCCCCATTGTCTTCTATCTCTTGTTTTACTTCCTTAGTGGTGAATGATTTTCTGTTTCTCCTTATTACAACGTTCCGCCACCTTGGTCGGGATATTCCTCTCTTCTTCTTCGATTCAGACGGCTTCACAGCCACTCTCTTCAAGCCCCCTCTTCAATCTAGTAATAATCAAGCTACGACTAAACAGTTTTAAACAGAATTGAATGAAAACTATTTTTGTCTTAAAAATATTTCTAAGAATCGGAATTTTATCTCCATAAACGTTTTATAGAAAAAGCCGTAGATCTTTCTCTGTTACATTCAGTATAAGTAAAGTGGAGTACAATCAAAAATAGAAACAACACAGGCAGGTAGAGTTAACACACACACACACACACACACACACACACACACACACACACACACACACACACACACACACACACACACACACACACACACACACACACACACACACACCACACACTCTCAAGGACCATTTCAGTGTATATAAATATATAAATGTATACGGATGTATACACAAAAATATATAAAGATCTGACTTGCAAAAATAATATCTAGATTGCTAGAAAACCGACAGAGAAAGAAACACAGTCATTAAAGTAAAGGAAGATAATTAAAAGTATAGAAAGAGAAAGAAAGATGCAGAGTGAAATAATGATGAATAAATATATAGCTAGAGAGAAAGCCACAGACTTGAGCTGTAAAAGAGACAGAGAGAGGGAGTGAGAGAGAGGGAGAGGGCGAGGGAGAGAGACTGCGCCTGTTTTACGTAAAATAAACAAAAAGCAGAGACACGCACAAAGAAAGAATGTGAAATGAATGTTACGAAAGCAAGAGAAAACACAGCGTTTACACGGATACATAAGAAGCGTAATCATTCCTGGTGTTGTGTAAGTATAAAATACTGCCCGTGGAGGATAAACAAGAGGAAAGACCTGCGTATGCCTCCACCCTACTATTCAGGTCTGTGCAAACTTACTTGAACAACAGCTTGCGTTTTTACCCGTACTCACTCGCGCGCGCTCACACACACAAAAACACACACAGATTCATTACATTTATAGAGTTAACTTTTATTAGGAAGAACGTATTCAAGACAGACATATAGAAGGGAAGAACCCATTCAATAACATCGTGGAAGGACAAGGCAAAGATAAGTCTATGGGCAGACATGAGGATTAAGTCTAGGGTAGAAGGAATTGTCAATAAATATATTGCGAGGTAACAGGTTTGTAGTTGACCGCATTTACAGAAATAAATTTTGATTGGATGAATTAGTACATTTATTGTTTATTATATTATTAATATAAAGCATATACTGTTGTCTCTGAATATTATGAGTTTGAGAACACCACAGAGTTTGAGATTCACCAAACCTTTCTTCGTTAATTAAATAACGTTACTATTTCAAACAAGATTTATATGCAATTCGCGTACGTCCATTATCAGAAGAACCGTTTGAAAGATACACAAACCCTTTTAAAAAAACTTGCAAAACAAAAGTCATAATATCGAGTCGGATCAAGCTGCTGCAAAATACACTGCGATAATCCTATGTAAAAACTACTAATCGGAGTTTGAAAGGCCTAAAAGCAGTCATGAATGTGACTCTTTAAGTCACAGCACAAATAATCAAGACTCTCTGTCTTTCCGCAGATAAGGTGTTTGTATCGTGTGTCACCAGGGAAGAGGTATAAATGACAATTGCTTAATCTCATTTAAGTATGATTTCAGTTTATATAAAGCATGTATTGTAAAAACTCATTTTGTAAAGTCTTTGAGATCCCTTTAAATATGTAAGTATCTGTGTATAGTGATTACAAGCAACAGCAGTTTTTAAGGTAAAATCTACACATTTTAAAGATACCACTTTATTACTAGAACCTTTGTTTTCGTTACGACCACGATTAGAAAGTTTACAGTTGTCACGAAGTTTTAAAAAATTTATCATTTTAAACAAATTCTGCCAATTTTTCTCCCCTCTTTTATTACTTTTGCAAATATTATCTGCACATGCAGTACTCGGAGAAGCAGATGTATCGATTTCCCTTACTGATGGAAGCTGATAAAATTGTTTTTATGGTTTCAGTGTCTTCATTACCATTAAGTTGGAGTCACTATATAATAAACACAAAAAACTTTATAAGTCATTTTCTATACACCCTCATATCCATATCTTCTATCTGTATGCTTTCCTTTCAAAACGATCCGTAAATTCTCTTTACTCGTTGCGCTTTTTTGTTCCTGCCTTAACCAAAAATCTCGCACTGGTGTGTTTTTTCTACATTGTTTTTTTTAAGAACGAAAGAAACTAGGGTTAAGTCTTTTAACACAGAAACTTATATTTTTAATCACAACTTGGACGGAAACCGGTATCGTCGTGGAGACTACAATACAAACACGATGTTGGTTGTATGCAAGAAATTCCACAAACTCAGTCAAAGTACGCGTACCATGGAATACGATTTATTTCCTAGTGGCGCTGACATCAGGTTTCATGGCAACTACCTTATACTTCTTCTCCTTTTTCTGAACTACTTGGACTATAGCCCGTTCCGACTTCACAGAGTCTCTCACCATTTTTTTCCAGGGTCTTCCATGATCTCTCGTCCCCACCGTTCTATATTCAAACGCTTGTTTAGGAATACGTGTGTCTACCATGCGTTCCATATTGAACTTCCAATTCTGCCTGTATTCCTTTATTCTATCCACAACCATCTGAAACCTCAGGTCTTTTCTTATGTCGTCGTTTCCTAGACCATCTCGCAAACTTCATCCCTTCACTGCTCTTAACAAATTTCATTTCCGAGGCCTGTGTTTTTGAAATATCTTTTGTACAAAAATCCATGTTTCACATCCATGCATTGAAGTCGGCACATACACAACCTTATAGCACTTTAGCTCTGTATCCCTCTGCGTCTGTTCTTTAATTAGTCATCGCATTGTTCCACAGGTATAACTAAATATATTTAACTTTCTCTCGATATCGTTATCCTTCCTAAATAAGATATCAGATCCTAAATAATTAAAATGTGATACCTGCTTCACAACACTATTGTCAATTACAATTTTGACTCCCTTATACTTTATAACAATATATGGCAAATGGAAAAATATTGAATTAAGTGTAAAAAAATAAATAAAACTGACAGTTACTTCTAAATTACGATGTGTGAGATTTGTTGATTGTGTATGATCACCGTTGTGTTTGTTTCCGTAAATACTAGGCCTATTTGAACACAAGAAGAAGGGAAAAACAAATTAGTTGTGACTTTACGACACTGTTTTCTTCGATCGCTTCATTAACATCAATCCAAACAAATTATGTTACCAAGGTAAAACCCCCTCAAAAGAAAACATTCTTTAGCATGTTTTGTAGTTTGCAGTTAAATAGTTTTTGAAATATCGAGTCCACAGAAGTGCATGAGTTCCAACTTTAAAAGGTGTCATTTCGCTTGTCCTGATTAAAATCCTTAAATAATTTATACAGTTCATAAACAGAACTCTGTAACTCATCTTCCTTTCCACAATTATTAATTTATCACCGGTAAATTCTATGAAAACCAAGGCCAGTTTCACGTCAGGCTTATATTATCATTACATTGCGTTCGACTTACATTACAAAGTATTTTACACAGGTTACGGTAGTGACTAACCGAAAAGTTGTTTTATGTACCTGTGTATAAATGCGTACCGGATCAAATCATATAATAAGCCATACTATAGTCTCCATTTAAGGAAACTTTACAATTAAACGTTAAAGCCTTTTAAGTATTAACGCTTTACAAACAAGTCTTATCAACATTCATTAAAATTAACTAGCACTGAATCTTGAAAAAAATTAATACTAGGAAAGTCAAGTAATATCGCTACAAACAAACTAAGTATTACATAAACAAAAGTACTATAAAGTAAAAGTAAAAACCAATATTGTACAACCAACGAACTCCTTTATTAAACAAAATCGCAATTTACAATGTAAAATTCAAAATTATAATTCCACTTTACTGTCATCTGTTTACAATAACCAAATATAGCAGAAAAGAGAATCGCGTTGCACACTCTTCCATCAGCTGCTCTCTCTGCATACAGTGAACAGTGCCTTCGAGTCAAGAGGTTAGATTTGCTGGCACAGCTGTCTCGGGCTGGCTAGCACGAACTCTTACTGGTTCGTCAGTATCAGCAGGCATTAACCGAATCCTGCGTTTGGTATCCATTACCAACCGCCCTCCTACCAAGAAAATTGACAAAAATATAGAAAACAACATTAAATATTAAAATATGTGTATTCATGCATGTATATGTACATATCTCCTTTAAAATTTAAGAATATATCTGTTTGTTTGCCTTTACTTCTTGTGTGGGCATATATATCGTATCTTTTGCGTAGAGTTGACCCCCTTCCCTTTTGCAGTCAGTCCGGCTTTCCTTCCGTACAGTCTTCTTCTCCGTGCAGGCTCGATCAACTCTATACTGACAGCTTCCTAGTAGACTATAAAAAGTCTTGGAAAAAGTGGGAAGAAGGTTAGTAATTGAATGTAAAAGACTAGAAAGAGGACGCCTGATATGTAATAAAAATCTAGGGAGAGCTAGAATACGCTGTTAAGTAACATAAAGAAAAACTCAACAATTGATGATAAAGACAAAATACCAAACGATAGCTATGGACCGTCACGATGAAAGAACTAAAGGAGGTCAAGGCTTAGAGTGGTTATAAATTTAGAAGAAGAAGAAGAAGAAGAAGAAGAAGAAGAAGAAGAAGAAGAAGAAGAAGAAGAAGAAGAAGAAGAAGAAGAAGAAGAAGAAGAAGAAGAAGAAGAAGAAGAAGAAGAAGAAGAAGGTTTTGACTCCCCATATCAATATTCGTGTGGAGTCTTCCGGGATATAACATGGTGCAGTACAAATACTATCCTTTCAATTGTGCAGTTTATTACTGCAAAGGTTACTGTGAGTTTTAATTAAACCGAGTTTTAAATATGACTCGCAATGTAAATACAAAAAGAATTTAATTGACGAATAATCACAAATACATCTGAGGTTATGACTTTGAAAGGAAAGGAAAGAGTCGGATTCCAAATAATTTTTAATATCCAAACATTTGTTCAAGTAAATTAATTACTTAACCAATTGTTTAATGTTATTCGTTATTTATAAGAGGGGGACACAGTTAGTGAAACATACAAATCAAATACGTAGAAAGTGACACGTGAAACCATCAATAGAATCCTCAATAAGGAAATCTAAGCATTCACTGCAATTAAGATAAATCATAACTCACCACTTTGCGTGATAATGAGGCGGGATTATGACCGCATATTAAAAAGAAAATTCAGTTTTCGAGGTGAAATTTTTCTGAGCCGTATAAAAGAAGTGCACAAGACCAAGAGCTTACATAACTAAAGACCAAGACGTCAGTCGAAAAAGTAAAGTAGATTATCACAGGTAAAGAAAGAAAGAACACTTACAAAGGATGAGTAACGAAGACTCAAAAAGAAATTGGGAAAGGTATGTAGAACGACCAAATGGAAGATGGTCACATACTTACTTGAACATTAAATAAGCAAATGAGTGAGCCGTAAACGAAGATGTTAATGATGACAATTTAAAAAAAAAATCGGTTTGGAGAACCACATATGATTTCCATGTTCTAAGATATATATTTTATATCATTTACTTTATTTGGTTCGATAATATCTAAAAAAATATCCCCTACCCTCAAACTATTTTTGCTATTTGCAGATATTTTTGTTATCATGGGATAGTAGCTTAATATAATGTTATTTTGGAGTTACTATATCTATAAAACCTTGGTACTTTATTCCTGTAAAGAAACTGAACTACGCAGATAATCATCCCTCCTTATCAACCGATCCCCACCATTAAATGATATTTACACTTTCATACAGTAATAGTTTTATCATATGTAATTGCTAAGGTATCTTATCCTTCAAAATTAAGTACTCGTACTTTACTTGATATTAGCAAAGTAATTTTCAAAAAATCACCCTCTTCCCCTTCAACCATCCTCTTTATTTATAGATATCTCATTTACCATTTTACATTGGTTTAATACGACTTTATATTCGGGGCACTTATTCATCAGGTTTAAGTACTTTACCTTTGATAAAACACAAAACAATGCAGATAAGCTACCCCTCCCCCTAGAACGAAGAACCCAATTTACACTTTTATTAAGTAATAGTTTCATTATGTAATTACTAAGGTATCTTATCATTTGAAATGAAGTAGCTTATTCACCATCAGAAAGGTAATTTTTTTTTAATATTACCCCCCTCAACTTCAAATAAACTTTTCATTTATAGATATTTCGTCTACCTTTCTACAGTGGATTATTATGATCTTCTTTTTAGGATACTTTATTTATCAAAATTAAGTACTTTGGTCTTTTTAAAACGTAAAACGTTGCAGGTAAACTTATAACTTTTAGGAGACTACTTGTTGTTGGAACAACTGCACCACGTTTGGATGCGCCAAATATAACTTTACCTTTTATATGCTCTTCGTTTTGTGGCGTTAATTATGATTATTATTTTGAAACAGCTCCACAATGATGGCGACAAACATTATAATATTTTAGTAACTATTAAGATTTATTGAGAACTGCACCACTCAAATTTATATTATTAATTATTACCTGGGCGCCAGAGCAGGAGATCTCAGGTTTGTTTTTGAAATAACAACAAGCTGTTCAGATACTAATAATTGTATTGTTAGATTCTTGTTACTGAATACATCTTAGACTTAATCATTACTATCATCTTTATAGTTAATAACAACAAAAGAATTTATTAATATTTCTAGTTCACAGCTTCTTCGAAATCAGATTAATCAAGGATATTCAAAGGAGTACTTAGTAGATTCAATTTACTCCATTAACAAACTTAAATCATCGCTATCAATCAAACAAACATATATGTGTATATAAGTATATCTATCATCAATTCTTAACTGCTACGACTTCTATACTATTCAATATATATATAATTATTTAATTCATTTATCGTTTCAATAATTATTAGTATTGGTTTCTTATTTTGCTATATCATAAGTCACCCAAACATGTCGTCTAGCATAAATTGAATGTTTAGTATCTGAACATCGTGGGTCTTTTTAAAATGAGATGAGTTTATTGAGATATGAAATTTATGTTAATCAATTATATTGTAATTTATAAATGAGACATTGTTACTTGTTGCAGGATTCCTGATAGGCGAATGACGACTTGTATTCTTGCGTTAACTATCACACGACACTTTCACTGATCACGCTTTATTAACTTTCTTTAACCACATCACACGCTCGCGTTATTACTATACGTCACGCACATATAAATAATATACTTCTTGCTGCAATCTACGCGCACAAGTTAAACATCTTCTGGTCCGTACGTACTATCGCGCACATATATAAAATAAACTTCTTCATGGCTGTAATTCTATCTCAACTATTGAACCGGGATCATCTAATGCTTTGAACTTAGAGTAATAGTATTAAAATTGCTCACATCGAGTGACGCAGATTTCCCGTGTTTTTTGCGTGAAAATTCAACTTAGACTCCCCTGTTGTGGGCTCCGCGTGTTATTTTTATAGTTTCTTCAATTCTACCCTCACTACATCTTCTGTTGATCGTTCCTTATTGGTCTTACATTCAAATTTTTGCCGGTATTTTTGAATGTATCCAGCCTGGTGTCGTATCTCTTTCGCGCTCACTACTGACGCTATTGGTGATTGGTTCCCAAAGTGCGGGCGATATTTTTACGCGGGTGTTCGTTATACTCCCTAAAAACTGACGCGACTTTCTAAAATCGTCATATTTACTGGCGTGGCCTCTTTTGTCTGTTAAAGGACACCGTACCGTTAACCTAACGGTATATAGGCGTTTTTTGCTAGTTTTACACTACAAAACAATTTATGTGTTTACGACATGTAGGGTGTCTTAGGTCTATTATACATATTTTTGCCGGCGCCGGTCTGTCGCACAGCCGAGCCTCTTTAGATTCACTATTCAATTATAAATTTACTTAAAACTACGTACATTTCAATACTTTAATTTATCATTAAATTTTGCTTACATATTATAGGTATTTACATACATATTAAATTATGATACAGTTATACAGTATCGTTTCAAACTACCCCTCCCCTTAACAGATTTTCACCCAAATCAACAGCCCTTGAGTCCTCTACAAACTCGGGCACATAAGCGAAAACATGGATTCTGTTTGAATTTTCGGCAGTTATCGTTTGGCATATAAAAAATTTTACTTGCAGACACACAAACACATAGACATATATACACATAGACATGAAGAGACACTTTTTGGAATATGACTTTTCTTTATGTTATGAGGGTAATACTATCAGAATCAGTCCTTACCTCGAACACGAATTTTTCCCGATCACCATAGTTCCATTTCCTTACGGAACATGAAAATAATAAAATGAAAAACATTCAGTGTGAGTGTTCTTAGTTACGTAGCATAGAACTATATGTATCAATGCTTATTACGAACACAATAATTTTTGTAAATTAAAAATATATTATTGAATAATTTATAAGTATAATAAAGTGAATACAATAGCTGTTAGATAAGCAAGTGCACAACTAAATTGTAAATCGTACAGGCTAAATATGATATTCGAATGCGTTTCGAGATGGAATTAGCCAAGACGATACAGTCACATTTTTCTGTTGGTTTAGAATGCGTTAGATACGCTGAAGTGTTTTATTTCGGTATCACAAATCTTATTTCATAATCTGTTTAACATAAAATTTAACGAATCCGTCGTACAAATTCGTAAAAAAAAGATGCATAAGACTTTCTTCCCTTTTCGACTCCGTTAAGCGAAGATTTCAATTTCTAAATTACTTGCTCATTTCTTTTTTATTTTCAAGTTAATCACATGCGCGAAGTAATAAGTTAAATAGTTTGGCGAAATCTAGAAACAGCCGTAAGTAAGTAAGAAACAACTAATATTTTGGAAAATATTTTCCTTCCTTGTTTCTGGATATAGGTATGTGGCCATATTTCGTCAGTCTTTATGAGCAGCTGTTCGGTGCGGTTATTTAATACTATCGCTACCTTTATTACTAAATATATGTATACCTGTAATACTGCAACAAATATAACAACAGAAGGTCTATCTGATTACTCGGACAAAACCAAGCAGCCGGCCAGGGGGCCGCGCGTGCGTCTGCTCTTTTGTGTAGAACTGTGTCGGTCTGAGGCTTGTGGTTGTCTGTACCTGTTTCTCTACACAACAAACAACACAAGGCCATAAACTACTCATCTGGAAGTTTACGACTCTTTTGTTTTATCTTTCTATTGTAGTAACCGACAATAATGAATTATCAGCAAACAGCACTGTCAACTAACGAGGAACCTGTTCCTACGATCTACTCAGGACCGCAGATATTCTGCCTACATTACCTCCAGTAACTGTGTCGCAAAATGGCCTTCAATCCTATGTTAGTCAACAGCCAGGCAGAAATGTTAATGTCGAATTCACACAACATGGATCCCACAGCTGGCAGGTGGTGGAAAACGAAAAAGAAGTCGCCAGTCTTCAGAAAACACATCTGAAACGCACACTCAGCTTAATGAACGCAACAGATTTACGGTGTTAGCTATAGATGACATTGAGGACGTCCAGCCTACATAAGTTTTGGCTTAGCCGAAAGTACCTAGACCTCCTCCTGTATACCTTCATGGTCTCGTCAATTACCTCACAAATAATCAATAACCTCACAAAAATTTTAGAATCAGAACAGTACAGTACTAAATCGTTCGATGACAATACGATAAAAATCCCACTTTTGCACCTGATTCTTACAGAAAATTAACCTAAAACTTTGAGGACAAAAAAATTATATACCATACATATCAAATAAAAGACCAGCAAGCATACAGGGTTGTCATAAGAAACATTCATCCTAATATTGGTGCACACTTTCTTAATTAATCGCTAAAAGGAAAAGGACACACAGTCCAAAATATAATGAACATTAGACACAGAGTAGAGAAAAAACCTCTCCCACTCTTCTTTGTTGATCTTAAACCTGCAGCAAATTATAAACAAATATATAACCTCAGGTCTTTAGGTAACATGCAGATTAGTGTGGAGCCACCTCAGAGAAAAAATTTCATAATACAGTGCACTCGTTGTTAGTCATACGATCACAGTAAGACGTACTATAGAAAACCTTTTCAGTGTGTCAAGTGTGGGGGTGAACACAACTCCGCAACTTGTTCCAAACATAAGGATACACCAGCCAAATGTGAATTATGCGATGGTCCGCATACAGCTAATTATAAAAGCTGTGACGTTTATCAAATTCTGCAGGCCACAAAAAACCCCGCAGCTAAAACCATTCGTATGATAATCCTTTCAATTTTTAGGACCAAGAACGCTGAACAAAACGTGAGTACCCGTAACGTCTCTTTTCCTACTTACGCACAAATTGCAGGACTAAAGCGACACTCAGTATCCTCTCCTCCTGATGACAGCAATACCAAATAGACAGTAAATGAGGACATCATACTTTCACACGTGCAGACAAAATTTCAGACTTTATTCAGTTAACTCATGCAGCAAAAATGTCATGCTTAATCTCCTTACAACACTCGTCAATAAAATTGCTAATTAATAATGAATAACAATTACAGGATTGGATTATGGAACACTAATGGACTCTCTCCACGAAGCCTAGAACAAAGCTAGAACAAAGCTTTTCTTATTGACAACAGATTAGATGTTATGCTAATATCTGAGACACATTTTACAGAAAGAAGCCATATTAGAATTCCAGAATTTACTGTTTATGATACCCAACATCCTGACGGTACAGCTCGTGGCGGAACCGCTCTGTTGATCCGAAACAATATAAAATATTATCTCTAAAGTCAAAACTGTTCACCTACAGGCGACCAAGTTTTAATTGAAGATCAAAGAGACTCTCTAATTGTTTCTGCATTCTACTGTCTCCCGAAACACAGAATCAATGAAATTGACTTCAGCTCCTTTCTTAGAACTATTGGTGCTCATTTTGTGGTGAGGAATGAATTCGGTGCAACATCCGCAATGGGGTTCGAGACTAGCAAATCCAAAAGTCGAATTTTATATAATGTCATTAGTCTCAAGAATCCTTGTCCTTTCTGTCCATAGGTCAACCAACCCATTGGCCTTCTGATATAAATAAAATACCTGACTTCATTGATTTTTTTTTTAATACAAGGCTTGTCTCATAAATACTACAAATTTGACTCTTGCCTTGATTTGTCCTTTGATCACACTTCAATTATTGCTACTATTAACAATACTATAATTGAGTCTGAAAGTCTACTAACACTCACAAATCATAATACTGTCTGGGACTACTTTAGAGAGCTCATAAATGATAATATCTCGCTAGAACGTCCACTCCACACATCTGCTGAATTGGATTCGGCTGTAACTTATCTGACCAATAATTTTCAAAAATCAGCCTGGAAAGCTACACCTTGCAATACACCAAAGAGTAAGTACTTAAATCTTTCTCTGGTTGTCCGAGAGGTATTAGCTGAGAAGCGTAGACTGCGACGAATTTGGCTGCATACTCATCATCCGGATGATAAAAGGGAGTATAATTCTTCGGCCAGAAAAGTAAAACGGTCGTTAGAAAATAAAAAAAAAGTTATTCAGGATTATCTAGAAAACCTATCACCTAATGAAAGTACTGATTATTCCTTGTGGAAAGCTACAAAATGACTAAAAAGGCCACTATTACAAATACCACCAATACATAAATCCGACGGTAGCTGGGCGCGAAGCAATACAGAGAAACCCCAAATATAACCCAACATTTGGTCAAAGGTTTTCAACCTAAAGCCAGCAAGAACGCCACTTTCGTTGAAGAAGTGCAAAGACATTTACAATCTCCGCTCCAAATGACTCTACCAATTAAGCCTTATAAGGTTAATGAAGTCAAGGAAATATTCCTGTATAATTTGAAAAGTAAATGGACCCTGGCATTGATTTGTTATCTAGGAAAATTCTAAAATACCTGCCTCACAAAGGCGTTGTTCTAATAACATACATCTTCAACGCCATACTCAGACTTGAATCAGCTCAAGTAATCATGGTCTTAAAACCTGGTAAATACCCTCAAGAACTCTCTTCTTATGGACCCATAAGCCTTCTGTCGATAGTTGGTAAGATCTTCGAGAAGCTGTTTGTAAAACGGCATATGATGACAATTGTAGATGACAACCTAATTCCGGATCATCAACTTGGCTTTCGAGAAAAGCACTCTACCGATAAAGTACACAGAATAACAAATATAAATAAATTGATGGAATCGCGTCAAGAATTTCTGCAGAAAAAACAAATTTCTCACAAACATTAAAAATGCGCCAAAATTCCTGGTAACAAATATTGGTCGAATAGAGAGGGTTCGAAAGTTTAAGTATTTAGGAGATTCTTGGATTTCGTTGTCCATGACGTGTCCGTTACTTAACTAAATATCAGTAAAGTATTGACGACTCGGAACACTAAGTTTTTTTTCAAACTTAGTGTTCCGAGTCGTCAATACTTTAGTGATATTTTTTTAGGAGAGATAATTCAAGAGAATGGCTTGGAAAAATCTGCTATAGAAGAAAGGACTCATAAGACGGCACGGGCGTATGGTATAATTAAAGATATTTACAATAAAAAGTGCATATCTAAAAATGCAAAAATAAGTCATTACAGTACAGTAGTGAAGCCAGAATGCCTATATGCAAGTGAATGTCTAGCATTGAATTATAATTTAGACAAATTACAAATTTGGGAAAGACGAATTATTAGGAAAATATTAGGCAAACGGAAAACTTCAGAAGGTTGGAAATTAAGAAGTAATGATGAAATATATCAAAGTATAAATATATAACAGAAACAATAAGAAAAAGAAGAGTATTATTGTTTGGACATTTATATAGAATGGACGACAATTGGTTGACAAACCAAATCTTCAAATATCTGTGGGGGATTTAGAAAAAAATAATATACACGCAGAAGAAGCAATTGAAGGAGAAGTTTTTCGGGCAAAAGTGTTAAAAATGGAGGGAGTCAAGGGTAGGAGAGAGAAAAACCCAGGTTCAAAGTGGAGTGAAGACAGGAACAGGAGACACAGTGAGAATACGAAAGAGTATTGGAAGAAAAGAAAAGAACAAAGAGTAAAGAATTGAAATTGGCATGTGATCCCTAGATGGCCGATACGGAAAAAAAATTGATGGAATCCAAAACGTTCTGCTCTATATTCCTACATAGTGGGCAGAGTGTTTCAACTCAAGCTCTCGGATGCTACTTCTGCTCTATTACCAGTGGAGTCAGGTGTTCCGCAGGGTAGTGTCATGAGTCCTCTACTATACCTCCTATTTACCTCGTACTTACCGACTTACCGTCAGGAAGTGAAACCACTGTTGCTACCTACGCCGATGACAGCAATCCTAGCGATACACTCCGACCCCTCAGTAGCATCTCTTATGCTACAGGAATCATTAAACAGCTTGACAATTATTTATTAATCAGTTATGGCTTGACAAATGGCGCAAAAATATTAATTCGTTCAAGTCAGTACACGTTACCTTCATCACATTTGAGGCTAACTTCCCTCCAATAACAATTAAAGGTCAACCAATACCGTAAGCTGAAAGTGGTAAGTACCTTAGGATGCACCTGGGCAGAGACTAACGTGGAAGAAACACGTAACCTCTAAAAAGACTAAACTTAACCTCAAAGTCAGATATATCTACTGGCTGATAGGCTGAAAATCGTGGTTATGTCTTGTCAACAAACTTTTAATATATAAAGCAGTTCTTAAACCAGTATGGACTTAATATATACAAATTTGCTAGTATGAGTGACATCAAGATTATACAGAGCTTTCAGTCCAAAATTTTAAGATCAATATCTGGTGCTCCATGGTTTGTTTCCAACAGTTCTATACACCGAGACCTCAAAGTTCCAACTGTGTGAGAAGAAATCAGGAAACACATCCTCTGCAGGAAACACATTTATAAATTAGAAAAGCATCCTAACCCCCCAGCAATTGATTTGTTAGATAATACGAGGACGATTTGAAAAGTTCGCGGCCTACCATATAAACGAATGTGTGACGTTTTTGTTTTTTACCGCATCGTGGTGCCACCTTCGCCCCATGAAGAGCTGTGAAGCGTCAAGTCGGGTCAAGTCATTGTTGCGGAGAAACAGCTGTATAAATAAGGTTATCTCACAGCAACGCTGAAAACGGAAAAACTGAACATCGTGCAGTGATCAAATTTTTCGTTAAGAAATGTTTAACGCTAACAGAAAGTTTTAATAAAATGAAGAATGTGTTGGGTGATGCTGGAACTTCATTTACTACAGTGAAAAAATGGGCTACTGAATTTAAACGTTGTCGTGCAAGTTTGGAAGATGACCCACGAACTGGGCGTCCGAAAAGTGCCACTACACCAGAAATAATCAATAAAGTGCACGATATTGTTA
Organism: Magicicada septendecula; assembly: GCA_034769895.1. Lineage (NCBI taxonomy): Eukaryota > Metazoa > Arthropoda > Insecta > Hemiptera > Cicadidae > Magicicada > Magicicada septendecula. Next base: position 286,513,494 of record CM068370.1, on the reverse strand, counting down.
TGGAAGATCGCCGTTTGAAGATGTCTGAAATTGTTAAGCCCGTAGGCATCTCAGATGAAAGGGTACATCAGATTCGTACTGAGGAATTAGATGTGAAAAAGCTGTCTGCAAGATGGGTGCCGTGTTTGTTGACAAGTGACCAAAAACACATGCGAATGCAAGCTTCTCAGGAATGTTTGGACCGTTTTAAAAAAAAATCCGCAACATTTTGTTCGTAGATTTGTAACAACCGATGAAACTTGGGTCCATTGCTTCACTCTAGAAACAAAACAACAGTCGAAACAATAATTACATACAGTCGAAACACTGAGAGACTTGATTACATAGATTTTAAGAAAACAGTGAAAACCGTAAGAGCGGATTTTTTAATGCTGTAAGATAGGTGGAGTGGAGAGGAGAATTGAAAACTGTTTACATTATCCTTTTTTGTTTGTTTGTATGTATGTGTTCATAGTCTTCTTTGAAATTTGTTCTATGGCACTTTTGTATGCTTTATTCAAGAATGCCTTTTGCGGGCGTACACTGTCGAAAATGTGTGAGTAGAGTGATAATGAGAGTTCTGACCAAAGTACCGTTATCCTCCCACCACCACCGCTGGACCAGCAGCATCAACCAATCAAATTGCATGGCGCCTTTCGCGCGTCAATTCAAATATATGCCGTCTTTCGCGAGCCTAAATCACTTTCACTTTCTACTGGACCGCGAATTTCCGCGAATAAATTTTTTTATTTTTTTTTAATTTGATATTTTTATTTTTTTAATTGAATTGATTTGCATATCCGCGAATATATACCGCCTTTCGCGAGCCTAAATCACTTTCACTTTCTAATTTCCGCGAATATAATTTTTTATATGCAGCCTTTCGCGAGCCTAGATCACTTTCACTTTCTACTGGACCACAGCATCCGCGACTTTTTCGCTGATCTGTGTCAAGATCCGCGACTTTTTCGCGTATCTGGACCACAGCATCCACGAATATAATTTTTTTTTATATGCCGCCTTTCGCGAGCTTAGATCACTTTCACTTTCTATCACTTGATGCAATATTAAATATATGATCGGGGAGTACCAAACTTGCATGAGTTCAAATTTGTTATAATGTATATTAAATCTATATGATCAGGTTTACCAACCTATGGTGGGGGGTTCCGACTTGAAGCATTATAGTGTATATATTAAATATATGATTAGGGTTACCAACCTTGCATGAGTTCAAATTTGTTGTGTGTTATAATGTATATTAAATCTATATGATCAGGTTTACCAACCTATGTATGGGTTCAAACTTGATATGTGTGTGTATTATAGTGTATATTAAAATATATGATCAGGGTTACCAATCCTGCATTATTGTGTGTGTGTATAGAACAGATCTGCCAACATTTTTCTTCGGTGGGAAATTCAAACTATATTATAGTAAATTGTTGACGACGACTTCGATATCAACTCTCTCTCCCCTCCTCTCTCTTTGTCTCTAGACACAGTTGTCATCAGTTTTACATAAGCGTCGTGCTACTTATGGATTATTGTAATTAGCGATTCTAAAATGTAATCACCAGGAAATATATATTTATCACCTATCTCGTGGCGTCCTTTTTTGACACATGACAGTCATCGACTACGATTTAGAAATTAATATACTGCCAAGTCTGTGTGTGTGTGTGTGTGTGTGTGTGTGGTAAAGTGTTACGCATAAAAAAATCTCCTTGAAATAAGGTATTTTCAAAAGTTTTGTGTACACACACATTGTATAATAATTTGCGTAATTGTAAGATACAACATGCAAATTATTAAAATGTCTCTCTCACACATTTCTGATTACTATACAAATAATTGGATGCATATTCGAAGATTTCCCTTATTCAAACGATTTGTATGTGTGTACACGAACTTAAATATATATGATCAGGTTTACCAAGTATCCCTCCTCAGACGCTGGTGTTACTTTGCATTTTTGCATTAAATATATATATCGTAAACAATGAAATAATAATATTTCGTCATTGTAAGATTTTAATAAAACAATTATCAGTTTAAATTCTCTCTCTCTCTCTCTCTCTCTCACACTTGTTGTGTATGTTTCTCTCTCTCTCTGTGATCAGTACCGCGCGCATGTATATGAAATTAGAAAGTTTATATTTATTCGACAAATATTAACGCCCTCTCTCTCTCTCTCTCTCTCGCTCGCAGACGTCGGAAGCAATTCGAGGTCATTGACACGACTTTACACTGACACATTGCAGTCTCTCACTCTCTCTCTCTTTCTCTCTCGCTCTCTCTCTCTCTCTCTCTGGGTTAAGCTGGTGTTGTACGTTACTAAAATCATAGCAAATATTTTCATTCTAAGCATGTATTACTGTTTAGTAATAATTACAGCCCCAACAAAGGATATATAAGTTTGTGTACATGGATTGTATATTGCAAGTACGGAATTATTATTTAAATCCGATATCTGTTTTTATTAAAATCATACAATGTCAAAAGAGGATAGTTGTCTGTTACGAACCAGTACTAACTCTCCTATATGGCCGTCGCTCGCATCATCCGTATTTAAAGTTCGCTACTTCCAGTACACATGGCCTCTGTAACAGATTTGGTCTCCATCAGGTGTGATTCGAACGGTAAGAGCAAGAACAATATGAACAAGGCCAAGGACATTATATGTCTAGTATCCCTCCTCAGACGCTGGTGTTACTTTGTGTCATAAAATCTCGTGGCACTCAAGATAAGAGACAATACGTTTGCAAAAAACGACAAAATTGAACTTCTGGAAACAAAGTTGTACGGTTTGTAAGTAATATCGACAACACAGGTCAGCATTTTTCGGTCATTGACAGATAAAGGGATCGTCACATTAGGACTACTGACTGCTAAATCCAGTAGTACAAGAACTTAGATATTTGTTGAATCAGTAGCAAAAAAATGTTAGATCTACTGTTTTCAGCGTACATAGACATTTGATAATATTCCATTTTGGTTGTATTCGTGAAGCCATAGTGTAATGGCTGTCCTTGGAAGTCATGTAACCCTTAGTGTTTGTGCGGGAATCGTAGTCGGATTTTAGTTTCTGTCATGTCTTTCGTCCGTTTGTGTGCAGGTTGTCTTTACAGTCATGAAAATCATTTCAAGAGGTAAGCCGCATTGTATTGTTCGCGTACCGCGAGCATATGCGGTGGTGATTGCTGTACAAGAATTCTACGGACTGATGTGTTACGAAATTACCGTGGTAACCAAGTTCTATGACATAGAGCGCGGGTTTCTCCGTACAATTGTGTAACGTCGCGTAGCATTTTTGTGTGATGTTAAGCGACCTATAAAACGTAATGAACCTGTTGTGCCATGATGACGGAGTTGCACAGATGCGTGTGATAATAATAATAATAACAATAATAATATAAAGAGGTCGCGTGCTCAAACATTATTATTATTTCGCCTTTGACATGCTCCTTGTCAGTCTGTAATTTAGAGGTAGCGAATCTTTTTTTTGCCATTCTTCTGCCTATGATAAAATGTTCTCTGTAGAGTTATTCGTCAAGTTGTTGGTGTAACAATAACATGGTGTAAGCTACCTCTCGTTTATCCATGAGAATGAGTGTTCGGTGTCATCTGCCGTGAGGGTAAATAGCGCCTTATTTTCGCTATTATTTACAACGGTACGGCTAAAATACTAGTAAGCGTAATCAAAAATTACTTCCTACCCTGCTAACAACATCAATGGATGCATTTTGAGTACGTGGCTATGAAAATGATCCGGACACAGGTTATGTCAGGTTGTAATAAGTTAGGCCTCTCCAGTTCTATAATTTTCTACAAAAAATTAGTTTTGTTTCCGATTAAGTATCTCCATTTTAATTACTTTTAACACTACACTGAAAAGTTTGTAGTTATGGGTAGAGGAAAAAATATCAGGAAAGGTATCCGTAGTATGTCATACGATAGTGAAGGAAAGATTTCATCGATATTTTGACATGTTCTCTCGCATATGTTATAGGTTACAGTGGATATGAGATTCGGTTAGAACATGTGCACACTAAATAGGTAATTGTAAGGAAAATAAGAAATTACTGTAATAGGTAAGTTGTTCAGTACTACAGGAGTAGAAAAATATTTTCATATTCATCATTGTCGTAAGGAACTCACACCCTGATGGAAGGACACACAAGGTGCAGTACAAAAATCCTCCCAGAAGGTCCTTCCAGAGGGCGACTGACTGTACGCTATCATTAAAATTATACAAAACCACTGCTGTCCCGATTCAGATGTACGACAGTGAGGAATGTAAGCGAGACATGTCTACAATTTGAAGCAGCTGAAGTGCTTTCTCTGAGAAGAGTCAAGGGTTCCACACAGTTGGACAGAACGACTGCATTCGGAACGAGCTAAACGTCTATAATCCGAACCAGCGAATAGACGATTACAGATTAAAATGATGGGAACACGTCGACGGAATGGACGAAAACAGGCAAGCAGTCCAGCGGACAAGTGTGACATTAGAAGTCGTGGAACGTGAGAACAAATTTATGTGACTTTACCGAGACGGAACAACCATTTATGTCTAAACCATGAAATGAAGAAGCAGAAGAAGAAACGACGTAGTTCGTTTTGTCGTTATTTGGTAGTTGTTGCCTAGCTATGCAATAAATTATTACCTTCAACTAAAGGAAATTCTGATTTTTTTATGTAGTCCTTCGACAACGCAGGCTTTACGTTGTGCCGAGCAACACTCCGTGTGCTTTTACGGAAAATGTAACATGCGCATGCAATACCGTCACTTAAGCTGCTAGTTGAACATGTTTATGACAGCAGTTTCATGGGATGATTTGAACGGTTTGTTTCATCGAAAACTGTCTGCAGGCGAACATATATTTCTGATGTACACGGTTATGTAAACAGAATAGAGAACATGAACTATCAGCCCAAGTAACCTACAATAAATATTATATTTAATCGCTTTTCGTTATAACCGATATGAAATGCCACAAAATGACTACAATTATTGCGTATAACGGAGGATTTATGCCAGCTTTAAATAACAGAAGATTTATCTGAATGGTCAGGCGGCACTAAACGTAATTTCGATTCGTTCCAACGTGCCGTTATTTACCGGTTTAAATACTATGTATTCCACAGCGTTGTGATTTATACAGTAAAAGTGATAACGAAAACGAAACGTCGGTCGGAACGGTTAATTAGGCAGCATAATGGTATACGTCCATACGTCCGACTGTCTATATCTGTCTGTCTGTCTGTCTGTCTGTCTGTCTGTCTGTCTGTCTCTCTCTCTCTCTCTCTCTCTCTCTCTCTCTCTCTCTCTCTCTCTCTCTCTCTCTCTCTCGTTGTCAAACGTTATGTTCAAACCGTTTCTCCTCTCTGTAGTAATTACCGCGCATGTATATGATTTTAGACACATAGTTTTGTTTTGTGGCACGCGTATTATCTTCAGAAGAAGGTCCGTTAAATTTATTTTTTAAGACAAACCTTAATCCCACGTCACCGGATTACATATGACCTATGATGTTGGAATCGTTGTTAATTAACACGTAGACCGATTTGTATTGGTTAATTTGTAGACGTGTTGAATTTGTTTAATAAAGGACTTGTCGGAAAATTTCTTTTCCGACCACAACATTAATCCTTTGCGTCAATTATTTGGCCATTAAGTAGTTTTATCAGTAAGTAAAATTTCGTCATTTCTTGAAGTGTTGTTTATAAAAATTCCATATGCGGCAATTACAGTAATTTACAATGCAAAAGCGATGTTGTAAGTAATCTTACAGTTATAATTTTAAATTCTTTTTTATACAAAATTATTAAGAAATTTTAAATAAAATATTTAGTATCTAAATTTAAACAATACATGTGTATGTATTTAAATAAAATATTTAGTATCTAAATTTAAACAATACATGTGTATCTAGTAACGTAGTAAAGTTATTGAAATAATAATATTGTGGTTTGGAAAATTGTTCACTGCTAGTCGGCAAAAATGAATTATTCAGTCGGTGAAGTAGTAGGCCTATGATTGCAGGGTAGCGCGTGTTTAAAGTATACCATTATTTTAATATTTCTGTATTTTCTTACTTCTGTTTTTCATTTTGACGTTTATTTGTTTTATTTACTTTATGTTATTACAATTTAGTTTATACGAGAATGTAAAAGCAACAAGCAAACCAGCACTCTTTTATGAAGCCATAGTTTAATTTATTTTATCATTTTTATTGATACGTGTATCAAGATTGTACGTGTTTTGTTTTTAATAAATTTATTTTCTGCTTTTCTGCATCCTCCAATTTGCAACACGAGTTTATAGTAAGTGCTGACAGAAATGGAAATCGACAAGAAATATCTCGCAACATAAATTGAGCTCGGCGTTTGAGGCTGACGGTAGTTATCTGATTTATATGCATTTACATCCAGTGGTTGTAGTAACTTGAAAATAAATATGAGATTGTTGTGTAGCGGGCGTAAAGTAGACCTACCACTGGAGACCTGTCATTAAGCGGACCAGTGTGGCACGTGATTCTATCTTTAATCAGATTTGGAAAGAAATATTTTTATTGGCTATGTTGAGAGAATGCACTGTTTTGTTTAGGAATTCTAATCAGGCAAACCGGAAGATAGTCCGAGGTGGGTGTGACAGCTTCATCAGTGTCTGCTACTAGCGATGCAGTTAACAAAATATAGCAGGTTGTGAAAGCAATAAATAATTCAATAGACATTTTATAAAAATTCATAGTAAACGGTTGAATTTTGATGATGCTGAAATTGAGTAATTTATATACATCAGTCATTACTTAATATGCAAACCATTTTACCGGATCTTGTGCGATTATGATAGTAGAATTTGTGGTTTCGTAGTCCTGCTGGTGGTCGCGGACCTAACCATTGCGCGCTGGGAGGGGGATACAAAGAATTACATATTGTTATTCTCCTTCTCTATTTATGTTTCCAATTGTAATGGAGTGTTATACTCAGCATAAAAAAAGTAATGCGCGCACTGAAGCCTATACTAACTGCTAACCGAATGAAATATTTACAGACGGACAACAGGAAGGCATAAAATTTACCCACGAGGTTGAAATATAAAATAAACTTAATTTTCTCGATCTAACAAGGTTGGGACAATAGTTTCAATACCACATAAGAAAGATCTTTTATAAAAAGGTGACAGCACGTGCTGAAAACCGTATGCTTTCAGTATTCGCGAAGATGAAGATTGTACAGTAAGCAAACAAATTGTCAATAAAAGATATGGACTTTTTGGTAGGTGACGAAGCAGCACTGATTCGCTATTACTGAACAGTATTCGTTGTATACACACACACATGTTAGGTTAAATGCAACCTCTATACCAAAACAGATATCGGATTTAAATAATAATTTTGTGCTTGCAATATATACTACCTATGTACACAAATTTAAAATATAGTTTACCGACCATTGACACGACTTTACACTGGTTTAGCATAGTTACTCATGTTAGGTTGTTCGCAACACACACACACACACACACACACACACACACACACACACACACACAAATACTATATATCAGACCTGCTTGTATCTGTCATTAGCAATCTAACGTTACGACGGCAGCATAACGATAATGAAACCCATACATTATCGTTTGCTAACGTTTGTATTTTGTCTAAGCTATGTTAACTTCATAGACACACACACATAATTAGCAATCTAACGTTACGACGACGACATGTTAAATATCAAATTCAGTCTACTTACGTTTCACGTTAGGTTAAAAAATGCAAACACACACACACACACACCTGTATGTTATTTAAATTATTATTTAAATAAAATACACACGTGTAGTGTTTAGGTCATCAGTACATGACGCAACGTTAGTGATAGGTCCAATTAGGTTTGTTACACGTTGTGTGTTAGGTTAAAATGCAGTCCATTCACGTTCATGTTAGGTTAAATAACATACACACGTGTAGTGTTTAGGACATCAGTACATGACGCAACGGGAGTGATAGGTCCAATTAGGTTTGTTACATGTTGTGTGTTAGGTTAAAATGCAGTCCATTCACGTTCATGTTAGGTTAAAATGAAAACAAACACACACACACACACGTGTATGTTATTTAAATTATTATTTAAATAACATACACACGTGTTAGGCTACAGCCTAACACGTGTGTGTGTGTGTGTGTGTGTGTTTGTTTTCATTTTAACCTAACATGAACGTGAATGGACTGCATTTTAACCTAACACACAACATGTAACAAACCTAATTGGACCTATCACTCCCGTTGCGTCATGTACTGATGTCCTAAACACTACACGTGTGTATGTTATTTAACCTAACATGAACGTGAATGGACTGCATTTTAACCTAACACACAACGTGTAACAAACCTAATTGGACCTATCACTCCCGTTGCGTCATGTACTGATGACCTAAACACTACACGTGTGTATGTTATTTAAATAATAATGTAAATAACATACAGGTGTGTGTGTGTGTGTTTGCATTTTTTAACCTAACGTGAAACGTAAGTAGACTGAATTTGATATTTAACATGTCGTCGTCGTAACGTTAGATTGCTAAAGATGTGTGTGTGTGTGTGTGTGTGTGTGTGTGTGTGTGTGTGTGTGTGTGTGTGTGAAGTTAACATAGCTTAGACAAAATACAAACGTTAGCAAACGATAATGTATGGCTTTCATTATCGTTATGCTGCCGTCGTAACGTTAGATTGCTAATGACAGATACATGCAGGTCTGATGTATAGTATTTGTGTGTGTGTGTGTGTTGCGAACAACCTAACATGAGTAACTATGCTAAACCAGTGTAAAGTCGTGTCAATGGTCGGTAAACTATATTTTAAATTTGTGTACATAGGTAGTATATATTGCAAGCACAAAATTATTATTTAAATCCGATATCTGTTTTGGTATAGAGGTTGCATTTAACCTAACATGTGTGTGTGTGTGTGTGTGTGTGTGTGTGTGTGTGTGTGTGTGTGTATACAACGAATACTGTTCAGTAATAGCGAATCAGTGCTGCTTCGTCACCTACCAAAAAGTCCATATCTTTTATTGACAATTTGTTTGCTTACTGTACAATCTTCATCTTCGCGAATACTGAAAGCATACGGTTTTCAGCACGTGCTGTCACCTTTTTATAAAAGATCTTTCTTATGTGGTATTGAAACTATTGTCCCAACCTTGTTAGATCGAGAAAATTAAGTTTATTTTATATTTCAACCTCGTGGGTAAATTTTATGCCTTCCTGTTGTCCGTCTGTAAATATTTCATTCGGTTAGCAGTTAGTATAGGCTTCAGTGCGCGCATTACTTTTTTTATGCTGAGTATAACACTCCATTACAATTGGAAACATAAATAGAGAAGGAGAATAACAATATGTAATTCTTTGTATCCCCCTCCCAGTGCGCAATGGTTAGGTCCGCGACCACCAGCAGGACTACGAAACCACAAATTCTACTATCATAATCGCACAAGATCCGGTAAAATGGTTTGCATATTAAGTAATGACTGATGTATATAAATTACTCAATTTCAGCATCATCAAAATTCAACCGTTTACTATGAATTTTTATAAAATGTCTATTGAATTATTTATTGCTTTCACAACCTGCTATATTTTGTTAACTGCATCGCTAGTAGCAGACACTGATGAAGCTGTCACACCCACCTCGGACTATCTTCCGGTTTGCCTGATTAGAATTTCCTAAACAAAACAGTGCATTCTCTCAACATAGCCAATAAAAATATTTCTTTCCAAATCTGATTAAAGATAGAATCACGTGCCACACTGGTCCGCTTAATGACAGGTCTCCAGTGGTAGGTCTACTTTACGCCCGCTACACAACAATCTCATATTTATTTTCAAGTTACTACAACCACTGGATGTAAATGCATATAAATCAGATAACTACCGTCAGCCTCAAACGCCGAGCTCAATTTATGTAGCGAGATATTTCATAGATTACATCATAGGTCATATGTAATCCGGTGACGTGGGATTAAGGTTTGTCTTAAAAAATAAATTTAACGGACCTTCTTCTGAAGATAATACGCGTGCCACAAAACAAAACTATGTGTCTAAAATCATATACATGCGCGGTAATTACTACAGAGAGGAGAAACGGTTTGAACATAACGTTTGACAACGAGAGAGAGAGAGAGAGAGAGAGAGAGAGAGAGAGAGAGAGAGAGAGAGAGAGAGAGAGACAGACAGACAGACAGACAGACAGACAGACAGACAGACAGACAGACAGACAGAGACAGACAGACAGACAGACAGACAGACAGAGACAGACAGACAGACAGACAGACAGATATAGACAGTCAGACGTATGGACGTATACCATTATGCTGCCTAATTAACCGTTCCGACCGACGTTTCGTTTTCGTTATCACTTTTACTGTATAAATCACAACGCTGTGGAATACATAGTATTTAAACCGGTAAATAACGGCACGTTGGAACGAATCGAAATTACGTTTAGTGCCGCCTGACCATTCAGATAAATCTTCTGTTATTTAAAGCTGGCATAAATCCTCCGTTATACGCAATAATTGTAGTCATTTTGTGGCATTTCATATCGGTTATAACGAAAAGCGATTAAATATAATATTTATTGTAGGTTACTTGGGCTGATAGTTCATGTTCTCTATTCTGTTTACATAACCGTGTACATCAGAAATATATGTTCGCCTGCAGACAGTTTTCGATGAAACAAACCGTTCAAATCATCCCATGAAACTGCTGTCATAAACATGTTCAACTAGCAGCTTAAGTGACGTTATTGCATGCGCATGTTACATTTTCCGTAAAAGCACACGGAGTGTTGCTCGGCACAACGTAAAGCCTGCGTTGTCGAAGGACTACATAAAAAAATCAGAATTTCCTTTAGTTGAAGGTAATAATTTTTTGCATAGCTAGGCAACAACTACCAAATAACGACAAAACGAACTACGTCGTTTCTTCTTCTGCTTCTTCATTTCATGGTTTAGACATAAATGGTTGTTCCGTCTCGGTAAAGTCACATAAATTTGTTCTCACGTTCCACGACTTCTAATGTCACACTTGTCCGCTGGACTGCTTGCCTGTTTTCGTCCATTCCGTCGACGTGTTCCCACCATTTTAATCTGTAATCGTCTATTCACTGGTTCGGTTATAGACGTTTAGCTCGTTCCGAATGCAGTCGTTCTGTCCAACTGTGTGGAACCCTTGACTCTTCTCAGAGAAAGCACTTCAGCTGCTTCAAATTGTAGACATGTCTCGCTTACATTCCTCACTGTCGTACATCTGAATCGGGACAGCAGTGGTTTTGTATAATTTTAATGATAGCGTACAGTCAGTCGCCCTCTGGAAGGACCTTCTGGGAGGATTTTTGTACTGCACCTTGTGTGTCCTTCCATCAGGGTGTGAGTTCCTTACGACAATGATGAATATGAAAATATTTTTCTACTCCTGTAGTACTGAACAACTTACCTATTACAGTAATTTCTTATTTTCCTTACAATTACCTATTTAGTGTGCACATGTTCTAACCGAATCTCATATCCACTGTAACCTATAACATATGCGAGAGAACATGTCAAAATATCGATGAAATCTTTCCTTCACTATCGTATGACATACTACGGATACCTTTCCTGATATTTTTTCCTCTACCCACAACTACAAACTTTTCAGTGTAGTGTTAAAAGTAATTAAAATGGAGATACTTAATCGGAAACAAAACTAATTTTTTGTAGAAAATTATAGAACTGGAGAGGCCTAACTTATTACAACCTGACATAACCTGTGTCCGGATCATTTTCATAGCCACGTACTCAAAATGCATCCATTGATGTTGTTAGCAGGGTAGGAAGTAATTTTTGATTACGCTTACTAGTATTTTAGCCGTACCGTTGTAAATAATAGCGAAAATAAGGCGCTATTTACCCTCACGGCAGATGACACCGAACACTCATTCTCATGGATAAACGAGAGGTAGCTTACACCATGTTATTGTTACACCAACAACTTGACGAATAACTCTACAGAGAACATTTTATCATCGGCAGAAGAATGGCAAAAAAAAGATTCGCTACCTCTAAATTACAGACTGACAACGAGCATGTCAAAGGCGAAATAATAATAATGTTTGAGCACGCGACCTCTTTATATCATTATTGTTATTATTATTATTATCACACGCATCTGTGCAACTCCGTCATCATGGCACAACAGGTTCATTACGTTTTATAGGTCGCTTAACATTACACAAAAATGCTACGCGACGTTACACAATTGTACGGAGAAACCCGCGCTCTATGTCATAGAACTTGGTTACCACGGTAATTTCGTAACACATCAGTCCGTAGAATTCTTGTACAGCAATCACCACCGCATATGCTCGCGGTACGCGAACAATACAATGCGGCTTACCTCTTGAAATGATTTTCATGACTGTAAAGACAACCTGCACACAAACGGACGAAAGACATGACAGAAACTAAAATCCGACTACGATTCCCGCACAAACACTAAGGGTTACATGACTTCCAAGGACAGCCATTACACTATGGCTTCACGAATACAACCAAAATGGAATATTATCAAATGTCTATGTACGCTGAAAACAGTAGATCTAACATTTTTTTGCTACTGATTCAACAAATATCTAAGTTCTTGTACTACTGGATTTAGCAGTCAGTAGTCCTAATGTGACGATCCCTTTATCTGTCAATGACCGAAAAATGCTGACCTGTGTTGTCGATATTACTTACAAACCGTACAATTTTGTTTCCAGAAGTTCAATTTTGTCGTTTTTTGCAAACGTATTGTCTCTTATCTTGAGTGCCACGAGATTTTATGACACAAAGTAACACCAGCGTCTGAGGAGGGATACTAGACATATAATGTCCTTGGCCTTGTTCATATTGTTCTTGCTCTTACCGTTCGAATCACACCTGATGGAGACCAAATCTGTTACAGAGGCCATGTGTACTGGAAGTAGCGAACTTTAAATACGGATGATGCGAGCGACGGCCATATAGGAGAGTTAGTACTGGTTCGTAACAGACAACTATCCTCTTTTGACATTGTATGATTTTAATAAAAACAGATATCGGATTTAAATAATAATTCCGTACTTGCAATATACAATCCATGTACACAAACTTATATATCCTTTGTTGGGGCTGTAATTATTACTAAACAGTAATACATGCTTAGAATGAAAATATTTGCTATGATTTTAGTAACGTACAACACCAGCTTAACCCAGAGAGAGAGAGAGAGAGCGAGAGAGAGAGAGAGAGAGAGTGAGAGACTGCAATGTGTCAGTGTAAAGTCGTGTCAATGACCTCGAATTGCTTCCGACGTCTGCGAGCGAGAGAGAGAGAGAGAGAGAGGGCGTTAATATTTGTCGAATAAATATAAACTTTCTAATTTCATATACATGCGCGCGGTACTGATCACAGAGAGAGAGAGAAACATACACAACAAGTGTGAGAGAGAGAGAGAGAGAGAGAATTTAAACTGATAATTGTTTTATTAAAATCTTACAATGACGAAATATTATTATTTCATTGTTTACGATATATATATTTAATGCAAAAATGCAAAGTAACACCAGCGTCTGAGGAGGGATACTTGGTAAACCTGATCATATATATTTAAGTTCGTGTACACACATACAAACCGTTTGAATAAGGGAAATCTTCGAATATGCATCCAATTATTTGTATAGTAATCAGAAATGTGTGAGAGAGACATTTTAATAATTTGCATGTTGTATCTTACAATTACGCAAATTATTATACAATGTGTGTGTACACAAAACTTTTGAAAATACCTTATTTCAAGAAGATTTTTTTATGCGTAACACTTTACCACACACACACACACACAGACTTGGCAGTATATTAATTTCTAAATCGTAGTCGATGACTGTCATGTGTCAAAAAAGGACGCCACGAGATAGGTGATAAATATATATTTCCTGGTGATTACATTTTAGAATCGCTAATTACAATAATCCATAAGTAGCACGACGCTTATGTAAAACTGATGACAACTGTGTCTAGAGACAAAGAGAGAGGAGGGGAGAGAGAGTTGATATCGAAGTCGTCGTCAACAACTTACTATAATATAGTTTGAATTTCCCACCGAAGAAAAATGTTGGCAGATCTGTTCTATACACACACACAATAATGCAGGATTGGTAACCCTGATCATATATTTTAATATACACTATAATACACACACATATCAAGTTTGAACCCATACATAGGTTGGTAAACCTGATCATATAGATTTAATATACATTATAACACACAACAAATTTGAACTCATGCAAGGTTGGTAACCCTAATCATATATTTAATATATACACTATAATGCTTCAAGTCGGAACCCCCCACCATAGGTTGGTAAACCTGATCATATAGATTTAATATACATTATAACAAATTTGAACTCATGCAAGGTTGGTACTCCCCGATCATATATTTAATATTGCATCAAGTGATAGAAAGTGAAAGTGATCTAAGCTCGCGAAAGGCGGCATATAAAAAAAAATTATATTCGTGGATGCTGTGGTCCAGATACGCGAAAAAGTCGCGGATCTTGACACAGATCAGCGAAAAAGTCGCGGATGCTGTGGTCCAGTAGAAAGTGAAAGTGATCTAGGCTCGCGAAAGGCTGCATATAAAAAATTATATTCGCGGAAATTAGAAAGTGAAAGTGATTTAGGCTCGCGAAAGGCGGTATATATTCGCGGATATGCAAATCAATTCAATTAAAAAAATAAAAATATCAAATTAAAAAAAAATAAAAAAATTTATTCGCGGAAATTCGCGGTCCAGTAGAAAGTGAAAGTGATTTAGGCTCGCGAAAGACGGCATATATTTGAATTGACGCGCGAAAGGCGCCATGCAATTTGATTGGTCGATGCTGCTGGTCCAGCGGTGGTGGTGGGGGGATAACGGTACTTTGGTCAGAACTCTCATTATCACTCTACTTGTGTGATTCGTAGATTTGTTTTGTATTATTACTACAGGTGTACATAACTTACATTCAAAAAAGAGTATAAATCAATCTAAGTGCTGCAGACAATCCTCCCCCTCACACGCACACGCACACGCAAGCTCACACTCACATGTACATTAACAGAGACTACTGTCACCTGTAGGATTATTAATTTCAACATTTATTTTTAATACCACAGACGGTAACATACTAAATTTTATAACACGGATTATATTTAGACATCTTTTTACTATTATCAAGCGACGCCTGTAGTGTTACAAGATCTAGAATGTGCGACTGACATTCAGAGACTAATTGTTAGATAAGAATGAATTGTAGTTGTTATCGTGAATGTCAATAGTTTATAACATTCCAATTAGAAAAAAAGTGTTAAAGTAAGTGAAAGTTAAATAAAGATTATCAGTGATAGTCATGGCTGTATAAATACCATTAGTCTCTGGTCTAATTTTTTTAATGGTCCGAGCTGTCTACGATTCAAAATGAAATATCGTCCCGCGTAACACTGAATAATGTTACATTATGTCCCTGTAAATAAGTATATTTACACTTATACCGTGTACAGGTGTATCAAACGTGTTCATACTTTATAGTTTAAGACTTTCCTTGTGTGAAACGCGAGCTGTTTGTTACACTATCCAATTACAGTATACCTCTTCACAGCGTTTCCAAGCGCCTACCCATTACTTGTGTCTCTTCCCAGAGGTCCTTCATTCAAATTACTCAAACCCACACAAAGTTTTCCTTTATTTAACAGTTAATGTTTCACATAATTAAAAAGTTCTCTCTTGTTACAATAATTGTTTAGAAAGTTCCACGAAATAACATAATGTCTCTTGCACATTAAAAAAATATTAATTTTTGATAACATCTGGTAATTATTTTTTTATCGTTCTTTTTTATTAAGTTACAGAGAGGCGGTAAATAATAGGGGTTTAGTCAGTTTGTTACCAAGACTGTTGACGCTGGCAATGAAAGCCTTAGGTAAAAAATATTATTGTGATATAATACACACTTATTTGTTAGGTTGGTTTTAGATTTGTATACAGATGTCAAAATTTTCAAAATAGATTTTCTTCAATTGCAAAATATGATTAACGTATTAACAACAAGTTTGATGCCTCTGACAGCGTCTAAGTGCTGGAGCTACCAATAGTTCTTTCCGTTACCACTCAGGTGTTTTTACAGGTATTCAGAAGCGGGTTCGTATGACAGGCACTTGTAGCTGGTTCGTTACTGTCACTTTTACGCGGAAATCGAACTCAGCTTGGCCGGTGTAGCAAACCAACACACTCCCACTACGCTACGATTACTCCCAACCAATCAGATAAAAGTACAGTTTACAGATGCAGAAGAGTAACAAATATTTGGAATCTGGAGCTCCATATGCTTATCTATTTCCCAAGGCTAGAGTTTAGAAAGCAAGCT
This sequence comes from Magicicada septendecula, assembly GCA_034769895.1. NCBI lineage: Eukaryota > Metazoa > Arthropoda > Insecta > Hemiptera > Cicadidae > Magicicada > Magicicada septendecula. The sequence goes on along the minus strand of CM068370.1, from coordinate 286,497,035 downwards.
GTGCTTACCGTCACGTGACATTTAACTACTTTGCCTGTATTTGTTACTAAACAATATGTTTTTCCATGACTTACACACTTTTCATACGAAGAACAGTCATCGAAATTCAACGCCTAATGTACTATTAGCAGTAATCAATAGTAGTAGTGGTAGCAATGAGATTACAGGTTGTTGTGTAATGGGAAATACTATTGTTAAAAACGTAAATATTTCATGTAAAGGCTCCTCTTGCGTCTGCTGTTGCCCTCCTCGACATCACGTTTTCTGCGTTCACCGTGTTCCAATCTGAAACAGAAGTAAGTATTAATCGCTGCAATAGAGACATCCATTTTTGTATAATCTACATCACCGCTTTTCTAACAAATGAGATTTAGCTTAGTACTAACCTAATCTTAGCGGAGAGCATAAGGCGTACTGTGAAATTAATCCTAAACTACTGCTCAAGTACGTAATGTGATTAGATTCTTTTTTTAAAAATATTATTATCATTTACTTAATAATCGGTGTTTGTCGATTATTAATTATGCGAGGATATTGTCATGTAATGTTTCTATTGAACGGCGGTCATTTCGGCCAGATGTATAATAAGAATTGTTAGCAATTGCTACTTCTCTTAATAGATTTTTGGTTTGCGATGTAAGTCTGTTTTTTCGTTTTCTGGTTCACAATATTTATATACTATCAACTTCTTGAAATTTCTACGTGTATTTTGTTAATTATGATAAGCGTTGATTGCATAAATCTAGAAATTAATGTCATGTTAATGACTAAATTAGATAAAGAAACATGAACACATTTATCGATAGGCTTGTTTTTCTAAGATTCAAGTAGCACATATTTTACAAGTGGTCAAGAAAACGTTTAGATTAATGCAATAATGGTTTCGCGGTAGATTAATAATAATTTATACATTCTTTACAAATTTGGTGAAACCCTTTAAATAAATATGTCTACCGCAAAACGTATTGTCAAATTTCTCTCCGAATTTCTGGACTCACTTCAAAGGAGTAATTCATACTCAAATGCAGTGAGCGTACTACGTTAGTAATATACGAGTACATTTTTAGTATGTATAAACTGGTAATGCAAACGCAGTGTACAGAGTCCCTTTTGTTATTTCTGTTTCTGTGCATCCTCTGTGTAAACCAGTCACAGGCAACCTTTGAAGTTATAGGGACGCATATATAACTGAGGACCAGTACGATGGGCGTACTCCTTCCCATCCCATCAATGGAAAATAGATCCGCATCAATGGTGCGGAGTTTTATTGCCGGACGTTACAAACTTTAACTGTCGCCTCATGGGATGGGAACAAGAAAATTCCCGAAGCATGTAGCAACTAAGGGAAAATAACACCTTGAGGTAAAGAATTTATAAATATTAGAAAAATTATATGACAGTTTCCTTACACGTTCCAGACGAGAAACTCTGGAAGCTCGGTCTAAGACAGTCCATTCCTGCTTCAATCTTCCTGCGGTTCTTTTCGTTGAGTGTCCAACATTCTGACCCATAGGTGGTAATTGGTTCAACAATGGCTCTATGAAATGATCTGTCGGTAACCCGATTTTGGTGGACCATAAAAGTGAGTTTAATAGGCGTATGGTGCTTTTTCCTAAAACTAATCAATGTTCTATAGATAACTATAATAGAAGATATAAAACGTAAAGCTTTCCTGGTATGGACACCTAATGAGAATGAGTGAAGAAAGAATACCTGTGGGTGTGTTCAAATAAAAACCTAGCAAAAGAAGAAAAAAGGCAGACCTAGTTTAAAATGGATAGAAGGGATCGAAAGGAGTATGGAAGAAAAGAATCTGAAGAATGAAGATACATAATGATTTGATATGGAAACTGAGATGAGGGATGCGACAGTAGCTGTGGGATCCCCGCCAATATATATATATATATATATATATATTTAATGTACTGTAATTATTTACTAGTATATTATTTATTATATGCACCACGTTAGTTGCGTCATTAATGTACTGTGGTTATTTGGAGATATTTTAATTAAGATATGTAATTACAGTTATTATGTTTTTTTGTTTATCTGCACATGAAAAGAAACTCTATCTCAGGGTTAATAATTATTAAGTTGTTTGATATTATTTAATATTGTATATGATATATCCTTTTCTTTAATCCGTACCAAATAACGTTAGTATGTAAATATTTGATAAATAACAAGGTAAGAATATCTACCATAAAAATGTAAATAGATTGATTCTGAATTCTTCACAGCTGCCACGGGTTCACTTCTGGTTGATGTTTATCATCTTAAAGGTTCACTAGGCTTAGTGAACTGTTCCTCCACGGGATTTTCTTATTAGATTTAATGCTGAATTTTATCTTCTTCTACGACTGCAAAACTGATACCTCTTCCGAATATTGGATTTTATGGTATGGCCACTCAAACTATTCTTCAGTACATGATTCCTCTTTTAGTTCAGCGTTCTTTTAAAGATATATTCAGACTTCTTGAAATATTTTTTGTTTATTGAGTTGTATTTTTTATTAAATTCAGTATTAATATTAAATCTCTTCCTCTGAATGTTTCCTTTATTAAATAGACAATTAAACTCTTTTATGAAAAATTATACTCTTTTATTGTTTATCTGATTACACATAACATTATACTTTGTGATGTATATCTTCTGAATTATAAATTTTGACCTATTTAAATATTACTGGCACTCTCGGTGACGTTTGTCTTACCAAATATAAATTTAGATTTCATTTACAGAATCACTCTCTTTGATCTTTACCATATTGAGTTTAAAATTAAACTAAAACTAACACATTTCCTTCCATTTCTATACAACACAAATCTAACAATTTACAATTTTGCTGCATTGATACCTCCCTACATTCGTTACATCTTTCTATCATATAATTCTTAAAAACATATATAACTTTTCTAATTATTATTAAATACCTTTATTTGATTTCTAACATTCTTAATTCTAGTTTGTATTTATTATATTATAATTTTCTTACTATTTCCTTTTATTTTAATATTTATTTCAAATTTCATATAATCCTTGTCAAAACATATATCTTACTGCTATTTTATCTAGCATTGGAGTCTACCTCTATGTTAGTTGTGACTATTGACTCAGTGTTTTTGTTTACATTTTAAACATATGTTCCAATTACTATTAAATTCAAAAATTTTTTCTTTTAATATTATTATTTTCCTCTTATGTACTGGGTTGTATTTTAACAGCCGTACAATATATATATATATATATATATATATAATCGAAGATAAGAATCATAAACTTAACACGTGGCTTTTAACAATACTTCTGCATCTTTTTGAGACCCCATATATAAAAGCTATGAGTAAACGTAGACATTTTGTACTTACACATTCGTAATCAGCATAAAAAACCGTAAAAATATATATCGCTTTTAAGATAGTATGTTGAAAAAAGTTGCATAATAATGATCCCTTTATATTATTCGTTAAAACCCCATCAGATCCTTATTACAATCCATTACAAATTTATCAGGCAATTCGATCAACTCGTAGTGATTAAAAGTATGCACACTGTTGGCACATGTATATAGGAGTCATGGTCAAAACGTTGCCGCTACTGATAGTACGTACACAGCCTCCTACAAGATTAACAGCTGGAGCATTATGTCTTGGCTGTGTTTATCGTGTTCGTGTTGAGTAGTTTGTTGATGAGCGCATGAGCACGGGTCCAAAGTCCAACTCGTGACATCAAGCTCCTTATCAGCAGCAACGTCATCCCTTATCAGTAGTGACGTCACTCCATATCAGTATAGACTTCACGTGACCTCGTGACGTCACTGACTTTTATCAGTGACGTCACTGTCTCTTGACTTAGCGAGCTACTGACATCACAAGTTGGACTTTGAGCAAGTGCCCATACAGTCAGCAACAACTTTGTACCTGTTATCGTACCCCTCCCCATTCCGCTTACCTTGGACGTTGCGCTGTCGTCGTTCGCTCGAGCGCTGTCGACGGAAACGTGTGTCGGACCTCACGCGGCGGCGGCGGCTGTGTGGCGCATGCGCACAGCGTTTGTTCCCCTTCCAGTCCTGAGATCGGTCATTTCGGAACGGAAACTGGAACGGGAACGGGAACGGGACCTTGGGCCTTACGACTGTCGTCGTCGTCGAGCGCTGGCGACGGAGTGAAGGAATCGTTGTTACCGCGCGGTGGTGGTGGGAAGGCGCATGCGCACAGCGTTTGTTCCCCTTCCAGTTACCTTGAACGTTACGGCTGTCGTCGTCGAGTGCGGAATATGATGCAATATACATTGACCATTACAATAACGATCATGAGTAAAAATATACGGGTAAATGTGAAATAAACAACGTACATGTAAACAAGGTTAAATAGCATTGACGTAAGCAATCATGATAATAATTAAAAATATATTCGTGTAGATTACAAGGTGAAAGGTGTAATAAACAAGTTATATGTAAACAGAGCATTGACGTAAGTAGTCACGTTGTGCAAACGGATGATTGTCATTTGGAGGTGAAAGGTGAAATAACCAAGTTTCAGACGCAAGCAGTCACGTTGTGCAAACGGACGATAACGTGTGTGTGTGTGTGTGTGTGTGTGTGTGTGTGTGTGTGTGTGTGTGTATATGTATATAACAAAACGTAGATTATTGTGTCAGTTACAATTCGAATACGTTAGTGAACAGTTTTTTATAAGCAAACAAGTTAATCATGACACCGTACAATACTCGTATTGTCGCACTAAACGGTAGTGTAAAATCTATCAAATACAGTGACTTTGATGACAGTATAGTTTTGGTATCGGTGTTGTTGGATCGTAAGTCTGATGTTATTCCGAACGATATTCGCGCGGAATCGAATAGTCTTAGTGACACTTACAAATGGTACTTGGTTGTGCGCGTTTCTTTCAAAAAATCTGTGGTCGAACTTGAAATAGAACAGACCGGAGTGTTTCGCTCGCGTAAGCAGCTTGTCTTACCCGGGAACGCTGATGATGTGGACGAACAGTACGTACAGTGCGTGGAAAAAGTGCTCGAATCATTCGGAAAGTATACGTGTGAAGGAAGCCGATGGGTTGAAAACGGAATCGTAAGCGTTGAAGTGACGTTGGTTGAATACCGTCCGTTAGCCGGCTCCAGTTACATTAAAACACCAAAAAATTAAGCCTTAGTAAAGAAGGGATAGTGAACGTAAAGAATCCGAGTGACGAGAAATGCTCGCGCGATTGCATCCTTTCGCTAGAAACCCAGATCGACTATATCACTACAGAGAGTACGAGAATGATGAACTAAACATGGTGGGAATCGATTATCCGGTAACTATCAGACAGATATAAAAGTTCGAAAAGCAGAACGTAAATATTTCGTTCAACGTGTTCAGTTATGAAAGTGAAGTTATGGCAAACGGACGGAAAAAATGAACCCGTTCGCATCACGGAACATAAGGCACATTAATGTCCTGCTGCTGTTCAACGATGAAGGTTTAACACATTATTGTTTGATTAAAAGTTTATCAAGTCTGTTGTACTCTTTAACTAAAAATACTTCGTTATACTGTAACTATTGTCTTCAACGATTTAGAGACCTTACTGATGCTAAACAAGCGTGAAAGCGACTCGAGAAGCACCAAGTACTCTGTTCTCCGCACGGAGCACAAAACGTAGTAATGCCAAGTGATAAATATAGTTACATGTATTTTAGAGATTATACAAAATGTCACAAAGTGCCGTACACGGTTTACGCAGATTTTGAATCATTTATTCTTCTTGTCGCGAGTTGTAAATGAGAAGACAACAGACCGCACTCCGTCGACCACGCACGTCACTTTCCGTGCAGTTTCTGCTATGTTATCGTTAACTGCAAGGGGACAGCTGTAAAGGGACCTGTCATGTATCGTGGCGAAAACGTTGTTGAAGCCTTCATCACGACTCTGTTGGACGATGTGAACCGACTTGAACGAGATTTCAACAAACCGCTAATAATGAGCGAAGAGAACGAACGAGACTTCCAGAGAGCTACAGTTTGCCATCTCTGCAAGAAGATTGTAGCGAACGAGGACAAAGTACGCAATCACAATCATGTCACCGCCGAGTACTTGGGAGCAGCACACAACGCGTATAACTTAAACTATAACGTACCGCAGCAGTTCCTGTGTTTTTTCACAATTTGCGCGGTTACGATTGCCACCACCTGATGCAAGCGTTTGGAAAATTCCCACCAGAAGAAATTAAGTGTATAGCCACGACTAGCGAACGCTATATCTCTGTGTCTCTCGGCCCGCTTCGTTTTCTCGATTCGATAAAGCTTGTTATGAATTTACAGAAAGACAGTTTCAAAATACTACGGCAGTGCATGAGTGATGGTGATGAGCGTCAACAAGAACGTGTTGATCTGTTGTTACGGAAGGGTGTCTATCCGTATGAATACATGACTGATGGAAGAAAGTTCGAGGACGTCCGCCTGCCATCATCGGAACATTTTTACAACAGACTGACGGAGACTCCTCTGTCCGATGAAGATTACGTGCATGCGCAAAACGTCTCCTCTGCTTTCGAGATGCGAACGCTAGACGACTATTATGATCTCTACCTGAAGACCAACGTTCTGCTGTTGGCCGACGTGTTTGAATATTTTCGCGCTATGAGCTTGCAGTAATATGAAATAGATCCTTGTAACGTTTACTCGACACCTGGACTGGCATGGAACGCTATGTTGAAGATGAGTGGGATGCGATTAGAACTGCTGACGGACATTGATATGCATCTGTTCGTAGAGGCGGCCGTACGCGGTGGTATAGCGATGATTTCCACCGGGTATGCCGAGGCCAACAAGCCGTACGTGCCCGACTACGATCCAGAACGAGAAAAAAATTACCTTCTTTACTTGGATTGTACCAACCTGTACGGCACAGCGATGAGTCAGCGGCTACCTTACTCCGGATTTCGCTGGCTAGCACGTGATGAAATAAATGCTTTGGATATACACAATCTTGGCGCGGAGGAAGAAATCGGCTACATCTTGTGGTTGATCTCGGTTATCCCCGTCACCTTCATGACTTACACTCGGACTACCCGCTGGCGCCAGAACGTAGAACAGTTAGAACGCACGAGTTATGACCGTACAGTCGTCGTTCCGTCTACCTGAAGAACTTCCATTTACCAGGAGGATCAGTGGAAAACTAATCACCAGTTTTGATGATAAAAAAAATTTGTTATCCACTATAAAACAATGCAACTGTACTTGAAACTTGGAATGGAGCTGAAAGAAGTGCATAGAGCTTTGATGTTTCGTCAGTCAGCGTGGATTAAACCATTCATAGACTTTAACACTGAGAAAAGAAAAATGGCAGTCAACGATTTCGAGAAAAAGATTTTTTCAAATTAATGGTTAATGCGGTGTACGGCAAGTTGTTAGAGAACGTAAGGAAACGTATTGATTATCGATTGGTCACCAATGAAAGTGAAATGTTAAAACTAAATGCTAGCCCGCGATTCGAACGCGTAAACATATACAGTAAAAATCTGGTCGGAGTGATGAAGAAAAATCCGTCTACCTTAACCGTCCGCTTTACGTAGGTTTCACTGTGTTGGATATTAGCAAACATATAATGTATAGTTTCCGTTACAAGTCCATAATCGAAAAGTATAGTTCACGAGTTCACCTCTGCAATACGGATACCTACTCGTTACTGTACGATATACGTACCAATGATGTATACGAGGATATTAAAGAAAACCTCTCCTTTTCGATACGTCCGAGTATCCTGTCATCCATCCGTGTTACAGTTTAGTGAACAAAAAACGTTTAGGTACTTTCAAGGATGATACGCATGCGAAGCCTATCTGGGAATTTGTTGGATTACGCGCAAAACATTATACGCTGCTGGTGTTGCAGGACGTTGATAAAAAGGAGAAGCGAGTGGCGAAAGGTGTACCTCGTGTAGCTATCAACAAACATTTAAAGCATTATGATTTCAAAGACTGTTTGTTTACAGCTAACAACCAACAAAAGTACACGTCCGCGCAGATTGTACGTAGTGAAAACCATTTTCTGTACACACGGGAGATCGTCAAGCTATCTTTATCACCATACGATGATAAAAGATACGTACTGGACGACGGGCAGAGAACCTTGGCGTACGGACATTACAGAATATGTGAGATGGAGACGGCAGCAGCGCGTAACCGACGAGTTAGTGTGATTAAGTTTGCATCTAGAGATCATACTTAAAACAGAAGAAAAGAAGGCGCGTATAAATATATGTGTTATAACATGAATGTGGACATTCATGAGGTGGACGGAGTCCAGCGCAAAACCTGACTAAAGACGATAACCTTACAATTTTTACCTTCATTGCGAATCGTGAACAGTGCCGTTATGGGAAAGAAGGTGGCGGCCACAGAAGTTAACGTTCGAAAGACTATAGTGATGGAGCTGCACAGACCGGTGAGAAGAAATTTTACAAGACGGGCGGTAGAACTGAAAGGACTTCACGACTTGTACCAAGCGGACCTGATAGAGATGATACCGCACGCTAAGGCGAACAAAGGGTACAAGTACCTGATGACAGTGATCGACACGTTCAGCAAATTCGCCTACACTGTACCGCTGAAAACGAAGACGGGCATCGAAATGACTCGAGCTCTCGAACCCATATTGCGCGTCAACAAAATGAAATATCTACAGACAGACAACGGAAAAGAGTACTACAACAGTACTGTACAGAGCTTGTTACAGAAGTACGGAATAAAACACTCTTCGACGTACAGCGATAAGAAGGCCTCCATAGTGGAACGTTTTAACAGAACGTTGAAGACGCTCATGTATCGAGCGTTCAGTGAACAAGGGCACTACCGTTGGTTAGACATGCTAACAGGACTGGTGAAAGCGTACAATGATAGCGCGCACAGAACGATCGGTATGAAGCCGAGTCAGGTGAACAAAGCCAACGAGCGCTTAGTGTTGGACAGAATAAAGAAGAACATTACACCGCGTATGACAACTAAACAAAAGTTCAAAGCTGGTGATCGTGTTTGCATAAGCAAGCACAAGATGACTTTCGCTAAAGGATACACACCCAACTGGACGAATGGGATTTTTACAGTGCATTCGGTAAGACCCAACGTCCCTGTTGAAGGACCATACTGGTGAAGTGTTAAAAGGTAGATTTTACGAGTACGGAACCAGCAAATCGAAAGCTGGTGACGTATATTTGGTAGAAAAAAAGGTGTTACAACGTAAATGAGACAGGTTGCGCGTTCGTTGGCTCGGATTCGATGGTAAACACGACACATGGATTCACAAAAAGGATCTTATATAATTCAACAGTAACTTGTAAGAACATACTAGTACGTACAGAGAGTTTCGCGGACCACATCGTCTTACACAAAGAAGATGAAGGTAGTACAACAAACACAGAGATTGAAAATAAAAGACATGAACTTTACGAAATGTTACGCAGACGGTGGTAGTGGAGGAGGAGTACGTAGACGTGGACCTCTCCTTCCCAGTACAATCCGGTGTCTCATCGGCGTTCCTTCGACTTGTGGTCAGACAAACGTAACGTTTAATATTCATGCTTTACGATTCGAGAACTTCTACGTGTTTTCTAAATTGTTGTTTCAACATAAATATAGAATGTTGGAAACAAAAATGTCATCTCTATCCGACGAAGGGATTGGATATCAAGAGTACAGCGAGAACGAAGAAATACCGACTCCAGAACAGCTCACCAGTAGTGGTTCTGTCATAGTATTCGATGATGTATAGTGCGAAAGACAACAAAGCATTCGCAAATACTTCGCTATGGGAAGACATAGCTGTTTCGACTCTTTCTATCTATGTCAGACGTACAGTCAAGTGCCGAAACAGCTTGTTCGCGATAACGCCAATATAGTAGTGCTATTTAGACAAGACGATCTCAACTTGAAGCATGTGTACAACGATCACGTCAACACAGACATGAAGTACGAGACTTTTAAAAACGTATGTGCCGAAGCGTGGAACGACGATCACTACGGATTTCTAGTGGTGGAAAAAGACTCCTCGCTGGACGCTGGTAGGTACAGAATCGGTTTCGATCGTTTTGTAATATTTCCGTCTGACAACCCTTCGTAAACGATATCACAACCTTTACATAAAAGGTACCATTCAATAAACGGAATCGTTCAATAAACGGAACCGTTCAATAAACGGAACCGTTTAATAAACGGAACCGTTCAATAAACAGCACCGTGCAATAAACGGAACCGTTCAATAAACAGCACCGTTAAATAAACAGCACCGTTAAATAAACAGCACCGTTCAATAAACGGAACCGTTCAATAAACAGCACCGTCCAATAAACAGCACCAGCTTTGTTTACAACTTTAAACAGACATTTCTAATAAAGGTGTAGGATGTGTTAAAAATCTTTCAGTCAGTTTACTACCGTTCATGAAGATGGATGAAAAGGAGAAGCGACTAACGCTTGATATCGATGCGATCAGTAAAAACATACGGAGGAAGTACCGAGCTCTGAAGCGTGGACTCCATGAAAGCGACGAAGTGTTAATGAAAAGTTACAAACCTATTCTGGAACCGTTAAAATATATATCACAAAGCCTCGTAAAGAAAAAGCATATAACTGAAGAAGTGAAGAAAGAGGAAGGGGGAAGAAGGAGGAAGAGGAGGAGGAGGAGGACAAGCGAGATTACATCAAACAAGTCGGTAATATTAGTTCGTCGCAGCAATTAACATCGCGATTTCTATCATCTCCAGTTATTGCCGAGACCCCCGATGAGAATCCGGAAACAATAGAAGATTTACTGTCTACGCCAGAAGGAAGACGACGAACGCGACGTTACATGGAAACACAGTACAAAACCGGTCCCCTGGCGAAAAAGTACATGCGGATGATCATATCGGCTGAACGTGATCGTTTGATGGATTACACGTACGGTGTAAGATACGTGGACGGCAAAGGGATGATCGGTGATTCACCGTTGGAAATCGATGTAGATAATAACTTTGTTATCAAAGGTGTACGAATATGTATACGATACAAAGGTGTATACGAACTCGTCTTCATGAAACACCCAGATGAAGGAGTCCAGATGATGGAACGAAGCAGACCTTACATCTTACAAAGCTATATTAATAGCTACGAACGCGCATAAACATCACTATTTAGCGAGCGCACAAATAAATTCAAACAGAGGGACAAAATACAAAAAGATTATATGCGTAATGTTTCCGACGAAACGTACAGGACATGGACATGTTAGCGATGACAACAATCGAAAAAGAAGAAGAAGGGTGTGCGACGAGTTGGTGTTTAATCCGCACGGTGAACTTAAAATACATGTTGCAGAACACCATTAGCTTGGACGAAGATGGTGTCTTCAAAGCAGGGGAAAAGAGAATAACAGACGTAGCGGATGGTTTTGCGGAGAGAGATGGTGTTAACTTACGACAATTAAATGATGTGAGACGATACGTGAAGAGCGAGACGTTCACGCTCTCGAAAGTCTTTCGAAGCCGTATGGATATGCTGTTGTCGTACATATATAAATTGCACAACCACGAATTCCGCAGTTCACTCGACGCTGATGAATCGGAGTTAACAGTCAACGACGATACTGCGACAAGGGCGTTGATAGAGAACCTCGACAAGGACAAGACTGAGAAAAATTGGAAAACCGTTTACGATTAACTATGTAAAAATTACGAGAAAAGAAAGGTGGGCGTGGACTAGTTGGTAAAGCACTTAAAAGCATGGTACCATTCGTGATCAACAGAGCGGTGTACATGCTGCCCGTAGAACTGCATCTCCCCGGCTGTAGGTTCTGCGGACCGGGGACGAAGCTCAAAGAAAGGTTAGCACGCGGCGAGCGCGGGATCAATCATTTGGACGAAGCCTGTCGTGAGCACGACATCGCGTACGCAAAGTACAAGGACAACGAACACAGGCAAGCGGCGGATCGTGTGCTGGCAGGTAAAGCGTGGGAACGTGTGACAGCTTTGAACTCTGGTGTCAGCGAAAGAGCTTACGCGGCAGCAGTAGCAACAGCAATGGAGGCGAAATCAACGATAGGCGGCGGACTGTGCTGCAGGCGTAAACGTCGCTCGGGTAAGATAACAAAGTTGAAGAAGACGAAGAAGAAGAATACCAATAGAAACAAGACAACTGTGAACGGATCGGGTGTTGGTGCAGCTCGTAAACGTACTACTAAACCCAAAACAGCATCCGGACTTTACCTGCGACCGTACCGTAAAAACTTGTGCGCATACCAGTGCGCCCGTTGTCCGATCGAGATATGAACAAGTACGCTAAACTGTTGGGCGTACCACATTTCAGAGGTGTGTTTATGCGCGACGCTTTATCGTCGTCGCTGTGGAACGATGAGAGCGCGATAGTGAATCTGGACAACACGAGCGGGCAGGGCACGTACTGGGTATGCTACAAGAAACGTGGGAACAGAGTGCAATACTTTGGCGGATATGGTAATCCTCCTGCTGAATTGATAAGGCACTTTAATGGATGCGATATTCGATACAATTACGAGCGTAAGCAACCTTTCAACTCGGACATTTGTGGACATTTATGTTTAGAATTTTTGGCATCCAACGAGCAGTAGTCGACTGACGGTAACGGTGTCGGGTACGGATCCTGCCGCGCTTGTGTGCCACTTCTTTCCACCACTCGAACTTTCGGACGGTGAATGGTACGCGGGTCTACTTGATTTCACCACGTATAACTCCATACCGAACGTGGTAGAAGGGAAGAACAACGAGTTGACGGTAGAGTACACACCAGGAAATTTTATGATAATCAATTTACCGACGGGCGCGTACGAAATCCATTACATCGAAGCTTACATAAAAAAACGATTGCGAGGCGAGAAGAATTTCAGTTTACGTCCAAAACAGCAGTACGTTGAAATGTGAACTTTTCTCGTTTTACAAGATCGATTTTACGCACACAGAGCATGGGATAAACATGATATTAGTTTTCACCGGGCTGAAACCATTGGAAGCAAATATATTACACGTGTCCGACGCACCGGTGAACATTATCAAAGTGAACACCGTACGGATAAGGTGTAACGTAGTACAAGGCGCATACAAGAACGGATTAAACGGACACACTTTGCATTCTTTCTATCCGACGGTCGAGCCCTGATTCAAGATAGTCGAAACACCCAACAACGTTATTTACCTCACGGTGAACGTACAGTGTTTGGACAATATTACACTGTCTGTGGTCGATCAGGACGACGACGTAGTAGATTTTCGCAACGAAGTCATCACTATACGCATACATCTGAAAAAAATATATAAAATCGTGGGTCTCTACTTCATGGACGTCTCATTGGAACATTTTGCTTTAGGCTTTAAAATAAAATGGTCGCAGTAGGAATATTATATATCGAACAAGACCCAGTCTTTGAGGACAGTATCACGCACTTCCAGTATCATACACAAAATACACATGCACCGTACGCATCGACGCGCTATTGAAATAACGATGAAATACGGATACCTATCCAGCAACAAGACGTCTTTAATCTACCGTCGGAAAGTTTCCTCTACATCGAAGGCAAGTTAAGCAAGAAATCGAACGTGACCGGTGAACTGAACATAAAACTGGTGAACAACGAGTTGGCACTTCTCTTCGAAGAGATCCGTTACGAAATTGCTGGCGTGGAAGTGGACCGTACAAAGAACATTGGAATCATCTCTACCACCAAGACTCTGCTGTCGATCAACTAACACAACGTGAAATCGTTACGAAACGCCGGGTGGATAGCACCAACGAGCAATGTGTTAAATGTGGGCGACGAATTTAATTTCTGTCTTCCGCTAAAAATTTTGTTGGGGTTCGCTGAAGACTACACGCGCATCGTCATAAACGTGAAACAGGAACTGATACTGTTGCGCACAGCCACCGACATCAACGCCATGGTGTCGGAGGCCGCCACGGAACCGAACGGAGTACTAGAACTGACCAAAGTGTCCTGGAAGATGCCGTACATACAGGTGGCCAACATAAATCGCTTACCGTTGTTACGTCTTGTGGAGGGAGATCGTCCGCTGACTATGGCGTTCCGCAGTTGGGAACTGCACGAGTACCCTGCGTTACCGCTGACGAACAGACAGCCTTGGACAGTGAAAACGACGTAAAAATTGGAGAAACCACGTTTTGTTATACTGACCTTTTAGACTGCAAGAAAGAACAATCTGAAAAAATATGCCGCAGAATTTTATCACTGTAAAGTAACTAATGTCAAACTGTTTCTGAACAAGTACTACCTGTATGACAACTTGAACTTGGACACCGACCAAGGACGTTTCGCTATGTTGCACGACATGTACGTCCATTTTCAATCCGCGTACTACCATAGAAAAAGTACGGATGGTCCCCTCCTGACACCTGACGAATTCAAATCGAAAGCTCCGCTAATCGTCTTCGATTGCAGCAGACGGGACGACTCGCTCAAGTCATCGGCCGTCGACGTTCGTTTAGATTTTGAAACGCAGGAGAATTTTCCCGCCCAGACCACGGCCTTCTGTTTGATTCTGCACGACTCTCTTGTTGAGTACACTCCTCTGACAAACACAGTGCGCAGACTCACATAATTACAATTACCCTTACATATTAATATTCACATCGTAGACATTCTTCATATCATCTGTGTGATTAGAGCTGTATGTCTTCACATACCTAATTGCGTACGTTCATTTCTTTGTTACAGGTGAATTATAGCGGATATAACGAATCAAATTTAAAATGTATAATTGTAACTTATGTTTGTAATTTTTTTTTACATAACAATATATGTATTAAACACATAAGCGGATATAACGAATCACAGTTAAAATGTAAAATTGTAACTTATGTTTGTAATTGTTTTCTTACAAAACAATATATGTATAAACCTTCTAATGAGTTTTATTTCACAATTTCCTTTTCCATTTGTTAGACGTGGTACTGAAAGGTATGTATTACATAATGAATAAACGAACAGACATATATGTGTTAACGTCTCGATCAGATATCTTTACATGTACGTTGTTTATTTTACATTTACCCGTATATTTTTACTCATTATCGTTATTGTAATGGTCAATGTATACTGCATCATATTCCGCGCTCGACGACGACAGCCGTAACGTTCAAGGTAACTGGAAGGGGAACAAGCGCTGTGCGCATGCGCCTTCCCACCACCACCACCACCGCGCACGGTGACAACGATTCCTTCACTCCGTCACCAGCGCTCGACGACGACGACGACAGCCGTAACGTCTAAGGTCTCGTTCTGGTTACCTTTCCCGTTTCCGTTCCCGTTCCCGTTCCCGTTCCCGTCCCCGTTTCCATTTCCGTTCCCGTTCCAGTTACCGTTTCTGTTCCAGTTCCCGTTTCCGTTCCTAAATGACCGCCGCCGCCGCGTGAGGTCCGACACACGCTTCCGTCGCCAGTGTTCGAGCGGACAACGACAGCGCAACGTCCAAGGTAAGCGAAATCGAACCGGGTACGAGGCCACGTACAAAGTCTGTAACGTCACGCGAACGAGAGCTCGCGCGGACGACACAAAGTCCAAGGTAAGCGGAATGGGGAGGGGTACGAAAACAGGTACAAAGTTGTTGGTGAGTGTATGGGCACTTGCTCAAAGTCCTACTTGTGGTGATGTCATTAGCTCGCTACGTCACGAGACAGTGACGTCACTGATAAAAGTCAGTGAGGTCACGAGGTCATGTGAGGTCGATACTCATAAGGAGTGACTTCACTACTGATAAGGAATGACGTTGCTGCTGATAAGGAACTTGATGTCACGAGTTGGACTTTGGACCCGTGCTCATGCGCTCACCAACATAATACGGTGTTGCAGTGAGACGGAGCCACACACTGAATGTTAACTTTTCTCAGAACTAATTGCCATGCGTGCCCACGGACATTGCAGTTTCTCTGCTGCTAGTGGCCTACGTTTAATACCGTTAGTAAAAATAATCTTTGAAAGACGTAAGCAAATATTTTTCAACGTAATGAGTACTATCACAACGCACAAATCGGGAACAGATACCTTTAGTGACACCCTTGCTTTGTGTTGTGATAACTTCGTAAACCCACTAATAACTCGTTATTAAAAAGTGTGTTAATCATTCATTGATAGAAAATATATTAAAGTATAAAATAAATGATTTAATCACTTATATCACAGTTTCTTTTCTTGTTGCGTAAATAACTATATTTTATTCTAATGTACAATATAATACATTAGTGTGCTATATTAGTGTACTGTACTAATGTACAACATAATACTAATGTAGAACATTATACATTAGTGAAAGCAATGCTCGAACATTTGTCTACAAATTTAAGGCAGGATAAACTTTAAAGGGGACAAGCCTTGTAACGGAAGCTCAGCAGATTTAGTGTCCAATAACAGCACGGTGTGTTGTTCACACGATTCTAGTAGATCAGCGAATGACAGTATAACAATATGAAAAATTGTTGTAAGCTTGAACTTTGGACGTGATACTGTGCAGACGTTTATAGAGGATCTAGGCTACAGGAAAGAGTGTGCCAAGTGGATGCCTTATCAGTCATCACCTGTTTCAGAACTGCTGTCAATGTTTAAAGCAGATGATCAAAACGTTTTTTCAATTTTGTGTTAATGAAAATTAGGCTTGCATGTATGAGTACTACCCGGTGACTTAGAGCCAGTTGATGTAGTGGCGTTCTATACCTATAAACGTCCGTGTATGATAAGAAGTTCAAATGTCAGAAGTCCGCAGCCAAGACGATGGTTGTTGTTTCCTGGGATGAGAAAGGAGTCGTTTTGTTGAATTATCTTGAAGAGGTCTTAACAAAACGTATAATGTAACAGGTATTAATTGTTGGATTGCAGGAAGAAGTAGGATATGGTATAAACACACGTCAAGAATGGTTGATACAAGGGTAGTGAAAAAGGCCAGATATACCCAACAAACACTAAGCGGAGCATTGATCGCCCAAGAAAGAGGTGGAGTGACAGCATGTAGAACTAAGTTAAAGAACAGTACAGAGCCGTAACAAGTAAGTTAAAGAAGAAGGAGAAGGGCTTAACAGTAAGCATGGTCCGTTACATTGTATAATTGAAAGAGCATCAAAAATACATCAGAAGAATAATACTTGAAAATAATCTGCATGCAATTAAACTGTATCATGATAATACTAGGCTTCACACGTCTATAGCCACAAGCAAATGTCTCGCATACATGGGGTGTTTAGTGGTATTCCATCGTCTCTGAAGCCATTATCTTGCACCATCAGCTCTTTGTTGCACTGAAAGATGACCTTCGGCTTACCAGATTAGTGATACAGAAGAGATGAGTCAGAAGGTGTTCCACGAACATTTTTCAAGTGTATTCCAGACGTGGTTGCATAGGTAGCATATAGGAACTGAGTGAGGTAAACAAAGATAACAAATGTACTTATAACTGACGTTTGAAATGCCTCATTCGACCTTAGGTCTATGTATGTTCGAACTCACAACAAGTTTAAGATTTTAATTGTTGACTTTTTTTAAACGGTAATTAAAAAGTTTAGAAAATTTATTGTATTTAGGCCAAACCTCCATGTGCTACAGGAACAACTGTATTCGATTAGGAAAACTAACACAAAACTGTTTAACATACATTTTATTTAATTCCTGTGAACTGATCTGGTGAATAAGCTGCTGGACTAAAAATATCATAAACCGTGTATGATTCACTGAGGCCTAAGAAACATTCAAAGGCTTCCTCTTTCCTATTTGGTAAGAGGAGACAAGCAGAAAACTACGATAATAATTTGATAAAGTCCTCAAACATCAGGAACCTACCAGTATTAATACCAAGTGATTTGGTAAATAGTAACACAGTTATATCACACCACAATAAAACATATTCTTGTTCACATAACTAATTAGTCTAATTATTTATTTTAACGTATGTTATTATTTTTACGGGTACTTAAACGTTTATTGCGTTTTTAATTTTTGGCACTTACTTTATTCTGTAACCTATAGATTCCACTTGCCGCTCCACTTTGTAGAACATGCTATAGCTGATTAACAGAAGGTACATTCAAACTGATGAAGTACTACACACCTACGGTTTGCATGCTGTAATTAGAGATCATAAGACACTTGATATCTCCAGAAAGGCAAAACAAAATAAGAAAAACAATATATATCTAATTACTTATCACAGAATGAAAGAATGCTGACATTTGTTACTAACAGACGATTGTCTCAGTACCGACTTCCTAACAGTAACCGTTCTGTCCAGTGGTGTTGTTTTTCTAATACATGATGTGGGTTTAAAGAGATTTTGGGAAATACGTAGGATTTTTAACTTGATTTCCCTTCTTTTCGTAATTATTTAAGAATCTTCCACTGTTTAAATACACTAATCAATTTGTTGCCTATCATGAAATTTAAAAAACCCTGGTTTCCATGCTGCAATAAGAAAAGGCAGAACTTGTCTTATTTCTAAAAAAATACATAAAAGTGAGAAATATTTACTATGAAGTATCACTAATTAATTTCCACAGAATTAGCATATTGTGGACGTTATTACTAGTAGGTTGAACTGACCAGTATCATAAGGTACTTCATGATCAATTCCATTACGTTAAACGGCACGCATTTTCTTATGATTTGCGTTAATGTGTATTATTTAATTAAGCAAAACTTTTATATGCCACATTAATCTAATAATCTCATAACCAAGTCCCAAATGTATTACTCTATTTTTATATTAACAGTCTTATATGCTGTAAATAAACCCACTAGAATAGCGATTTTTCTCCCACCAACTGATAAACAATTTTTTGCAGATAATTGATTACTATTTACGTGAACATAGATGCTCACATTGCTGAATAAAGATAATATAAAGTTTATTATTACCTGATAGAATGTGTCAGAGTACTTTTACGTAAAGCGGTATGTATTCCTTGAGTCTTAAATAGAATAGTTTTGTGTTTACCTAACACAAAATAGAATCGTTAAACCGCAGTATCTTCATCTAAGCGTAATCTAATACTAACTTAATACTCCCTACATTTGTTACCTTCGGCTTTATTTTAAAAACGTCCTGTTTGGGCGTTGAATTTCTCCGAAAAGTATACTTATATCCAAATGAGAAAAAAATATTATTAGTTAAAGGCAATTACATTTGTTCTTACAAAGCTACAGCATTGGGCACTCAAACCTTTTTCACCACAGTAGTGTCTACCAGTTAGTGCCTCAGTCCATACTCGTACAAAAGATTTTATTAATAATTATTTCAGTTGTCAGTACAAAATTCCAGGCTCCTGGCACACGATTGTTCGAAACGGCAGCTTTGCGTCGAGAATGTGTTTCAAAATATTTCATTTCAAACACATTACCAAATGATAACAGTAATCTAGAATTTATTACCACCAGCTAAGTTTTCTCGAAAGAGTATCACTATCCTCTAGCTGTATTGTATCTGTTTTTGGTGTCTTCTGAAAATTATCACAACATAAGATATTTAATTTGCTTTTATTTTTATTATTTAAGAAATCACAATTGAGTGGTAACTGTCCAAAGTTTAAAAATTATACTTAATTATGGCCAAAAATGCTCGTGTTAATGCGTGTAATGGTGGTAGTAATCAAAGTAATTGATAAAACTTTTACAATAGAAAAAGAAAAACAAATAAGTTATCTCATGTTTTGAACAAAGTCATCTTAAACAAACAGGTATATTGGAACAGACCAAAAATAAAAGTATACAAAACGGAATAGTCATATCTAACCAATCTTACCTTCAAACGTAAATCTCAAAAGCTATGTTAAAATCTCATAAGCCTAACCACGTGTCTGAATAAAGGTTTTAGAATTTAAAACATAAATAATAACACTTGACTCTTGTTTCAATAGAATATTATATAGTAAATAGCTTTCATATAAAGCTTCATAACTTTTCCCATTGTCTTCTATCCCTTGCTTTATTTCCTCAGTTATAATGCGTTTCTCTTTCTCCGTCATTACAGCGTTCCGCCACTTCGTCGGGATTTACTCTCTTCTTCTTGGATTCAAACGTCTTCAGAACCACTCTCTTCCCCCTCACCTCTTTAATTTAGTAAAAATCAAGCTACGACTAAACAGTTCTAAACAGAATTTAATGAAAAATATCTTTGTCTTAAAAATATTTCTAAGGATACGGAATTTCATCTGCATAAACGTTTTATAGAAATAGCCATACCTCTTTCTCTGTGATATTTAGTAACGATTTCAAAAAGATGCATATTTTATAGTTTAAGACTTTTCTTGTGTGAAACGCGAGCTGTTTGTTTACACTATCCTGTTACATTACACCTCTTCACAGAGTTTCCAAGCCACTACTCATTACTTGTGTCTCCTCCCAGTTTTCCTTCATTCAAATTACACAAAACCACACATAGTTTTCCTTTATTTGACAATTAATGTTTCACATAATAAAAAGTTCTCTCTTGTTACAAAAATTGTTTTAGATAGTTCCACGAAATAACGTAATGTGTCTTGCACGTTAAAAAATTATTAACGTTTGATATTATCTTTTTTTCTCTTTCTTCCTTATCAAGTTACAGAGAGGCGGTAAATAATAGGAGGCCTTGGAGAAGAAGGCAATGTGTACGGAACCTGAGAGTCATGAAAGTTTTGTCTGCACAACGTACGAATAAAAAACGAAAGAATACATTCGATAATGCAGAAAAACGTGTATTATTTCTTCCATGTTCTGAAGGAAAAAGTGCAATTTAGATAAAGTGCATGGTTACAATAATATTTATGTCTTCCTTGTAACCATTGTATCTTAAACTTGAGTTGAAAACGTGAAATAATTCCTATTATACTATGTGCATATACCTATACTATTTCATGTATTAGTCGAACATTGATGGACGCCTTAGTAGTGCTTCATGTTGTTAGTACAGAAATGGCCATCGCCACCATGGTTGCTGTTGTCGATATTGCTGTTGTTGTTACTGAGGTTGTTGTTGTCGTCGATATTGCTGTTGTTCATATTGCTGTTGATAGTACTGAGGTTGTTGTTTTTGTTGTCGATACTGAGGTTGTTGTAGTCGATATTGCTGTTGATAGTACTGAGGTTGTTGTAGTCGATATTGCTGTTGATAGTACTGAGGTTATTTTTGTTGTTGTCGATATTGCTGTTGTTGTCGTCGTCGTCGTCGTCGTCGTCGTCGGTGTTGTTGTTTTTGATATTGCCGTTGTTGATATTCCTGTTGTTCTTGTAGTCGATATTGCTGTTGATAGTACTGATGTTGTTGTCGATATTGTTGTTGTTGTTGTTGTTGTTGTTGTTGTTGTTGTTGTCGATATTGTTGTTGTTGTTGTTGTTGTTGTTGTTGTTGTTGTTGTTGTTGTTGTTGTTGTTGTTGTTGTTGTTGTTGTTGTTGTTGTTGTTGTTGTTGTTGTTGATATTGCTGTTGATAGTAGTGAGGTTGTTGTTGTTGTTGTTGTTGTCGATATTGCTGTTGATAGTACTGAGGTTGTTGTTGTTGACGATATTGCCGTTGTTGATATTCCTGTTGTTCTTGTCGTAGATATTGCTGTTGATAGTATTGAGGCTGTTGTTGTTGTCCATATTGCTGTTGTTGATATTCCTGCTGTTGCTGTTGTTGATATTGCTGTGGGTATCTGCAGAACGATACAGGTATATTAGTTTCTTTAAATTGATAAGGGTGATAAGATTGATATCTTTAAATTGAGAAGGGAAGGTGATCGAATGTTTGCGGCTAAACTTCTATTGTAGCCGTATGTGACTATGTCATATCTGGTTTCATTCCCAGTCTGCTGGTAAACACTGTGTTCACCATGAATCTTTGAAGATTAGACACAGCCATTCGATCACCTTCCCTCCTTCAAAAATAATTATTTCTGTTAGACGTCGTGTGCACCTGCACACGTTGCAAGTTTCAATCTCTGCGCTGCCAACTCCACTTCTACCAGTTCCATTCCATCATCATCTTTCCCTACGTAGCTCCATCATCATCTTTCCCTAAGTAGCGCTCATTCCTTTCTTCCCCATTAATATCTTGATCCTATTTCCCGAATGTCTCTCTACAGTAATCATTCCGTATCCTTAAAACCTCCTTATTACGGCGGTTCACAATTCCAATTTAGTCTTTAAAGTTTCGTGTATCTTTCCTGAATTTACCTCTAAAGGTTTTTCATTTCCTGTCAAAACTTTGATTGGTTATCACAAAAGTTTTCTTCGCCAGTTAAAAATTAATCTCTGGTATTGTCATGCACCAAAAAACAAAGATTTTTATATGAATAAAACTTTCCTAAATTTGTTCAGATATACTATCAAGTTGAACATTTCTGGCTTTCTCATCTTACCGATAAGAGCTACGTAGTACTTAAGAGGAGATTAAAGGCAATTTTGTGGCTTTTATGTAAAACGTTTGCTTCATATATTGGTGTTCTTTAACGGATAACATTTTCTAGGGTTAGAAATATTTTGTTTGTTAGTCAGATATGTATGAACATCTCTAGAAGCAATATAGGGTAGACAGTTGTTTTATTTTACTTTTAAGATACACTTTATATCATACTACTGACCGATAAATATAAATTGAAAAATATACACGATAAACAAGAACAGGCAGTTTGCTGAATATGTTGGAAACGAACTCACTAAAGTGCAGGCTATTGAGCCGTGGTCCGCTCTTGTTGTTACTAACAGACGATAAAGAACTGTTGCCTCAGTACTGTGGTGCAAATGACAAAGAACGTGCCAGATAGGTAATCGTTTCGCGCCATGATGATGACCTCCAGAGGAAAGTCTCTTAGTATCAACAGGAGTGGACCAACAGGAGTTTAGTCAGTTTGTTACCAACACTGTTGACACCGGCAATGAAAGGCTTAGGTACAGAATAGTATTATGTTACAATACACACTTATTTCTTAGATGGTTTTAGATTTGTATACGAATGTCAAACTATCAAATGGATTTTCTTCAATTGCAAAATATAATTACCGTATTAATAACAAAATGCGAAAGTTTTATGCCTCTGAGAGCGTCTAATTGCTGGAGCTACCAGTAGTTGTGACCATTACCAGTCAGGTGTTTATACAGGTATTTAGAAGCGGCTTCGTACGACAGGCACTTGTAGCGGGTTCGTCACTGTCACATTTACGCGGAGATCGAACTCAGCTTGGGCGGTGTAGCAAACCAACACACTGCCACTACGCTACGGTTACTCCCAGCCAATAACAATCAGATAAAGATGCAGTTCACAGATGCAGAAGAGTTACAATTATTTGGTATCTGGAGCTCCATATTCATATCTATTTCCCACGGCAAGAGTTTAGAAATCAATCTGTGTTTACCGACACGTGCCAATTATTACTTTGCCTGTATTTTATACTAAACGTGTTTTTCCATGACTTAGACACTTTTCATACGAAGAACAGTCATCCAAATTCAGCGCCGATAATGTACTATTAGCAGTAATCAATAGTAGTAGTGGTAGCAGTGAGATTACATGTTGTTGTGCAATGGGAAATACTATTGTTAAAAACGTAAATATTACATGTAAAGGCTCCTTTTGCGTCTGCTTTTGCCGTCCTCGACATCACGTTTTCTGCGTTAACCGTGTTCAAATCTGAAACAGAAATAAGTATTAATCGCTGCAATAGAGACGTAAATTTTTGTATAATCTACATCACATAAGTTTATAACACATAAGATTTAGTTTAGCATTAATCTAAACTAGCGGAGAGAAGTAGCCCTACTGTGAAATTAATCATAAACTGCTACTCATGTACGTAATGTGATAATATTCTTTATTTAAATATTATGTTCACTTACATAAAAATCGGTGTCTTTCGATTATTAATTATGTAAGGTTATTGTCTTACTATATATTTCTATTGAATGGCGGATATTTCGGCCAGCTGTGTAATAAGTATTGTTAGCAATGGCTGCTTCTCTTAATAGATTTTTGGTTTGTGATGTATGTTGGTTTCTTTCGTTTTATGGTTCATCATATTTATATATTTTCAGCTTCTTGAATTTCTGCGTGTATTTTGTTAACAATGATAAGCGTTGATTGCATAAATCTAGAAATTAATGCCATCTTAATGACTAAATTAGGTAAAAAAGTTTCTGATGACGATTTCTCTATAGGCTTGGTTTAATAGGATTCAAGTAGCCTATATTTTACAAGTAGTCAAGAATACGTTTAGAGTAATGCAATAATGATTTCGCTGCAGATTAATAATATTTTATATACTCTTAACAAATTTGGTGAAACCTTTATATAAATATGTCTACCTCAAAACATATTGTCAAATTTCTCTCCAAATTTCTGGACTCACTGCAAAACACTAATTCATACTCAAATGCAGTGAGCGTACTACGTTAGTAATATACATTTTTGGTATGTATAAACTGGTAATGCTGACGCAGTGTACAGAGGAAGTACAGAGTCCCTTTTGTTACTTCTGCTTCTGTGAATCCTCTATGTAAACAAGTCACAGGCAGCCTTTAAATTTATGGGGACGCATATATATCTGAGGTCCAGTACGATCGGCGCACTCCTCCCCTTCCCATCAATGGAGAATAGAAAGGTGCGGAGTTTAATTACCGGACGTTACAAACATTAACTGTCATCTCATTGGATGGGAATAAGAAGATTCCCGAAACATGTACTAAATAAAGGAAAATAATATCTTGAAGAAACGAATTTATAAATATTAAAAAAATTATATATGGGTCAAGAAAGAGACTTTAGCATAAAGTATTTGATCACACACACACACACACACACACACACACACACACACACACACACACACACACACACACACACACACACACACACACACACACACACACACACATTAAAAGCGAGATAATTTTACATATATTTTAAATTGAATTTGTACATTCTGTATACTCTTACGTGTTCATATTTCGCCGGCGACCTAGGTGTTGTGTGGTCATTCAACCACATTACACTTCACCACATTGCTATAACAACATAGCATATTGTCGCGTTTACATTTTCTTAATTAACTTAATGCCTATTTAATATTTATAAAAATTTAATTTGATAAACGTCTGTAATTTTCAAATGGAGGCAACCCAATGCCTTAATTTGATTCAATTGCGATCTATCACGCGTTAAATGTGCCATTGTATTCGTTGAGCCTTTACAAATCTTACATTGTCCACCTGCTTCAATGGCTGTTTTCCAGTTTTTCTTCAATAGCTCATGTCTCTCTTAGTTACTTCTTATTCTCCATTAGTCATCTTCTTTAACCGGGTCGTAAATATGTCTAACAATCTTTCTTTCAGAGATTTGTAGTGTTAATTGTTCTTTTTTTGTCAACGTCCATGTATCGCATCCAGAAGTAACAATTTAGTATAATATGCACAGTACTATAAGTTAGCATTATGCATTGAAGTCAACATACACAAACAGAACAAATCATTCTAAATTTGCCTTTGAATAAACATGACCGGCAAAGGTGTTTAACGATGTATGCATTAGTGAATGAAAGAAAATAAATGTTTACTAAGAAAATATATTATGATAAAATAAAGTATGTATTAGTGTATAAACATGTGTGTGTCCGCGCGCGCGCCTGTGTGTAATTTTAATCTAAGTGACAATTGCATATTCTGAACTTGGTTTAATTAGTGCGTAGTCAAGGATAGTTTAACTAGTTACATTTTTACATTAGCTGTTTTAAATTTATTATTTTTACAAATCACATGTGTAGCAATCAAATGCTGAATGTGTCGACATAATTTACTTAAACACTTTCCGTGTACCTTGCGGTCAGTGGTAAGGTAGCAAGCACGTTAGTTAGTGTGAATAAAAATAGTAATTAAACAAAAAAAATAATTTCGGATAGTATACAGTAACAAATACTATACAGTTGAAAGTTTATTAAAAAGCTGTTAAGGTTTTGATGAAGCCTGAGCTGCCCTTGACCCCAGCTAGAACCATTATTATTTTGATGACTATTACCTGCCCTAAAAACGAACGCACACACTTGTTGAAAAATTTTTATGGTTTTATCTGTTGAACAGAAAAATTTAAATAGACAGTTGCATACGATCTAAATGTATTGTACAACGATACAACGTTACAAAATGTAAGTGTGTCGGGCGCACGCTCATGAGCGATAAAATTATATAACGATAAATAAAATTTCTAACAACGTGTACGTGTAATTAGGGTTTCAGGTGTAATTATAATAATGGTAGCCTTTTTAGGAAATTCAGAATGTTCCCATTTATTAATTTAAACAAACATATCCAGAAGTAATACTATCCAAATAATGATTACTTCGTCATACGATATTCATTATACATGGTTTCAAAGTTTCTTAGTTTGCTGTTATCTCATCACCAACATAAAGCTTATATCATAGACATAATATTATTAATATTAAATAAAAAACATATCTTCATTATGTTATACTGTCTGGACTAATCAGTCTGAATGTGTGCTTTCAATATAAAAATATTTAACTAAGTTAACTATTTATTCATCATTTGAACAAATCTAATTGATCCTTTCACATGTATATTAAAATATTTTCAATCGTTATCAATTCAAGAATTATGCTTTCATAATTTCTCAACAATTTTAAATTTAAATATTTTTTATAAATTATTACTGCAAAAATTATGCTTTCATAATTTCTCTACAATGCTTTCATAATTACTCTACAATTTAAATTTACGTATTTTCAGTAAATTATTACTGCAAAAATTATGCTATAATTTTTATACAAGACATTTACATCTATAAGTTATAAATTACACATTTTGAAATTATTGTCTTCCTTTGACAATGTTTATCAGTCTTTGATTAAGTCTTTTGATATGAGGAATACATGGCTTACTTTCACCTTAATTGTAGCGGTTCCTCAGCATACCCTGTCCTGGTCCTGAGTCCCTGATGTTGTGACTCCTGCGTAGTCTTGAAGTCCTGGATCCTCTCCTCGTCCTCCGGGTCCTCTTGGAAGTCCTGGATCCTTTCCTCGTCCTCCGGGTCCTCTCGGAAGTCCTGCATCCTTTCCTCGTCCTCCGGGTACTCTCGGAAGTCCGATGACTCGTCCTTTACGTCTGGAAGTTATGCCATGTAGTGCTTTCGTCCTCGGTCTGGAGTAATACTCCTAGATGTAGATCACTTGTAGACCTCTGACGATTTGTTTGTTACGTTACTTTTTAATTACTGTTTTCCATTATTATGTTACATTGAAATATCTATCGTATTACTTTACAAGTTATGATTAACAAAGAGTCTTATTGGTGTTAGACATATCTTCTAACTCTGTCCGAAGTAATTAAAATTTCGTGTCGCGAACGGACATAGCGTTCCGCCATGAATGCACACTGTTAGAAGAGAGAGATTAGCTCTCCTGGGCTTCTATTTATATTCACCAAGAAAACTGCAGGTGTCGATTCAGGAATTAGCCTGTCGACAGTTGAACCATGGCGTGATAGTCCCCTCTCGTCCTATTTCACATAATTGCACTTTTTCCCCAATCGCACTGTTTAACGCGGATTTCACGGCGATAAAATATTGTCTAATTTAATGACCTATGTGATGTGCAATTATCGTGATGCTCGCACCACTAATGTAATTATAATGCTTTAAAAATCGCACTGGATTCGCACTGATTGTCCGAATTACGTAAAATTCGCACTGCACTTGTGTCTGATTTTTACACATTTTTAGAAGTTTTTACCTTCTCGCTAACATTTATGGTTTGCTTAATATTAAATATATTCTTAATTTAGCATTGACTTGGGGTGAGGTTACAAACTTTCAGGAACAAACAGGCTTCACGCACACACACACACACACACACACACACACACACTATTTACTTGTATACACATATGCTGGCGGTAATCGAGTGATACTGCGTGTTGACTCCTGTTTGCAAGCCAGCTTCCAATTTCACACCTGCTCGTCTATTATATATTATTAAAATTAAATTAAATATTTATTTTATATTATATATGCACATTACAGCCTATGCTTGTATTGTCGCAATTGATTATATGATAAATTTAAAGTTAATTAAGACACTACAGTATGTTCAACAATTTTAGTAATGATACATTATCGCATGAATTAGTTTTATGAATCCTAAATTGAGTAGAGGCTGTACTTAAGTAGAGCCTATTTGTCTCCTAAGTCTGTGATATCGATTGTGTCTAAAATTTATAAAAATGTGAGAGCATACCTTCTTGCACGACTGTCAAGTTTTTCTTCACATTAATCAAACAATGGATATCAAGCATAGAGAGATGGCAATCTTCGAATTCTTGACTGCAGAGACATTTGGAAATGCAAACAGCCATGGTAGGCTCATAGGTGTGTATGGGGATGTTGGATTTGATGAAAGCAATGCTCGAATATGGGTCTACAAATTTAAGACAGGATAAACTTTAAAGGGGACAAGCCTTGTAACAGAAGGTCAGCAGCTTTAGTGTCCAATAACAGCACAGTGTGTTGTTCACACGATTCTAGTAGATCAGCGAATGACAGTATAACAATATGAAAAATTGTTGTAAGCTTGAACTTTGGACGTGTACTGTGCAGACGTTTATAGAGGATCTAGGCTACAGGAAAGAGTGTGCCAAGTGGATGCCTTATCAGTCATCACCTGTTTCAGAACTGCTGTCAATGTTTAAAGCAGATGATCAAAACGTTTTTTTAATTTTGTGTTAATGAAAATTAGGGTTGCATGTATGAGTGCTACCCGGTGACTTAGAGCCAGTTGATGTAGTGGCGTTCTATACCTAAACGTCCGTGTATGATAAGAAGTTCAAATGTCAGAAGTCCGCAGCCAAGACGATGGTTGTTGTTTCCTGGATTGAGAAAGGAGTCGTTTTGTTGAATTATCTTGAAGAGGGCTTAACAGAACGTATAATGTAACAGGTATCAATTCTTGGATTGCCGGAAGAAGTAGGATATGGTATAAACACACGTCAAGAATGGTTTCACTACAAGGGTAGTGAAAAAGGCAAGATATACCCAACAAACACTAAGCGGAGCATTGGTCGCCCAAGAAAGTGTTGGAGTGACAGCATGTAGAACTAAGTTAAAGAACAGTACAGAGCCGTAACAAGTAAGTTAAAGAAGAAGGAGAAGGGCCTAACAGTAAGCAGTGTCCGTTACATTGTATAATTGAAAAAGCATCAAAAATACCTCAGAAGAATAATACTTGAAAATAATCTGCATGCAATTAAACTGTATCATGATAATACAAGGCTTCACACGTCTTTAGCCACAAGCAAATGTCTTGCATACATGGGGTGTTTAGTGGTGTTCCATCGTCTCTGAAGCCATTATCTTGCACCATCACCTCTTTGTTGCACTGAAAGATGACCTTCGGCTTACCAGATTAGTGATACAGAAGAGGTGGGTCAGAAGGTGTTCCACGAACATTTTCCAAGTGCACTCCAGAAGTGGTTGCATAGGTAGCATATAGGAACTGAGTGAGGTAAACAAGGCTAACAAATGTACTTATAACTAACGTTACAAATGCCTCATTCGACCTTAGGTCTATGTATGTTCGGACTAACAATCAGCTTTAAGATTTTAATTGTTGACTTCTTTTTTAAACGGTAATTAAAAATTTTGAATAATGTATTGTATTTAGACCAAACCTCCATGTGCAACAGGTACATCTGTAATCGATTAAAAAACAAACACAAAACTGTTTAATATACTTTTATTTAATATCTGTGAAATAATCTGGTGAATACGTTACTGGACTAAAAATATCATAAACCGTATTGGATTAACTAAGGCCTAAGAAAAATTCAAAGGCTTCCTTGATCCTACTTACTAAGAGAAGACAAGCACAAAGACTACGAAATAATTTGATCCAGTCCTCAAACATCAGGAAGCTAATATTATTAATACCAAGTGATTTGGTAAATAGTAACACAGTTATATCACACCACAATAAAACATATTCTTGTTCACATAACTAATTAGCCTGATTATTTGATTTAACGTATTTTATTACGCTTTTACGGGTACATAAACGTTTATTACTTTTATAATTTTTGGCACTTACTTTATTCTGTAACCTATAGATTCCACTTGGTGCCCCACTTTGTAGAACATGCTATAGCTGATTAACAGAAGGTACATTCAAACGTTTATTGTATATTCTATCACTGATGAAGTACTACATACCTACGGTAATCTTGAGTTTCTTACTGCCAGGTACAACTAACTAATAGTAAACTATTCCTTAGGTCTGTAGCAATTTGTGATTTCATTTCCTCAAAATGGTAGCCCTACAGTTAACACGATTGCCCCTTTTACTACCCTAATTGCCTACATTTATGTTAAAGAGAGCTACTGTTTTGCATGCTGTAATTAGAGATAATAAAACACTTGATATCTCCAGAAAGGCACATCAAAATAATAAAAAAATGTATACCTAATTACTTATCACAGAATGAAAGGATGCTAACATTTGTTACTAATAGACGATTGTCTCAGTCGTCATCTTTCTAAACAGGAACCGTTCTGTCCAGTGGTGTTGTTTTTCTAATACATGATGTGGGTTTAAAGAGATTTTGGGTAATACGTAGGATTGTTAACTTGATTTCCCTTCTCTTTGTAATTATTTAAGAATCTTCCACTGTTTAAATACACCAATCAATTTGTTGCCTATCATGACATTAAAAAACCCTGGTTTCCATGCTGCAAAAGAGAAGGCAGAACTCGTCTTATTTCTAAAAAAATACATAGAAGTGAGAAATTTTTACTATGAAGTATCACTAATTAATTTCCACAGAATTAGCATATACTGGACGTTATTACTAGTAGGTTGAACTGACCAGTATCATATGGTTCTTCATGATCAAATCCATTACTTTAAACGGCACACATTTTCTAATGATTTTCGTTAATTTGTATTATTTAGTTAAGCAAAACTTTTATATGCCACATTAATCTAATAATCTCATAACCAAGTCCCAAATGTATTACTCTATTTTTATACTAACAGTCTTATATGCTGTAAATAAACCCACTAGAATTGCGATTTTTCTCCCACCAAAATGATAAACAATTTTTTGCAGATAATTAATTACTATTTACGTGAACATAGATGCTCACATTGCTAAATAAAGATAAGATAAAATTTATTATTACCTGATAGAATGGGTCAGTACTTTTTCGTAAAGCCGTAAGTATTCCTTAAGTCTTAAATAGAATCGTTTTGTGTTTACCTAAAACAAAATAAAATCGTTAAACCGCTGACACTTCATCTAAGCGTAATCTAATACTAACTTAATACTCCCTACATTTGTTACCTTCGGATTTCTTTGAAAAACGTCCTGTTTGGGCGTTGAACTTCTCCGAAAAGTATACTTATATCCAAATGAGAAAAAAAACATTATTAGTTAAAGGCAATTACATTTGTTCTTACAAAGCTACAGCATTGGGTACTCAAACATTTTTCACTGCAGTAATGTCTACCAGTTAGTGCATCAGTCCACACTCGTACAAAAGATTTAGGTAATAATTATTTCAGTTGTAAGTATAAAATTCCAGGCGCCTGGCACACGGATATTCGAAACGGTAGCTTTGCATCGAGAATGTGTTTCAAAATATTTCATTATAAACACATTACCAAATGATAACAGTAATCTAGAATTTATTAACACCAGCTAAGTTTTCTCGAAAGAGTATCACTATCCTCTAGCTGTATTGTATCTGTTTTTGGTGTCTTCTGAAAATTATCACTACATAAGATATTTAATTTGCTTTTATTTTTATTATTTAAGAAATCACAATTGACTGGTAACTGTCCAAAGTTTAAAAATTATATTTAAATATGTCCTAAAATGCTATGTTTTAATGCGTGTAATGGTGGTAGTGATCAAAGTAATTGATCGAAAGTTTATGATAGAAAAAGAAAAACAAATAAGATATCTCATGTCTTGAACAAAGTCTTGTTAAACAAAAAGTTATATTGAAACAGACCAAAAATAAAAGTATACAAAACGGAATAGTCATATCTAACCAATCTTACCTTCAAACGTAAATCTCAAAAGCTGTGTTAAAATCTCATAAGCCTAACCACGTGTCTGAATAAAGGTTTTAGAATTTAAAACATAAATAATAACACTTGACTCTTGTTTCAATACAATATTATATAGTAAATAGCTTTCATATAAAGCTTCATAACTTTTCCCATTGTCTTCTATCCCTTGCTTTATTTCCTCAGTTATAATGCGTCTCTCTTTCTCCGTCATTACAGCGTTCCGCCACTTCGTCGGGATTTCCTCTCTTCTTCTTGGATTCAAACGTCTTCAGAACCACTCTCTTCCCCCCTCACCTCTTTAATTTAGTAAAAATCAAGCTACGACTAAACAGTTCTAAACAGAATTTAATGAAAAATATCTTTGTCTTAAAAATATTTCTAAGGATACGGAATTTCATCTGCATAAACGTTTTATAGAAATAGCCGTACGTTACTGTGATATTTAGTAACGATTTCAAAAGATGCATCTTCCATAGACTAATACAAGAAGCTAAAATACAATATCATACAAACAGGGTGGAGTACAATCAGAAATAGAAAGCAACAAAGGCATATAGACTCAACACACACTCGAGGAGCATTTCAGTGTATATGAATATATAAAATTATACAGATGTATGCACAGAAACATACAAATAGCGAACTTGAAAAATAATAAATATCTTACTAGAAACCCAACAGAGAGGGAAATACAGTCATTAAAGTAAAGAAGATACACTAAAATATAGAAAGAAAAAAAAGATGTAGAGAAAAATATTAATGAATAAATATTTAGCTAGAGTGACAGCCACAGACATGAGTTATAAAAGAGAGAGAGAGAGTGAGAGAGTGAGAGAGAGCGAGTGAGAGAGAGAGGGAGTGAGAGAGACAGAGTGAGAGTGAGTGAGGGACTGCGCCTGTTTTACGTAAAATAAACAAAAACCATCTACACGGACAAAGAAAGAATGTGAAAATGAATGTTACGAAAACAAGAGAAAACACAGCGTTTACACGGATACATGAGAAGCGTAATCCTTTCTGGTGTGTAAGTATAAAATACTCCCCGTGGAGGATAAACAAGAGGAATGACCTGCGCATACCTCCACCCTACTGTTCACGTTTGTGCAAGCTTACTTCAACAACAGCTTGCGTTGTTATTCACTCGCACGGGCGTGTACACACACACATCATTATATTTATAAATATAATTTCTATTAGCAAGAACGTATTTCAAATAAGCTAAGTTTGCTTAATCTTAATACTACCATTAAATATTATCATGAACAAAATTCTTAATTAATATTACTGTTCGCCATTAAACTATTGTAGTTGTCAATTGTACTTACTGTACTTGTAGCATACTTGTTACTTAGAAGTGAGAAAATAAGTAATTCTTAGTTGTGTGGGAAACAGCGACAGATGCCAGGTGTTTATACGAGACTGTAGCGTATGTTTTGAATATAAAATTAGTTTTAAGAAATTTTCCCAGGGTTGTGAATAGTATCTTACCCTTCCTCAATAAGCGTGACTGTCCAGGAAGTGATAATCATAGGAAATCTGGCGAGACACATCTAATAAGTATTAATGGTGACAAGGTCCAGACAGGAAATATAAAATGTCACACAAATTTGATATCCTTTTGGGGGAGTCAAGTATTTGGTCACAAGTGTGAAGCCAGGTGGTGTACTCCGTGTGAACATTGGTAAAAGCAGGTGTTCTATTCCGTGAGAACTTTAATCTTAGAGGGAAAACACCCCAAATCGTGACATAGGGTCACATGATACAGTCTTTGACGAATAATAGAAAGTCTTATAAAAATTGTATGAAACTACCCTTACTCCAATTAGATTTAGCCTATAATAGTTAACATTTTAGAATTAAGAGGAAGTAACAGTCCCACCACTAAACTAAGTGTTAAACCCTCGATGATGTACTATAAAAACTCTTAGCATTCGCTGGGGAAGACAGATCTGATTTTGTAAGCGGTCCAAGAGAACTTACTCATCTTTTCTCATTTTTATTTTGACTTTGATCTGTGTTGGAAAGTGTTCTTAGAGAGCCGGAAAACCAGATGTTGTCAATAGTTTTTTTTTTTTTTTTGTAATTTTTGAAGTAACTAAAAGTAGTTACATTAACTTGTGAACTAAGTACTAGTAACTGAAGGTACTTAGAGTTTGAAACAGTAATTGAATTAACTGACTTATAGTTTGTCAAGAAGAGTTGTATAAAGTAACTTGTAAAAGTTCGTTTGTATTTTGCTAATCACAATAAATTGTCTTCAAGAAAGACGGTTCATTCTAATGATTCAACTTCACCTCCGGAAACACGTCAAACAAACAGTTGTAACTTAGCAGCCACTCGATAGGTTACAACATTAAAAGCTGGAGTCAGTTGTGCTGGGCTCAAGAGGTGACCAACGGACTTCAAAGAGGACGAAGGTGACCAGCAGTTGTGGACATTGGAGTGCAGCATCGTGAAGCACCTTCAGGGCATTCACTGGACTAGCAGCAGTCTTAGGACGAGCCAAGCAGTCGTGTTGCAGAACCAAGGAGCAGTCGGAGCTGTTGGAGTAGTATAGCAGTGTAGCAGTTGAGATCGTCGCTGGGCACAGAGTGCAGTTGAGATCGTCGTTGGAAGCGATCATCGTTGGAAAAGAAGACTTCAAGTAGAAGTAAGTGAATAGCGTCATTTTACTTACTCTAGAGAAATGGCTACTGCAGAGTTAAATCATTTTGAAAGCTCTAATAGTAATTCTGACTCTGAATTAGAATTGAAAGATTATGCCACAAGTAGTAAGGTAGATAGTGGTGATGGAAAAAGCAGTAAAATAAAAAGTAAAGTAAAGAGTAGCTTTGATGTGTATAAAGAAAATCACAAGAAATTAAAGCTTGACCAAGTAGCTAAATTTGTTCCTGAGTTTAATGGTAAAAGAGATGATTTAAGTAAATTTTAAGGGGCTATCGGGACAGCCCACGAAAAAGGAGAAAACGATGTGGAAAGAATGACTGAAGACGTTTGGGAAAGATGGGACAATAATGAAACACAAATGAAAAACGAAAGAACGGGAGTATACCCACAGGTGACCGAGGAATATACGCAGGAGGAGTATGAACAATGGAGACAATTAATAAGACAACCAGAAAAACCAATACCAACGGAAAACGCAGAATTAAGGGAATGGATAAGGGTTATGTTTGAACTACCCAGAGAAGATATGTGCAATTGGAGGAAGAAACATAATCATCAAATAGAAGAGTTCAAGAAAATACCAAATAATAAAAAAATGAAACAACCAAAACCTCAAATAAAAAAAAGAAATAGTCAAAGACGTCGAAGTGAAGCAACAGAAGAAAATGCCAGAACCCACACAAGATGAGAGGCAGGAACTGATGAGGTTTATGATGGAGGAGTTTGAAAAAATTAATGACAACTTTAAGAAGCAGAAGGAAGAAACTCAAGAACAAAGAAAGGAAGACAGGGAATTCTTAAACGAAAAATTCGATGAGAAAATAGGCAAAATGAAGGAGAGAATAAAGGAAACATTCGATAGGGGTTTCAGAAAGTTAAGAGAGACAATACACAGTGGTTTCACACAATTGAATGAAACACCAGACACCACTTCTGAAGGTAGTAAGGAGATACGAATTAAAGGAGAACAAAGTGTATTGTTACCTGAAAATAGTGACAACAAAACAAATAAAGAATACATGGAAATAAAGACTAAGAAAAGGCATCAAAGAAAACTAATCAATACCAAAGAAGAATTGGAGATGAGGAAGAATGGAATAATGGATGTGTTTAATGTACCAATGACCGACCATACTGAAACGATGAATTTTATAGAATGTAGGAGAACTCTGAAGGAAATTCTAGAAGGGATTAACAATCAACCAGTGAATGAAAACTTCAGCAAATCTATTTTTAAATGGAAATTACCCAAAATTGAAAGGACTCACAACAAAATAGTGTGTCACAAATTAAGAAGGTCTATAAAACACTCGAGTACACCAGAATTGGAAATGCAGAATAAAAAATCAATGATAACATTAATGAGGGAGGTACAATTAACTTCTTTGATTAATAAACAACATAATGTAATGAATGATGTAGGCATGGAGACAAATGAACAAACGAGATTAGAAGAATTGTGGTACAAGGTAGAAGATACCTATTTCATAAGGCCGAAAATAGTTCTACACCAAGGTTATCCCAACCACAAGTGCAGAGGAAATGATGGACCATGGGTAAACTAACTGAAGATAAGCACAGAGAAAAGGCACTGATTTTCAGAATTATGACCAAGCAAACCAATGGAAAGGAAGGAGCATTAAATTCATTAAACCAATTAAGAATAACCAAAACAAATACGTAAATGATATTTAAAGAGAAAACCTAAAAGTAATTGACAAGAAATGACTAAACGACCAAGACAAAGTGAATGAGAAGAGCTATCAAACCATAATAAATAAAAAGATTTGTCCAGAATAAATGTAGAAAACCAGACATTTGAAGGAGAAAGGGAGAAAATCGCCAAGGTGGATTAAAGGATAGGAAGGACCTGGATGAAATCGTAAATGAGACAGTACTACAGCAGAAGCAAGATGTCAAATTAGCAAACATACGAAGGAGACTGATGGAATCCGAAGAGATTATTACTAACTTTTACTGCCTACACAATGATGTATTGTTCATTAAGACAAAAAAGTATCAAGGAACATGGAAACTAGTAGTTCCAAATTCTCTAGAAAACAAAATAATTAAAGACTACCATGTCAGATACGGACACATGGGAACATTAAAAATGGTTAAAGCGTTAGAAGAAGAACTATTCTATAAAAGTATAACTAGAAAAGTAAATAAAATCATTAAAACATGCACAATATGCCAAATGGTCAAAACCAATAACGAAAGAAAAGATGGAATGATGATACCCATCACATCAAATACCAAACTGGAAAAAGTATTTCTTGACATATGTGCACCATTCCCACGTAGCGGAGGGAGACATAGATTCAAGTTCATAGTGATTCTATTGGACCATTACACTAAGTACATTAAATTATAGGCTATAAACAGAGCAACAACAAAGAAAATATTATAAATAATAAAAAACAAATACATAACAGAAATTGGAAAACCATACATGATAATAACAGACCACGGAACACAATTCAAAGGGAAAAAGTGGAGAGATGACTTATTAAAATTAAACATAAAAACCTATAAAACATCCGTATACCACCCGAGCAGTAATCGCGCAGAAAGAGGGTTAAGACAGGTGGGACGCATTTTAAGAACCTACTGCCATGATAATCAAAAAGAATGGCAAAAATATCTAACTTCAACTGAAGAATTTTTGAATATAAGTTACCACCATTTCATTGAGAACTCACCATATTCAATGATGTTTGGAAGAAAACCACATCGAGAGATACAGAGTTAATAGACTTTCCAACCAACCCAGAAGACCCGTATGATGAAAATAAATGTTACAACCGAATCATAGAGAAAATAGAGAAACAAAAAACTATATATTCTCGAAACCAGACCAAAATAAATAAATATGACGAAGGAGAAAAAGTATTGATAAAAAATCGTGAACTACCCAGTACACTTGAAGGTATAGCCAAGAAACTATTATTATTTTACATACGACCCTATGTCATAACCAAGGACAATGGCAACAATACATACGAAATAAGCAATATAACAACAAAAAAGATAAAAGGAGTGTATAATGAAGTTTCTATAAAAACGTTTTACGAGGAAACGTAATCAATAATAAACAAATGAAGAATTACAAAATTCGAAAGAAGTAAGATCAACTTACAATAATATTTAGATGATGTATGAGGCAAAATATAAAATGAAGGTATAAGTTACAAAAATTCGTAAAAAGTAAGACCCATCAACTTACTATAATATGAGACAAAACCAAAATGAACAAAACAAAGTGATAACAAGAATTAACAATACAAGAGAATTCGAAGGGAGACCAATTAAAATAAAGAAAAAATAAAATCAAGCAAGAACTGCTAAGACAAATACCTAAAATTTAAAGAATATAGAGTATTCAGATAAAAAAAAATGGTAGAAGAAAAAAAATGTATAAAGCAAATGGCTAAAGCAAAATATTGGTAATCAACCAAGAAAAAGAAAAAAGATGTCAAAAATAATTAGAATGATCACAAGAAGAAAAGAAAAACAAACTAATTAAAAGTTAGAAATAATGAAATTAACAACTAAATAAATAAAAAACAATCAACTATATGAGTAGATAACAGAATATAGCAAAGGTACAGAGGAAGGAAGAATGAGTAAAAGGTTAAAATGATCTAAAAAACCATAAAGTGGACAATCCCCAAAATATTATTAATGAAAGTCACAAGGTGAAGAAAAAGGTATTTAAGATTGACTGAGAATAGGTCCAACAATCAATTAACTGAGCAGAGATGATTTTCCTCTGGTCTCAGAAAAAATGGTAGTAATGGAAGAAACCAGCTAATAAAAAGTTAGGGAAAAAATTATATAACAGGGAGAACACACTAATGGAAACAAATAAAAAGAGATCTAAATAAAATGGAGTGGAACAAATAAGAAGAGAAACAAGAAAGAAGAAATAAACAAGAAGTAAAATAAAAAATGTATAACTGATAATTTCATAAAAAACTATACTAGTGTTTTACCAAAATGATCAATTTTGAAGGAGAGGCATTATGTTACAACACAAACAAGCCACCCGAATACCAGGGAAAAACGATGAATCAACTATATAAAATGTTTAAACTAAAGAAAATAAAATGACTTTGACGCGACAAACGACTGCATGACCCAACCCAAGTGATTGACCAAATAAAATAAAACCAAATGAGAAGGGGAAACACCAAAATAAAATGAAATAAAATGCAATCAAAGAAGAAGGAAAATGAAAATGAAACAAACCAAATATAAAGGAAATAAAATGAAATCAAAGGATAAAACACCAACGAATGATATAGAACAAAAAAAGGAGAAATTTTACACTCAAATATAATGATGAAAAAGAAACAAATAAATAACAAATGTAAAAGATAATTACTAGTTTCGACTAAATAATCAATGTAAATGATAATTGATAAAACCCGATAAAGTAATGAACAAAACTAAAAGTACACTAACCAAAGAAATAGATGTCTTGATTATTCATCTCTTCTTTCACAGCACTAACACTTAACTAAAAATGAACTTTTTCATGTGAAAACTTACTGATTTTATTGGACGCGTTTCGGCTTACGTATCCGCCTTCTTCAGCTTTGGTAACAGACTGCCAGCATGCAGTCTATGCTGGCAGTCTGTTACCAAAGCTGAAGAAGGCGGATACGTAAGCCGAAACGCGTCCAATGAAATCAGTAAGTTTTCACATGAAAAAGTTCATTTTTATTTAAGTGTTTAGTTAAAAGAAATAGAGTTTAAATGTAATAAAGAACTCCATAATGACAGGAACTTATTAATAGTATAAATAACCTTTGTGAAGAGAGAGATAGAGAGATAGTGAGATAGTAAACATAAATAAGTGACAAGGAGAATGTAATGTTAGGGATTACCCACTAATAACACTTAAGTAAAAGATAAGAAGTAAAAAGTGAAAGTGTAAACCTCCAAAATAATTAGAAACCCTAGTGATAGGTATAAACACTTAATAAATCTGTGATGAACACTAATGGTTTAATGGTGAACAGTAATATTAATTAAGAATTTTGTTCACGATAGTATTTAATGATAGTATTAAGATTAATATTGTAAATGAAGGATACAATAGTATTCAGGGGAGGAATCCCATGGAAGGTCAAAAGTTAGTGTTACCATAGCTAGAGAGTAAAGTTTATATAAGAAAAAATAGGGTAAAGAAAATAAGAGCAAAATCAATAAACACCCTATGTTCTAAGGGATAGTCAATTATGTAAATTTTAATGGTATGATGATGTTTATCACCCAAAAAATAATTAAGAATAAAACAAATTGTAAGCAAAAGTTGCATAATAGCTGTTAAAGAATTGTTTGATTAAATCTATGAATAGGATATGGCTGAAGGAATTATAAAGACCATAAGCCTAAATGTTATGTTTTATGTTTTAGTAGAATTTGTTTTGTTTTATGAGAATAGTAGATAATAGCCAATTTATAAACACTGGCATAATAAATAAATAAAAAGATAAATTAATACAAATCTAATAACACTGG
Organism: Magicicada septendecula; assembly: GCA_034769895.1. NCBI lineage: Eukaryota > Metazoa > Arthropoda > Insecta > Hemiptera > Cicadidae > Magicicada > Magicicada septendecula. The sequence continues at coordinate 286,456,746 of CM068370.1, read as the reverse complement.
AAGGGCAGTTAGGAAATAATTAACAAACCATATTGTAGAAAACAATGAAAACATTCAATAATTGTAAAACAGATGCGAAACAAGTCAACAAGTATACAAATCACTTATAATACCAAACACAAAACATGTATGAGAGTAAATTAATAGGTAATTTATATAAAATAATAAATATAGCCGATTACTACTTAGGCCTATGAAATGCCTAACTGTAAAAAACAAATAACTACAAATTGTAAAAAAACTAACAAGAATATTAGCAAATCAAAGGCAAGCAACTAGTCAAGGACAATTAGTGAATCGTATTAAAAGATAAATGTTAGATTAAGAACTTAAAATAAGAAAGAAATGTAATTAACAAATATCAATATAATTGTCCAAACAATAATACATAAGAAAACCCAACCTTATGGGATGTCAAAATGATCTTTGAAAGAAAATACTAACAGTAGTGATAATATTTAATACATAGAAAGGAAGACGGAAGTATAAAAGCAATCAGAAGATATACAGTAATTTTGAATACAAATTCAAATATGATAACAATGGGCTTAAGTCAAGCTAAGCCAATCAGAAACTATCAGTTCCCATGACAACGGAACGTTGGTTACGAATTTTCCGTTAAAACCTATTATTCCATAAGTGACACTCATCAAGAATAGACGCCAGGCCGCAAATGACCAAAATTTTAATATAAAACGTTTAAAAAGTGATCCAAATTTGCAAAGATGATGACGTAAGAAGCTGATGAAGGACGAGAACATTTAACTGATGCCAAGGACCAATTTAACAAATTCTAATTTAATAAATTTCAACAACTAAGATGACAAAGATGCCAGACGTACTTAAGCCCCAAAATTATTGAAGATCGATGACTATTGAAGACACCATCCCATTACAACTGACTGACAGTACACCACCAGTCGACTGATTTGATAAGTATTGCTAAAATACTCAAATTTCTGAATTAAATTCTCTTTAAACTTTTCTCACAATAATCTGAACTCTCACTATAAACTGAATATTATTTCTTTCAAAGATTAATAAAAATTAAAGCACTAAAATTATGTTAACTAGCAAAATAACCTGTATGAAAAATACGAACTTTTGAAACACATTTTACCACACTTCAGGAACAAATTATAATTACACAGTACAGTATTTTATCTAAGTACAACTAATGTGAGGCAGTGTACTTTATTGTAATAATTATTAATATTTTTTTCGTAATCACAAGCATCCAGAATCTGAACGAAATTAATTGTAAACAAACGATTTCAGTCGCCATGTTTGACTGAATTATTCGTTCAGATCGCTTCACCGAACCTTGAGATTTTTGTCTTATAATAATTGCCGGTGCAAATTTGTTTAATAACAAAAATATAATTTTATATATCACTGAATAAATATAAATCGCCATAAAATAAACTAGTACTGAGTTGTAACCACTGTTTTTATTTCATAGGGAAGTGCATTATATAAATTGTGTATTATTTAGCAAAGAGGACGGTAAGCGCTCACGTCGGAAACTCGGCGAACACTCAGCGAGATTTATAAACTCGTACAGGCGGGAATAATTGAATTCACCAGACCGTCATAGCCACGAACGTTCGAGCGACCTATTTTGTATTTTAATTGTTTTCAGCATAAACAATTTGGCGCCACCCGGGATTTATGCACACCTACTAAGAACAGGTAAGGTTCCCACATTAGTGTACTGGTAATTTGAAGGATCGCTACGGACATCGTCAGCGCAACATAAAGTAACGACACCAGTGTGAGGCGAACACACCACAACGTACACATTTTCAGAGCACGTACAAATCAACTCGTTACAGATTGGCTTCCAACGCGGGGCTTAAACGAAGACGGACGTCAACTTACTCGTTACAATATATATATTACTAACACGGTGTCTCCCGTATCAATATCTTCTAAAGCCCCACTATAGTGAGTGCCAATTTATATTAACCCTGATTCACTCTTCAAGTAATATATGTGTTGTTGTGATTTAAATTATTTATTAAGTGTTAAATGGTTTTTCTTAAGAACCGCAATGTTCGATTGTTTATGAAGAAATAATATCTTCTAAAGGGTGATCTTAATCAAATATTAAGAATATCTCAATATTCTGTATTAATTTAGCACTTTCTGTAATAATAACGTTCAATACCAGTTGATATAGTGTGCAATTCTAATGTTCTTATTCAAGCCTAGTCCGCGTTTTGAGAGAGGAGAGTAACTCCTTACACCTGTTTCTCGTTCTCTTGTAATTCAACAGAGGTCCGCGAGCTAGCGCTGTTGTTCACAGTCAGGTGAGTATTGTAGGTTAGTTGTCCGCACACAATAATTCCCACGTTACACTCTCTACATAAATTACAACTTGTTCATCATGCACTAACTATTATACAAATGATAAGAGATCGTCAATTTCAAAAATGATTCTTAATTTTTTATTTATTTTTTCTTGACAACATAGTTCTTCTGAATTATGAAAGATATCCGGGCTGTTTGGCCGTGGTGGTCCCTGGTTAAAAACAAAACCAAACGTTCCGGCAGCTCCACTGGCTGCCATCATCAGTGGAATAAAGTTTCTGCACTTTGGGTGACTACGTACAGGCCCACAGTACTGTGGTATAGACTAAAGCTGTCCTGCCATGCTACCTGTACATATAAATTCAGCAAAGTCCCACGTACAGGTAAATATGACGCCATCAACCAATCACAACAGAGATGGTGTATGATTGGCTAGCACCAAGCTACGCCATTATGTGACTCACTTGTTTTCCAAGAAATACTGTGGGGAAGGCTGCTGATTTCCCGCGATGCTACCTGTGCTAATTGTTTACTAATTGCATCCCCCGCACAGGTAAGTACAGCATCACCGGCCAATCTGAAACAAGAAGGTGTGTGAGAGGCTCGTATCGCGCCATGCCATAATGTACTTAATGAGATGCTTTCGCCCCGCCGATTCACAGCCACGATGAGGCTCAGCACAACGCACGCAACGCGGGGGCTGATGGCAAAAGATACTGCTGTGGCCGAACCTCTGGCAGTTAAAACACTGCGAGGGGCCGGGCCGCGGGTCAAATGTTCGGACTTGCACCCGTAGGTGCAGAAGATTTTGGAGACTATAAATCTCCTCGAAAGGGCCTACTTTAAGAAGTTTGACCAGAAAGCTGTTAACAGGTCGGCGGTCATCACCTTTGCCAACATGCAGGACGCTTACCGCGGTCGGCGCATAGCCGAGCGCAACAAGTTCCTGCCTGATGGCATCAGTTTCTGTAAAGGAAGGAATTCCCGACAGAACGACCTTGATTTCTCGCTCTGACGGGAGGGCAAAAGTATGAAAAGGAATCTTACGCTCTGTCAGGAATGACTGAACAGAGCGGAAGTCTGGGATCGTAGCGGTCGCCAGCTTTAGCGAGGCGCCTTGGCACCTCGCCTCGACCTTGACCGAAGGGAGAGCTAGGGATATGGAACGTAAAAGAGCAGAATAATTCCTATTATCAGGAATTACAATGGGTGGAATTCGTGGGGAAGACACAGTTTGGGTAGTAGCTGGATACTCACTTTGCAGGCGCTGAGTGCCGCTGTTACCTTGATTAGACGGCAGATCTGCAGCTGAGGCGGGCGGCGGAGTTTGGGCCAGTTTTCGCTTGCGTTTGGCAGATTTGCCCTCCACAAGCGAGAACTGTCCGTCCCCCGACCCAACACTGCACATATCGACCGCACTATTATCACTTTCACTATCACTTTCATGTCGTGAGGAAGTGGAGTGGAACGGAAGCCGGTTGAGCATGTTTCCATTAAGGAAACAAGCGGCGCCGGCAGAGGATTCGGGGGCGTATTCGACGCCATTTCGGACAAGCCGAAATGAACGTCTACGCTAGGTCTAGGATAGAGGGATCACCAGACACTGAAAACTATCCACAGGCACAATTGAACACGACACAGACCGCACAGCACTCGGAAACAAAAACACTCCCGCACAGATTAAATAAAGCTGATTTGCACTGAACTGTTGGTGAAACTTGTAGTGTTGATGATGCTGAATACGATGATGATAAGAAAAATAATGAAAACTGAATATTTCCGAACAATTTGGAAAAATTTTTCAGAGCAAAAACAGTCACAGCCTACCCGGGAAAATGCTCTAGGTAGACCCTTTCTCCGCTCCCGCTCACTACAACAGTCGCACTCCCCTTATCCGCCGGTAATATGATGACAGACTCATCCCGCCTTAATGTCCTTAGTGCCCGCAGCTCACTCACTGGTATGTTGCATCGCGGCGGTTTCGCTCTAGCCAGGATCCTCGATGCTTCGATCCTGACTTCATCTGCCTTTTCACGCGGCAGCCGCCGCACTCCAGCTTCAACGTTGGCAATGATGTCCTCCACTGGAATCTTCTTAGGGGCCACTGAAAACTTCTCCCCCCTCGCCAAGACAGCAGTTTCGGTGGTGGTAAGCTGGCGGTCCGACAAGTTCACTACTGTCCTGTCCGTCTCTAAGCTGCTTCGCTGTTGTCCCTGGTTGTTCTCCTCGGGGCTATCTCTCCAGTACTTACTCTCATGGCGCGATCGAACACTATCGCGTACGGCCTCGGAAGCGCTGGAACTTAGGCTATCCACCAGATCCCAGTGGCCAGGTGACAACACAGTGCTTAATTCCAGGTGTAGGAGGAACAACCTCATATTGTTGTCGGCAAGATCTTTCCTGGTCTGGTGGATACGTTCGCGTAGCATCGCCTGCTCTGCACGTCGATAAATGCGACTGGCTTGCGGTGTAAAAATTGAATTCTTCAATTTAAGAAACCGGGGAATAACACCAGTATCCCGGCATCTTGACAGAAAAGCCAGTGAACAAAGCAGGTGTACCTTCTTCCGGGCTGTTTGGCCGTGGTGGTCCCTGGTTAAAAACAAAACCAAACGTTTCGGCAGCTCCACTGGCTGCCATCATCAGTGGAATAAAATTTCTGCACTTTGGGTGACTACGTGCAGGCCCACAGTACTGTGGTATAGACTAAAGCTGTCCTGCCATGCTACCTGTACATATAAATTCAGCAAAGTCCCACGTACAGGTAAATATGACACCATCAACCAATCAAAACAGAGATGGTTTATGATTGGCTCGCACCAAGCTACGCCATTTCAGAGTCTACCTAGAGCATTTGCCCGGGTAGGCTGTGTCTGTTTCTGCTCTGCAGAATTTTCTTAATTTCTGCGGAAATATTGTGTTTATAAAATTATCATCATCACCATTGTCTTCAGCATCATCAACGTCATCAGATTCATCGCATCAACAGTGCAAAACAGTTTTTATTTAGCTTGTGCGGGAGTGTTTTTGTTTCCGAGTGCTGTGCGGTCTGTGTCGTGTTCAATTGTGCCTGTGGATAGTTTTCAGTGTCTGTAGCTCGTAGCTCGTAGCTAATGGGGGGACGGGGCTCAAGGCCCCTGCATGGTAGCAGTGCCCGGAGTGACTCCTCCGATGACTGCAAGTAGGTCGGGCTCTCTCAAGGACTTTAGGTAAAACAAGGTCAAGTGGGTGGGATGGTGTGCTCCTTTTGCAGTTGGGTAGGGGAGAGGATCTCACAAGTGAGGTGCTCAGCCTAGCCAAAGTCTGGTAGAGTGTGGGCCCTGAAGCCAGCGGTGACGCGTCCGAGTCACAGCGGAGAAACCTCCCGGGACATATGAGTACCGGTTGGCCAACGCTGCTGCCTCCGACGTGGCCCCACTGTCCGCATAGCGGTGATCAGCACAGGCCCGTTGCGTATCCGGGGCGGGCGCCTGATGAAAGAAGGCACTTGCACAACTGACATAAGACAACCCCGCCGAGGCCGCAAACGGCCAGGGCAGACCATTCAGGGCAGAGTGAGTGGTAATGCTACGTCTAAGGTGTGGTAGGTGTTCTGTTTGAGGTAGGGTACTAGCGGTAGGGTGTTGACTCCCTCAGGGGAAAGGGCCCCATGTAGGAGACTATGGGGGGTCGTCCAGCAGAGTGCGGGGTCTCTTGACTACGTGGCAAGGGGGACCTTCGTCCCTGGCCAGGTCACGGAGGTGGGGGTATCGGGAGTCTGCAGCCCGGAAGAAGAGGCCCACAGAGAGTCTGAAGACAAACTCTTCCACCGTTTGCAGACGGAGGCCCGTCCTGATAGCTCTGTTACAAACAAACCAGGGCGAGTTGGAGAGGATACGGACGGAACTGTTTTGGAACTGTTCCAGCTTACGCTTCGTTGTGGCAGATAAGAGGGGCCACCACGCTGGGGCTGCGTAGGTGAATACTGTCCTGAGAAGCAGGAGATACAGGGTGAGTTTAGTGCGCAGTGAGAGGGGACTTCTGCGCGAGATGAGTGGAAAGATTTTGGCTCTGACTCCACGGGCCTGTCGGAGTTTGGTTTGGACGTGGCTGGCGAAGCTTAGTCGACTGTCAATAGACACCCCCAAGTACTTCACCGACTTCTTCCAAGCGATAGGGTTCCCATCTAGGGTGAGGGGCTGGCATGCGGTCCGCTTGCGCGTGATGCAGATCGCTTCGGATTTCTCCGCGTTGATCGCCACGCGCCACTTACGTAGCCAGGGAGGCAGAAGGTCGAGTTGGCGTTGTATCACTGTGCTAGCAAAACCAGGGTTCTGCGAGCTGTAGTGATACATGGCATCGTCAGCAAAAAGGGAAAGAGTGACGTTGGGATATACGGGCAAGTCGTTCGTGTACACGAGGTACAGAACGGGGCCGAGGACTGATCCTTGGGGAACGCAAGCGTCTATGGGGCGGTCAGAAGAGACCGCTCCATCTACGCTAATGTGAAAAGTCCGGCCGCGGAGATACGATCAGAACAGTCTCACAGTAGATGCGGGAAGGGGCGTGTGTGCCAGTTTATAGAGCAGACCTTCGTGCCAGACACGGTCGAAGGCCTTACTAACGTCCAAGAGGACGGCTGCGGTGTGCAGCTTTTTGTTTGCAGCGTCAGAGAACTGGGTAACGACGCGGACTAGTTGTAGGGTGGTCGAATGCTCCCTGCGAAACCCATACTGTTCGCTGCGGATGAACCCATCAAGCAGCGGTACAACACGGGCGTGCAGGAGGCGCTCGAACACCTTCGATAACACGGGCAGTAGTGAGATGGGGCGATAATTTTCAGGGAACATGCGAGATTTCCCGGGTTTAGGGATCATGATTATCCTTGCGTTTTTCCACAGGCGAGGGAAGTAAATGAGGCGGAGACATGAGTTGAACACGTCCAGGATGTGGTCAGTGACAACTGATGGGGCATTCTTGAGGGCGGTCGCTCCTATTCTGTCCGGGCCGCAGGCCCGTTTAGGATTTAGCCGTGCGATAGCATGGATGAGATCGGCTTTTTCAAAGGGGGGTGGGGGATCCGTCAAAGGTTGGGCGAGATAGTTTTCGAGGAAGTCCTCGACGCGAGCCATGTGGTCCGCGTCGAAGACGCCTCTGTGAGGGGTAAATTGTTCCTCAACGGAGTTTGCGAAGACCTCAGCCTTGCGCTCCGGTGAATGAACAACACCCGTCGGGGAGTCCAGGGGATGGCGAGTCCTCTTTTCGCCAAGGAGGCGACCAGTGGCCTGCCAGACGGAGGCGTGGTCGACTTCCAGGGATCCAAGATAGGTGTCCCAGCTATGCTGATTGACATCAAGCAGGAGTTGCTTGACGTAATCAGACTGTCGGCGATACTGCCGCTTGACAGCGGGATCGCGAGTGTTTTGCCAGCAGCGGCGAAGGCGCCGCCGCTGGCTGATGGCTTCTTGGACTTCGGCAGGGAGTTGAGACTTCCTACGATGTGCTGGGACAGTGTAAGAGTGGGTATCCATGCAGCGGGTAAGAGTGTCATGGAGATGCGTGACTTGGCGGTCCAGCTCCCTTCGAGAGGGCGCCGGGGCCTCGGGGGCTGATGGGAACCTACGGCACAGCTCGTCGTGGTAAGAGCGCCAGTTGACTCTCTTACTAGGACGGGCAGGCGGGGAGTCGCTTGTTCGTCGGAGCGTCACAACCAGCGGGTTGTGGTCGGACGATAGGGCTGAGATGGCCTCGACCAGGATGGGGAAGACAGCGTTCTTGACAAGAACTATGTCGAGAACGTCTGGCTGGTTGGCAGGGTTGGCGGGGATGTATGTCGGTTCGGCTGGGCCGATGACGAGGACGTCAGGCCTGGTCGAGGCGTATTGGGCGAGAGCACGACCGTTTTGATTAGTCAAGCGACTATTCCAAGACGGGTCTTTGCAGTTCATGTCTCCGACTGCAATGGTAGGCAGATCATGGTTAAGGAGCGCGTCAAGCTCCTGGGGGTTTGGCACCAGGCCAGGTTTGTTGTAGACGGAGACCAGCCGAAGCTCGGTTCCCGCTACGCTGATTGCGACCGCAGTCGCTTCGATGTGGGTAGTCGGGGGGGTAGGTAGAGGTCGGTGAGATAATCGCCTGTGGATGAGAATGGCTGTGCCGCCAGATGCGGCTCGGGTGAGTGGCACTGGGCGGTCCGTACGATAAGTAGCGTAAGCTGGTAGGTTAAATCGATGTTGGGGACGCAGGTGGGTTTCAGAGAGGAGGACTACGTCCGCGTCATACTCGCTCGCGAAGCAGGCCAGCTCAGCTCGCCGCCCGGCTACGCCATTTGCGTTCCAAGCAACGAGTGTGAGAGGCCTAGCCATTACGGGCGAGCAACAAGGACGTAAGGGAGGTCATGATTGTGACGACCAGAGAGTTCAGGTCGCGCGCAGCAACTAGTTTTGGCAGGAGATCTTCCATCCAGTCTTGCAACTCCGCGATCGTTAGCACGCCCTCATCGGGCTCGCTCACGGCCGCGGGGCGGCGGACTAGCTGGGGAGCTGGCTTCGAGGTTTCTGGGGCTGCCTCGGGCTTGGGTGGTTGGACCGATGGTAGTTGCTGTGCGGCGGTAGGTTTTTTTGTAGAAGGAGCTTTAGCAGCTGGGGGTTTTTGTTTGGGCTTCGGAGCCTTCGCGCGGCGAGGCGAGGATGCGGGTTTAGATGCGACGGCTGCCGCGAATGACTTGGCAGTGGAGGGAGGCTCCGTAGTAGTAGCAGGGTGTTGGTCGTCACTGGGACGACGAGGTTGGACGGGCGGTTGGCGGGCTGGGGCAGCCGCCGGAGTGGCGGTCTGCTGGACTTTGGTTTGGCGCTGAGGCCGGGTCGGATTGCGGTGCCGGAGCTCGTCCATCTCCTGCTTCCGCTTAAGGGCAGATTGATAATATTCGCAGCCTCTCCAGTTGGCTGGATGGTTCTTGTCGCAGTTTGCGCACTTTGCGTCGGCGTTAGGGTCCTTCGTGCAAGCGCCCTTAGGATGACCTTCGAAGCAGCGTACGCAACGGGGTGCCATGTGGCAGTTGTAAGAGGCGTGGCCGTACCTCTGGCAGTTGTAACACTGCGGAGGGCCGGTGGGGGTGTTATACCTGGAGACTTCAATCCGGAGGCATAAAAGCTCTCGGAGGGAGTAGATGAGTTGGTAGTCTCCTACCTTCTTGAGCTTGATAAAAAAGACGTTGACCTTCCGTTTCTGGCGGTCAACGAGTGGAATGCAGGAGGTTGGAGTGAAGCCAAGGCTCTCCAACTCCTCGATAATGTCAGACGGGGCTACATCGTGGGGGATGCCACGGATGGTTACCTTGATTTCTTTCTCCTGAGGGAGACCAAAAGTGTGGAATTGAACGTTCCAATCAATCAGGGTTTTCTGGACGAAGCGAAATTCGTCGGGAGTTCTAGTTTTGATGCGGAGAAGCTTCCCCTGGTGATAAACATCGATAGGGAAAGCTGCCGCCTGCTTGATGGATTTTGCAAAAGCATGCCACGCTGTGGGGGCGTCAAGAACTATGGGTGGCATGCGGAATGGTTCTGAAGACTGAGGGGTTGGCTGAGCACCTGCCCCGGTAGCGGGAGCCGAGCCACCACTGGGTTCCGGCCCGCCCGAGGAAGAGGAGAAGGTCCGTTTCCGGCTCTTCACCTTTTTCCAGGCAGGGCCGCCGTCAGTGGCGCCGGGCACAACAGTACCGGGGTGGTCCTGAGAAGGGCCAGGTTCGGAAGGCGGACTTGCCGGGGAGTCCATCTCCATGAACTCGCCGACGCAGTCCGCCGCCGGGTTGGGTGCTGTCGGCCCTAAAAAGGGCCGATCAGGGCGAAGGGTAGAGATAGGTGCTTGGGTACCGCAAGCAGTACCCAAGGAGCGATCGGATGTTTGAGAGGTGGACATGCCACCTCTCAAAAGCGGGTAGGGAACAGAGATCTACCAGAGGGGTAATGTACGGCTTCGTTAGATACCGAACTTTGTGCAATGTTCGGTTTCCACCGTACTCTTTACCTCGGAGGTGTCCAAGGTCGGTTACCACTGGTGGGGCCTTCCAAGGATCTCTCGGGGCAGCGCTAATAAGGAAGCGAGAGAGCCGACGTCCACTCACCTGAGGAGGCTATCCGGGAGCCGGTTCCCACGCAGTTGCCCAGGTCCAATCCGTGATGCAGTCAGCGAAACGCAGGCTGGTCTCGAGTTGTCCTGTCCTGTCGCTAGTGGTGTGATAAAGTTGGCTGGTCGAGAGCAAGATCCCCCCTTCAGTGTCTGGTGATCCCTCAATCCTAGACCTGCGTAGACGTTCATTTCGGCTTGTCCGAAATGGCGTCGAATACGCCCCCGAATCCTCTGCCGGCGCCGCTTGTTTCCTTAATGGAAACTTGCTCAACCGGCTTCCGTTCAACTCCACTTCCTCACGACAGTGAAAGTGATTGTGAAAGTGATAATAGTGCGGTCGATATGTGCAGTGTTGGGTCGGGGGACGGACAGTTCTCGCTTGTGGAGGGCAAATCTGCCAAACGCAAGCGAAAACTGGCCCAAACTCCGCCGCCCGCCTCAGCTGCACATCAGTCGTCTAGTCACGGTAACAGCGGCACTCAGCGCGTGCAACGTGAGTATCCAGCTACTACCCAAACTGTGTCTTCCCCACGAATTCCACCCATTGTAATTCCTGATAATAGGAATTATTCTGCTCTTTTACGTTCCATATCCCTAGCTCTCCCTTCGGTCAAGGTCGAGGCGAGGTGCCAAGGCGCCTCGCTAAAGCTGGCGACCGCTACGATCCCAGACTTCCGCTCTGTTCAGTCATTCCTGACAGAGCGTAAGATTTCTTTTCATACTTTTGCCCTCCCGTCAGAGCGAGAAATCAAGGTCGTTCTGTCGGGAATACCTTCCTTTACAGAAACTGATGCCATCAGGCAGGAACTTGTTGCGCTCGGCTATGCGCCGACCGCGGTAAGCGTCCTGCATGTTGGCAAAGGTGATGACCGCCGACCTGTTAACAGCTTTCTGGTGAAACTTCTCAAAGTAGGCCCTTTCGAGGAGATTTATAGTCTCCAGAATCTTCTGCACCTACGGGTGCAAGTCCGAACATTTGACCCTCGGCCCGGCCCCTCGCAGTGTTTCAACTGCCAGAGGTTCGGCCACAGCAGTCTTTTCTGTCATCAGCCCCCGCGTTGCGTGCGTTGTGCTGAGCCTCATCGTGGCTGTGATAAGCCTACGACGGGGTACACAGCTAAATGCTGCAACTGCAAAGGAGCCCATCCGGCTAATTACCGAGGCTGCCCTAACTTTATCGCCGCCATGAAACCGCAGCGACCTCCTGTGCGCCCTGGCGCGCAGGCAGCCCGTGTAGCTGGTCCTGGCCCTAACCGGCGAGCGGCTTTCCCGCTTCTCACTGGTTCATCTGCCAAGGTCCCGGCAGCAACTCCGGCTGCTTCCGGTGCCGCTGTCTCGCCTGCAGTCGTCGCTTCGGCGCCGCTGCAGCGGCTTCAACCCCGGCGCCTACCGGAGCGCCCGCACCTTCCTACGCGGCCATGGCCGCTAAATCAGCCCCGCCTCCAGCCCGATCGGGCAAATCCAAGCGCTCTCGTCGTCGCCGGAACTCCGCCGGCCGACCTACATCGTCACAGGTTCCACCTATACCCTCTCCGCGGGCTCGACCCGCCCTCAGTCATCGTCCTCAACCTCCCAGTGAGCAGTCTACTACTCAGTCCACCAGCCCAGCGCCATCTGCTACCCCTGTCGAGGCCAGTCAGGCTTGTCCTCCTGAATCCCGGGAATCTTCTCGGGCTTCGGCGGATCCCCTGACTGCCTGGGCAGACAATCTTGTTGCGTCTATCAGGACTGCTCGCGACACCACCATCGTGCTTGCCCTGGTTTTCCAATCATTAGCTGCCCTCTTTCCTCTACTTCCCTTAAATGGCTAATAGCCTGAGGATCGTTGCGTGGAACGCCTTCGGGCTACTCCCCAGGCGATCTGGAACTGATGACTTTCGTGACGGAGTATGATGTTGATATCATACTTCTTTCCGAGACTCATCTGGCTCATTACCACTCGTTTTCCCTTCCTGCCTACGCCTGTTATCGTCAGGATCGTCCCCTACGGCCTAGCTGTCCCCCCTCGGGGGGCACAGCTGTCTTAGTCCACAGGCGGATATCCCACAGGCTTTTGCCTCCTCTATATACATCTATTATTGAAGGCTGCGCGGTGGCGGTGGACGCCGGCGGATCGGAGCTGCGCGTTGTTTCTGCGTACCTCCGGCCTGGCCGGCGAACTCCGCCACCGCCCGAGGAGTGGGACGCTCTCCTCGACCACCCCCTCTCAACCATTGTAGCCGGCGACTTAAACACCAAACACCCTTCATGGAACAGCCGCGTTGTCAACGCCTATGGAAATTCTCTGTTCCGGTTCGTCTCTGGCGACCCGGCACTTAATGTCATCGGCCCTGAAGACCCTACCTACTTCCCCTTTCACGGCCATCGGCCGGACGTTCTTGACATAGTAGTTGTCAAGAACGTTGCCCGCAACATCGAGGTCTCGTCTGTGTCGGACCTTTCGTCCGATCACAATCCCCTTGTTATAACTGTTCGAGAGCTGTCGGCGTCACCCCGACTTCCCGCTCAGATTGTTAGGAGAGTCAACTGGCGATCCTATCATGATGAGCTCTCTCGAAGGTTACCATCTCTCCCGGCGGACCCAATCGTCACTCGTGACGATCTGGATCTCCGCGCCACAAATCTTCAGGAATTGGTCCAAGGTGTCATGGATCGACACACCTACGCACTCGAGGTGAATCATCGTAAATCGGCCTTACCTGCGGAAGTACTCCACGCCATCTGGCTACGGCGCCAGCTCCGCCGCAGATGGCAAAGAACCCGTGACCCAGTCGTTAAGCGACGATTTCAACAACAGTCCCTTTACGTTCAGCAGCTACTGCGGGACGTAAACTCTGATCGATGGAACTCATACCTTGAGTCTCTTGAAGTCGACCACGCCTCCGTCTGGAGAGCGGTGAGTAGACTGACCCGCGAGAAGAGAACTTGCAACCCGCTGGAAACCCCGAACGGGGTTGTGTCTACATCAGAAGGCAAGGCTGAGGTCTTCGCCGACTGCATGGAGTCGCAATTTACCGTTCATCGAGGCGTTTCGGACCCTGCCCACTCGGCAGAAGTCCGGGACTTTCTATCTGGTTATTTTTCTCGCCCTCCCGCTGGCCCAGACCTCCCGTTCGACAGAGACGAACTCGTTTCGTCTGTCTGTCGACTAAACCGCCGTCGCGCACCCGGTCCTGACCGGATCGGGGCCGCTGCGTTACAATGTCTCCCCGCCTCAGGCGTTGACCTCGTTCTCGAGCTGTTCAACTCTTGTCTCCGGCTACAGTACTTTCCCCGCCTGTGGAAAAATGCCAACATCGTTATGGTTCCTAAACCCCGCAAGCCGCGCATGCTTCCTGAAAGCTATCGGCCAATATCTCTCTTGCCAGTTATCTCGAAGGTGTTCGAGCGGCTCCTGCTGGCCCGCATCTCGCCGTTGTTGGATAATTTTATCCGCAACGAACAGTTTGGGTTTCGCAGAGAGCACTCGACCACGCTTCAACTAGTCCGCGTGGTAACGCAACTCTCTGACGCCACCAACAGGCGAGCGGCTACGGCCGCCGCACTGCTGGACGTGAGCAAGGCCTTCGACAAAGTCTGGCACGAAGGTCTTCTCTTCAAACTAGCTAACTCCCCCTTACCATCGTCCATAGTGTTTTTCCTCCGGTCGTATCTCAGCGACCGAACCTTCAGGGTGAGCGTCGACGGAACCTGCTCTGCAGTTCGTCCTGTCGCCGCCGGCGTACCTCAGGGATCTGTCCTCGGCCCCGTTCTGTACCTCGTGTACACGAACGACCTGCCTGTTTTGCCCGGAGTCACGTTGTCTTTGTTCGCTGACGATGCAATGTATCATTACAGCTCTGTGTCCCCACGTTTTGCGAGTACACAGTTGCAGCGTCAGTTGGAGCAGCTTCCGGACTGGCTACGGAAATGGCGGGTGACGATCAATACGGAGAAATCCGAGGCGATCTGTTTCACTCGTAAGTCCATCTCCCGATGCCAGCCCCTCTCCCTGGAAGGGAGGCCTATCGCCTTCAAAGAGTCGGTGAAGTATCTAGGCGTTCGGCTAGATCGTCGCCTTTGCTTCAACACCCACGTGACGGACATCCTTGCCAAGGCTCGCGGCGTCCGAGCCAAACTTTACCCATACCTCGCGTGCCGCAGCCCCCTGGCGCTGCGCACGAAAGTTACCCTCTATCTGTTGTTTCTCCGGTCTGTATTGACCTATGCGGCACCTGTATGGTGGTCACTTGCCTCCGCCACCAACAGGCGTAGGCTGGAAAGTTTCCAATCCAGAACCCTCCGTTCCTTGTCGGGATCTCCTTGGTTTGTTAGAAACAGTGTAAACCGAGGAGGTCTACGAGTTCCTGCTCTCTCAGCCTTTGTCTGGTCATTAGCTGCGACTCTCTTTGCCGCAGCTGAGACCTCTTCCTTCCCTTACCTCAGAACCATCAGCACCACGCAACCACCTCTCCCTGTCCGGGTCAAACGCCCTCGGGCGATTCTCGATGACCCGCCATAAGTTTAAGTAAACTTAAACCTCATTTAACTTGTATATTCACTATCTGCCCATGCCCCAGAAATTACCTGTAAAGCTGCTTCCTTCCTCCCTTCCTAGTGTGCCGACCGCGCTGAATGCTGCTGCTACGCGCTATCACTGGCACGGAGGCTCTCTGCCTCGCGGGGAGCGACCGACGCCTCACGGCGTCTGCACGCGGGACTGGGAACGGGCGACATCTGTCACCTGAACCCGTCCTTGCGGCAGTGCCCACTGATTGCTGATATTTTAAAATAAATAAAAATTTGAAAACCTTTCTCCCCCGCCTTCTCAGTTAACTGGTTGGCGGTTGTCCATTCCTGTTTTTAGGCACCTGTCGAATGAACCAGAACCAAGTGTATCCACAGGCAGCCATTGGGCTCGACCCAGATGATGCAGTCATGCACCGGGTGCAAAGACGCCCCGCTACTATGATGCTACCCGCCGATTCATAGCGATCGCAGCATGCTTCTGAATCAAGACGGACTCCATATGAAGACGAGGGAAGTAATCACTCACCGCCGACAAGAGTTTCGTCTCATCGAAACGGATCCGATGGTCGGCATTGGCAAGCGCGTGTTCGGCCACGGCAGACTTCTCCGGCTGGCCCAGTCTACAGTAACGGCTATGTTCACCCACGCGTGTGCGGACGCTGCGCTTCGTGGTACCAATGTACACCTGGCCGCATGAGCAGGGAACTCCGTACACACCGCACGATGACAGCGGGTCTCGGACATCCTTCGTCGGCCGCAAGAACTGGTGTATCTTCTTTGTCGGCTTGAATACTGGCCTCACACCGTGCCGACTGAGCAGCCTACCAATGCGGTCCGTCACCCCATGAATGTAGGGCAACGCCGCGAAACCGACGGTCTCCCGTGAATCCACTTCCCGCCTGGCTGTTCTTGTCGGCCGGACCGCACGTCTCACCTCCCCGACGGAATACCCATTGGCCTGCAGCGCTAGTTCGAGGTGGCGCAGCTCATCATCGAGGTACCGGGGCTCGCATATCCTCCTAGCCCGGTCCACCAAGGTCTTCAACACCGCCCTCTTCTGGCTGGGATGGTGGTTCGACTGTTTATGGAGATAGCGGTTAGTGTGCGTCGGTTTTCTATAAACTTTATGTCCGAGGCTGCCATCGGTTCTTCTAAGGACCAACACGTCCAGAAAAGCCAGCTGATTGTCGGTCTCTCTCTCAACGGTAAACTGTATCCGTGGGTGAACCTGATTGAGATGTGCCAGGAACCTGCCGAGTTCTTCCTCACCATGGCTCCAGATAACAAATGTGTCATCAACATACCGGAACCAGCACCTCGGCTTCAGCGGAAAAGATGTAATTGCCCGCTGCTCGAAACTTTTCATATAAAAATTCGCCACCACGCGAGGGGGGAGAAGTTTGCAGTGGCCCCTAAGAAGATTCCAGTGGAGGACATCATTGCCAACGTTGAAGCTGGAGTGCGGCGGCTGCCGCGTGAAAAGGCAGATGAAGTCAGGATCGAAGCATCGAGGATCCTGGCTAGAGCGAAACCGCCGCGATGCAACATACCAGTGAGTGAGCTGCGGGCACTAAGGACATTAAGGCGGGATGAGTCTGTCATCATATTACCGGCGGATAAGGGGAGTGCGACTGTTGTAGTGAGCGGGAGCGGAGAAAGGGTCTACCTAGAGCATTTGCCCGGGTAGGCTGTGACTGTTTTTGCTCTGAAAAATTTTTCCAAATTGTTCGGAAATATTCAGTTTTCATTATTTTTCTTATCATCATCGTATTCAGCATCATCAACACTACAAGTTTCACCAACAGTTCAGTGCAAATCAGCTTTATTTAATCTGTGCGGGAGTGTTTTTGTTTCCGAGTGCTGTGCGGTCTGTGTCGTGTTCAATTGTGCCTGTGGATAGTTTTCAGTGTCTGGTGATCCCTCTATCCTAGACCTAGCGTAGACGTTCATTTCGGCTTGTCCGAAATGGCGTCGAATACGCCCCCGAATCCTCTGCCGGCGCCGCTTGTTTCCTTAATGGAAACATGCTCAACCGGCTTCCGTTCCACTCCACTTCCTCACGACATGAAAGTGATAGTGAAAGTGATAATAGTGCGGTCGATATGTGCAGTGTTGGGTCGGGGGACGGACAGTTCTCGCTTGTGGAGGGCAAATCTGCCAAACGCAAGCGAAAACTGGCCCAAACTCCGCCGCCCGCCTCAGCTGCAGATCTGCCGTCTAATCAAGGTAACAGCGGCACTCAGCGCCTGCAACGTGAGTATCCAGCTACTACCCAAACTGTGTCTTCCCCACGAATTCCACCCATTGTAATTCCTGATAATAGGAATTATTCTGCTCTTTTACGTTCCATATCCCTAGCTCTCCCTTCGGTCAAGGTCGAGGCGAGGTGCCAAGGCGCCTCGCTAAAGCTGGCGACCGCTACGATCCCAGACTTCCGCTCTGTTCAGTCATTCCTGACAGAGCGTAAGATTCCTTTTCATACTTTTGCCCTCCCGTCAGAGCGAGAAATCAAGGTCGTTCTGTCGGGAATTCCTTCCTTTACAGAAACTGATGCCATCAGGCAGGAACTTGTTGCGCTCGGCTATGCGCCGACCGCGGTAAGCGTCCTGCATGTTGGCAAAGGTGATGACCGCCGACCTGTTAACAGCTTTCTGGTCAAACTTCTTAAAGTAGGCCCTTTCGAGGAGATTTATAGTCTCCAAAATCTTCTGCACCTACGGGTGCAAGTCCGAACATTTGACCCGCGCCCCGGCCCCTCGCAGTGTTTTAACTGCCAGAGGTTCGGCCACAGCAGTATCTTTTGCCATCAGCCCCCGCGTTGCGTGCGTTGTGCTGAGCCTCATCGTGGCTGTGAATCGGCGGGGCGAAAGCATCTCATTAAGTACATTATGGCATGGCGCGATGCGAGCCTCTCACACACCTTCTTGTTTCTGATTGGCCGGTGAAGCTGTACTTACCTGTGCGGGGGTTGCAATTAGTAAACAATTAGCACAGGTAGCATCGCTGGAAATCAGCAGCCTTCCCCACAGTATTTCTTGGAAAACAAGTGAGTCACATAATGGCGTAGCTTGGTGCGGGCCAATCATACACCATCTCTGTTGTGATTGGTTGATGGTGTCATATTTACCTGTACGTGGGACTTTGCTGAATTTATATGTACAGGTAGCATGGCAGGACAGCTTTAGTCTATACCACAGTACTGTGGGCCTGCACGTAGTCACCCAAAGTGCAGAAATTTTATTCCACTGATGATGGCAGCCAGTGGAGCTGCCGAAACGTTTGGTTTTGTTTTTAACCAGGGACCACCACGGCCAAACAGCCCGGATATCTTTCATAATTCAAATGACACCGGCCGTGAAAGTCTAAGGAATAACATAGTTCTTCCTTTACGAGGATACAAAAATCGATCGTACTGGAATTAATCGATTAATTATCGAATTCAGGGTTATATATTATTTTTAATTATTATTGTTTTTCTTTAAACACAGGGTGTGAAGCTTCTTTCAACTATTAGTAAGGTCGGAAAATGCATAAATAGGATTACAAGGTATTACAATCTATTACTAATTTCTTATTAATTATTATTTAAAATAAGTGGAGTTTACCATCCGACGGCCTCGTTACTTGTGATGGCAGTGCACAGCTAACCTCGTTCGTTGTGTTTGATCAACAACAGGATACAGATGAATAAATCCTCGCCAGTCTTCACTCCAAGTTCGAAATAAAGGTTGATGTCTTGGTCCTGGGATGACGCAGAAATGCCGATCCTCGCTGTTCACCAATGTCCAATTCTTGTGGTTACGTGTTTCAATGTATTTTGTGTCAAAATATGCTTTCTCTATCGAATCGTGGAAGGTGAGGTTCGAGTACAATTTTGAGTTCTGCTTTCGTTCTTTAGAATACTGGATTATTTTATTCTATTCAGGTAGTTATTTCTCTTCATTGGTCTATTAATTATGTTTAGGGATTACTCATTATACTGAGTTTTATTGTTGAAGTTCTTCCCTTAGATTTTCGTCATTTTGGTTTATAGGCTTATTAGTATTCGGTTATATGTGACCGTCAAATGTCAGTGAACTTTCCTATGGTTATATATTACTTAATTTTGTTCATTCATTAATTTATTTTATTTAATTTTATCGTTTTTTCTAAGTTCATCAAAACTAAACTGTCCTCGTTCATGGATAACAATTCAATAATCGAATCAACAAATTTTATTCTATATTGTCGTCCTTGACAACCAGTCTGTCTTCTCTTATTGGATAATATTTATAATCCTATAACCATAATCATACAATGTTCTTGCACTTATTAAAATACTCCCTTACTAAATTTACATTACATCATATTATAACTTTACATATTGTTTGTTACTAAATTATATACATTTTGCTGTCGTTTCCTCTTAATCTACTTACTCTAACAAGTATTACTTTCCTGTTACAAAATATTACCTTTCGGTATCATTGCACTATTACATTTTGAGATTTTATTTAAATTGTATTTACTTATCTGCTATCAGTAATTATTATTGATTTCTCCTAACTCATTGTATTCTACTTAGTATTTTTTACAAATTTCGTTACCTAACTTTTCTGACCTGACTTACTATACAATGTTACTGGTTTGTGGTCTATCATTACATTTTTATCTCATTCTGATTGTAATTTGTTATTACCTACATTATTATAGAATCCTTCATTTGTTTATGATGTAATCACAATAAACCCTTTGGTATCTCATTAACAATTATTGCCTTTCTGGCCAAGTTTACAATTATAATCCGCATACTAACTAAGTACATGTATACAAAACATTTAATTTTATAAAGTTTAACACCAGTTCTATAATGATATATTTGATAACATAAAAATGAAATTAACATCAGTTAATTGATATTCTCTTAAAACAATTACCTCACTTGCTACACACAAAAAAAATAACGTAAATATCATGATAATAACACAACATGATAAAACATAATAACATGTACATTTTTATAAAATAAATCATGCACTAATCAATTATTCTCCTCTCAGTTAATTCATCAATCATTCTAAAACTGTCTAAGTCAGGTTTTACATTACTTGCCAATGTTTATAGTTTACCATTTTCACTGAACACTTAAGTTTGTATTTATAAACATTCTTAATTTCTCCTTTTTACCTTGTATTCTTATTATGGGATTATTCATTTATTTAATAATGGGTTATGTTTCTGACCTATTATTATTACGGACATTTATTATTTTTATTTTTAGTTGAAAATTATAAACTTTTTAGGTAACGTAGGGGACCATATTTTTGGCACGTTGCTTATGCTTCCCCTCCAAAAGAAATTTAGTTTACCTGAATATGATTTGGGTCAAAATAAACTTATATTTTTTCATGTCCTTTTGGTTAACGGTAATTGATTTGATTTCCGAATGTAACATTATTGACTAATACTCAATTCTCCCTATTGGATGAAAATTCATTAATGATATTAATTCTTTTGCTTTTTTTTTTAAACATTACTTGACAATGATTGGTCACAATAATCAGTAAAAACTAGTTTTAACACTCTCATATTTCTATTTACTTCTATAAATGTGTTTTTCAATTGATCTTCTGTCATCTATCTTCCTTCTGTTTCTTCCTTCATACTTTTTGAATCTGATGTCAATCTTCTCTGCTGTTTTATTATCCCTTAAATATTTAATTTCCCTAACGTTCCCTAACACGTGAGCTGGGGCAGTCCAGAGAGGCACTTTTGGCTACATACTCTGCTGGCCATACTACACTTAAATATAATACTGCTGGATTCATCTACAGACAGTTATAAAAAATAAAATAATACCATAATAGTCTCTTTATTTGACTAACAATAAACATCTTTGGGATTCGTTACGCTGTTGCGTTTTACATTTAATTATATATATTTCTTTTTCTTCTTGATTCCTTCTTATTTTCAGTAGCTATTTTCAGATAACATTTTTGACAGTCATTATTATTTGTAAATACCTTTCACTTTCCTTCTTGTGACAGATGTTCCCCGTTTTATTTCTTCCTTTATCATTTTCAATTCTAAGAAATACTAAATTGTATTTGCATTAATTATTAACATTATTTAGTTTCAATGAAATTTTAGTCATCAAATTATCCATTGTTCTTCTTATTTTACCTTCTTGTCTGGGCACATTACCATTAATTGTTTTTTATATTTTTTTTCTTTCATTTTATATCATCTTGTTTATAAATAATTATGTATATTGTTCTTAAATTCTCTTGGCGTTTTGTCTTTTATCTTAAATCACATTGTTTCTAAGTATTTTGAGTAAGTTGTCCTTACATAGTTTTTTAATTTTGGGGTTTATTCTTAATATATTCAAAATAATTTCTTCGGAAACACATAGTAAGACATTCTTACTTATTTTAGAGTTTTGGGGGTTTATTCATTGGGTTTAGTCATTGTTGAATGGTGATGGTGTTTCGTCATGGTACTTTTTTATAGATTCCTGATTATATGTTCCCTTAATCTTTTTTGTGATAGGGTTCATTATTTCGTAAGTATTATTGTCATTATTTTTTGTTATCACATAGGGTCCTGTATACAATAATAATAATTTTTACGTTATTCCCTCTAGAATACTGGGTAACTCTCTGTTCTTTATTAATACTTTTCAACGACATGGTATTTTATTTGTTTTGGGTGGTTCTTTGTATACTTCTTTTTCTGTTGTTCTGCTTTCTCCATTACTCTGTTATAAAATTTGATACTTTCAAACTGATAATCTGGGTTAATTGGAAAATTTATGACATCCTGGATTTCTCTAGGTGGAGGTTTTTCAAACATCACCGTATAAGGTGTATTTTCTATGGACTGATGGTATGATATATTGAGAAATTCTTCGGTAGGTAACAAGTATTCGTTCCATCTCCTCTGTTGATAATGACAATAAGTTCGGAGTATTCTGCCAACCGCCCTCAGCACTCTCTCCGCCGGATTGCTGCTGGGGTGGTAGACTGATGTCTTATATGTTTTAATTCCAAGTCTTAGAAGACTCCCTTCTAATTAGAAGACTTCCATGTCTCCATTTACTTCCCTTAAAGCGTGTACCATGGTCTGTGATAATGGATGTAGGTTTACCAATCTCTGGTATGTAATGTCCAATAACTATCTCCAGTATTTTCTTGGTAGTGGCTCTGCTGAC
This sequence comes from Magicicada septendecula, assembly GCA_034769895.1. Lineage (NCBI taxonomy): Eukaryota > Metazoa > Arthropoda > Insecta > Hemiptera > Cicadidae > Magicicada > Magicicada septendecula. The sequence continues at coordinate 286,434,626 of CM068370.1, read as the reverse complement.
AGCATAAAGTTTAGTGTACTTGGTGAAGTGGTCGAAAATAATAATAATAAATTTGTATCTATGTTTTCCTCCACTACGTGGGAACGGTCCACAGATGTCCAGGAATACTTTTTCCAGCTTATGGTTGGATGTAATAGGAATCATTACCCCCTCCTTCTTCCCGTTGTTACATTTAACCATTTGGCAAATGTGACAGGTTTGAATGGATTTTTGTAACTTTCGGTTAATATTCTTTATGTATACTTGTTCTTCCAGGGCTTTAACTATTTTTATGGCTCCCATGTGTCCATATCTTATATGATAATCTAATATTAATTTATTTTCTACAGCTGGTGGAATTACTAACTTCCAGCTTTCTTGATTAGGGGTAACTTTAATAAATAACCTGTCATCATGTACACAATAATATTTTGTAAGGATTTCGTCTGCATCTTGCACTCTCTGGCGGATGTTCATTAATTTGGGATCCAGTTTTTGGTGTTGTTTAATTTCATTTGTAATGGTTTCCAAATCTTTTCTACTTTTAATGGTATTGTAAACTCTATTTGCTCCTTTTCTCCATTGAACGATTGGACTTGTATGTTGATTCGGGACAAGATATCGGCTGCTATGTTCTTCCTTCCAGGTATATATTCCCAATTAATGTGATATTCTTGCAATGCAAGGACCCATCTAGTTAACCGACCATGACTGAGCTTACATCGTTTTAGGAATGAGATGGATTTATGATCACTCCTTACCGTCACTGGGTATCCAAGTATATAGGTCCTGAACTTATTGCATGCGTATACTACACTCAGCAACTCTTTTTCAGTGACGTTATAGTTGCGTTCGCAGTTGTTCTGCACTCTGCTGGCGAAGCTAACAACCATTTGATGTCCTTCTTCATCTTCCTGATACAAAGTGGCTCCTAAGCTTACATTGCTTGCATCACAATTTAGATAGAAGGGTTTATTAAAGTCCGGGTGGTGCAGCATGATTGTCACTAGAAATTTCTCTTTGATTAGTTGTAGAACTTTATCTTGTTCTGGTCCCCACGCCCATTTGTCCTTGGATGATAGCTGTTTTTGTAATTTAGCAGTTATTTCTGAATAATTATCTTGGAACTTGCGATAATAGTTACAAATTCCGAGGAAAGTTTGTAACTGTTTTCTGTTTTTTGGAGTAGGGAACTGTTGAGTTGCTTCTACTTTCTCTTGTGATGGTGATATACACATCTCTGTTAAATTTAAACCTAAAAACTTTACTTTGTTAGCAATAAATTTTGACTTGTTTAGTTTAAGTGTTACATTATTCTCTGACAGCTTTCTCAGTACTTGTTCCACCCTTGTGCAGAGTTTATCCCAATTAGAAGAGGTTATCATTAAATCGTCTACGTATATTGTGGTGAATTGCAGAGTTTTTTGTCCCAATATCTGGTCCATACATTTTACGAATTTTGCAACAGAATTGATCAATCCGAAAGGTAACCTTTTAAACTGGTTGTTCCTTCCGTCGAAAATGAACGCCATATATTTCCTACTATTCGGGTGCAACTCCACCTGCCAGTATCCGCATACAGTATCCCAGGTACTAATGTATTTGGTACCGTGAAATGTTTTCAGAATTTCTTCAATCTCGCCAGGGGACGTTCTATCTTTTATAATCATTTTGTTTATCTCCCTAGCGTCCAGGCAAATTCTTACATTCCCATTCTTTTTGGGGATCGCCACTATGGGGCTGGTATATGGTGATTGACTATATTCTATGATGTCATCCTTTATCATACGATTTATCTCCTCTCGAACTTCGTTTTTGATTGAATAAGCTATCCGGTAGGATTTTCTGCGAAAGTCTACTGGTTCTTTGAAATTGATTTCACATTGGTAACCCTTAACTTTACTGGGAGCGTTGGAAAAGATATGTTTATAGGTATTGTATATTTCAATTAATTTTTCAGCCTGTACCTCACTTACCTGTTGACAGGTTTTTTCCATTTGGAACTCTCGTATTTCTTCCAACTTACTATGCCATAGTTCTTGATCGTCGTCCTCATATTTGATCACTTCTGGCAGATTATTATTTTTACAAAAATAGCTCTTCATGACATGACATTTGTCATTGATTGGAACGGTTCTATTTGCGTCCACTAATTCCGCTGTCCACACTCCTTCTTCGGACGTTAAAGATACTATCCCTCTACTCAGGTCTATTACTCCCGAATGTTGTCGTAATATGTCACATCCAATCAGTACGTTGAACGGTAACCCCGTTGCGACTAGGAATCCTATTGGTATTGTCACATTATTATTTGTGAGGTCGAGCGATACTTGCTTCTTAACAGATTTATCTTGCCGTCCAGTAGCTCCGATTATTATTTTATTATTCACAGGTAAAGTGGGTATAGGTATTTGACTTTCTCGTTGGATTCTCTCCAGTACGGTACTATCAATTAATGAGATGTTGGACCCCGAATCTATCATAACTGTCGACCCTATTCCATTTAGCTTAGCAATTATATATATAATTTCATTATTGTTATTGTGTACATGGTTATCCTCCTCTCCTAAGAGATCCTCCCTGATAACTTTTAAATAATGGGTGGTGATGATTGTTATAGTCTGGTCAGTGGTACGTCTGGTTATTTGTCGTTGGTCCCCAAGAGATTGGTTCAGTGATGGGTGGACTTCAGTTCTCACTGCCTCTGTTAGTTTAAATGAGGGCTTCCCTCATCCTCCCTGTTTTCTGGTGAGTTTTGAGGTTGGTTCAGTAGTGGTGCCTGTCTGTCCCCAGGATTGTTGTCTATCGGTCTACAATTTCCTCCGTATTGGTGGTCGTCCTCGCGTTGTGACTGGTTATAATAGTTGTGGTTCGTGTGTGTTCTCGCGTAGTACCGTCTCTGATTACCTTGAGGTCGGGAGTATATGTAAATTCACGTGGTGTCGGTAGTTGTTGGGTCGGTTGTCCCCGTCTCCTCTATTATGCCGATTATCGCGGTAATTATAATGGTTATTACCCCGATAATTATTATTCCTTTGATTATTATTTGGGTTGTTAGTATGAGTTCTGTTCTGGTAACCATTTTGGTTTGTTTGATGATTATTATTACTGCTTGGATTTTGTTGGGGGTCGTTGCCGTTGTATCTATTGTATTTAGTATTTATTATGCGGTTCCTTTGATACTGTCCCTCATGCTCATAATTTTCTAAAAAGTTAGCCATAGCTTGGATAGTTTTAATCTGGCTATATATACGGGCGTTCTTTATCCCTTCCTCGTAATGGTATGAGAGTTGTATCACCAAACACTCCTCGGGAATTCTGGGCTCCAGATTACGGGCCATGCATAACTTGCCTAGAAAGTATGGTGTGGGAGATTGTCCTACGTTTGCCTCATACTGACCATTGCTTAAATTATTTCTTACCATATTTTGGGTCGACTCCAATACTTCTCCCTAAACTGTTTTTTGAAATCTGTTATATCTTGAATGTCGGGACGCACTGCCGTCCACCAATTGTCGTGGGTATCCTTAAACATCTCATCGATCATTCCTCGGATAACATTCCAACGGTTCTCTCTATTCCTTGCTATCAACTCTTCTACCCTCTTCAGAAACTCCATGGTGTTACGTTAGTAATTCCGAAAATTGATTGACTCCCGGTTATCGTTGTTGGTGATATGAGTATTTTGGCATGTTCTATCCCGCCATGAATCCACTTCTTCTTGTAGTTGTATCTCGCATCGACGGATTTCCTCGATCTTCTCTTTATTCGTACTTACTTGGCTTCCGACATTGTTTAAGTTATTATATACTCTTTCCATTCGTTCACCAATGTCAGTCTGTACTTGTGCTATTCCTTCCTTATTCTCCTCCCGCATTTGATGTACCTCTTGTTTAATCTGCTCGCATCTTTCTACAGTCTCCTGTTGGAGTCCTTCAACCATCGTTTTATTTTCATTTTTTACGTTGTTTATTTTATTTTGTATTTCCTCACGGACTTGTACCACTGTTTCGTTGGTTTTTTCTAATTTTTTATTTGTTTCAGCTATTTATTGTTTCCTTTCTTCATTGTTTTTGTCCACCTTTTGGTTAATTGTCACATGGATATTCTCAATTCTTTCATTAATCCGCCTTAAATTCTCTTCATTTATTTGTCGGATCTCTTCCTTCATTTGTCTTAAACCCTCATCATTCCTGTCAAACCTTTCGTTAATTTGGATTAAGCTTTCATTATTCTTATCAAACTTCGCGTTAATTATTTGTTGATGTTTCCTCCTGTTTCCTAAAAATTACTTTATTTTCCTCATTTATTTTGTCGAAATTTTCCTCCTGTTACCTAAATTGTTCTTTATTTTCCTCATTTATTTTCTTTGAGTTTCCCAATATTATTCTCAACATCTCCTTCATGCTCATGTCTTCTTTTTGGGCGGATTTATCTGGTTGGTCCCCTCGGGCATCCTCTTCTATTATTTCCTTTTCTGTGTCCATAATGACTTCAGTTTCTTCTTTATCACCTATCTGTTGTTCCACTTCACTATCCGTGACTATTTCTATTTCTTCTTCCTGTCCAATTTCTTCCTTCTCCGTGTCTTCTGCTCTCTTCTTTGACCTACCTCTGGTATTATGCATTTTTTGTCTCTAATAGTTGCCTACTCAAATTAAGTAATAGTTACGGTATCAACGTTTAACTTAACTTAAACCCTAACAGGTTGAGCGCCAAGTTATACTAACACGGTGTCTCCCGTATCAGTATCTTCTAAAGCCCCACTATAGTGAGTGCCAATTTATATTAACCCTGATTCACTCTTCAAGTAAAATATGTGTTGTTGTGATTTAAATTATTTATTAAGTGTTAAATGGTTTCTCTTAAGAACAGCAATGTTCGATTATTTATGAAGAAATAATATCTTCTAAAGGGTGATCTTAATCAAATATTAAGAATATCTCAATATTCTGTATTAATTTAGTACTTTCTGTAATAATAACGTTCAATACCAGTTGATATAGTGTGCAATTCTAATGTTCTTATTCAAGCCTAGTCCGCGTTTTGAGAGAGGAGAGTAACTCCTTACATCTGTTTCTCGTTCTCTTGTAATTCAACAGCGGTCCGCGAGCTAGCGCTGTTGTTCACAGTCAGCTGAGTATTGTAGGTTAGTTGTCCGCGCACTCTCCCACGTTACACTCTCTACATAAATTACAACTTGTTCATCATGCACTAAATATTATACAAATGATAAGAGATCGTCAATTTCAAAAATGATTCTTTATTTTTTATTTTTTTTTCTTGACAACAAAGTTCTTCCTTTACGAGGATACAAAAATCGATCGTACTGGAATTAATCGATTAATTATCGAATTCAGGGTTATGTATTACTTTTAATTATTATTGTTTTCTTTAAACACAGGGTGTGAAGCATCTTTCAACTATTAGTAAGGTCAGAAAATGCATAAATAGGATTACAAGGTATTACAATCTATTACTAATTTCTTATTAATTATTATTTAAAATAAGTGGAGTTTACCGTGCGACGGCCTCGTTACTTGTGATGGCAGTGCGCAACTAACCTCTTTCGTTGTGTTTGATCAACAACAGGATACAGATGAATAAATCCTCGCCAGTCTTCACTCCAAATTCGAAATAAAGGTTGATGTCTTGGTCCTGGGATGACGCAGAAATGCCGATCCTCACTGTTCACCAATGTCCAATTCTTGTAGTTACGGGTTTCAATGTATTTTGTGTCAAAATATGCTTTCTCTATCGAATCGTGGAAGGTGAGGTTCGAGTACAATTTTGTGTTCTGCTTCCGTTCTTTAGAATACTGGATTATTTTACTCTATTCAGGTAGTTATTTCTCTTCATTGGTCTATTAATTAATTTTAAGGATTACTCATTATACTGTTTTATTGGTAAAGTTATTCCATTAGATTTGCGTCAATTTTGATTTATAGGCTTATTAGTATTCGGTTATATGTGACCGTCAAAAGTCAGTGAACCTTCCTATGGTTATTTATTACTTAATTTTGTTCACTCATTAATTTATTTTATTTTATTTTATCGTTTTTTCTAAGTTCATCAAAACTAAACTGTCCTCGTTCATGGATAACAATTCAATAATCGAATCAACAAATCTTATTCTATATTGTCGTCTTTGACAAACAGTCTGTCTTCTCTTATTGGATAATATTTATAATCCTATAACCATAATCATACAATGTTCTTGCACTAATTAAAATACTCCCTTACTAAATTTACATTACATCATATTATACCTTTACATATTGTTTGTTACTAAATTATATACATTTTGCTGTCGTTTCCTCTTAATCTACTTACTCTAACAAGTATTATTTTCCTGTTACAAAATATTACCTTTCGGTATCATTGCACTATTACATTTTGAGATTTTATTTAAATTGAATTTACTTATCTGCTATCAGTAATTATTATTGATTTCTCCTAACTCATTGTATTCTACTTAGTATTTTTTACAAATTTCGTTACCTAACTTTTCTGACCTGACTTACTATACAATGTTACTGGTTTGTGGTCTATCATTACATTTTTATCTCATTCTGATTGTAATTTGTTATTACCTACATTATTATAGAATCCTTCATTTGTTTATGATGTAATTACAATAAACCCTTTGGTATCTCATTTACAATTATTGCCTTTCTGGCCAAGTTTACAATTATAATCCGCATACTAACTAAGTACATGTATACAAAACTTTTCATTTTATAAAGTGTAACACCAGTTCTATAATGATATATTTGATAACATAAAAATGAAATTAACATCAGTTAATTGATATTCTCTTAAAACATTTACCTCACTTGCTACATACAAAAAAATAACATAAATATCATGATAATAACACAACATGATAAAACATAATAACATGTACATTTTTATAAAATAAATCATGCACTAATCAATTATTTTCCTCTCATTTAATTCATCAATCATTCTAAAACTGTCTAAGTTAGGTTTTACATTACTTGTCAATTTTTATAGTGTACCCTTTTCACTGAACACTTAAGTTTGTATTTATAAACATTCTTAATTTCTCCTTTTTACCTTGTATTCTTATTATGGGATTACTCATTTATTTAATAATGGGTTATGTTTCTGACCTATTATTATTACGGACATTTATTATTTTTATTTTTAGTTTGAAAATTATAAACTTTTTAGGTAACGTAGGGGACCATATTTTTGGCACGTTGCTTATGCTTCCCCTCCAAAAGAAGTTTAGTTTACCTGAATATGATTTGGGTCAAAATAAACTTATATTTTTTCATGTCCCTTTGGTTAATGGTAATTGATTTGATTTCCGAATGTAACATTATTGACTAATACTCAATTCTCTCTATTGGATGAAAAATCATTAATGATATTAATTATCTTGGTTTCTTTTTTCAAACATTACTTGACAATGATTGGTCACAATAATCAGTAAAAACTAGTTTTAACACTCTCATATTTCTATTTACTTCTATAAATGTGTTTCTCAATTGATCTTCTGTCAGCTATCTTCCTTCTGTTTTCTTCCTTCATACTTTTGGAATCTGATGTCAATCTTCTCTGCTGTTTTATTATCTCTTAAATATTCAATTTCAATAACGTTCCCTAACACGTGAGCTGGGGCAGTCCAGAGAGGCACTTTTGGCTACATACTCTGCTGGCCATACTACACTTAAATATAATACTGCTGGAATTCATCTACAGACAGTTATAAAAAATAAAATAATACCATAATAGTCTCTTTATTTGACTAACAATAAACATCTTTGGGATCCGTTACGCTGTTGCGTTTCACATTTAATTATATATATTTATTTTTCTTCTTGATTCCTTCTTATTTTCAGTAGCTATTTTCAGATAACATTTTTGGCAGTCATTAATATTTGTAAATACCTTTGACTTTCCTTCTTGTGACAGATGTTCCCCGTACTATTTCTTCCTTTATCATTTTCAATTCTAAGAAATACTATATTGTATTTGCATTAATTATTATCATTATTTAGTTTCATTGCAATTATAGTCATCAAATTATCCATTGTTCTTCTTATTTTACCTTCTTGTCTGGGCACGTTACCATTAATTGTTTATATATATTTTTTTTATTTCATTTTATATCATCTTGTTTATAAATAATTATGTATATTGTTCTTAAATTCTCTTGGCGTTTTGTCTTTTATCTTAAATCACATTGTTTCTAAGTATTTTGAGTAAGTTGTCCTTACATAGTTTTTTTAATTTTGTGGTTTATTCTTAATATATTCAAAATAATTTCTTCGGAAACACATAGTAAAACATTCTTACTTATTTTAGAGTTTTGGGTGTTTATTCATTGGGTTTAGTCATTGTTGAATGGTGATGATGTTTCGTCATGATACTTTTTTATAGATTCCTGGTTATATGTTCCCTTAATCTTTTTTGTGATAGGGTTCATTATTTCGTAAGTATTATTGTCATTATTTTTTGTTATCACATAGGGTCCTGTATACAATAATAATAATTTCTACGTTATTCCCTCTAGAGTACTGGGTAACTCTCTGTTCCTTATTAATACTTTTCAACGACATGGTATTTTATTTGTTTTGGGTGGTTCTTTGTATACTTATTTTTCTGTTGTTCTGCTTTCTCCATTACTCTGTTATAAAATTTGATACTTTCAAACAGATAATCTGGGTTAATTGGAAAATTGATGACATCCTGGATTTCTCTAGGTGGAGGTTTCTCAAACATCACCGTATAAGGTGCATTTTCTATGGACTGATGGTATGATATATTGAGAAATTCTTCGGTAGGTAACAAGTATTCGTTCCATCTCCTCTGTTGATAATGACAATAAGTTCGGAGTATTCTGCCAACCGCCCTCAGCACTCTCTCCGCCGGATTGCTGCTGGGGTGGTAGACTGATGTCTTATATGTTTTAATTCCAAGTCTTAGAAGACTCCCTTCTAATTAGAAGACTTCCATGTCTCCATTTACTTCCCTTAAAGCGTGTACCATGGTCTGTGATAATGGATGTAGGTTTACCAATCTCTGGTATGTAATGTCCAATAACTATCTCCAGTATTTTCTTGGTAGTGGCTCTGCTGACAGCATAAAGTTTAGTGTACTTGGTGAAGTGGTCGAAAATAATAATAATAAATTTGTATCTATGTTTTCCTCCACTACGTGGGAACGGTCCACAGATGTCCAGGAATACTTTTTCCAGCTTATGGTTGGATGTAATAGGAATCATTACCCCCTCCTTCTTCCCGTTGTTACATTTAACCATTTGGCAAATGTGACAGGTTTGAATGGATTTTTGTAACTTTCGGTTAATATTCTTTATGTATACTTGTTCTTCCAGGGCTTTAACTATTTTTATGGCTCCCATGTGTCCATATCTTATATGATAATCTAATATTAATTTATTTTCTACAGCTGGTGGAATTACTAACTTCCAGCTTTCTTGATTAGGGGTAACTTTAATAAATAACCTGTCATCATGTACACAATAATATTTTGTAAGGATTTCGTCTGCATCTTGCACTCTCTGGCGGATGTTCATTAATTTGGGATCCAGTTTTTGGTGTTGTTTAATTTCATTTGTAATGGTTTCCAAATCTTTTCTACTTTTAATGGTATTGTAAACTCTATTTGCTCCTTTTCTCCATTGAACGATTGGACTTGTATGTTGATTCGGGACAAGATATCGGCTGCTATGTTCTTCCTTCCAGGTATATATTCCCAATTAATGTGATATTCTTGCAATGCAAGGACCCATCTAGTTAACCGACCATGACTGAGCTTACATCGTTTTAGGAATGAGATGGATTTATGATCACTCCTTACCGTCACTGGGTATCCAAGTATATAGGTCCTGAACTTATTGCATGCGTATACTACACTCAGCAACTCTTTTTCAGTGACGTTATAGTTGCGTTCGCAGTTGTTCTGCACTCTGCTGGCGAAGCTAACAACCATTTGATGTCCTTCTTCATCTTCCTGATACAAAGTGGCTCCTAAGCTTACATTGCTTGCATCACAATTTAGATAGAAGGGTTTATTAAAGTCCGGGTGGTGCAGCATGATTGTCTCTAGAAATTTCTCTTTGATTAGTTGTAGAACTTTATCTTGTTCTGGTCCCCACGCCCATTTGTCCTTGGATGATAGCTGTTTTTGTAATTTAGCAGTTATTTCTGAATAATTATCTTGGAACTTGCGATAATAGTTACAAATTCCGAGGAAAGTTTGTAACTGTTTTCTGTTTTTTGGAGTAGGGAACTGTTGAGTTGCTTCTACTTTCTCTTGTGATGGTGATATACCCATCTCTGTTAAATTTAAACCTAAAAACTTTACTTTGTTAGCAATAAATTTTGACTTGTTTAGTTTAAGTGTTACATTATTCTCTGACAGCTTTCTCAGTACTTGTTCCACCCTTGTGCAGTGTTCATCCCAATTAGAAGAGGTTATCATTAAATCGTCTACGTATACTGTGGTGAATTGCAGAGTTTCTTGTCCCAATATCTGGTCCATGCATTTCACGAATATTGCAACAGAATTGATCAATCCGAAAGGTAACCTTTTAAACTGGTAGTTCCTTCCGTCGAAAAGAACGCCATATATTTCCTACTATTCGGGTGCAACTCCACCTGCCAGTATCCGCATACAGTATCCCAGGTACTAATGTATTTGGTACCGTGAAATTTTTTCAGAATTTCTTCAATCTCGCCAGGGAATCTTCTTCTATCTTTTATAATCATTTTGTTTATCTCCCTAGCGTCCAGGCAAATTCTCACCTTTCCATTTTTTTTTGTGATTGCCACTATGGGACTGGTATAGGGTGATTGACTAAATTCTATGATGTCATCTTTGATCATACGATTTATTTCTTTCCGAACTTCGTTTTTTATTGAATAGGCTATCAGGTAGGATTTTCTATGAAAGTCTACCGGTTCCTTAAAATTTATTTCACACTAGTAGCCCTTAACTTTACCTGGAGCGTTGGAGAATATGTGTTTATAACTATTGTATATTTCAATTAAATTTTCGGCCTGTATCTTACTTATCTGTTGACAGGTTTTTTCTCTTTGGAACTCTCGTATTTCTTCCAACTTACTATGCCATAGTTCTGGATCGTCGTCCTCATATTGGATTGCTTCTTGCAGTTTATTATCCTTACAAAAATAGCTCTTTACGACCTGACATTTGTCATTAATTGGAACGGTTCTACTTGCGTCTACCAATTCCGCTGTCCATACTCCTTCTTCGGACGTTAATGATACTATTCCTCTATTTAAGTCTATTACTGCTGAATGTTGTAATATGTCACATCCAATCAGTAAGTTGAACGGTAACCCCGTTGCGACTAAGAATCCTATTGGTATTGTCACATTATTATTTGTGAGGTCGAGCGATACTTGCTTCTTAACAGATTGATTTTGCCGTCCAGTAGCTCCGATTATTATTATATTATTCACAGGTAAAGTGGGTATAGGTATTTGACTTTCTCGTTGGCTTCTCTCCAGTTCGGTACTGTCAATTAATGAGATGTTGGACCCCGTATCTATCATAACTGTCGACTGTATTCCATTTAGCTTAGCAATTATATATACAATTTCATTATTGTTATTGTGTACATGGTTATCCTCCTCTCCTAAGAGATCCTCCCTGATATCTTTTAAATAATGGGTGGTGATGATTGTTATAGTCTGGTCAGTGGTACGTCTGGTTATTTGTCGTTGGTCCCCAAGAGATTGGTTCAGTGATGGGTGGTCTTCAGTTCTCACTGCCTCTGTTAGTTTAAATGAAGGCTTCCCTCATCCTCCCAGTTTTCTGGTGAGTTTTGAGGTTGGTTCTGTAGTGGTTCCTGTCTGTCCCCAGGATTGTTGTCCATCGGTCTACAATTTCCTCCGTATTGGTGGTCGTCCTCGCGTTGTGACTGGTTATAATAGTTGTGGTTCGTGTGTGTTCTCGCGTAGTACCGTCTCTGATTACCTTGAGGTCGGGAGTATATGTAAATTCACGTGATGTCGGTAGTTGTTGGGTCGGTTGTCCCCGTCTCCTCTATTATGCCGATTATCGCGGTAATTATAATGGTTATTACCCCGATAATTATTATTCCTTTGATTATTATTTGGGTTCTTAGTACGAGTTCTGTTCTGGTAACCATTTTGGTTTATTTGATGATTATTATTACTGCTTGGATTTTGTTGGGGGTCGTTGCCGTTGTATCTATTGTATTTAGTATTTATTATGCGGTTCCTTTGATACTGTCCCTCATGCTCATAATTTTCTAAAAAGTTAGCCATAGCTTGGATAGTTTTAATCTGGCTATATATACGGGCGTTCTTTATCCCTTCCTCGTAATGGTATGAGAGTTGTATCACCAAACACTCCTCGGGAATTCTGGGCTCCAGATTACGGGCCATGCATAACTTGCCTAGAAAGTATGGTGTGGGAGATTGTCCTACGTTTGCCTCATACTGACCATTGCTTAAATTATTTCTTACCATATTTTGGGTCGACTCCAATACTTCTCCCTAAACTGTTTTTTGAAATCTGTTATATCTTGAATGTCGGGACGCACTGCCGTCCACCAATTGTCGTGGGTATCCTTAAACATCTCATCGATCATTCCTCGGATAACATTCCAACGGTTCTCTCTATTCCTTGCTATCATCTCATCTACCCTCTTCAGAAACTCCATGGTGTTACGTTTGTAATTCCGAAAATTGATTGACTCCCGGTTATCGTTGTTGTTGATATGAGTACTTTGGCATGTTCTATCCCGCCATGAATCCACTTCTTCTTGTAGTTGTATCTCGCGTCGGCGGATTTCCTCGATCTTCTCTTTATTCGTACTTACTTGACTTTCGACATTGTTTACGTTATTATATACTCTTTCCATTCGTTCACCAATGTCAGTCTGTACTTGTGCTATTCCTTCCTTATTCTCCTCCCGCATTTGATGTACCTCTTGTTTAATCTGCTCGCATCTTTCTACAGTCTCCTGTTGGAGTCCTTCAACCATCGTTTTATTTTCATTTTTTACGTTGTTTATTTTATTTTGTATTTCCTCACGGACTTGTACCACTGTTTCGTTGGTTTTTTCTAATTTTTTATTTGTTTCAGCTATTTATTGTTTCCTTTCTTCATTGTTTTTGTCCACCTTTTGGTTAATTGTCACATGGATATTCTCAATTCTTTCATTAATCCGCCTTAAATTCTCTTCATTTATTTGTCGAATCTCTTCCTTCATTAGTCTTAAACCCTCATTATTCCTGTCAAACCTTTCGTTAATTTGGATTAAGCTTTCATTATTCTTATCAAACTTCTCGTTTATTAGTTTTTGAGGTTTCCTCCGGTTTCCTAAAAATTTCCTTATTTTCCTCATTTATTTTGTCGAAATTTTCCTCCTGTTTCCTAAATTGTTCTTTATTTTCCTCATTTATTTTCTTTGAGTTTCCCAATAGTATTCTCAACATCTCCTTCATGCTCATGTCTTCTTTTTGGGCGGATTTATCTGGTTGGTCCCCTCGGGCATCCTCTTCTATTATTTCCTTTTCTGTGTCCATAATGACTTCAGTTTCTTCTTTATCACCTATCTGTTGTTCCACTTCACTATCCGTGACTATTTCTATTTCTTCTTCCTGTCCAATTTCTTCCTTCTCCGTGTCTTCTGCTCTCTTCTTTGACCTACCTCTGGTATTATGCATTTTTTGTCTCTAATAGTTGCCTACTCAAATTAAGTAATAGTTACGGTATCAACGTTTAACTTAACTTAAACCCTAACAGGTTGAGCGCCAAGTTATACTAACACGGTGTCTCCCGTATCAGTATCTTCTAAAGCCCCACTATAGTGAGTGCCAATTTATATTAACCCTGATTCACTCTTCAAGTAAAATATGTGTTGTTGTGATTTAAATTATTTATTAAGTGTTAAATGGTTTCTCTTAAGAACAGCAATGTTCGATTATTTATGAAGAAATAATATCTTCTAAAGGGTGATCTTAATCAAATATTAAGAATATCTCAATATTCTGTATTAATTTAGTACTTTCTGTAATAATAACGTTCAATACCAGTTGATATAGTGTGCAATTCTAATGTTCTTATTCAAGCCTAGTCCGCGTTTTGAGAGAGGAGAGTAACTCCTTACATCTGTTTCTCGTTCTCTTGTAATTCAACAGCGGTCCGCGAGCTAGCGCTGTTGTTCACAGTCAGCTGAGTATTGTAGGTTAGTTGTCCGCGCACTCTCCCACGTTACACTCTCTACATAAATTACAACTTGTTCATCATGCACTAAATATTATACAAATGATAAGAGATCGTCAATTTCAAAAAAGATTCTTTATTTTTTATTTATTTTTTCTTGACAATATAGTTCTTCCTTTACGAGGGTAAAAAAATCGATCGTACTGGAATTAATCGATTAATTATCGAATTCAGGGTTATATATTATTTTTAATTATTATTGTTTTTCTTTAAACACAGGGTGTGAAGCTTCTTTCAACTATTAATAAGGTCAGAAAATGCATAAATAATATTACAAGGTATTACAATCTATTACTAATTTCTTATTAATTATTATTATTTAAAATAAGTGGAGTTTACCGTCCGACGGCCTCGTTACTTGTGATGGCAGTGCACAACTAACCTCGTTCGTTGTGTTTGATCAACAACAGGGTACAGATGAATAAATCCTCGCCAGTCTTCACTCCAAGTTCGAAATAAAGGTTGATGTCTTGGTCCTGGGATGACGCAGAAATGCCGATCCTCACTTTTCACCAATGTCCAATTCTTGTGGTTACGTGTTTCAATGGATTTTGTGTCAAAATATGCTTTCTCTATCGAATCGTGGAAGGTGAGGTTCGAGTACAATTTTGAGTTCTGCTTTCGTTCTATAGAATACTGGATTATTTTACTCTATTCAGGTAGTTATTTCTCTTCATTGGCCTATTAATTAATTTTAAGGATTACTCAGTATACTGAGTTTTCTTTGGTAAAGTTCTTCCCTTAGATTTTCGGCAATTTTGATTTATAGGCTTATTAGTATTCGGTTATATGTGACCGTCAAAAAGGCAGTGAACTTTCCTCTTGTTATTTATTACTTAATTTTGTTAACTCATTAATTTATTTTATTTTATTTTGTCGTTTCTTCTAAGTTCATCAAAACTAAACTGTCCTCGTTCATGGATAACAATTCAATAATCGAATCAACAAATTTTATTCTATATTGTCGTCTTTGACAACCAGTCTGTCTTCTCTTATTGGATAATATTTATAATCCTATAACCATAATCATACAATTTTCTTGCACTTATTAAAATACTCCCTTACTAAATTTACATTATATCATATTATACCTTTACTTATTGTTTGTTTCTAAATTATATACATTTTGCTGTCGTTTCCTCTTAATCTACTTACTCTAACAAGTATTATTTTCCTGTTACAAAATATTACCTTTCGGTATCATTGCACTATTACATTTTGAGATTTTATTTAAATTGAATTTACTTATCTGCTATCAGTAATTATTATTGATTTCTCCTAACTCATTATATTCTACTTAGTATTTTTTACAAATTTCGTTACCTAACTTTTCTGATCTGACTTACTACACAATGTTACTGTTTTGTGGTCTATCATTACATTTTTATCTCATTCTGATTTTAATTTGTTTTTACCTACATTATTATAGAATCCTTCATTTGTTTATGATGTAATTATTATAATAAACCCTTTTGTATCTCATTAACAATTATTGCCTTTCTGGCCAAATTTACAATTATAATACGCATACTAACTAAGTACATATATACAAAACTTTTCATTTTGTAAAGTTTAACACCAGTTCTATAATGATATATTTGATAACATAAAAATGAAATTAACATCAGTTAATTGATATTCTCTTAAAACAATTACCTCACTTGCTACATACAAAAAAATAACATAAATATCATGATAATAACACAACATGATAAAACATAATAACATGTACATTTTTATAAAATAAATCATGCACTAATCAATTATTCTCCTCTCAGTTAATTCATCAATTATTCTAAAACTGTCTAAGTTAGGTTTTACATTACTTGTCAATGTTTATAGTTTACCCTTTTCACTGAACACTTAAGTTTGTATTTATAAACATTCTTAATTTCTCCTTTTTACCTTGTATTCTTATCATGGGATTATTCATTTATTTAATAATGGGTTATGTTTCTGACCTATTATTGTTAGGGACATTTATTATTTTTATTTTTAGTTTGAAAATTATAAACTTTTTATGTAACGTAGGGGACCTTATTTTTGTGACACGTTACAATATATGTGTGTATATATATATATATATATATATATATATATTGCGTCAGTACAAATAAGTGATGTACTGAGCATTGAATATAAAAATTTAAATATACCTAATAAACTGTAAATAATTAATAATGTATTAGAAATAAGCATGTCAGGGATTGCAAGCTTGGCTCAGACAAAAAATGAACAGTTGTTTCGACCTGAATCGAAGTGCACACACACACAAATGTAACTGAAAGTGTGTACACCAGTATTTTGCTAGTGTGTGTGAACGCAGGTCTATGCAGGCGAGTTTACCACCCCAAGATGAATAATTGAATAATTACTGTTTTTCCGTAATTATTCACAAACTATAATTAAGAAGTAAAATCCAAAAACACAATAAAATGTAATAAAATTTACTAAATACTGTGTACGAAAACCACGTGAAAGTGACACACCGTACGAGTGTAATAGTGAAATAACTGTACTAATCGAAAGTGTTAAGTTGCAATGTCCGAAATTACAGTGAACATGTGTTGAAAAAATAGTTATAAGTATAAGAGTATACTTACAGGACTCTGCAATTCGCAGAAATATAAGAAATAGCGAAATTGACAAGGAGTGGGGGAACTGAACCCAGAAACAATTTCAGACATGTCGATTTCGTACCACTGCAGGTGTTAACCAAGACATGGGCATATATAGGACACACAAGCTACAGTGGTTCTCTTTCTTAAATCATCCACGGTGCAACGGGAGCTTATGCCCGTCCGCACAGAATATTTAAATTTTTGTAAATAGTTTCATCCTTCCAGTTACGTACAATTATGTAACTGGATTGTAAAACAAACCATATTTAAGTAGTAACAAAATTACATAAGAAGATTATAGAAAAACAAGCTGTGTATTTGTTGTGGTCAATCGTGTTCCTTCTCTAACAGTTTCACTTTGGAGTCGTCAATTTATAACAAAAGGGGTGTGTGTTGTTTTGTAAAATGTCGGGCGTTACCTCCGCGCACTTTTGTTACTTACTCTGTTGACTGGATCCTCTGCAGTGATGTAGTCCTGTAACACAACTTAATACTATGCTTTTTGTGGGCGCCACTTGGAAACGTTTGTTCCAAGAAAAAAATGTGATTGATAAAATTTTTAAATCTACGAAAAAATTTAAACAAGTCAGTTTAGCTTGGAAAAATCAGTTAAGTTTAATGATTCATCAAAAACAAACAAATCGTCTGAAGGACTAACTTTCATAGAAAAAAAATTATAAAATTGCAGAGAAAAAATTTTACAAGTTATTATTATTGACAATTTTTTATATATCCAATCAAGTATCGGCTAGCATATTTCAGATTTTGACTCAGTTGAAAAGCATGAGTTTAATACGTGAAAAATCTTTACTCTCAGGACGTGACTCCTTTTAACTACCAAGACATATCAATTAGATGCCTTACAAGAAAAAACTAAGTGATTTGAAGGTGTATGTGTGGCGTGTGAAGTACAACTGCGTGATAAAATGTAACCAGGTAACAAATGACTTTAATTTTGGTAACTCACGTTCCAATGGTTATTTATTCTCGCACTGGACACTCCTTTCGGGTAGTTTCTCAATCTCGCCTCTTCGGGTGTACACTGAATCTATTTAAAGTCAAATTTTGCGATCGTTTACTTTTTCCGCACTTTTGTAAAAATGTTTGGCAGTAGAATCTCGTTCAAACGCCGCCAAAAGCTCATCAGCTGCTCCGCGTTAATTCAGAAATTATCCGCCGCAGCGCTGATTCCCATGTTGTCGAGAAGAAAGGCTTGTTGTATATATGTTTGTTTACGTTAGGGGGAATTATTGTCACGTTAGTCAGTCTATGCGAACACAGCAGAATTCGTTCTCTATTTAAATTTTTGGTCCCTCCTGGGCCGCTTGACGTTCTGGCTGCGTGATTTCTATTAAAATTTGCCGTATCGCTGCTCTATTTCAGCGACACATTTGGCGTAGATTCTCGTTGAGGTAAGTCAGTCTGTTTGTCAATGTACGGGAAAAAGCCTTTCTCCGTGTCTTGTCGATTTCTCGCCTCTTCGGTTTCGCCTTAGCTGCGTTGATCAGTGTTGTGGGTGATGCATCAGTTCTGGAGTTCAAGTTTCAAGTGTTTTTCGGTCGGATTTGGTCTCTCTTTTATACTAATTCAGGCTGACTGTTTTCATCGACTTCCGGTATATTTGTGTAAAAATTCTTTCTAGATTGTTCGAGAATAAACGAAATGGAATGTCATGGAACAATTTTCACTTCCGTAGAAGCTTTTAGAACGAATTTCTTATTCTTCATACAAAGGATATTTCAAAAATTACTCTGGTATTTATCAAACAGTTTTACATTAGTACTCACAATTTGTATGCCATTAATACATTTAGATTCCCTGTTTTTAACTGAATCTAGCGATACTAAATATGACTGGTTTCTAATTAACTTAAGTCTAATAAGCAATACAATATACAACCCTCACCTTGAGTTGTTGTCATTGAAAACTCAATTTTTATAACAAAAATTGTTGTGGAGTTACTAAGTTCCTTCCACAAGCTGAACATCTAATACTACTACCTTTCTACAACAAAATAAACAAATTTTAACATAGATAAAACACAAATAAATACAATTTTATATGGCCTCTGCTCATGGCCTAGATTCTTGTCAGTTTTCTAATACAATGATTAGTCTTTTTCTTTAATATATGTATTATTTCACTACTGTACACACAGAGTTTATTATTTTGTCTATCTTTTGTGATACCTGGTTACTCTGTACATATATTATATTTATCACAAGATGACATAGCATCATTGATTGGTCTAGAGATGTCCTTTTTTATGGCGTGACAAATCTCACACTTATTAGTTAAATTCTTTTAGAATTGACTTTACTTTCAACTGAGTTTGTTTCTTATTAAGGTATACTGATGCATTGTACCTTTCTATCTTATTTTTGTTAGCATTATGTAAGTATTTAGCCAGATATGATTATTTTTGTACTGGATGATTCGTTCCAGCCATACATGGTATAAGTAAATATTTTGCTAACTTGACTATTACAATGTTAAAGTTAGTCAGGTATATTATTATAGTTGCTTTATATCATATTACAGCTTTCTAATGCAATTTGGTTGCATTTTGGCAACATTAAATTCATAAATTATACAATATTAGATGCCTATTACATGTTTTTAGTTAACACTGTTTTTTGGCTATTTTGACTGCTTTTTATTCATTTGACAGCTTCCTTTATTTAAGATAAATTGTTCACTATTGTCTGCTTGACAATTACATATAGTTTTTATTACAATCTGATAATAATTAATTTTTTCATAAAATCTGGTTGTTTGGTCTCAAATCCAACACATTAATATTTTTTGTCATTGCAAATATACAATTTTTATTTTAACTTAGATTCTTTCGAATAATGTATTTAAGTCTTTTAATACATTTATTTTATTTACATCACATAATATAATAATGGATCATGTCCATTCATTCACAAAAAAATAGTTTTTAATACTCTATTCATAGTTATAAAACTTAATAATTATTGACTTCATTTTGGTTGATTCTCACATTATTTCTCTCTCTTATAGTGT
This sequence comes from Magicicada septendecula, assembly GCA_034769895.1. Lineage (NCBI taxonomy): Eukaryota > Metazoa > Arthropoda > Insecta > Hemiptera > Cicadidae > Magicicada > Magicicada septendecula. Next base: position 286,414,719 of record CM068370.1, on the reverse strand, counting down.
CTTATGGTTTTTTCACTCTTATTCACTTTAATAATATATATGGGGTTTTGTCTTAGTCATAGTTTGGTCGTTTTTTCAAGTTGATAGAAATAATTATTATACAAAATTACACAATTTTTTGGGACTACTTGGGTTCGATATTGTTCACTCACTTTCCTCTTATGCTAACTTACTATATAAATGATTTCCTTTATGGAACGTTCTGTGACGTTACAAGATCCACATAAGAAGATTAACTGACGTCCAAGACAGCACGAGGAGAAGTTCCAGAGAACGATACGACGCTGGACAGAGAGAGAGTCGACGCTGGACAAGAGGAGTGAATCGACGCTGGACAAGAGGAGTGAGTCGACGCTGGACAAGAGGCGAGTCGAAGCTGGAAAAGAGGAGAGTCGACGCTGGACAAGAGGACGCTGGAATGCGAGACGGGGACGACTAGAGATGGATCAATTGATCGAGTGTGATCGACGACAATAAGGTGATAAACAACTTATTTATCTCTTAATCGAACAATGAACTCAAAGACAATTAAAGACATTCTTGTTTTATTTAAAAGTAAGAGCCAATGTTTATTTTAAAGTAGAATTAAAATCATAGATGTTTTAGAAATACGATTAACGTAACAAGAGGTCAAATTAGTATTGAAATAAAACGAATACAAAGAATCTAAATGAAAACAATTAATGTTTGATATAAATCAGCACTGAGAAACAAAAGATAAATTCAATCACTATTAATATTTTGAGTAATTACAATATATAAAAAGATATTTAAATATTGATATTTTGAAACACATTAATTGACTGAGTAGTCTGGAAATTTACAATTGAAATACCGTTACAAGTTACATAGACTTCTTATTCCAGATACACCTGAAATCCAATTTAAATGCTATTTTGTTACATAATTTGTCAATCTTGAACGTGAGACCAGTCACGCCTATTTTATGTATATCGTATTGTTGCATATTAATTATCGCTTCCAACGTGGAGCATCACAAATGTAAAATATATTATATTTACAACTTTATATCGTTGCATAACACGGCGTTCCAGATCATGGGGCTCCGCAAACACAAACAAATTTATATTTGCAACGTTAAATACGTTACATAGTAATGGCGCTCCAATATCGTGGGGCTATTCAAAAACAAATAGAAGTGTATTTGTATTTGAAATTAAATTTAACGTTCAATACGTTACAATATATATATATATATATATATATATATATATATATATTCAATTTGCATTAATAATAATTACTTATAAAATGAATCAAACCGTATAACAGTTGGATGCCTTTAACACAGTTTATAATACAAATCAGAATTATACATCCGTAGGACATGTTCTTAAAATTAAATTTAACGTTCAATACGTTACATAGTAATGTCGCCCTGGACGTGGGGCACGACATGCCTAAATTTATGTACAAAAATTTGTTACATAAATTGTAGCCCATGAACGTATGGGCCAATCCCCCCATTTAACTAGTAAAATTTTTTTTGTGTAGCTAAATGGTTGCTCTAAAATATAAGAGTGTGTTAAATGAAATATGTATTATATGTAATAATTATTTATATTAAACAGTCACTGAATGTAATGTTAATTGTTGTGTAATAACACAGCTGGCGCCCACAAATAATATTGTTTATCTATGTAACAGGTGTAACTGTAATGAGTATTAATAATAACTATTAATAAAAATACAGAAATAAATAAATAAGTAGGGAACGGTTATCAATAATAATTGTTAAAGAATTACTACTAAATAAATATTTTAATAATTTTTCAACATAGCAGAACCAGGAGGGTTGAATTTAGAAGCATTTAAAAATTCGATACTAGCCATGATGGACGAATTAGTCATAAAACAAGCCGAAAAATTTAAAGAAGAGTTGAAAGAGGAGAATGTCAAACAAATAAGAAAAATAGATGAAATAAATACAAAACAAACAGAAAGTTTAGAAAATAAATTAGAGCTACAGTCCCAAAATTTTAGACAGGACACCATAAAAATCACAGAAAGTCTAGAAGAGTTAATAATTGATAATCTTGAAACAAAACAAAGTATAATAGACAGTACTGCACAGTTAACAAAAAAAATTGTTAATACCAACATACGTATTGACACGATCGCAGAAAATATCTGTGGAATAATTAATAAACAAACGGAGCTAATATGTGAAAAGATAATATGTGAAGAATTCATAGTAGTTGAAAATACGTGTGTAATTACTAACGATAATTATAAAGTAATTAACATTAATGAAGAGAAGCAAATTAAGGTTAATAAAACGTACCTTATTAATAGTGATATTCCAAGTGTGAGACACACACACAATAGTAAGTCACACAAGATGACACATGTGAAACATTTAGGACAAATGACTTACGGAGATAAATATCACTGTAGGTATAACAAGAAACGTAGTAATTTATCTAGACGAAACAATACACAAAATTGTGGTAAATTTGACGGTAGGTATAAGCACGAGAAATATAAAGCGAACGATAATTATAGTATCGATAATTATAACTGTAGGTATAAAAACTACAAAGATTATTATAGGCGATGCACGAGAGCAAAACGCATACGAACTAGTAAAAAATGCGTTCGTCAAAAGCAGCTACGCGGAGAGAATGAGAGAATTATGGAATGCGACCGTTACGAGAGAAATAGAGGGAGGATAAAGTTTTCACCCTATAAACAAATGGATCGCACGATAAAGGCAGCAACAATTCAACGCAGCGACGAACAGGTGACTTATACGATCAAAACAAACGTTCACACGGTAAGTACGCACACCAACGTCGCAGTAATACAATGGAAATTTGTCGCGAGGGTGAGCACAATGAATTTCCTGTGTGCAACAACCAATTGTTATAAAAAGAGGGGTGTCAGATCTAACGACACACCGAACCGAACTCAATACCCGAAAATAAATAATTATTTTTAAATGAGAAAAATAATATTACTATTAATTATTAATAATAATATAAGAGAGTATAATTAAGAAATGTTATTTATTAAGGATATGATAGCAAATAAAAAAGAAATATTAGTGAAAAGAAATAAAGAATATTATTTGGAAGGGTTAATTAAGAAATGTATTATTGATGGTAAGGAATGATAGCGTAGAGAAATATTTAAGAAAGTAATGGTAAAAGATGTTATTGTTGTTATTAATATGAAGAAAGGGTTAGGAATGGAAAATAATTGCTATAATTGTTAGAACGGCTGATCAAGCAAACACTTAATGGAGATACAAGGACACAGAAGAAAGCAAGAGTGAAAAGTCAAAAGGGCAGAGACTACTTAGGATTAAGGACTTCGAGAAAAATATCGTTGTTTTCCAAGGCAGTTCCTCTGTAACCGATCATGCGACACACTACAAAGCTAAAAGAGTATTCTGTTACGGAAGTGTATTTCAGGAAAGTAGTAGCGATCAGAAAGGTAATGTTAAAGAAATGTAATAAAAGGTAATGAATGTTAATGTATTGTATAAGTAATGTATTAGATAAAGTAATGTCATGTTAAGAAAAGAGTTAAGGAAGATTAGAAGCGAAGGTAAGAATGTATGAGTAAGATAATGTAAAATTGAGGACCGAATTTACACACATATGTAGGAATGCAGAGCATACAGAAGGAGAACAAGGGAGAGCTAATTGCAGTGGATTTTCTGGGACCACTACCACGATCAAGTCGAGGTGTGAAGCACATATTGGTATGTATCGATGTGTTTTCCAAGGCAGTCCGACTGTACCCAATTATGCGACCCACAACGAAAGTTGTTCTAAAGATACTACTGCAGAAATATATTCCGTCATATGGAAAAATGAAGAAGGTACTCAGTGATAAAGGTGTTCAATTCCAAAGTGAAAAATGGGAGAGGACATTAAGGGAAAATGGAATACAACCTGTACTCACATCCATAAGACATCCTCAAGGAAACCTTACTGAGAGAGTTAACAAAGAATTATGTAAATATTTACGAATATATTGCCATGATCAACACAATAAATGGGCAGAAATTTACCATTTCTTGAAAAAGCCATTAACGAAAATTATAGTGAAGCAACAGGATATACTCCAATGGAATTAGAAGAAGATAAGAAGCCAAACAGATTTTGGACTAAGTATATAAACAAACCTAATAACCAAAATGTACCTGTACCAATAAGTGTAAAAATTGAATACGCAAAGCAACGGATAAGAGAAAGAGGTAACAAGAGAGTAGAAAGATTTAATCTAACTCACAAGCTACAACAATTCAGCGTGGGAGAAAGTGTACTACTCAAAGCTAATCCAGTGGGAAAACGGAGTGATAATACGGCGAAGAAATTCTTCAGACTTTATAATGGACCGTATACGTTAAGACAGCGAGTAGGAAAACACACTTTCATCGTATATGACGAGATACAGAAGAAAGAAATTCGTAAATTCCACGCAACGTCATTTAGGAAGTTCTACACATGAAAACAACGAGGTCAATGAAACCAGTCAGATCAGCTGTTTGTTGAAGCCACGCTACTACAAGGTCACGAGCAGTGAGCGTGTGAAGAGGGGAGGTAAGACATTTGTATACACTCCAATTAAGGGTGAAATGATGAATATTATTCTTTATTATTTGTTACATTTTTACAAGTGTAATAATAATAATAAAAAAAATTTAATAAATAAATTTATTAAATTTTTTTTGTTACCAAGCAGAGGGATAATGCGACAGTACAAATAAGTGATGTACTGAGCATTGAATATAAAAATTTAAATATACTTAATAAACTGTAAATAATTAATAATGTATTAGAAATAAGCATGTCAGGGATTGAAAGCTTGGCTCAGACAAAAATATGAACAGATGTTTCGACCTGAATCGAAGTGCACACACACACAAATGTAACTGAAAGTGTGTACACCAGTATTTTGCTAGTGTGTGTGAACGCAGGTCTATGCAGGCGAGTTTACCACCCCAAGATGAATAATTGCATAATTACTGTTTTTCCGTAATTATTCACAAACTATAATTAAGAAGTAAAATCCAAAAACACAATAAAATGTAATAAAATTTACTAAATACTGTGTACGAAAACCACGTGAAAGTGACACACCGTACGAGTGTAATAGTGAAATAACTGTACAAATCGAAAGTGTTAAGTTGCAATGTCCGAAATTACAGTGAACATGTGTTGAAAAAATAGTTATAAGTGTAAGAGTATACTTACAGGACTCTGCAATTCGCAGAAATATAAGAAATAGCGAAATTGACAAGGAGTGGGGGAACTGAACCCAGAAACAATTTCAGACATGTCGATTTCGTACCACTGCAGGTGTTGACCAAGACATGGGTATAAATAGGACACACAAGCTACAGTGGTTCTGTTTCTTAAATCCACGGTGCAGCGGAAGCTTATGCCCGTCCGCACAGAATATTTAAATTTTTGTAAATAGTTTCATCCATCCAGTTACATACAGTTATGTAACTGGATTGTAAAACAAACCATATTTAAGTAGTAACAAAATTACATAAGAAGATCCACATAAGAAGATCAACTGACGTCCAAGACAGCACGAGGAGAAGTTCCAGAGAGCGATACGACGCTGGACAGAGAGAGAGTCGACGCTGGACAAGAGGAGTGAATCGACGCTGGACAAGAGGAGTGAGTCGACGATGGACAAGAGGCGAGTCGACGCTGGAAAAGAGGAGAGTCGACGCTGGACAAGAGGACGCTGGAATGCGAGACGAGGACGACTACAGATGGATCAATTGATCGAGTATGATCGACGACAATAAGGTGATAAACAACTTATTTATCTCTTAATCGAACAATGAACTCAAAGACAATTAAAGACATTCTTGTTTTATTTAAAAGTAAGAGCCAATGTTTATTTTAAAGTAGAATTAAAATCATAGATGTTTTAGAAATACGATTAACGTAACAAGAGGTCAAATTAGTATTGAAATAAAACGAATACAAAGAATCTAAATGAAAACAATTAATGTTTGATATAAATCAGTACTGAGAAACAAAAGATAAATTCAATAACTATTAATATTTTGAGTACATTACAATATATAAAAAGATATTTAAATATTGATATTTTGAAACACATTAATTGACTGAGTAGTCTGGAAATGAGATTTTCCTTTAATACAATAATTAGTAGAATAGAATATTTAGTCAGTAAGGATGTATATAGCATAAGCCTTACGGCATAATAACAAATAGTAACGAATGTTTTAAGTCGAAGTAAGTGCTAGGTGCACAATTTTATTAATATCAAATAAATTTGAAATACCGTTACAAGTTACATAGAGTTCTTATTGCAGATACACCTGAAATCCAATTTAAATGCTATTTTGTTACATAATTTGTCAATCTTGAACGGGAGACCAGTCACGTCTATTTTATGTATATCGTATTTTTACATATTAATTACCGCTTCCAACGTGGAGCATCACAAATGTAAAATATATTATATTTACAACATTATATCGTTGCATAATACGGCGTTCCAGATCGTGGGGCTCCGCAAACACAAACAAATTTATATTTGCAACGTTAAATACGTTACATAGTAATGGCGCTCCAAGATCGTGGGGCTATTCAAAAACAAATAGAAGTGTATTTGTATTTGAAATTAAATTTAACGTTCAATACGTTACAATATATATATATATATATATACATATATATATACACATATATATATATACATATATATATATATATATACATATATATATATTCAATTTTCATTAATACTAATTACTTATAAAAATAAATCAAACCGTATAAGAGTTGGATGCCTTTAACACAGTTCATAATACAAATCAGAAATGTACATCCGTAGGGCATGTTCTGACAAAATTTTAATCATTATAAATATGAAAATACTATTTATATGTATGCTTTTTATATCAACCAATACAACTCGTATATATATTCAATCTGTATCCATCACAATTACGAATATTATCAACAATGAAAATTTATCAAGCCGTACACAAGTGCATGCATTTTAACACAGTTAAGAATATAATTTTAATACGCAGTTCTAACAAAATTTTAATTATTAAAAATATAAAAATACGGTTTATGTGTAAGCTTTTATATCAACATATATATATATATATATATATTCAATCTGTATTAATCACAATTACTAATATTTTCAACAATGAAAATTAATCAAGCAGTAAACAAGTGCATGCATTTTAACACAGTTAAGAATATAGATCACAGATATATATCCACAGGAATTGTTTTAACAAATTTTTAATCATCACAGATATGAAATATTGTTTATATGTGTATGCTCTCTTTTTATGCTTTAAAAACCGGCGGAGTGTTGTAGAAGTTTAATAAATGGAATGGTCCCACCTGTACCTTTGAAGAATGTTAATACCCGTTAGAGCCTGTGAGGAAGAGTGTGCTGAGGTGTTGGGGAATTCCAGACTCCTGTTTATCTCCTTCTAGGCTGGTGTCTTTTTGTGTGGTGGAGCATCTCTAGGTCTGACGGCGATGGGAAAGTGTTCTAGAGTACAGCTCTGCCGATGGTGACGGATGTTATTGTCATCATCACTGTATTCACTTTCGCTCGGCTGCTCGAGGATCCTGTAACGTTTTTATGTACAGTGGGCCGTCAGGAAATATAACTACCCCAATTATCTCTCGCCCCGTAACACCGAGACCAACACACACTGTCACAATTTTATACACACTAATATTCTGTTACTAGGAATACGGTTCTGTGCAATAAGCGAGCTTGAAAATTTACATTTACATTTTCATTGACCTGTACAGCATTCAAAACATTTACATCAAATTACCGTTACAATTACTTTCACTATTGATTTTACTTTTATCTTTTATTTCTCTTACATTTAAATCTATACTTGAATATGTGTGTAGTAGGTTATCACCTTTACTTTTAAACTCTCAAGTAGTGAAGTGCAAAAATCGCCACGTGCTCGCATATATACCGGAAGTAACGTGTGAGGCACACACATACACGATTAACACGCACACAATTAACAATTAACATACACAATTCTCATTATTAAATTAAACACATAACCCCTTACTAATTAACAGTGAATAAAGTAATGATCCTCACCTGAGCCACTTTATGAAATTACGAACTCATAGTAGTTGAAGAAATTATCTGCCACGCCGTCAGACCTCGAAACGTGCAGTCGAAAGGACGGAGCTCAAATGAGAAAGAACCAGGGGTTTTGCGAACCCACGATGGTGCAGAAAATACTTGTTTCAAATTGTCGAACAACTGCGTCCAGCGATTAGTTGAGGTTAACTAGTTTCCTTTATCGCGTCGCCGTAGCGCGGCAACCTTGATTTAGTCGACCCCGTCTCCTCACGCCCACAGTGGCGGCTTTTCATTTGAAACTTGCCAGGAAAATTCAAATCCCGGCACAGACTTACATTACAAAATATTTTACACTGGTTACGGTAGTGACTAACCGAAAAGTTGTTTTACGTACCGGTGTATAAACGCATACCGGATCAAATCATGTAATATGCCAAACTGTAGTCACCATTTAAGGAAAATTTACAATTAAGCGTTTAAGCCACTTAAGTGTTAAGGTTTTACAAACAAGTTCTGTCAACATTTATTAACTTAACTAGCACCTATTCTTAAAAAATTAATAACTATGAAAGTCGAGTAATTACGCCACAAACGCCCATTCTAAAATAACAGGACTGCATACATAAATTACTACATACACAAAGTGACTATAAAATAAAAGTGAACACTAATATTTTACAACAAAGAAACTTTTTATTAAATAAATCCTCAATTTACAATGTAAAATTCCAAATTATAATTTAACTTTACTGTCATCTGTTTGCAATAACCAAATTAAGCAGGCAAGAAAATCGCATTGCAAACTCTTTCATCAGCTACTCTGGCTGCATACAGTGAACATTGCCCTTGAGTCAAGAAGTTAGATTTGCTGGCACAGCTGACTCGGGTTGGCTACCTCGAACTCCGACTTGTTCGTCAGTATCATCAGGTATTCACCGAATCCTCAGTTTAGTAACAATTTCCAACCTTCCTTCTCTTCATAAAAGTGACAATAATATAGTAAAATACCTCAAATATTAAATTCAATATATGTACGCAATCACGTATAGGTACATTATTTCGTTTTTAAAATTTAAACATAGCCTACATCTATTTGTTTGCCTTTATTTTTTGTGTGGGAATACATTCCAACAATACGTATATTTGTATATTTACCCAGGGCAGTATTTTGTAAACAATTACTGTAAAGAGAGTAGAATAGATAGTTTTAAAAATTTAGTGCGTTAAAGTGCAGGCGTGGACATGCGCTAGCCTGTCCAAATGGTAAACCTGCCCGACAGAATTGTTTATAGTGTAAGTCATTGTATGTGTAAGAACCAGCACGAACCTGCATTGCATTACGATGGGGGAGATGTTTATGTGTACGGGAATTGTTGGTTTTTATTATTTAAAACATAAATAAACATGTTATTAAACATTTTATTAAAAACATAAATATGTTTCTTATGTCTGTTAAAAAAGACATATCAAAATCCTAAAGACACCATTACTACAAGGACGTTTAAGCGCGTAGGGTGACGCAAAATTATTGAAGAAAATTGCAATAATAAAGACGTCACAAATTAAAGTTAATTACTACCACATTTTGCTAGTAATTAAATAGCGTGTTATAAGTAAATTACGAGCGAAAATTTACGAAGACCATGCAACCACTCGCCCAAGTTTACGTGATCGCGAAAACGGACTAATGTGACTTAACAAAACTGAACAATATCTCACCTGGCAGAATTGCTGTCTACTATAAATAATTCTAGCAATTTTGGACGGGACACAGATTCCAAGACGTTTTAGAGGAGGAACACTGTGTCCGTTTGCTAATCAACAGACTCAAGAACGTTTCACACGAGGTCACTATGTCCGTCTGATAATCGGCGTGAACTCATCATCATCATAACCATCATCTACAACACACCACGATTGATAGAGGAGCACAGGACCACCATCAACAACAGGCCATAGAATATTGAGAAAGCTTCATCATCATCATCATTGCCTTTGTCATCATTCCGGATACGCACGCACGCAGGTACACACTCAATGGTAACTTCAACAATATCGCAAAGATATGTTATGTTTTCAGAGTGTGACTTTATAAAAGAAAATATTTGGATTTTAAAGTTTCAAATGTTTAATAATCAATTAATTTTTCTTTGCAATGTTTAATAAACCGTTGATTGATTATTTTATTATAATTTAATTTAATATTTCATGTTATCAACATCTTACGCCTCTATTTAGAAATAAATGTATTGTGCAACCACATATAATTAACGCAACGAGAACACAAAACTCCTACGACCTAGCCGGTGTTTAACCCTATACAATTGCATTGGATACATGGACTGAAGTGTATTCATTTAATAATACTTGTAACATGGCAATATATATCGTATATATGCAGTACATTATAGTTGTAAAGTTATAAATACTTAAATACACGTCTTCTGCGTAGAGTCGGTTGGCTCACCTTATGCAATCAGTCGGCTTTTCTTCAGTGTAATATCGTGCGCGCTCGATCAAATGTATAACAACTTCCTAGTAGACTGGTACACGTCTTGGGACAAGTGGGAAGAAGGGTAATATTTGAATGTTAAAAATTAGAAAGAAGACAAATGATATGTAATAAAAATATAGGGAGAGCTAGAATACGGTGTTTGAATAGCGAAAAAAGACTCAAGAATTGATGAAAGTGACAAACTACCAAATGATGGCTATGGACCGTCACGGTGAAAGAACTAAAGGGGGTCAAGGCTTAGAGTGACTATAAAATGAAGAGAAGAAAACGAAAAAGAAGGAGAGAAGATGAAAAAGAATGAGAAGGAGATAAAAGAGGAGGAGAAGAAGAAGCAGAAGAAGGAAAAGAAGGAGAAGGAGAAGGAGAAGGAGGAGAAGGAGAAGGAGAAGGAGAAGGAGAAGGAGAAGGAGGAGAAGGAGGAGGAGGAGGAGGAGGAGGAGGAGGAGGAGGAGGAGGAGGAGGAGGAGGAGGAGGAGGAGGAGAAGAAGAAGAAGAAGAAGAAGAAGAAGAAGAAGAAGAAGAAGAAGAAGAAGAAGAAGAAGAAGAAGGGGAAGAATAGGAAGAAGAAGAGGAAGGACATCAACAACAATAACAACAACAACAAGAAACAAATGTTCTGACTCCCCATATCAGTAGACTATGCCTGCGAAGTTTTCCGTGACATAAGATGGTGCAGTGCAAATGTTATTCTTTCGATAGTTCAATATTGATTACTAGGTTACTGTGAGTTTTAATTAAACATACTTTAAAATATGACTCACAAAAGAAAAATAAATAAATATAATAGAAGAACATTCACAAATAAATCTGAAGTTATGAATTTGAATAGAGAGGAACAAGTCGGATCCAAATTCTCCAATTCCAAACATTCGTTAATGTAAAGTAATTACTTTATCCAATTGTCTATTGCTATTAGTTCATATAAAGAGGGGGAACTGGTAGCAAAACATAAAATTCAAATACGTAGAATGTGAAACGCAGAACCAATAATAGAATCCTTAAGAATAAAATCTGAGCATTTACTGCAATTATGTTATATCATAACTGACCCCCATGTATGATAATGAGGCGGGGTTATGTCCGCGCATTGAAAAGAAAATTCAGTTTTCGAAATGAAATTTGAACGAGCCGTAAAAAAGAAATGCACAAGATCAAGAGCTGACATATCTAAAACCAAGACATAACGTCAATAGAAAAAGTAAAGTAGCCTATCACAGGCAAAGGAAGAAAGAGCACTTAGAAAGGAGGAGTAAAGAAACTGCCTAAACAAGATCTCAAAAACAAATAGAGAAAGGTAGGTCGACTCAATAGATGATTCTTCAGGTACTTACTTGAACACAAAATAAACAAATGTCTCAGAAGTAAACAAAGGTAATGAACCGTACCATGCCAATTTCAAAAAATTTCGGTTTGGAGAATCACACATGATTTTGATTGAAACCGCACATAAAACTTTCTTCCTTCTTTGACTCCGTTAAGCGAAGATTTCAATTTCTAAATTATTTGTTTCAATAATGTAGATATCGTTTTTTCGTTTTAAATTAAAAATGTGTGCGCAGTAATAGGGTAAATAGTTTAGCGAAATCTGGTAACAGCTTTGCTTTACCTTTTGTAAGTAAGAAACAACTAATTGTGGAAAATAGTTTCTTTCCTTCTTGTAACCTCATTCTGGATACTGATGGGTGGTCATATTTCGTTGACGCTACATTATTGTCTCAACTGATGTGTTTCATGTAAGAAGAAAAATGGTCTACAGACTTTTTTGTGTACACCTCGTCACTCCAAAAATTTTAGTACATAAACTAACTGAAAAATTATAAAGACAAAAAATTTCAGACCTGGACCACTATTTTTAAGCTATTGCAATTTTCAACACATCAGAATTCGTTTAATCCTGAGACAGCTAAACAAAATATTAAATTAAATTAAAAGTTTTCAAAAAGAATTTCAGGCAGTGCATATGTTCAAATTTTTCTGAGAGACTTCATTAAATAAATTTTAAGAAAAAAGTGGAAACAAGGAAGAACGGATTTTTAAAAAATGCAGAATAGGTGGAGGGAACAAGAGGATATAAAACTGTTTGCATTATCCTTTTTTGTTTGTTTATATTTCATAATCTTTATTTAAATTCGTTCTAAGTGAATTCTATATGCTTTATTCAAGGATGCCTTTAGCAGGCGTACTCTGCCGAAAATGTGTGATTCGTAGGTCTCTTTTGTATTATTACTACAGATATACATACATTCAAAAAAGGGTATAAATCAATCTAAGTACCGAAGAACAACGCTACACACACACGCGCGCGCGCGCGCGCGCGCTCACACGCTCACACTGACATGTACATTAAAAGACCCTACTGTGTCACCTAAAGGACTATTTACTTCAACATTTATCTTTAATACACCAGACGGTAACATACTAAATTTATAACTCGGATTATATATAGACATCTTTTTAGTATTAAAAAGCCACCCCTGTAGTGTTACAAGACCTAGAATATGCGACTGACATTCAGAGACTAATTGTTGGATGATGATGATTTACTTCACTGTTATCGTGAATGTCAATAGTTTATATTATAATATTTAAATAAAACAAACTGTTAAAGTAAGTGAATGTTAAATAAGTGTTAGCTATGATACTCATGGCTGTGTAAATACCATGAGTACTATGGTGAAGTCTCTGGTCTGATTTTTTGAATGGTCCAAGGCGTCTATGATTCAAAATGATAATATCGTCCCACGTAACACTTAATAATGTTACACTGTGTCCGTGTCTATAAGTATATTTACACTTACACCGTGAACAGGTGTATCAAACGTGTTCATACTTTATAGTTTAAGATTTTTCTTGTGTGAAACGCGAGCTTTTTGTTTACACTATCCAGTTACAATATACCTCTTCACAGAGTTTCCAAGCGCCTACCCATTACTCATTACTCTTCACAGTTGTCCTTCATTCAAATTACACAAACCACACACAGTTTTTCTTTATTTGAAACTTAAAGTTTCACATAATTAAAAAGTTCTCTCTTGTTACAATAATTGTTTTAGAAAGTTCCACAAAACAACTTAATGTCTCTTGCACATTAAAAAAATATTAACGTTTAATATTATCATTATTTCCTCTTTCTTCTTTATCAAGTTACAAAGAGGGGGTAAATAATAGTAGGTCTAGGGGAAAAAGGCAACGTGTACGGAACCTGAGAGTCTGGAAAGTTTTGTCTGCGCAATGTATGAATAAAAAACGAAAGAATACATTTGATAATGCAGAAAAATGTGTATTATTTCCTCCGTGTTCAGGAGGAAAAAGGGCAATTTAGATAAAGTGGATGGTTACAATAATATTTATGTCTTCCTTGTAACCATTGTATCTTAAACAAGAGTTGAAAAGATGAAATAATTCCTATTATACTATAACCTCTTCTCTTGAGTTATAACAGAGGGAACCCAAAGTAATTGGTTCTCCCAATTACTTAAGGCTGCCTTATTCGGGACGAGCTGAAATTTAAACAGAACAACACACAGTAAATATAAAAGGAATCAGGGAAGGGACAACTGTTGATTTATGTACTCAGTATATGTGTGTAACAAGAAGATTTCCCTTTATTAAACATTTAAAAAAACAAATGACATTTACTCAAAATACAGATCCCATTACGTTATTAATTAAATTATCGAAATTATTTAAATTGCTTTATATATACTGTGGGATCACAACAAATTATATTTAGCTTTTCCCCGGATCCGGGTAACCATTGGTATTTAGTCTTTAAACTTTTAATCATATTCAATTCAAGATATTAGCTTGCAAGACTGTTACTTTTACTTTTACTTTTACTTTTACTTTTAAGTTTCATTATTATTCCATTTGAAGAATGGTATTAATTATACTACGATACGTTAAAATCTAAACTGTTACAACTGTAAGAAGCCTGAATAGTTACAATTAAATTCTTAGATTTAAATTTTTATATTCTTATAAAGTCAATCGTCTCTGAAAGTCTCTTTAAGAGAGTATTGTGTTACAATTACTATTATTATTATTCCTCGATAGACGTGCTATCGAGTCACCTTTAATTTGGGATGTAGAAATCTCCTCCATATGGTTACATCTTGGGAATCCTAAGGGCGTCGTCCTCGTCTAGGTCTGGTCTCAGTTGTTCACGGCTTAAACGTCTTCAGGATAGAGTGGGCCTTCTACACAGGTACTCGTTGATTCTCAGATGTCTCGAACTGCATTATCGGTCGGGTCTACGAGAGTTGTAATTCTGATGATTCATGTCTCCAGGTAGGATGTAGTGGAGAGTCGTCAATCGGAGAAGATAGCTGTTATAGTTATTAACACTCGTACTTTTGGTTGTCACATATTTCTTCTTGATACAACGTTTTTTTAATTTTTCTTTTTCTTAACGTTACATATTACACTCTTTTGTAGCAGTTAGTAAAATACATAAGAATTAATCCAAACTAATAACCAATCACATAACATTTCAACAGAGCATTTCGCTCGTGCGTGTGCACTGCTTGGAGTCGTCATAGCGAGAGAGAGATTTTTCGTCCGCTACCACTGGTACAGGACAATAGATAGTGGGGTGTTTATTCCGCGAGAATATAGTCCCGGTCTCTCTCTAAATAAAACTTTTTATTTACACAAACTATCGCTAGATAAAAATACATCATTTAAATTAGTTGTTTTCGTGACTATCTGTGTCTTCAGATTCTTTAATTATTAACATTATTTTTCTATATTATTTTTAATTACAGAAGACTCGCTAAACATGTCGAGTCCGGTATCAACAGGTAGGCGCCTGATAACAAGCAAAGGGTTAAATGCGACAATAATAATTATTTACAATATGTCTTTTCTTTACCGTTTCTTTGCCCTTATTAATTACTACTTCCATTCACACTTAGTACCTACATGTTTTTTATTATCATTGTGAGATTTAAATGGTTAATTGTTCGCAACTTAAAATTTTTTTATTTCTTTATTTTTTTTTATAATTGTCACAATTTAAATCGTCACATACTCCGCCTCTTAACCAACACCGACTCCGGAAAATTTGGTTAGATACGTACCGAGAGTATGCTTGGGGAGTACAGTGTGAAATTTCTTATTATTATCATTATTTATTATTATTCTCTTTTATTATTATTAGTGCACAGTTTGTTGTTTTAAATTCTCTTTAAATGATCTAGTTCTCATTTAAATGTTCCTTCTCCGTGAAATTTCCTTTTTCTCACTTCTTACAGTACTAACTTATAATACTAATTTCCCTAATTTCAGCAACTCACAATATCGTGGCCCGACTGACATCAGCTTACTCTAACACTACAGGTTAGCTTTCAGCATTCATAAATGATCTCTTGGCTATCTTGGCTCATCATTATCCTTTTCAGCCGGCGCCGTTGTGACTCGTTACTTAACATGTATATAATTCTATCTTGATTATACACCGGTATATAATTCTATCTTGATTATATACCATAGACTTACTTTTAAATAATCCAAAGAGGGTCTCATACTACATTCTTGATTATAGTTACTTGGAGAGAAGCGGAATTTCACGAGGATACTTCTCTTTTAACTCCTTAACAATAACTAGACAAACTATGCGGAAGGGGGACACTTTACACACTGCATAATATTTCACACGCGGTGGCATTCATTGTTTAGGGAGTGCTAAACAATTTGATATCTAATACAATATATCTAATATATCTAATACAATAGAGAGGGTGGCTGCTTAGTACAATCCTGAACACGCATTATTTCTTCTAACTGGCCACCACAACTGAGGTGCTTACTAATCTACGTTACTCGTATTATTATTATTCCTTTCTCTTACTTCTACGCTACACTTCACACAATTAGTTTAAATCAAGAATTAATTAGCCTTATTATTTAAACTATTATTATTCTCTTTATTCTGATTTACTTTCTTTATAATTTATTAATTACTTTGGAGCATTTACGAAACGCACCTAGAATTATTTACTATCTACTACCATATTATTTAGAATACTCTTTATTTACTTTGTTTTGGGACTTGGGGTATAATACTTTATCTAACAAGGGAGGGTTAACTAAGTCATTTATTCATTTGAATTTTAAGTCACAATATTATTCGCTTTACTATACTACACAATTATTTCCTACACACTTTAGTACATGGTAAACGTTTATTAACAGAGGTAATTAAACATAGCATTAGTTTTTTATTTAAGCGATCAGCTGTTTCGCTGGAAAGTAGGTTAGACTAGTTTTAAACAATGGCATAGTTTTGCTTACTAAGGGGAGAAGTCAACTCGAGGGAGAATATTTCTCTATTGTTCCATTTAACAATAGCTAACGTACACCTTATTAACTTGCACTGGCTTGCTTCAAAAGGGGTGGCGTGTGCGATGCGTACGCAATGTTACGGCCCGTTACCAAGCTGAGTTTTGTTACACTTTTATAATTATAATTATACTAACGTGTTATAATAATTTACGATACTATTAAACTTTTTATTTTAAATGACTAATCATTTATTTCTTATTATGTACTTTACTCAGATTTAAGAAATTTCGTTTTTTATTTGTTTAGGACTCGGTTGTTTACTTCGGGAAGCATCATTCCATAAAATTAATTAGTACACTTGTTTGGTTTAGTCAGTAGTATATATACTTATCGTGTCAATAGAAACACGAATTACACATTTATGCAGGCTTGTACAGGAAAACTACAGGTTTCAAATCGTCGAAAATTGACGTGTTAGAGACTGAATACTTTGACACCTACATACAAGAATTGGTATAATACAATCTAATCTTTTCACGTATAATTATATACGAGTATGTGCGTAATATCACACAAAATATACACTTATAAATATCGTCCATATTTTTTTATATATGCTACTTAGCCTCTTTCTTTTTACATACAATTTCCTAACTGAGTGTATAGATATACATAATAGAGTATTTTATAATTGACACTAAGTACACTAAGCATTTACACAAAATGAAACCAAAAACAGTGGCGCATTTTAATAAAAAAATTATTTACTTGTTTTTTTTTTGTTTTAATTTTCAACATATGTCTGAAATCCTGTGTTACTGGGCAAGGGGTCACACACTTTTTAATACAATAGAGGGAGGTGATGTATTGTCTCACGCAACTTTGCGCTAGGGTGACAAGGACACTCTCACACATGCTTGGACAAGAATTAAACTGGTTTGATTTTGTTTACAAACAGACGTGTTGTTGAATGAACTTTTGACAAGCACATACCTGATGTTATATCGAATACACGGGGCGTCTTTAGTTAATATTATGTTCATTGCTATATCTAAATAATAATTAAAATTACCTTTTTACAAAACTATTATAATAACTATTATCGTTTAATTTTATTTAAGATTTTAGACACATTTAAAGTACATGAGTAAATAAATCAACAGATTATGCTCTGGGTTAATAGGCACAATTGCTGCTTAATAACACACGTCACAAAATTTCTTTTTTTTTTAATTAGCAGCAAAAGTTTAACTAATTAATAGAGTGGCGCAACTTATAACCTCTTCTCTTGAGTTTTAACAGAGGGAACCCAAAGTAATTGGTTCTCCCAATTACTTAAGGCTGCCTTATTCGGGACGAGCTGAAATTTAAACAGAACAACACACAGTAAATATAAAAGGTAAACTTTAATTATTAACATTATTTTTCTATATTATTTTTAATTACAGAAGACTCGCTAAACATGTCGAGTCCGGTATCAACAGGTAGGCGCCTGGTAACAAGCAAAGGGTTAAATGCGACAATAATAATTATTTACAATATGTCTTTTCTTTACCGTTTCTTTGCCCTTATTAATTACTACTTCCATTCACACTTAGTACCTACATGTTTTTTATTATCATTGTGAGATTTAAATGGTTAATTGTTCGCAACTTAAAATTTTTTTATTTCTTTACTTTTTTTATAATTGTCACAATTTAAATCGTCACAATACCATATGCATATACACCTATACGCTTTCATGTTATAGTCGAACATTAATGGATGCCTTAGTAGTGCTTCATGTTGTTAGTACAGAATTGGCCACCAATATTGCTGTTGCCGATATTGCTGTTGTTGATACTGAGGTTGTAGTTGTTGATATTGCTGTTGTTGATGTTGCTGTTGATAGTACTGAGGTTGTTCCTGTTGTTGTCGGTATTGCTGTTGTTGATACTGAGGTTGTTGTTGTCGATATTGCTGTTCTTGCTGCTGCTGCTGCTGCTGTTGTTGTTGTTGATGTTGTTTTTTATATTGAGGTTGTTGTTGTTGTTGTCGATATTGTTGTTGTTGATACTGAGGTTGCTGTTGTCGATATTGCTGTTGTTGATATTGCTGTTCTTGTTGTTGTTGTTGTCGATATTGCTGTTGTTGATATTGCTGTTCTTGTTGTTGTCCTTGTTGTTGTTGTTGTTGTTGTTGTCGCCGTCGATATTGCTGTTGTTTATATTGCTGTTGATAGTACTGACGTTGTTGTTGTTGTTGCTGTTGTCGATATTGTTGATGTTCTTTATATTGCTGTTGTCGATACTGTTGTTGTTGATATTGCTGCTGCTGATATTGCATTTGTTCGCATTGCTGTTGTAGCCAGTACGATCGTGGTTGCCATAATTCACATTGCTTTCGTAGCCATTGCTGTTGTTGCCAATACTGTTGTTGTTCCTGTTGTTGCTTTTGCTCCCATTGCTGTTGTTGTTGCTGTTGTTCCCACTGCTGTTGTTGCCAATACTGTTGTTGTTCCTGTTGTTGCCATTGCTGTGGGTATCTGCAGAACGATACAGGTATATTAGTTTCTTTAAATTGATAAGGGTGATAAGAGTGATCTCTTTAAATTGAGAAGGGAAGGTCATCGAATGTTTGCGGCTAATCTTCTATTGTAGCCGTTTGTGATTATGTCAAGAGATTATCTGGTTTCATTCCCAGTCTGCGGGTAAACACTGGGTTCACCATGAATCTTTGAAGATTAGACACAACAATTCGATCACCTTCTCTCCTAGAAAAATTATTAATTCTTTTAGACGTCGTGTGCACCTGCACACGTTTCAAGTTTCAATCTCTGCGCTGCCAACTCCACTTCTACCAGTTCCATTCCATCATCATCTTTCCCTACGTAGCTCCATCATCATTTCTCCCTACGTAACGCTCATCTTGATCCTATTTCCTGAATGTCTCTCTACAGTAATCATTCCGTACTCTTAAAACCTATTTATTACGGCGGTTCACTTTTGCAATTTTGTCTTAAATATTTCGTGTATCTTTCCTGAATTTACCTCTCAAGGTTTTTAATTTCCTGTCAAAACTTTGGTTGGTTATCACAAAAGTTTTCTTCTTCAGTTAAAAATTAATCTCTGGTGTTGTCATGCAGCAAAAAAGAAAGATTTTAATATGAATAATGTTCCTCAATTTGTTCAGATATACTATCAAGTTGAACATTTCTGGCTTTCTCATCTTACCGATAAGAGCTACGCAGTTAAAGAGGAGACTGAAGGCAATTTTGGAGCTTTTATGTAAAACGTTTGCTTCATATATTGATGTTCTTTAACGGTTAAAATTTTCTAGGGTTAGAAATATTTTGTTTGTTAGTAAGATATGTTTGAACATCTCTAGAAGCAATTAAGGTAGAAAGCTGTTTTATTTTACTTTGAAGATAAATTTTATATCATACAACTGACCGGTAAATATAAATTGAAAAACATACACGATAAACAAGAACAGGCAGTTTGCTGAATATGTTGGAAACGAACTCACTAAACTGCAGGCTATTGAGCCGTGGTCCGCTCTTGTTGTTACTAACAGACGATAAAGAACTGTTGCCTCAGTACTGTGGTGCAAATGACGAAGAACGTGAAAGTTAGGGAATCGTTTCGCGCAATGATGATGACCTCCAGAGGAAAGTCCCTTAGCATCAACAGGAGACTTGTATACGGATGTCAAACTTTCAAATAGATTTTCTTCAATTGCAAAATATGATTACCGTATTAATAACAAAATGCGAAAGTTTTATGCCTCTGAGAGCGTCTAATTGCTGGAGCTACCAGTCGTTGTGATCATTACCAGTCAGGTGTTTATACAGGTATTCAGAAGCGGCTTCGTACGACAGCCACTTGTAGCGGGTTCGTCACTGTCACATTTACGTGGAGTTCGAACTCAGCTTGGGCGGTGTAGCAAACCAACACACTGCCACTACGCCACGATTACTCCCAGCCAATAACAATCAGATAAAGGCGCAGTTCACAGATGCAGAAGAGTTACAATTATTTGGAATCTGGAGCTCCATATTCATATCTGTTTCCCACGGCAAGAGTTTAGAAAGCAAGCTGTGTTTACCGACACGTGACAATTATTACTTTGGCTGTATTTGTTACTAAACAACGCGTTTTTCCATGACTTAGACACTTTTCCTACGAAGAACAGTCATCCAAATTCAACGCGGATAATGTATTATTAGCAGTAATCAATAGTAGTAGTGGTAGCAGTGAGATTACAGGTTGTTGTGCAATGGGAAATGCTATTGTTAAAAACGTAAATATTACATGTAAAGGCTCCTCTTGCGTCTGCTGTTGCCGTCCTCGACATCACGTTTTCTGCGATCACCGTGTTCCAATCTGAAACAGAAGTAAGTATTAATCGCTGCAATAGAGACATCCATTTTTGTATAATCTACATCACCGCTTTTCTAACAAATAAGATTAACTTATTACTAACCTAATATTAGCGGAGAGCATGAGCCGTACTGTGAAATTAATCCTAAACTACTGCTCAAGTACGTAATGTGATAATATACTTGACTTAAATATTTTTATCCTTTACATAATAATCGGTGTCTGTCGATTATTAATTATGTAAGGATATTGTCATGTAATGTTTCTAATGAATGGCGGGAATTTCGGCCAGCTGTGTAATAAGAATTGTTAGCAATTGCTGCTTCTTTTAATAGATTATAGGTTTGCGATGGAAGTCTGTTTTTTTCGTTTTCTGGTTCACAATATCTATATACTAACAGCTTCTTGAAATCTCTGCGTGTATTTTGTTAGCAATGATAAGCGTTGATTGCATAAATCTAGAAATTAATGCCATGTTAATGACTAAATTAGGTAAAGGAATTTTCTGATGACGATTTATCTATTGGCTTCGTTTCCTAGGATTCAAGTAGTCAAGAATACGTTTAGAGTAATGCAATAATGATTTCGCTGCAGATTAATATTTTATATACTTTTAACAAATTTGGTGAAACCTTTATATAAATATGTCTACCTCAAAACATATTGGCAAATTTCTCTCCGAATTTCTGTACTCACTGCAAAACAGTAATTCATACACAAATGAGCGTACTACGTTAGTAATATACATTTTTGGTATGTATAAACTGGTAATACAGACGCAGTGTACTGATGAAGTACAGAGTCCCTTTTGTTACTTCTGGTTCTGAGCATCCTCTATGTAAACAAGTCACAGGCAGCCTTTAAATTTATGGGGACGCATATATAACTAAGGTCCAGTACGATGGGCGCACTCCTCCCCATCCTATCAATGGAAAATAGAAAGGTGCGGAGTTTAATTACAGGACGTTACAAACATTAACTGTCGTCTCAATGGATGGGAATAAGAAGATTCCCGAAACATGTACTAAATAAAGGAAAATAACATCTTGAAGAAAAAATTTATAAATATTAAAAAAATTATATACGGTTCAAGAAAGAGACTATAGCAAAAAGTATTTGAATATATACGCGCGCGCACACACACACACACACACACACACACACATTAAAAGCGAGATAATTTTACATATATTTTAAATTGAATTTGTACATTCTGTATACTCTTACATGTTCAAATTTCCAGCACCTCGCGTCGCTCTTTGTAGCTTCTCTGTAGATACTCTTGCTGACTTAAACGGTCCCGGTACTCTACATTTCCCGTAATAGTGTAAACATAATTACTGAAAACGTCTTTATTCGTTCGTAGATGAGACAATAAAAAAATAAATCTGTTCTGCCGACGGACAGCGTGTCCGACTGCAACTGTGTCTTGAAATGAAGAGAAGGGCTTCCAGTCGAACACTTAATTTATACCCTAGGGTTTTACTTAACTTAAGCCCTACACTAGTTGAGCGCCAATTTATAATATAACCTGTGTCTCCTCGTTAATCCTCTCTGTTGAGAGTACCAATTTATAATGTATCTTATTCAATACATGGTATAATAATGTTTAAGTATATCCCAGTTCCTCTCTATTTAATATAATTGTGTTATGGTGGGTGAAAATAATGTGTATAGTCTGTAATTCGAATTTTTCGCTCAAGCCTATTCTACGTTGAAGAGAAGAGAAGAAATTTTTATTGTATTCTCTTTCTCTTTAATACCCAAGCAGTCCACGAATAGCGCTGTGGTTCCCAGACAACGGAAATTTGTAGGTTAACCCACCGCGTACGATAATTCCCAGTTACACTCTCTAATAATCTTATATCTTGTTCACACTACACTAAATCTTATATAAATGAGAAGATATCTGAATTCTGAAAGGATTCTTTATTAATATTTAATATTTCTTGTCCAACAAAGTTGTTTCTTTTACGTAGATACAAAAGGCTATATGTTAGAAGTAATCGATTATCGATCGGATTCAAGGTTTTATATTATTTTTAGTTATGATTTTATATTTCTTTAAATACAGGGCGTGAAGGTTCTTTCAACTGTTAATAAGATCAGAAAATACATAAATAGGAATACAAGGTATTACAATATAGAATTAAGTTTTTTATTAAATAATATTTAAAATAATTGTAGTTACCGTCCGCTCGGCCTGGTGACTCGATAAGGCAGTGTACAGATAACCTCTTCGTTTTGTTTGGTCAATAACAGCATCCAGATAAATTTGCTCTCGTCAGTCTTCGCTCCAAGTTGAAATAAAGTTTAATTCTTGGTCCTGGGATGATGCAGAAATACCGCTCCTTTTGTTCACCAATGTCCGAGTTTTGTGATTACGCGCTCCGACGAATTTCGAGTCCAACTACGTTTTTCTATTGAATTGTGGAAACTGAAGTTCCGATATAATTTGGTGTTTTATTTTCGTTTCTTTTACATTATAGGATTATATCTCTTTAAGCAGGTAGTTATTTCTCTGGTTTTGTTAGTTAATTAAGTTAACATTTGTTCATTTTATTGAATTTTGCAATCAGAGTTCTTCCTTTATATTTTTCGTTACTTTCACGTATAGGTTTTAGATTGTCCAATTATACAAGACGGTTGAATGATAGTGGATCATACTATTGTGATTTATTATTCATTTTGCTTAAATTTGTATGGACTTTGTATGTAAATTAAATCAAATCTTTCCTGAGCGTCTTTTAACTAAACCGTCTTCGTTCATGTAAATTTATTCAATAATCAAATCAACAAATTCTACCTCTTTTTTCGTCCCTGACAACCATCTTTTCTATTCTTATTGGATATTATATTATACTATAACCATTTCATACAATGTTCTTCCACTCATCAAAATAATCCTTTTCTAAGTTTCCATTATATCCTATTATAATTTTACCTATTGCTTGTTACTAACTTTTATATATTTTGCTGTCGTTTCCTTTTAGTCTACTTATTTTAACAAATATTATTTTTCTGTTACAAAACATTATCTATCGGTATCATTGCACTATTGCATTATAAGAATTTAATTAATTTGAGTTTATTTATTTGTTATTACCAATTATTATTAACTTCTCCTAACTCATTAGATTTTATTTAGTATTTGTTACCAATTTCTTTACCTAACCTTTCTGATCTGACTTACTATATAATGTTACTGGTTGTTAGGCCTATCATTATACCTTGATCTACTTCTGAATTTAACTTGTTACTATCTGCAATATTATAGAATCCTTTATCTATTTATGACATGTTTATACTAAACTCTTTTGTATCTCGTCAACAATTATAGCCTTTTTGGCCAAGTTTACAATTATAATCACCCTACTATCTAAGTACATGTATACAAATAATTAACTCTATAAAGTCTAACAAAAGCTCTATCATGACATATGGATAACACATAAAATGAAATTAATTAGTAATCATTTACTGAGTTTAACAACAGCTGTATAATGGTAAATTGATAACACATAATACTTAATTACCTGGTATTCTATTAACAGAATAACTTCACTTGCTAACACAAAAAATAACATCACTATCATGATAATAATATAACATGATACAATTAATAACAGGCATATTTGAGTAACCTAAGTCATACAACATTTTCTCAGTCTCATCTACTTTAAAACATCAATTATTATGAAACAGTCTAAATTAGTTTTAACATTCTTTGTCAATGTCTGTTGTTTACACCTTTCACTGAACTTTGATGTTTACAATTATTGACATTATTAATTTCTTTTCTTTCTACCTTGTATTCTTATTTTATTTAATCAATCATGGGTTGGGTTTCTGACCTTTTACAAGTGTGGATAATTAATAATTTCTTAATTGTCTGTATTTTAAATCTTATAAGTTGATTTATGTAACGTCGGGGACCGTATTTTCGTTACGTTACATATGCTTCCCCTCCTAAAGACGTTTAGTTTACGTGAATATAATTTGGGTCAAAATAAACTTATATCTTTTTCATGCCTTGGAATATCCTCCTTATATTCATCGTAAAGTTTAATGGTAATTGATGGAATTCTTAATGTAACCTTTTGGACTCGTATTCACCTTTCTCTATTTGATGACAATTCATTAATTATATTAATACTCTTGGCTTGTTTCTTTTAAACATTACTTGTCAATGATTGGTCACAATAATCAGTAAAACTTAGTTTTAATTTTCTCCTATTTCTAGTTACTTCTATAAATGCGTTTCTCCATTGACCTTCTGTCAGATATCTTCCTTCTGTTTTCTTCCTTCATACTTTTGGAATCTGATGTCAATCTTCTCAGCGGTTTTATTATCCCTTAAATACTCAATTTCCCTAACATTCCCTAACATGTGAGCTGGTACAGTTCAGAGAGGCACTGTTTGGCTTCATACTCTGCTGACCATACTGCACTTCAATATAATACTGCTGGAATTCATCTACAGTCAGTTATAAAAAATACAATAATATCATAGTAGTCTCTTTATTTGACATCTTGGGGAGTCGTTACGCTGTCGCGTTTTACATTTAATTATACATATATTTCCTTTCTTCTTGATTCCATCTTATTTTCATTAGCTATTTTCAGATAACATTTTTGACAGTCATTATTTGTAACTACCTTTGATCTTCTTTCTTGTGGCAGAAATTCTACGTACTATCTCTTCATTTATTATTTTCATTTCCAAGAAATTCTAAATTGTATTTGCATTAATTATCATCATTACTTAGTTTCATCTTAATTGTAGTCATTAAATTATACATTGTTCTTCTTATTTTACTATCTTGTCTGATCACAAAACCACTAATTATGTTGAATATATATATATATATTTTTTTTCTTATTCCATTTAACATCATACTGGTTATAAACAATTATGTAATCTGTTCTTCAATTCTCTTGGCATGTTGGCATGTATCTTAAATCACATTGTTTTTAATTATTTTTTTTAAGTTTTTCTTTATATAGTTTTTTAACATTGGGTTTTTATTTTAAATATTTAAAATAATTTCTTGGCAACCACATAGTAAGACGTTCTTACTTCTTTTAGAATTTTGTGGGTTTTTCTTATATATTTAAAATAATTTTTTGGTAAACACATAGTAAGACGTTCACATCTTTTAGAATTTTGTGGGTTTTATTCGTAATATCTTCAAATAATTTCTTCTTAATACTTATAGTAAGGTGTTCTTACTTCCTTTTAGAATTTCGTGGTTTTTTTTTCTTTATATATACTGTATTTTCGTCCGTCTTGTTAGTCATTGATGATTGGTGATGGTGTTTCATCTGTTATGGTTTCCAAATCTTTTCTAGTCTTAATAATATTGTACACCTTAGCTATTTGTTCCTTTTCTCCATCGAACGATTGGTCTTGTATGTTTATTCGGGACAAGATATCGGCTGCTATGTTCTTCCTTCCAGGTACATATTCCCAATTAATGTGATATTCTTGCAGTGCAGGGACCCATCTAGTTAATCGACCATGACTGAGCTTACATCGTTTTAGGAATGAGATGGATTTGTGATCACTCCTTACGGTCACTGGGTTCAAGTATACAGGTCCTGAACTTATTGCATGCGTATACTACACTTAGCAACTCCTTTTCAGTGACGTTATAGTTGCGTTCGCAGTTGTTCAGTACCCTGCTGGCGAAACTAATTACCATGTGATGTCCTTCTTCATCTTCTTGATACAAAGTGGCTCCTAAGCTTACATTGCTTGCATCCCAATTTAGATAGAAGGGTTTATTAAAGTCAGGGTGGTGCAGCATAACAGTCTCTAGAAATTTCTCTTTGATTAGTTGTAGAACTTTATCTTGTTCTGGTCCCCATGCCCATTTGTCCTTGGATGATAGCTGTTTTTGGAATTTAGCAGTTATTTCTGAATAATTATCTTGGAACGATAATAGTTACAAATTCCAAGGAAGGATTGTAACTGTTTTCTGTTTTTTGGAGTAGGGAACTGTTGAATTGCTTCTACTTTTTCTTTTGAACGCGATATACCCATCTCTGTTAAATTAAAACCTAAAACTTTACTTGGTTGGCAATAAATTTAGATTTGTTCAGTTTAAGTGTTATATTATTCTCAGACAGCTTTCTCAGCACTTGTTCTACCCTTGTGCAATGTTCATCCCAATTCGAAGATGTTATCAGTAAATCATCTACGTATACTGTGGTGAACTGCAGAGTTTCTTGTCCCAATATTTGGTCCATACATTTCACGAATATAGCAACAGAATTAATTAATCCGAAAGTTAACCTTTTAAATTGGTATTTCCTTCCGTCGAAAAGGAACGCCATATATTTTTTCTACTATTTGGGTGCAGCTCAACCTGCCAGTATCCGCATAGAGTATCCCAAGTACTAATGTATTTGGTACCGTGAAATTTTTTCAGAATTTCTTCAATCTCGCCAGGGGAATTTGTATCGTTTATAATCATTTTATTTATCTCCCTAGCGTCCAGGCAAATTCTCACCTTTCCATTCTTTTTTGGGATTGCCACTATGGGACTGGTATAGGGTGATTGACTAAATTCTATGTCATCTTTGATCATACGATTTATTTCTTCCCGAACTTCGTTTTATATTGAATAGGCTATCGGGTAGGATTTTCTATGAAAGTCTACCGGTTCCTTAAAATTTATTTCACACTGGTAGCCCTTAACTTTACCTGGAGCGTTGGAGAATATGTGTTTATAACTATTGTATATTTCAATTAAATTTTCGGCCTGTATCTTACTTATCTGTTGACAGGTTTTTTCTCTTTGGAACTCTCGTATTTCTTCCAACTTACTATGCCATAGTTCTGGATCGTCGTCCTCATATTGGATTGCTTCTTGCAGTTTATTATCCTTACAAAAATAGCTCTTTACGACCTGACATTTGTCATTAATTGGAACGGTTCTACTTGCGTCTACCAATTCCGCTGTCCATACTCCTTCTTCGGACGTTAATGATACTATTCCTCTATTTAAGTCTATTACTGCTGAATGTTGTAATATGTCACATCCAATCAGTACGTTGAACGGTAACCCCGTTGCGACTAAGAATCCTATTGGTATTGTCACATTATTATTTGTGAGGTCGAGCGATACTTGCTTCTTAACAGTTTTATTTTGCCGTCCAGTGGCTCCAATTATTATTATATTATTCACAGGTAAGGTGGGTATAGGTAATTGTGGAATCGCTGGATTCTTTCCAGTTCGGTACTATCAATTAACGATATGTTGGACCCCGTATCTATCATAATTGTCGACTGTATTCCATTTAGTTTAGCAATTACATATATAATTTCATTATTATTATTATTATTATTATTGTGTACATGGTTATCCTCCTCTTCTAATAAGTCTTCCCTAATATTTTTCAAATAATGGTTGGTGATGATAGTTATAGTCTGGTCATTTGTACGTCTAGTTAT
The DNA here is from genome assembly GCA_034769895.1 of Magicicada septendecula. Lineage (NCBI taxonomy): Eukaryota > Metazoa > Arthropoda > Insecta > Hemiptera > Cicadidae > Magicicada > Magicicada septendecula. The sequence goes on along the minus strand of CM068370.1, from coordinate 286,385,987 downwards.
TGGTCGTTGGTCCCCAAGAGATTGGTTCAGTGATGGGTGTTCTTCAGTTCTCACTGCCTCTGTTAGTTTAAATGAGGGCTTCCCTCATCCTCTCTATTTTCCGGTGGGTTTTTTGAGGCTGGTTCTGTAACGGTTCATGTCTGTCCTCTGGATTATTGTCTGTTGATCTATAAATTCTTCCATTTTGGTATTCGTCCTCGCGTTGTGACTGATTATAGTAGTGGTTATATTGGTGTGTCCTCGGGTAATACCGTCTCTGATTATTTTGAGGTCGAGAGTATATATAATTCACATGGTGTCTGTAGTTATTGGGTCGTTGTCCCCATCTCCTCTATTATTCCGATTATCGCGGTAATTATAATGGTTACCCCGATAATTATTATTCCTTTGATTATTATTTGGGTGGTTATTCTGGGTTCTGTTCGGGTTACTATTCTGATTTGGTTGATTGTTATTAGTATGATTGGAATTTTGTTGTTGGTCGTTGCCAATGTATCTATAGTATTTAGTATTTACCATTCGGTTCCGTTGATACTGGGTCTCATGTTCATAATATTCTAGAAATTTTGCCATGGCTGGGATAGTTTTAATCTGGTTGCACATACCATACGAGCGTTCTTTATCCCTTCATCATAATGGTAGGAGAGTTGTATTACCAAACACTCCTCTGGAATTCTGGGCCCTAGATTACGGACCATGCACACCTTGCCTAGGAAGTATGATGTGGGAGACTGTCCTACGTTTTCCTTATATCGACCATTGCTTAAATTATTCCTGACCATATTTTGGGTCGACTCCGACCAATACTTTTCCCTGAATTGTTTTTTGAACTTTGTTATGTCTTGAATATCGGGACGCACTGCTGTCCACCAGTTGTCGTAGGTATCCATAAACGTTTCATCGATCATTCCTCGGATAATATTCCAACGGTTCTCTCTATTCCGTGTTATCATTTCTTCTAAACTTTTCAAAAACTCCATAGGGTTACGTTTATAACTTCGAAAATTGATTGACTCCCGGTTATCGTTGTTGATGATATGATTATGCTGGCATGTTCTATCCCGCCATGAATCCACACTTCTTCTCGGGTCTGTATTTCGAATCGACGGATTTCCTCGATTTTACCTTTATTCGTATTAATTTGGCTTTCTACATTGTTTAAATTATCATATACTCTCTCCAGTCGTTCACCCATGTCAGTCTGTACTTGTGTTATTCCTTCCTTATTCTCCTCCCGTATTTGATGTACCTCTTGTTTAATTTTCTCGCATCTTTCTACAGTCTCCTGTTGGAGTCTTTCGACCATTGTTTTATTTTCATTTTGTATGTCATTAATTTTATTTTGTATTTCCTCACGGACCTGTATTACTGTTTCGTAAATGTGTAAATTGATAAAACATAATACTTAATTACCTGGTATTCTATTAACAGAATAACTTCACTTGCTAACACAAAAAATAACATCACTATCATGATAATAATATAACATGATACAATTAATAACAGGTATATTTGAGTAACTTAAGTCATACAGCATTTACTCATTCTCATCTACTTTAAACACAATTATTATGAAACAGTCTAAATTAGTTTTAACATTCTTTGTCAATGTCTGTTGTTTACACCTTTCACTGAACTTTGATGTTTACAAATATTAACATTATTAATTTCTTTTCTTTCTACCTTGTATTCTTATTTTATTTAATCAATCATGGGTTGGGTTTCTGTCCTTTTACAAGTGCGGATAATTAATAACATTTTTCTCTATTTTAAATCTTATAAGTTGATTTATGTAACGTCGGGGACCGTATTTTCGTTACGTTACAATATGTATAAACGAATTAAATTACCGTTTCGCAAGGCTCAAAACGTCTTGTGGCTCTCCGTCAAGGGATGCTTCTTGTGCGGCGTCCGAAACCGGCCATAACCTGTGTAACATACAGTATAATATTTCTGTATTGCATACAAAGTAAAATATTAAATATCTGAAACAAAATATACACTACACAAAAGTATACTTAAGCCTACTGAAATAAGTATATTTTAATTTAATAAGAAAATTGATTATTTTTATTTAAAAATTATAGCCCATTACTGTATAAGTTTATCATGACTGAAAATATGCATGATACGTTGTGACCAAATAAATAATAATTTAAACCGAAGTGTGTTACAGTTTTCTTTTCGATCATGAATGGAAACGCAGATGTTACATGACTACATAGCACGTATTCATTAATGAGTCATAGTGGCTCATTTGTATATTACAAAACAGTTCGAGTTTGGTTGTTAAATTCCACGTCAAGGAAGGAATTTTTGCTAGTCCTACGACACAGTCGCTCATTATTTCACAGGTTTCATATACTTCAACTGAGCTGGGCTTGATTTTAATGTTATAAAAAAAACAGATGTATTTATCTAACTAGCCAACATAACGGATATCTTATAACATGTATGAAAATCTCATAAGCCGTGAACTACTGAACGGGTTAAAGGTTGCTACGTATATAAAACTTCTATTATAAAAATACACATTCTCTTTAATAAGACTTTAATTTCTGTATTCAACAAAATAATAACAAGCTGTTATGTTAAGTAGTAAAAGAAGTTGGAACACGCTAATCATAAAGTTTAACCTGAAGAAGTATTACAGTCGGCGTGCACTGCCTCCCTGAATTACAGTGCATGAGTCTGTAACACGTTGTAGTTCGGAATCAACCAATGAGTAAACGGTCTCATTGAAAACCGGAAAGATGTTGGAAAGCTAATTTTGTGTCAGTTATTTGTTATATATTGTTTGTATTAAATTATTTGTTAACGTTTACATGTATGCTGGACGGCAAAATGAGAATTAAATCACTTTCGTGACTCTTTATGTCTGATAGAATCTGTCCTTTGTACTTAGTTATTAGCAGCAGGTATGATAGTAAAGGTAGCGCCACCATATTTGCAATCGCATGTAAAGTATTCTTTTGGTTTTGTTTGATGTAGACCGAACGTTGTGCTGTATGAGTCTGTTATCTGCATTTAACACCAACTACCATATTGGCCTACTAGAGAACATGGTTTAATTTCCATTTAATATTGTGATAATATTATATAAATTATTATGCAAATAAAAATTTTTGCCTACCTATCTGTCCACCTACTGTGAGAACAAAGACTATGTTTATAAATTAAATTAAGTAATCGATTTTAAAGTGTCCGAACCTGTCTGATGTATGATATTCATATCTATTAGAATATTAGAAGCAGGTAAGCATTTAAAATATCTTGAAAACGATAGGCCTATAGCTTAATTTTATGACTAACTGTAAGCCTATCTTATAAAATTAAGATGTAACAAAAATTATGAAAAATTCTCATTAAAAAAGTTCCAATAATTTAGCTTTCAGTAAAATTTCCGTTTTTCTCTCTGACATATCGAAAGAGATTAGTGATTCAAAAGAATAGGCTTGAAGAGTTCATTAGGCGAAGAATTATCTACTTTATATCTACGATGACTAACAAAAGTGTAATCTGTATCAAGACCGCAGTGATCAAATCTGTGGATTGCAATCCTTTAACTTTCTACTTACTTTAAAAAGCGCATGTATTATGTTAAACATAGCAACTGCATGAAAGAACTTACCAACACGCCAGCAACACAAGAGTGTACAGGAGGAAAAGCTTCATTGTAGTTACTTTGCAGAACGCAGTTCTAAGAGAAACTGATTGTTCCTGAAACAGCGGACACCGCTTTTATTGCTGGCAAAACGTACGCGAAACGACACGTATAACTGGCTGTAACAAATGTTTTATTTCCACTTGGCTTTTTAAATTAGATAGAAATTAACCAAGTGTCCGATATTGTTGGGTACACAATACCACTCATCGCCAGCGTATGATAACGCAGTTTCTTATCTGCATATAACAAAGAAAAAGAACTAATTCCGTGATATTCTGTTTGTGTTAAAATAAACGCATAGAAATTAATGGAAGAGAATGGAAATATATCGAATTACAAATTAATCACATCTAAAATGTCCCACTCGTAAAGGTTAAATTTGAACACGTGTTCAGGTCTTGTGGTTCCCTCCATCTTAAACATGACGTAAGCAGGAAGGGCAATCATTGCTAACATATGAAATCCATTTCTCCAAAGTAGCATGATAGTCCATAGCACATCAGTGCGTACCTTTCTGATTATGGCAATGTGCTCCGGTACCACATCCACTGCATATGCATATCTGTAAGTCTGTAAGCCACCTAGGTAGACTCAACGGATAGCCTTTAGTCAATGACGGGCACTGTCTTACCATTTCCACCTTTTGTTCAATACAAAATAATACGAAGAATTTCTCTTCAATTTCTTGAGTCCTGCAAATATAAAAAATAAATTACACGCTCGCGCGCGCACACACACACACACATGGTAATTTAACAATGAATGTTTTAATATAATACAACTTCTACTTTAGCACTCCTTTACTACAACGTCAGCCATGGTTTCGAACATCAATCTCCTCCAGTGTCACTTAGCCATTTCCAGCTCGGTGTACCCCCCCTTTCGCCACCACATCATTCTTCTTAGATCTTCCAGTAAACCATCCTACCATTATATCATAGGTTGGCCCCCCTTTCTCCTTTTACAGACTTGCGCCCTCAGGATTTTCCTTGGTATACGCTGATCATCCATCTGCTCTAGGTGATCTAGCCATTGTATTAGTTGAGCCTTTACAAATCTTACAATGTTCACCTGCTTCAATAGCTTATCTATCTCTTGGTTACTTTTTATTCTTTATTAGTCATCTTCTTCAACTGGGCCGTAAACACGTCTTACAATATTTCTCTCAAACCTTCGTAGTGTTAATTGTTCCCTTGTTGTCAACGTCCATGTATCGCATCCAGAAGTAACAATTTAGTAGTATAAGTGCTATGTAATACGCACAGTACTATAAGTTAGCATTATGAATTGAAATCAACATGTACAGACAGATAATAAAAATTAACATAGCAACGAAAAATTAGCAAACAAATAATTCTCAATTGGCCTTTGAATAAGCATTTTCCGTTAGTTTGATGTCATTGGCCGGGAAAGGTGTTTAACGAAGAATACATTATGAAATAAATGAAAATAAATGCTTATAAAAGAACTATTTTATGAGAAAAATTAAGTATATATGTGTGTGTCAGTTTAACCTGACTGATATCATATATTTCTTTAATATTATTTAGTTCCTGCATAGTCTACAAGTTTTTAAATAGTTACATTTTTACACCAGTTGTTTTAAATTCATTATTATCACATATCACTAGTGTAGCAATCATATGTGACGTAATATGTTGACGTAAATTACTTTTCCCGTGTACCTCGTGGACAGTGGTCAGGTAGCAAGCAGGTTAGTTTGAGTGAATAAAAATAATAACCATAAAAAGTAATTTAAAAGAGTATTCAGTAACAAATACTATACACTTGAAAATTTTATTAAAAACCTCTTAAGGTTTGCGATGAAGCCTGAGCCGCCCTCGACCCCAGCTAGAACAAACCTTGTAAAAGAAGGCTAGCGGCTTTAGTGACCAATGACAGCGCAGTATCTTGTCCACACGATTCTAGCTCATCAGGGAATAACAGTATAGGACATGGAAGTAAGATTCAAGTGGATACATGTATGGATACATTCAAGTGAGATTTGTTTTAATTTGAGTTTTGATTGGATTCAAGTTGAGATTTCTAATGATTTGCGTTAATTTTAATTAATTAATTAAGGAAATTATATTCGCAACATTAATCTAATAATCTGATAAACTAGTCCCATATATATTACTTTATTTTCATATTAAAAATCTAATATGTTCTAAATAACCCCACCATAATTGAGATTTCCATAGGAAAACGCATCAAAATGATAAACTATTTTTGCGCAAATTATATTAATTAATATTTACGAGTATACAGTTGCTCATATCGCAGCGTAAATATAATTTAGAATTGTTTATAACCTGATAGAATGTAACAGTACTTTCGGGTATGGAGGTACCTATTTCTTAATTCTTAAATGGGCTTAACACAAAATAGAATCGTTAACCCGCTGTATATGTATCTAAGCATAATCTATTACTAACTTAATACTCCCTACATTTGTTACCATCGGCTTTATTTTAAAAACGTCCTGTTTGGGCGTTGAATTTCTCCGAAAACTATACACATATCCAAATGAGAAAAAACCATAATTAGTTAGAGGTAGTTACATTCTCTTCTAAAGTACTACAGCATTGGGCACTCAAACATATTTCATCGCAGTAATGTCTACCAGTTAATATCTCAGTTCCACACTCGTACAAACGATTTTAGTAGTAATTATTTCAGCTGTAAGCTCAAAATTCCAGGGTCCTGGCACACGATTAATCAAAACTGCAGCTCTCTATTGAGAATGTGTTTAAAAATATTTAATTACAAGCACATTATTATAGTAATCTAGAATTTATTACCACCAGCTAAGTTTTTTTTTCGGAACAGCCTCACTCTCCTCTAGCTGTTTTGTATATGTTTTTGGTATCATCTGAGTATTATCACACAATAAGATAAAGAATTTACTGTTTTTTTTTAATTTAAGAAATTACAATTGATTGGTAACTTAACACTTAAATTTTGAATATACTACCTATAATTTTAATTTACAACCCATTTCTCAAACTTCATGACGTCCATGACGTCATGCATGACGTCCGATTTCGGGGAACAGTGCTACTTCACTGTTTTCACTATAATTTGTAAACATTTATGTTTTTCAACGGTTATTTAAATATTTGATAAATTGTATAAGAATATATGAATACGCGCGCGCGTGAGTAATTGAAGAAAATTTGTTACGATGAGACGTTCATGTCCTGAAATTAAATCTCACTATCACTAACACTTAGGATGTTAACAATAGAATTGCAACTAATAAATATCTAAAATCCAAACCACAGTTAAAATATAAACCAATACACAGACAGCGTTTATTTAGGAAATTATTATTTCATTAAATCTAATATTTTCTTTTCAAAATAAATATAATTCACATAAAATTATTGTGTCCATATAGCGTTGTGCAAAGGTATTTGTAAGTTTAAAAGATGCTGTATGCTCTCCACAAAATAATCCTTATCTTGAAATTTTTTATTATTTTGATTACAGTAATTAAAACATCAAATCAGGATTTAGCATGTGATGGAAGACAGCAGTCCAAGGTGGAAAAAAGTTTTTATTGTATGTTTCACAAACGGACCCCGAAAAAAAATCGGGACGTTGCAGCTTCGCCCAAGAAGCCCTGGCCTTTACAGGGGTCTTCCTTTAAAGACAAAGTATTTCTGAACCATTATTCTGTAACTTTAAGCGGGCGTGTGTGTACTTCGTGCATGAGTCCTGTCTGCTTTTTATTGCGCTTAATATTAATCATAAAACATTGGAAACGTAAACATTAAGTAATAAAAATAATACAACCTACTTGCCGAATAAACATGGTTGGCCTTGACGCTTCGAATCTTTAAAATGTAATGAAAAAAATATTTCTCTTTATTACCTGATAATGGAGATACTTTATTTTTAACATTTACCGTTGTGTAACACAATCCAAATGTATTTTCTTCTGAATTCATCAAATGTTTACTCCAAGATAGCCAAGTTCTGCTATTAATTATGTGAGACAGCCTATAATGTTATAGGAGCGAGTTTTTTGTTCAACGTGGATTTCAGTCTGATGCAATTGAGTTTCAGTCATGAGTTTCATTCAACCACTTTTAAATCTTTTACATCTAATAATCAAATTGTTGCCATCGTAATCTCAAATCTAACCTGTTTCATATTTCTGTGCTTTATTAAGCTGTACTGATTTAACATCAAGGAGAAAAACACATTTGTCATGTTTTATTAATTTCGTTGGATTACATAATTTTAGGCACCTGGCTACTAATCTAGAGGCCCCGGGTTCAATTCCTGTGCAAAATGAGTACCTGGGATAACATCCTGGGGATAATAATGGGCGGCTGAAGCGTAGTGCTGGCCACACTGCCTCCTTGTATGCCGTACGGCTCACATTAGGCAGCCTACCCTGCCTGACTCCTAAGCTGCTTCCGTGGTACACATGGGAGCCATAATTATTTATTATTACATAAATTTAATATCTACGATAAAAATAATATTGTATGCTAATATCATTTATTTGTTATGTAAATCGCACTGGTAAATTTAAAAAGTCATTAGAAGTCTCACTTGTAAGTGGTTTTCAAAAATAAACAAATTGTGGGTATTATTGTTTCAACTGAAAATAATTTAGAGGTACCGGGTTCGATTCCCGGGCCCGCACCATAAAATCAAGGTACGTTTTTCAGCCTCCAGGTCGAGTCAGCCTGTTCAAAATGAGTACTTGGGGATAATAATGGGCGGCTGAAGCGTAGTGCTGGCCACAATGCCTTCCTTGTATGCCGTACGGCTCGCATAAAGCAGCCTACCCTGCCTGACTTCTAAGCTGCTTCGGTGGTACGCATGGGAGCCATAATTATTAAATAATTTAATTAGCAGCGTTTTGAAGAAAAGAGACCGTTATTGAAAATATAGTTCGATTTTACAAGAAAACAAGGAAAACTAGAGTTAGTGGTACTCTAATTAATTAAAATTAAGGAACACAAAGGAAAACTGTCCTTGGTATTTCTAAGGGCAGTAGAAATCGTTGTTAACGATCGCGAACGAATCTATAAAAACCGGGCTGGAAGTTCAGGCAAACACGTATTTCTCTAAAAAAGATTTGATGATAAATTCGGTTTATGAGTAAAAATAGAATTAAATTTCGGACTAGTTTTACGATATTTAGCAGCTATTCTTTTGGCTTGTATTACGTTAAAAATGTTAATCTTCCTCTGAAAAAAAATACTGTGGGAAATGAAAAAGAAAATGAATATATTAGATGGATAACACGGAAGTCAGGAATGATACAGTGTCTATGGAAAATGCACAATAGTCGTAAGAGGAAGAAGATGATGCTGGGGCTAGGGGATGGACGAAGGGAGGATTGTGAATTGTGTGAACATGTGTGGAGGCAGAATCCTGGAGAGGAGGGACCGCTGCAAAGTAGGGGGACGCGGCGTTTAGAAAGAAAGATATCAAAGAATAGAAAACAAAAGCTACAAGTGGAAAAGCACGAAGGAAATTTATAAATCTTTAACCCTAAATAGTCTGTATAAAAGTTATTTAGTAATATTAATAATAATTTTTGAAAGAGAGAGATAAATGCTTTATGCACCCTAAGAGGAAACCGTATGTCCCCTGGGTAGTGGGATTCTCACTCACTACAAAACCCACCTCGAATTTAGGCACTGATATCTATCCTGGAACCACTTAACGTATTACTTCAGGATGGAGGCTATTGCGCTCTTATCGGGCTCCTTTTAATTTTCCCTTATATGCTACTGCCCGTTGGGTGCAAGTTGGCTCTATCTTTTTTTCCCGTAGGATCGACTGAATAAATGTGCAAGGTGCGGTCCCATTCCGTCTTGCCATGAAGCAAAATCTCAACAGCACTCTCTGGCGTGAAATCCCTGATCTCCTTATCAAGTTGTGTCCTCGCTTTTGTGAAACTGTTGCAGCTGGAAAGGTGTGAAGACATCTTCATTGGGACAGTCACGGTAGATGATGGTCTTTGCAGCTTTCCTTTCTGTGGAGGTAGGAGTTACAATTGCCGTGACCACTGAGGACCTACGTCAAATCGTATCCATGGAACTTGCCAGTGTCTGAGAACGAGTTCCCTGACCTAATTCTCTGCTGCATTTCTTCCATTTACCTCTCGTCTCTCGATAAGGTGCTTTCGCTCTTGAGCCGAAAGGTCTGTGAGAACCACTCCCGCTATCACCAGGACTACTAGCTCTGGCATTATCAATTCGTTGCTTTATGTTTCCTGTATTCTCTATATTCAGTGAATCAACACAGATTTCGTAACCGTACAACAGGGTGGGTTCCGTGACAGCCATAAGCATATCGCCTCTTGCTTGCAGTGGAAACCCCTACATTTGTCATAAGCCTGCTGGCTGTGTCGTGATTTATGCCGCCTAGTCAACTGCTTGACTTGGTCCCAGAAGGTGAACTTCGGCTCTAACTTCACCACAAGGTATTTAACTGCCTTCTTTGTCAGTATAGCCTCATTACTACTTGGACCTGATTGATTGTGGGATTCAGTGGCCGGGTGAGCAGTACTACTTCTGTCTTTGGGTAGGTCCAGATGGTGTAGTAATAGTAAAAAAAAATTATAATAATAATAATAATAACAATAATAACAATAATATTAATAATAATAATAATAATAATGGCGCATTGTAAAAAGTTTTACTACTGAATTGTCATAAATTTTCATATTTGTTACAATGTTTATTTACACAAATTGTTGTTGCAACCACGGGTGTCTCGGCCGGGGGGACCCAATATTTTCCAAAATCTAAATTCCTGAATAATTTTTTATTAAAATTAATTGTTTAATTTTTAACTTATATTCTTAGTTGAATAAAAATATTAAGTTGACTGCCATTGACGGTTTAATTTGAGCCCTAGTGATTTGTTTTCTTTGTATTGCTAGGCCTATGTAGAGATGATAATTTCTCGGAAGTAGTGTTGACAGCAAATTCGCGGGGTATGACAGTTTGTTGACACGTTGACACATCCATACAAATGTAAACACTTTCATTCGCGGCTTTCTGGGCTTAGGGATCATTACAATGTTGACAGTTTTCTACAGGCGGGGAAAGTACTGTAGCCAGAAACAGGAGTTGAACAGCTGTAGAACGAAGTCAATGCCTGAGAGGTTAGAGTGCAGCGGCCCGGATCAGATCGGAATCCAGAAAAAAAGTCCCGAACCTCTGTTGAGTAGACAGGGTCCTAGGCCTCGATGGACGGTGCTTCCATGCAGTCGGGTAAGAAGTCAGTCCTGCCTCCTGCCGAGGACATAACCCCGTTCGGAGTTTCAAGTGAGTTACGAGTTGTATTCTTGCGGAACAGTCTACTCGCCGCTCTCCAAACGGAGGCGTGGTCGACTTCAAGACACACAAGATATTAGTCCCACCAGTCAGAGTATACGTTCTGCCAAAGTTGCTTGACGTAAAGAGAGTGGGCCTGATATAATCGTTTGACGGCGGGGTTTCGGGTTCTTACCGTCCGTAACGAGGCTTGAGCGTAGCCAGATGGCGTGGAGATCTTCCGGTGGAGGGGCCGATTTTCGATGATTTACCTCGAGCGCATATGTGTATCGATCTATGACACCTTGGACCAACTCGTGAAGATTAGTGGCTCGGAGATCCAGATCATCATGGGTGACAATAGGGTTCGCGGGAAGAGAAGGTAACCGCCGCGAGAGCTCGTCATGATAGAAGCGCCAGTTGACCCTCTTAGCAAGACTAGCGGTTGAAGCCGACATGTCTCGTACAGTTATAAAAAGATTGTGATCGGACGAGAAGTTCGACACAGATGAGTCCTGGATGTGATGAGTCACGTTCATGGCAATGATAATGTCAAGAACTCCGGTCGCTGACCGGAACAGAGGAAGTTGGTGGGAACTTCTGGGGCGATGACTTGACGTCAGAAACGAACTCGTAAATGTGTTGGCGATCCTGGTGTTCTATGTAGGATGTTTGGTGTTGAAGACGCAGACTACAATCGCAGGGAGGGGTGCCGAGGAGAACTTCCCACTCATCGGGCGGAGGTGCCTCCGCAGAGCAGGCCGGAGATATGCCGAAACAAAGCCCAACTCCGATCCGTCCGATTACAGCGTCACCGCGTAACCTTCTACGACAGAAGTGTCTAGAAGGGGTAGTGGCCTATCGGACATCCGCCTGTGGATCAGAACAGGTGTACCCACAAGGGGGACACCGAGGCCGTAGGGGACGATCAGAGATCTTTTCAGAAATATAGAAAGTTTGGCTCGTCTTCTGTTTGTGTGCTCAACATCTAGCTGTGAGGCAGAAAGAAGCTTCAGGGTTCTTCGAAATCTCAAGACTTAACTCAGTCAACTATGACCCAGATTAGGCTCAACTCTGTAGCCCTATGCTACGCCCATAAAAAGGAATCCGATGACATCGACAGTATGAAGATAGCCAAAGTATTTATTTTAAAATTTGGGGCTAGGAGAAATGTGTTTGGAACTTTTTGATACTAAGCATAATCTAATGAACTTAATCGATGCCATCCACGCCTTGAATTGTCGAACTGTTTAATGGTTTAGTTTAGTGTACAGAGAAGTTGTTAATGTAATGTTTAATACTTACTGTAGTCTACACTAAGCAACTGGATTTCTCTATTTCAATCATTTTAATTTCTACATCTAACGTTAATCTAGTGAATTAATACAGTCTTTATATTACCTGACAATGAAAAAATAAGTTATATATATAAGTACAATAACATACCGGTTACATTCAGAGGGGTACCTAGGGAGGCCAAGGAGGCAGCCGCCCCGGGCGTCATATCCAGGGGGCGGCAAATTGAGCATAGACTGGAAAATATTGTTTTCAGTTTATAAAACTACAAATAACTTATTAATTTGATATGACTGTTCCGTTCACAAAAGAAACATAACCAGCCGGCTTGTCTGTTGTCAAATAATTTTCGTGATAAACAGTATTAGTCTATTTATGCTCAAGTATCGTAATTATGGTTCATTATGATAACAGTGAATTTGTAGTGAGTTGTGCTGGAAAGGAAAACTGATAATCATACAGTATTAGCTTTGTATAGATAATCTTAACTGCTGTTCGTATACAGACGAATATATTATTTGCTAACTTATAAAAAAAACGTACGTGGGTTACGTATGTACAACTCTTCCCGGTTCAGCGAAGTTATTGATCATCAGTTATTGATCATCTTGCCGCAGTATCAATCCGCAGTATCTTGAGTGTGCGGCTTGCTTTTGGTTTGTGCGTCTCGTGGGTATAGGCCTATCTATAATTCTTCACTTGTATGTCATCACACTAATACTATTATTGAAAATTGAAGCGTTCATAGATTTTATTCCTTTAGAAGTGAAAACAGCGGAGGGAATCACACAAGCTATTACAAGTAAACTTGAGCTGAACTAAGTTGAATCTTAGCGATTGCAGACGTCAGTCGTAATGACATGGCTGGTAATGGCTGGTATCCATTCAGGAGTTCAGAAGAGAATATTAGGCGGATTTGAATCCACTAGCTATGTTTATTCCCTGTGACAACCATTCACTTAACTTGGTTGGATTTCATGCAGCTCATGTAAATGTTCAGGCAGTGACATTTTTTGGGACAGTAGAACGTCTATTCACCTTCTTTTCCTGTTCCAATCATAGGTGGATTCTTACTCTCCACTTATTGGAGTGGCGTAAATATTACACTAAAAGGACACTGTGATACAAAGTGGAGTTCAAAAGCAGATGCGGTGAAAGCAATATCCACTCAGGTGGATGAAGTGATCGCTGCACTGGAGAACTGAGAGATACACCGACTGAAACAATCGATACCAGGGAAGATGCAGCTTTAATAATTAAAGTAATAGAAAATTTTAATTTTGTGACTTTGGTCTTTTTATTAATAGTTAGTTATTAAAATGTTTATAAATAGAAGACGATTTGTAAGTGATTTATTTTATTACTTTTAGTGTAGTTCTTTGTTTAATTTTGTGTTGCTTTAGGATATTGTTTTGACGATGCGTTTTAGACCAGTTTTTCAAAATTTGACCACAGAACAAATATTCAGTATTACCATAACGTTTCTTCCCACCAATAATTAGGCACTGGCGACGACCATGGTTGAAATTATTTATTTTACAAATCATTCCAAATGACCTACTACTCCCATCGCGTAAGAGATGGTCCGAAGATTCTTTCAGATTTACAGAAGACCGGTAAAACTCAGACTATAGTTGTGATCAAACGTTTCATCGCGCGTACTGACGTTTGCATAAATGTAGGGGTATAGCCGACATACGCGCGCTTATGTATGTACAGGATAAGTACGTACATAATTTTCTCCAGATGCTCATAAATATTATTATTCGTAAACATTATTTATGACATAAAACGGTATAATTATTGAGTATATTTTGTGCGTGTTTTATGATACTTTTATGAAATATCTAAAATTGTATTTTCCAAACGTGTTTTTGACATATAAAAACAAAACTTTTACAGTCACGTGATTTTTATTACTTTATCATATTCAAGGACAGTCTTCCGGTAAATTATTTTTGCTCTTACGTTTGACATTCGTATTCAAGGTAATTTTAAACCATCAAGCAATGGAAAAGTTAGCGTTTCCTTTTTTATTGAAATATGAGCAGAATTTTACAAAGAAAATGTTTCATGGTGAACTGGAACAAATCTACACTTTTTGTCCTAACAGAATATTGTTTTATTAGAGAATGAGCTAAAAACATTATTTAGCAAAGATATTTTATCCAAACAATTGTATTATAATTTTGTTATAAACTTTTTCTACAATATTTGTTGTTAATCAAAATACACTGAAATCTGAACAAACTCCTCTTTACTAATTCTACTTTGTATTTGTTAAATATGTAGTCTGTTTTAAACATGCGCTTTCTCAAATCAGCAACAGAAGTTTAGAATATAGGCCTATGTTGAAACAGTATAGCCTATTCTTTTACAATTTTGAGTAAACGTTATATATTTAATGTTGTGTTTTCTAAATGTTATACAAACCAAGTATTATATATAAACTTTACAAATTAACGGATAGTGAGGTGTGAAACTATAATGAGAGGTAAACATAAATGTGATGGCTTTCGTAGAGAAAAAATTTATATCCTATCTAATACCAACGATGGTTATTGGGAACACATTAATAGAAGCTAAGCCTCAGTATCTGCTTTAGGTAGGACCTGACTGTGAAGACATGGGAGTAGGTTACAGAGGAAGACTTAAAAGAAACACAAGAGATAATGAAGTTCCGGCACTTTTTTATGCAGTTTTATGCAGTCACTTTTTAGGTAGTTAAGAGATAACATATACGTAAATTTTAGGGCCAAAATGAATTTTATGAGACAAGACGAGAAGCCTTACTATTGAGGCTACCGCGTCAAAAAATTAAGACGTATGATCAGTATTATAAACAAAACTGTGATAAATCCAACGTAGACAGACGACGCATGAAACTCTGCGTTATGCAGAAGGTTGCTGTCATATCTAACATGTATGTCGATATGATGTAGGCCTATATCATGAACAATAATGTCAAAATCTAATGAAGTCGAAATAATAAGGTGGATAGATAGTACGGGAAAAACATCTCGGTTTGCAGAACCAAATCAGTTCAGGAGACGAACATTCTAAAGTCACGTACATTGCAAACATATTGTGCTTAATAATTCGCGGTGAGGCTCGCTGTCTGTTTTCATTTAGCAGTCAAACTCCTTCTACATCTAGCCTACATATTACCTAATTATTAAATAATAGTCTTAAGTTAATAAATAAAATAGCTAACCATAAACGTTCTTGGAATTGAGATGTTCAGAAAATTTACGATAATTTATAATAATTTACTCTCCATGCCAGTTATAAGTAGATGCCTAAACTACTTTTTGAAGTACTCATGTAGACTGAGCAAGTGCTCTGTCTTCCATGACCCCTCAACTTAATGAAATATATGTGACCTCTGTAGAAAAAGAGGGCTTTGATTTGAGTTTCAGTTTTGTAAATACATCTTTGTTGGGGAAAGTTTGTGGATGACGTTTTTTTTTGAAGTTGGGTAGGCACAAGAAAGCAGCTAGTTTATATTTTTGACATTTATAATTCAATCTTTTATAAGTAAGTACAATATTTGTGTGACGTTGGACACACACACACACACACACACACACACAGCATGTATGTAACTGTACAGAATAAAAAAGTGATGCTTCAATAAAACATTTTCTTGTGGAGATTGCTGTTACAGTTCAACCGACACTATATTATATATAGTTACACTGGATAGTTTATTCAGTTGTGTACAAGCCAGAACGGTATATTTGTGCTTGCAAAGTACAGCTGAAATTAATGCTAGAGTAGAATATCTTAACAACTCCTTATGATTTGTCAAACAGATCGTGTGCTAGCGGATTGGATTCAGTTTATGCAGTTAACTTTCTCTGTCCGTAGACACATGTAATTAATAGCTAAATATAGTTATGTCCTAGTATGTCACTTTTCTCTACATTTGTGTGTCTACATGAAATGAGAAGCAACAGATTGGATATAACAAATCCCAACATAATTTGCTTTAGAATTTAATAAAAATATCTTTTGCATTAACAACGTAATTTAATGAATTTCGTCTCTACTTCTGAAAAGAGTATTATCAGTGCATCTGGGAGATCGTGATAGGACGAATACCAGTCTGACTGTTTATAATAAACTATTAATGGTAATAGTGTTTTTCTATTCCTGGTATAACTTTTAATAGCTGTTATTATAGCTTACAGTTTAGTTAGTAATTTTTTTTTTACCAGCAGATTTTCTTTTTTTTTGTAATTACAAGCGTCATAAATAATGTTTGTTTGTAACGGCTGTTAGCGTTTGCAATAAAAAAATTACCCTTAATAAAAAAAAACGTTGCTGGTAAACTACCCCTTTCCCTTAACCGATCTTCACCAAAAACAATAAGTCTTGAGAACTCTACAACTCAGGGCTGCATGCAAAACATTATTTGATTCTTTTTGAATTTGCGGCTGTTATCGTTTGTCATAGAAAAACATTACCCTTGATTAAAAAAAAAAAATTCCTGGTAAACTACCCCTTTCCCTTAACCGATCTTCACCAAAAACAAAAGGTATTGAGTACTCTACAAATAAGGACTGTATGCAAAACACTTTTTGATTCTGTTTGAATTTGCGGCTGTTATCGTTTGCCATAGAAAAAAATCTACACACACACACACACACACACACACACACACACACACACTTTTCGAAAAATTACTTTTTTCCATGTTTTGAGTGTAGTACAATCAGAATCTGCAATAATCTCGAAGACGATTTTTTTGCCATCACCATACTTCCATTTCCTTAAGGAACATGGAAGTAAAACACCATTAGTACAAGGACATTTAAACGTGTATGGTGACGAACAATTATTGCAGAAAAAGAAAAGTGCAATAATAAAGACGTCATACAAATTAAAGTTAATTACTACCACATTTTGCTAGTAATTAAGTAGCGTGTTATATGAAAATTTCGAGTGGATAATTACAAAGTCAATGCAACCCCTCGCCTAAAGATAAGTTTACGTGATCGCGAAAACGGACTAATGTGTCTTAACAAAACTGAACAGTATCTCACATGTCAGAATTGCTGTCTACTATAAATACCTTTAGCAATTTTGGACGGGACACAGATGCCAAAACGTTTACGGGAAGGACAATATATCCGTTTGCTAATCAACAGACTGAAGAACGTTTCACACGAGGTCACTATGTCCTTCTGATAATCGACGTGAACTCATCATCATCATAACCATCATCTAACACCACGATTGATGGAGGAGCACAGGACCACCATCAACAACAGGCCATACAATATTGAGAAAGCGTAATAATCATCACCATCATCATCATTGTCATTGTCATCATTCCGCATACGCACGCACGCACGCATGCACGCACACGCAGCGGTAACTTCAACAATACGCTGGTTGTAAATGAACAATTACATTTTTGTGTTAAACAAAGAACTCATAAAATACAGAATATGATACAATGAAATTACAAAGACTTCAATGTAAATAGTGTAAACATTCAGAGTAAAAGACGTAAACGTAAGTTGGTGTGTGTCTTAAATTTAATGTTAATATTATTCTGTTAAATTAACAATTAAGTATATCATTATAAATCATAATTATTCTTAAAGTAAATATTATTTTTATTACAATATTAATAGCAGAACTTTAATTTTTTTAATAACGTTAACTCTATTTTTATAAATGATTTGCTGTGATCTAAAATTGTAATAGTGAATCAAAGTCAGGCACACAAGAATTTTATAATGACAGCGCAAGAATTTTATAATTTCTTCATCGTATATGGTTAGATATTACTATTACTGTGTGCTGAATCGCAAAGATATGTTGGAGAAGAAGATGAAAAAGAAAGAGAAGAAGATGAAACTGGAGGAGGAGGAGGAGGAGGAGGAGGAGGAGGAGGAGAAGAAGGAGAAGGAGAAGGAGAAGGAGAAGGAGAAGGAGAAGGAGAAGGAGAAGGAGAAGGAGAATGAGAAGGAGAAGAAGAAGAAGAAGAAGAAGAAGAAGAAGAAGAAGAAGAAGAAGAAGAAGAAGAAGAAGAAGAAGAAGAAGAAGAAGAAGAAGAAGAAGAAGAAGAAGAAGAACAACAACAACAACAACAACAACAACAACAACAACAACAACAACAACAACAACAACAACAACAACAACAAGTATAAAATGTTCTGACTACCCATATTAGTATGCCTACGGAGTTTTCCGTGACATAAGATGGTGCAGTGCAAATGTAATTCTTTCGATCGTTCAATTGATTACTAGGTTACTGTGAGTTTTAATTAAACAGACATTTAATATTGTATATTTTCTTTTTCTTTTATTTATTTATATTTTTATTATATTATTTATGTTTTAGTATTTTTTTTTATTTATTTTTTTTTGTTGCTAGCCCCAAATTGTTTTTGCCAATTATGTAGGTCGACTCGTACGTGATGTTTTGTCTTATGTGATTATCTCATTTGAATCCTAAATCCTTATCTTAACTCCTAACTTCTTAAACTTACAATTCTTCTATGTAAGAATTAAAGTTTTATGTTAAATCAATAATCATTTATTAAATGATTATTTAATTCTATAATTACTCCTTTTTTATCTTGACTGAATTTCAATAAAATTTATTATTTCTTTTTAGCATTTCTTAATTGTATTGACATTCAATGTCCCTTCTTTTATTAGTAGCTCATTTCGGTTGGATTACATGGAAAATCTCAATCTCAGGGTTAATGTAAAATTAAAGTCAAAGTATTGTTCAAGTCATAATATAACGTCATAATATTTATAATGAAGGTTTTCTAATTGGGTGTTGTGCATGTATGTTGACTAGTGAGTCCTTTGGATCATACAAAAGAACAATTTAAAATATCGGTATGGAGAACCATACATGCCTTCCATCTTCTAAGATTTATATTTAAAATCATATTCGAAATGAAATATGTCCATAGAAACTACTTCGTTCTATTGCTTCAGCCTTTACCACAGTACTGTGGTCACTAACGTATACCACCTCACGTTTTCGCACTCGATTTTCACTGATGATGGCAGTCGATGACATTGCCGAAACGTCTGGTTTTGCAGAAAACATTGCACTACGGCTAAACAGCCCGGGAAAGAATTTTAACAAAAACTACTTCTTTCTTTCCAATAACGTAGTACACATAAAAAATTCTCCCCTCCCTCAACAACTATAATTTCCATTAATAGAAAATTACCCCCACCCCGTTCAACTACCCTCTTCGTTCATATATATTTCATCGAGGTTTCTACAATGGATTATTATGAGAGTCTTCTCAGGATACTTTGTTTATCAAAATTAAGTACTTTACTCTTGTTAAAAAATAAAACGTTGCTGGTAAACTACCACTTTCTCTTAACCGATCTTCACGAAAATCAATAAGCCTTCAGTCCTCAACAATTCAGTGATGAATGCAAAATAAATATTTGATTCTGTTTGAATGTGCGGCAGTTATCGTTCGTCATAGAAACAATTAATCTTAAAACATGAACAGTGACCGGTAAACTACCCCTTTCCCCTAACCGATCTTCACCAAAATCAACAGGCCTTCACTTCTTTACAACTCAGGGTGGTATGCAAAACATTATTAGATTCTCTTTGACTTTACGGCAGTTTTCGTTCGTTAAAATAAAATTACCATTGTTAAAACATAAAACGTTGATGGTAAACTACCCCTTACCCATAACCGATCTTCAACAAAATCAACAGACCTTGAGTTCTCTATAACTCAAAAATGTTTGCAAAAGTAGTTGATTCTGTTTGAATTTACGGCAGTTATCGTTCGTCATAGAAAC
This sequence comes from Magicicada septendecula, assembly GCA_034769895.1. Taxonomy (NCBI): domain Eukaryota; kingdom Metazoa; phylum Arthropoda; class Insecta; order Hemiptera; family Cicadidae; genus Magicicada; species Magicicada septendecula. The sequence goes on along the minus strand of CM068370.1, from coordinate 286,365,920 downwards.
AATTACCCTTGTTAAAACATAAAATGTTGCTGGTAAACTACCCCTTTCCCTTAACCGATCTTCACCAAACACAACAGGTCTAGAGTACTATAAAATTTAGGGCTGTATGCTAAACGTTATTTGATTCTCTTTGAATTTACGGCAGTTATCTTTCGTCATAAAAAAATTTACCTTTTTTAAAACATAAAACGTTGCAGGTAAACTACCCATTTCCATTAACCGATCTTTACCAAAATCAAGAAATCTTGAGAACTCTACAATTCAGGGCTGTATGCAAACATTATTTGATTCTGTTTGAATTTGCGGCTGTTATTGTTTCCCATAGTATATACCCTTGTTAAAACATAAAACTTTGATGGTAAACTGCCGCTTTCCCTTAATCGATCTTCACCAAAAACAATTGGTCTTCAGAACTCTACAAATAAGGGCTGTATGCAAAACATTATTTGATTCTGTTTGAATTTGCGGATGTTATCGTTTGCCATAGTAAATACCCTTGTTAAAACATAAAACGTTGCTGGTAAGCTACCCCTTTCCCTTCGCCGATCTTCACCAAAAACAATAGGTCTCCAGAACTCTACAAATAAGGGCTGCATGCAAAAAATGATTTCATTCAGTTTGAATTAGCGGCTGTTATCGTTTGCAAAATAAAATATCTTCAGACACGCACACAGACAGACAGATAGACACACAGACACTTCGAAAATTGACTTTTTTCATGTTTTGAGTGTGTACTCTTTATTTAGTATGTTCATTTTATTCTTCTTTGAACTTTATTACTAAAAATATTGCGTTTATGCATATTTCACAGTGAATTTTGATGGTATACTTCTCATTTTTCTGAGGTGTAATCTTGTTACTTTACAATATGACTCAAAAAATAAATAAATAAATATAATAGAAGAACATTCACAAATATATCTGAAGTTATGAATTTGAAAAGAGAGGAACAAGTCCGATTCCAAATTCTCCAATTCCAAACATTCGATACAAAATTACATTACATATTTAATTACTTTATCCAATTGTCTATTGCTATTAGTTCTTATAAAGACGGGGAACTGATAGCAAAACATAAAATTCAACGCAAAATCGTGCTCGAGATTATTGCAGATCCTGATTGTACTACACTCAAAACATGAAATAGTCATTTTTCGAAAAGTGTATGTGTGTGTGTGTGTGTGTGTGCGCGCGCGCGTGTGTGTGTGGATTTTTTTCTATGGCAAACGATAACAGCCTCAAATTCAGGCAGAATCAAAAACTCTTTTGCATACAGACCTTATTTGTAGGGTACTCAAGACCTATTGTTTTTGGTGAAGATCGGTTAAGGGAAAGGGGTAGTTTACCAGCCACATTTTACGTTTTAACAAGAGTAATTTTTTTATGACAAACGATAACTGCCGCACATTCAAACAGAATCAAATAATGTTTTGCATACAACACTGAATTTTAGAGGACTGAAGGTCTATTGATTTTGGTGAAGATCGGTTCATGGAAAGGGGTAGTTTACTTGAAACGTTTTATGTTTTAACAGGATAATTTTTTCTATGACGAACGTTAACTGGCGTAAATTCAAACAGAATCAAATACTTGTTTGCACTCCTTCCTGTTTTATAGAGTACTCACGGCCTGTTGATTTTAGTGAAGATCGGTTACGAGAAAAGGCTTGTTTACCGGTACCGTTTTATGTTTAAAATGGTAATTTTATTTTTCTGACGAATGACAACTGCCGCATATTCAAAGAGAATCAAATAATATTTTACATACGTTCCCGAAGTTGTAAGTACTCAAGGTTTGTTGATTTTGGTGAAGATCGGTTAAGGCAAAGGGGTAGTTTACCGGCCACATTTAATGTTTTAAAAAGAGTAATTGTTTATATGACGAACGATAACTGCCGCACATTCAAACAGAATCAAATAATTTGTTGCATGGTTCCCTGAATTGTAGAGGACTCAAGGCCTATTGATTTGATGAAGATCAGTTAAGAGAAAGGGGTAGTTTACCAGCAACGTTTTATGTTTTAACAAGGGTAAAGTACTTAATTTTGTAAGTAAATAAAGTATCCTGAAAAGCAGATCATAATAATCCACTGCAGAAACGTAGATAAAATACCTTTAAAAGAAGAGGTGGGGGTAATTTTCTATAAATGAGGGGGGGTAATTTTCTATAAATGAAATTGATTGTTGAAGGGGGAGAGGATAATTTTTATTTATACGTCATGTGTACTACGTTATCGGCAACAAAGAAATAGTTTGTTGTTAAAATTCCTTTCCGTCCTGTTTGGCGTAGTCCAATGTTTTCTACGAAACCAAACGTTTCGGCAGTACTATCGACTGTCATCATCAGTGAAAATCTAGTGCCCTAATTTGAGGTGGTATATGATAGTGACCACAGTACTGTGGTTAATGCTGAAGAAACAAGTAGTTTCTCTGAAAATATTTCATTTCGAAAATGATTTTAAATATAAATCTTAGAACATGGAAGTAATGTATGGTTCTCCATACCGATATTTAATTTAAATCACGTATAAGTGAAAATATATCGTTCCTGGCAGGCAAGCATATCTCAGTAATGTTTATTTTTCCAAAGTTTTATTATTGTGATTACCACAATAAAATATCGGTATGGAGAACCATACATGACTTCCATATTCTAAGATTTATATTTAAAATCATTTTCGAAATGAAATATTACCATAGAAACTACTTCTTTCTACTTACTGCTTCAGCCTTAACCACAGTACTGTGGTCACTAACGTATACCACCTCACGTTATCGCACTCGATTTTCACTGATGATAGAAGTCGATGGCATTGCCGAAACGTCTGGTTTTGTAGAAAACATTGGACTACGGACAAATATCCCAGGAAGGAATTTTAACAAAAACTACTTCTTTGTTGCCGATAACGTTGTACACATATATATAACAAATATGCATAAAATTAATGGCTTGTATAAGTTAATGATTGATCTCCATTAAGTAGTGCTCAAGTTTCCAAAGTTTTAATATTATGATGTCCGTAATTAAAACATCAGAGCAGGTTTAGTGTGTATGAGGTTACACCGTGGACAAAAATTTTCAACATTTCCTATTGAGCGTTGCTTATAGTAAAGCTACGAATCTACAGTGTACGTTTCACAGAACAAACACGCGGAAAATAAGGAGCGCTCCGAAGTCACTCATGGGCCCTCAGAATCTTGCAGAGGGTTCATTCCCTAAAGACGAAAAGTCTGTCTGTGAATCGTTCCTCTGTAAACACGTGCAGTTACACTGCCCAGCGATCCACAGGAAGCAAATCGCTATCCACACTGGACACTTTTTCGGCTTGCACGCGTTATGTTGGTATGGGTTTCGGCACTTTCCATTTAAAAACCATGCAAATGTAAGAAAATAAACATGAATGAGGCCAGAAATAACGCGAATTGTGTGTGTGTGTGTGTGTGTGTGTGTCTTCCCTGCCTTTTTACTGCGGTAGTCATAATAATAAAATGGAAACGTAAACAGTACATAACTGAGATACGCTTGCTTGCCAAGCGCGATATATTTTCTCTTATATGATTTACATTAAAATGAAAAAATTATAATGTTATTGCCTGGCAACAAAATTATTTCATTTTCAACAATTACCATTGTTTGAAAAAGTTTAAATGAATTTTCAAGTACTTTACTCTTGTTAAAACGTAAAAGGTTGCAGGTAAACTACCCCTTCCCCTTAACCGATCTTCACCAAAATCTAAAGGCCTTGAGTCCTCTACAATTCACTGAAGTATGCAAAAAATTATTTGATTCTGTTTGAATTTGCGGTAGTTATCGTTTGCCGTAGAAAATACGCTTGATAAAAAACGTTGCAGGTAAACTACCCCTTCCCCTCAACCGATCTTCACCAAAAACAACAGGTCTTGAGTACTCCACAGATCAAGACTGTATGCAGAAAATTATTTGATTCTGTTTGAATTTGCGGCTATTATCGTTTGCCATAGAAAATACCCTTGTTAAAAAAACGTTGTTGCTAAACTACCCCTTTCCCTCAACCGATCATCACCAAAAACAATAGGTCTTGAGAACTCTACAATTTAGGGCGGTATGCAAATAATCTTTTGATTCTGTTTGAATTTGCGGCTGTTATCGTTTGCCATAGGAAATACCCTTGTTAAAACATAAAACGTTACAGGTTAACTACCCCTCTCCCTTAACCGATCTTCACCAAAAACAACAGGTCTTGAGAACTCTACAATTCAGGGCAGCATGCGAAACATTATTTGATTCTGTTTGAATTTGCGGCTGTTATCGTTTGCCAAAAAAAAATTTCCTTTGATAAAAAAAACCGTTGCCGGTAAACTACCCCTTTCCCTCAACCGATCTTCACCAAAAACAACAGGTCGTGAGTACTCTACAAATCAGGGCTGTATGCAAAAAATTATTTGATTCTGTTTGAATTTGCGGCAGTTATCGTTTGCCATAGAAAAAAAATCTACAGACACACACACACACACACACACACACACACACACACACACAGACAGGCACACACACAGACACTTTCCGGAAAACGAGTTTTTTTCATGTTTTGAGTGTAGTAGAATCAGAATCTGCAATAATCTGGAACATGATTTTTTTTGCCATCACCATACTTCCATTCCTTAAGGAATATGAAACTAAAAGGCCGGCAGGACACACACATACAAAATTCGCGGTATTTCTGGCTTCACTCATGTTTATTTTATTATGTCTGCACGCTTTTTAAATGGAAAGTGACGAAACCCACAGCAACACATCGCGTGCAAGCCGAAAAAGTTGATATCGATTTGCTTCCTGTGTATCGCTGGACAGGGTTTGGTGTATTAAAGCAATTAATACAATCTGTGTACTTATTTCTATTATGATATGAGAATTATAAAATAATATGTCCATGTGTGTATGTATGGAAATATATAAATATTTTTCTCCTTTGGAAAATTGTTTGCCCTTCCATGAAAATATTTTGACCTCCCTGATGGCTAGTTATTTACTAGCCTGTGTGGAATATAGCGTTATGACATAGATCAGAATGGTGGGTGTTAAACAGGAGACACAAACGTATTAAGGAAGAAATGTTTTGCTGACATATTTATAATTATATGGGTGAACAGAATAGTCGTTCAGGAAATCAGAAGGCAAGTGGAAAGAAAGAAATCAAAACTCGATTTTAAAAAAGAAAAATGACTAGTATAGTATTGACAGGAAAGACTTTGATAACACTATAGACATCTCTCGGCCCTTCGCAACGAGAGTCCAATTTCATTACAGGATTTAGATCGCAGCTACCTTTAGCTAGCTCTTCGTTCGACCTACAGATATTTTATCCAAAAGTAGAGTCCTTCCTCACGATGGTTGAGGATAGCCTTAATCCACTTGACATGGTGGTACCATTTTAGCTGATACGTAATTTCTTCAGAACTCAAGCATCCACTTATTAATTAATATCTAAATAATTTTAAATATAAATTTAAGATATGGAAGTCATGTATGGTTCTCCATACCGATTATTTTCTCAACTGATGTGTTTCATGTGTGCAGAAAATTGGGTTTCAGAATTCTTGACTACGCCTCGTCACTCCACAAACTTTAGGACCTAAACTAACTGAAAAAATATAAAGAAAAGAAATGTCAGACCTGGACCGCTATTTTTAAACTACTGCAATTTTCAGCACATCAAAATTCGTTTAAGCCTGCGACAACTAATCAAAAAATTAAATTAATTTAAAAGTTTTCAAAAAGAGTTTCAGGCAGAGCATATGTTAAAATTTTTCTGAGAGACTTGATAGGTGAAGGGAACAGGAGGATAGAAAACTGTTTACATTATCCTTGTTTGCTTGTTTATATTTCATAATTTTTATTTAAATTCGTTCTAAGTGAATTCTGTATGCTTTATTCAAGGATGCCTTTAGCGGGCGTATTCTGCCGAAAATGTGTGATTCGTAGGTCTGTGATTCGTAGGTATACATACATTCAAAAAATGGTATAAATCAGTCTAAGTACAGAAAACCACCGCCACACACACACACACACGCGCACGCACATGCACGCTCACACTAACATGTACATTAAAAGACACTACTGTGTCACCTAAAGGACTATTTACTTTAACATTTATCTTTAATACAGCAGACGGTAACATACTAATAACTCGGATTATATATAGACAGCTTTTTATTATTAAAAAGCGACGCCTGTAGTGTTACAAGATCTAGAATATGCGACTGACATTCAGAGACTAATTGTTGGATAATGATGATTTACTTCACTGTTATCGTGAATGTCAATAGTTTATATTATAATATTCAAATAAAAGATATTGTTAAAGTAAGTAAAAGTTAAATAAGTGTTAGTAATGATACTCTTGGCTGTGTAAATACCATGAGTACTATGGTGAAGTCTCTGGTCTGATTTTTTGAATGGTCCAAGGCGTCTATGATTCAAAATGATAATATCGTCCCGCGTAACACTGAATAAGGTAACACTGTGTCCGTGTATATAAGTATATTTACACTTATACCGTGTACAGGTGTATCAAACGTGTTCATACTTTATAGTTTAAGACTTTTCTTGTATTAAATGCATGCTGTTTTTTACACTATCCAGTTGGCGTATACCTTTTTACAGAGTTTCCAAGCGCCTACCCATTACTTGTGTCTCTTCCCAGTGGTCCTTCATTCAAATTACACAAAACCACACGCAATTTTCCTTTTTTGACACGTAAAGTTTCACATAATTAAAAAGTTCTCTCTTGTTACAATAATTGTTTTAGAAAGGTCCACGAAATAACATAATGTCTCTTGCACATTAAAAAAATATTAACGTTTGATATTATCAATTTTTTCTCTTTCTTCCTTATCAAGTTACAGAGAGGCGGTAGATAATAAGAGGCCTTGGAGAAGAAGGTAACGTGTACGGAACCTGAGAGCCTGGAAAGTTTTGTCTGCGCAACGTATGAATAAAAAACGAAAGAATACATTTAATAATGCAGAAAAACGTGTTTTATTTCTTCCATGTTCAGGAGGAAAAAGTGCAATTTAGATAAAGTGCATTTTTACAATAATATTTATGTCTTCCTTGTAACCATTGTATCTTAAAGAAGAGTTGAAAAGGTGAAATTTTTACTATTATATCATATGCATATACCTATACTATTTCATGTAATAGTCGAACATTGATGGACGCCTTAGTAGTGCTTCATGTTGTTAGTGCTGAATTGTCCACCATAGTTGCTGTTGTCAATATGGCTATTGTTGATACTGAGGTTGTTGTTGTCGATATTGCTGTTGTTCATATTGCTGTTGATAGTACTGAAACTGCTGTTGTTGTTGTTGTTGTTGTCGATACTGAGGTTGTTGTTGTCGATATTGCTGTTGTTGACATTGCTGTTGTTCATATTGCTGTTGATAGTACTGAGGCTGTTGTTGTTGTTGTTGTTGTTGTCGATACTGAGGTTGTTGTTGTCGATATTGCTGTTGTTGACATTGCTGTTGTTCATATTGCTGTTGATAGTACTGAGGCTGTTGTTGTTGTCGATACTGAGGTTGTTGTTGTTGTTGTTGTTGTCGATATTGCTGTTGTTGATATTCCTGTTGTTGTTGTCGATATTGCTGTTGATAGTACTGCGGTTGTTGTTGTTGTTGTTGTTGTTGATAGTACTGAGGTTGTTGTTGTTGTTGTTGTTGTTGTCGATATTGCTGTTGTTGATATTCCTGTTGTTGTTGTCGATATTGTTGTTGATAGTACTGAGGTTGTTGTTGTTGTTGTTGTTGTTGTTGTTGTTGTTGTCGATATTGCTGTTGATAGTACTGAGGTTGTTGTTGTTGACGATATTGCTGCTGCTGTTGTTGTTGTTCATATTGCTGTTGATAGTACTGAGGTTGTTGTTGTTGTCGATATTGCTGTTGTTGATATTCTTGTTGTTGTTGTCGATATTGCTGTTGTTGCCAATACTGCTGTTGTTCCTGTTGTTGCTGTTGTTCCCACTGCTGTTGTTGCCAATACTGTTGTTGTTCCTGTTGTTGCTGTTGTTGCCATTGCTGTGGGTATCTGCAGAAAGATACAGGTATATTACTTTCTTTAAATTGATAAGGGTGATAAGAGTGATCTCTTTAAATTGAGAAGGGAAGGTGATCGAATGTTTGCGGCCAATCTTCTATTGTAGCCTTCTGTGTATATGTCAAGAGATTATCTGGTTTCATTCCCAGTCTGCTGGTAAACACTGGGTTCACCATGAATCTTTGAAGATTAGACACAACAATTCTATCACCTTCTCTCCTCCAAAAATAATTGTTTCTTTTAGACGTTGTGTGCACCTGCACACGTTTCAAGTTTCAATCTCTGCGCTGCCAACTCCACTTCTACCAGTTCCATTCCATCATCATCTTTCCCTACGTAGGTCCATCATCATCTTTCCCTAAGTAGCGCTCATTCCTTTCTTCCCCATTAACATCTTGATCCTATTTCCTGAATGTCCCTCTACAGTAATCATTCCGAATCCTTAAAACCTATTTATTACGGCGGTTCACTTTTGCAATTTTGTTTTAAATGTTTCGTGTATCTTTCCTGAATTTACCTCTCCAGGTTTTTAATTTCCTGTCACAACTTTGGTTGGTTATCACAAAAGTTTTCTACTTCAGTTAAAAATTAATCTATGGTATTGTCATGCAGCAAAAAAGAAAGATATTTATATGAATAAAAACTTTCCTCAATTTGTTCAGATATACTATTAAGTTGAACATTTCTGGCTTTCTCATCTTACCGATAAGCGCTACGGAGTTAAAGAGGACATTGAAGGCAATTTTGGGGCTTTTATGTAAAACGTTTGCTTCATATATTGGTGTTCTTTAACGGTTAAAATTTTCTAGGGTTAGAAATATTTTGTTTGTTAGTCAGATATGTATGAACAACTCTAGAAAGTTGTTTTCTTTTACTTTTAAGATAAAACTTATATTGTACTACTGGCCGGTAAATGTAAATTGAAAAACATACACGATAAACAAGAACAGGCAGTTTGCTGAATGTGTTGGAAACGAACTCACTAAAGTGCACGCTACTGAGCCGTGGTCCGCTCTTGTTGTTACTAACAGACGATAAAGAACTGTTGCCTCAGAACTGTGGTGCAAATGACGCAGAACGTGCCAGATAGGGAATCGTTTCGCGCAATGATGATGACCTCCAGAGGAAAGTCTCTTAGCATCAACAGGAGATTTGTATACGGATGTCAAATTTTAAAATACATTTCCTTCAATTGCAAAATATGATTACCGTATTAATAACAAAATGCGAAAGTTTTATGCCTCTGAGAGCGTCTAATTGCTGGAGCTACCAGTAGTTGTGACCATTACCACTCAGGTGTTTATACAGGTATTCAGAAGCGGCTTCGTACGACAGCCACTTGTAGCGGGTTCGTCACTGTCACATTTACGCGGAGATCGAACTCAGCTTGGGTGGTGTAGCAAACCAACACACTGCCACTACGCTACGATTACTCCCAGCCAATAACAATCAGATAAAGGTGCAGTTCACAGATGCAGAAGAGTTACAATTATTTGGAATCTGGAGCTCCATATTCATATCTATTTCCCACGGCAAGAGTTTAGAAAGCAAGCTGTGTTTACCGACACGTGACAATTACTACTTTGGCTGTATTTGTTACTAAACAACGTGTTTTTCCATGACTTAGACACTTTTCCTACGAAGAACAGTCATCCAAATTGAACGACGATAATGTACTATTAGTAATAATCAATAGTAGTAGTGGTACCAGTGAGATTACTGGTTGTTGTGCAATGGGAAATGCTATTGTTAAAAACGTAAATATTACATGTAAAGGCTCCTCTTGCGTCTGCTGTTGCCGGCTTCGACATCACGTTTTCTGCGTTCACCGTGTTCCAATCTGAAAGAGAAATAAGTATTAGTCGCTGCAATAGAGACGTAAATTTTTGTATATTCTACATCACATAAGTTTCTAACACATAAGATTTAATTTAGCATTAACCTAAACTTAGCGGGGAGCAGTAGCCGTACTGTGAAATTAATCATAAACTGTTGCTCATGTACGTAATGTGATAATACTCTTGATTTAAATATTATTATCATTTACATAATAATCGGTGTCTGTCGATTATTAATTATGTAAGGCTATTGTCTTATTATATATTTCTATTGAATGGCGGACATTTCGGCCAGCTGTGTAATAAATATTGTTAGCAATTGCTGCTTCTCTTAATAGATTTTTGGTTTGTGATATATGTTGGTTTCTTTTGTTTTAAGATTCATCATATTTATATCTTTACAGCTTCTTGAAATTTCTGCGTGTATTTTGTTAACAATGATAAGGGTTGATTGCATAAATCTAGAAATTAATGCCATGTTGATGACTAAATTAGGTAAAGAAATTTTCTGATGACGATTTATCTCTAGGTTTGGTTTCCTAGGATTCAAGTAGCCTATATTTTACAAGTAGTCAAGAATACGTTTAGAGTAATGCAATAATGATTTCGCTGCAGATTAATAATATTTTATATACGCTTAACCAATTTGGTGAAACCTTTATATAAATATGTCTACCTCAAAACTTATTGTCAAATTTCTCTCCGAATTTCTGGACTCACTGCAAAACACTAATTCATACTCAAATGCAGTGAGCGTACTACGTTAGTAACATACGTTTTTGGTATATATAAACTGGTAATGCTGACGCAGTGTACAGAGGAAGTACAGAGTCCCTTTTGCTACTTCTGGTTCTGTGCTTCCTCTATGTAAACAAGTCACAGGCAGCCTTTAAATTTATGAGGACGCATATACAACTGAGGTCCAGTACGATGGGCGCGCTCCTCCCCATCCCATCAATGGAAAATAGAAAGGTGCGGAGTTTAATTACCGGACGTTACAAACATTAACTGTCGTCTGATTGGATGGGAATAAGAAGATTCCAGAAACTTGTACTAAATAAAGGAAAATAACATCTTGAATAAAAGAATTTATAAATATTAAAAAATTATATATGGGTCAAGAAAGAGACTTTAGCAAAAAGTATTTGAATATATACGCACGCGCGCGCGCGCGCGCACACACACACACACACACACACACACACACACACACATATATTAAAAGCGAGATTATTTTACATATATTTTAAATTGAATTTGTACATTCTGTAACTTATACTCTTACGGGTTCAAATTTCCCCGGAGACCTATGTGTCGTGTGGTCATTCAACCACATTACACTTCACCACATTGCTATAACAACATAGCATATTGTCGCGTTTACATATTCTTAATTAACGTAATGCCTATTTAATATTTATAAAAATTTAATTTCATAAACGTCTCTAATTTGTCAAATGGAGGCAACCCAATGCCTTAATTTGATTCAATTGCGATCTATCACGTGATAAATGTGCCGTATACACCTATGTGTATATACATCTGTGTGTGTTTGTACGTTTATTATTAATAATAAATATTTGTTATTTCATAAACGTATGTCATTTTTGTATGTAATTTACGATCTTTCAACAGTATTTTCAATCGTCATCTTCAGAAATATACAAAAACAGTTAATGGCATTTGAAATCAATTGTTATTAACAGCTGTTTTATGTAGGCTATGTTTAATGTATTTATATTGTTGCGGCGGTCTCACTGAAGGTCGTATTGTACAGTGGGAAACAAAATACAAGACACCAATGAAGTCGCTAATAACCAATTTTAATTATCACAATTGATAATCTGTAAACAACAAGTTAGTAATTTACAACAATTCAAGTAAAATTTGTCCACACCCAATAATAATGTCAACCAATAGCGTTCCGCGCAATAATCACTTTCCCCTAATAGCGTTATTACGGAAATGTACTTGAAAAACAAAGAATAACCGCCCGAAGTAAACTGAAAACTAAGCGGCAGGTGTGGGCTATATATAATCTACAGGGTTCCATAATATTCTTCTTTAACAAGCACTTGAAAATTCTAGAGGATACTTTATGCCGGCCTTGGCATAAACACATACCGGCAGGGCTAGTCGAGAAGCTTCTAGAACGACACCATCGAACGCACGAGAACGTTCCGCATTACGTAACAGTTTACTAATGAGCCAAAATTAGATAAACGTATAAATAAAAATAATCACAAATTCCCAAACAAATTTAAATAATATTATTTTATTAAAACATATTACCAAAGAACAAAAAATGAAGGTTTGGGAAAGTTTGAAAATATTTAGACAAAATATAAATAATAAGTTCAGACCTGAACAAATCCAAAATAAAACCAAAAAGCGATAGTATATTCAAAATTACTAATTTAGTAAAAAAATAATTATTTATATTAAATTTCTCTATTAATTTGTATAACATATATTTAAATACATATTGAACATACATTAAATGTAACCTATAAAAAACAGCTGCTAATAACAAGTGATTTCCAGTTGCTTTAACGATTTTTTTATTTCTAAAGATGACAGATAAAATACTGTTGGAAATAATAAATTTTATACAAAAGTACATATTCTTTTATGAAATTGCAAATATTATTTGTTATTAATGATCACAATAAAACGAGAACAATCGTAATGAAAGATGAATATTCGCGCACGTGTGTTATATTATATTACAAACAGCGCTATACACATTTCCTTAACACTGACTGTCGTGTTACACGCGTATATGACACAATATAACATATACATAGTCTATTGATAGCATAATCTCTGTGTGCTTTTGTATAAATATTTCTGCGTCTCTTTACCCCCCCGTCTTCGTCTTATTTCACAATGTTTCTGTAAAGTTACTATCTATCCACATTTAGCACGAGGCGTCTAAAACGCAATTGTACACACGAATGAAAGCACACACGCTTATTCACTTGAAAATGATGTTAACTCTAATTTAAATGGAAGAGTTGGTTTACACACACACACACACACACACACACACACACACACACACACACACACACACACACACACACACACACACACACACACACACACACACAACGATACCAGGCTTTCAAACAGGTATAAAGATACCAGGTGTTTAAACAGTTATAACGATACCAGGTGTAACTGTAATAAGAGTAGTAAATTTATGAGTAGTTAAAATTTCATGTTTATTGTTTAAAAAGCATTATAAATAATAAAACATTCTTTATAATCTCAGATCAAGATATCACTCATTATTAAGTGTTTATCTCTTAATCTATTCGGTGTTACACACATTTAAAACACTCTTACATCTAGACATGTTAATAATCTTAATCTAGACATTTATTCACATTGATTTAGTAAAAGAAATGAAATTTAAAGATAATTAAGTTTTATTTTTAATTGAATTCATTTAAATCAGATCTGACCTCAGCTTGCTCAGACTATACCAATGTTTTAAATATAAATTTAAAATTATATTAATTACTCTTAGACTGGCATTTGTTTCGTATTCAAAATTTAAATTATTCTTTTCTACAAAATGCAAATATCAAATCATTTCAATTACTTTTCTTTGATAAAAAATACTACCTCAAAATTAAACCATTTTTTCTTCTATATTTATCTATATGCGATAGTTCATTCTTACGACTAAAACATTTACATAAGACTCTATTACATTATTTACCAAATTATAAACTTTTTTTTTAAATTCATTGTCTCTTTATATAGTCTTTAGGAGCTCTTCAAAAAAATCATTTATAAATGCATTATGCATGTCACCTTGAGTTTTGATGACCTTACGACTTATTGACGGGGTCCAGCGTTGTCCAGAGTTGGGTTACCGTTACTCCTGGCTTGGCGAGGTCCTGGATATGTCCAGAGTCCAGCGTCGTTATCCAACAGTGTGTGGTCCGTCCCAGAGAATTAATATCGGCTGCGAGGTGGATCTCGTTCGGCTGTTAGGCGTCTAAACGGCATCTCCTAACGTCCAGCATCTCGCGTTGCTCTTTGTAGCTTCTCTGTAGATAATCTTGCTGACTTAAACGGTCCCGGTACTCTACGCTTCCCGTAATAGTGTAAACATAATTACTGAAAACGTCTTTATTCGTTCGTAGATGAGACTTATAAAAAAATAATACTGTTCTGCCGACGGACAGTGTGTCCGACTGCAACTGTGTCTTGAAATGAAGAGAAGGGCTTCCAGTCGAACCCTTAATTTGTACCCTCTCGAGATTCCGCACCTGCTGGTTCCGAACTTGTCCTGTCGAGACCTGCAGATCACATGATAGCCCCCACTCTCAAACCTTTTCATATATTTGCAATTTTCTGCAAATGGCAATGTTTTGTAAGGAATCGAGATAGCACAAATCATAGATAATTTGATTAAGCACTCACTGTATTAATTTGAGCGTCTTAGTGTAATTTGCGTATTTTTTCCACACTTTATTTCGAACTGATTTCGCGTAGTGTGTCCTACTATCGTCATTTTCTTACTGTGAATAACTATAAAATTTACACGCATTTTGGTGCCTTTTTTTGTTTAGAGACTAATTAGTTTTCACACAGTGAATTAAAATAATTATTTTAGTAATGGGGAGGGTTGCTGGGATTCCTCTCTGTACATGCATCACTAACACACACAAGATACACGCGTAATACACATACAATCGAGCAGGTGTTCCTTGCCTGTTGGAAGAGGTTAATTTCTCTCCTAGTGTAACAATGAGACATTTCTACAATCCCAGACATGTCCATTTACCCCAAACTTATAATAATTTTACAAATTTTACATTTATTTAAATCAATGCTCAATACAGCATATGGCTGTATCGTTGCAGTATGTATGTATATGTATAAAAGAATTAAATTACCGTTTCGCAAGACTCAAAACACCTTGTGGCTCTCCGTCAGGGGATGCTTTTTGTGCGGCGTCCGAAACCTGCCATGACCTGTGTAACATACAGTATAATGTTTCTACATTGCATATAAACTAAAATATTAAATATCTGAAACAAAATATACGCTACACAAAAGTATACTTAAGCCTACCGAAATAAGTATATTTTATTTTAATAATAATATTGATTATTTTTAATTAAAAATTATAGCCCATTACTGTATAAGGTTGTCATGACTGAAAATATGCATGATACGTTGTGACCAAATAAATAATAATTTAAACCGAAGTGTGTTACAGTTTTCTTTTCGATCATGAATGGAAACGCAGATGTTACATGACTACATAGCGCGTATTCATTAATGAGTCATAGTGGCTCATTATTTCATTAATTAATAGTCATTTTGTATATTACAAAACAGTTCGTGTTTGATTGTTAAATTCCACGTCAAGGAAGGAATTTTTGCTAGTCCTACGACACAGTCGCTCATTATTTCACAGGTTTCATATACTTCAACTGAGCTGGGCCTGATTTAAATGTTATAAAAAAACAGCTGTATTTATGTAACTAGCCAACATAACGGATACATTATAACATGTAGGAAAATCTCATAAGCCGTGAACTACTGAACTGGTTAAAGGTTGCTACGTATATAAAATCTCTATTATAAAAATACACATTCTCTTTAATAAGACTTTAATTTCTGTATTCAACAAAATAATAACAAGCTGTTATGTTAAGTAGTAAAAGAAGTTGGAACACGCTAATCATAAAGTTTAACTGAAGAATTATTACAGACTCATGCACTGTCTCCCTGAATTACAGTGCATGAGTCTGTAACACGTTGTAGTTCGGAATCAACCAATGAGTAAACGGTCTCATTGAAAAACGGAAAGATGTTGGAAAGCTACAGTAATTTTGTGTCAGTTATTTGTTACATATTGTTTTTATTAAATTATTTGTTAACGTTTACATGTATGCTGGCCCTGGACGGCAAAATGAGAATTAAAACACTTTCGTGACTCTTTATGTCTGATAGAATCTGTCCTTTGTACTTAGTTATTAGAAGCAGATATAGTAGGAAAGGTAGCGCCACCATATTTGCAATCGCATGTAAAGTATTCTTTTCATTTTGTTTAATGTAGGCCGAATGTTCACAACATGTATGAGTCTGTTACGTGCATTTAACACCAACTACCATATAGGCCTACTAGAGAACATGGTTTAATTTACATTTAATATTGTGATAATATTAAATAAATTATTATGCAAATAAAACTTTTTGCCTACCTTTCTGTCCACCTACTGTGAGAACAATACTATATTTGTACATTAAATTAAGTAATCAGTTTTAAGGGGTCCGAACCTGTATGATGTATGATATTCATGTCTAGTAGAATATTAGAAGCAAGTAAGCATTTAAGATATCTTTTAAACGATATAGATTAATTTTATGACTAAAGGTAGGCCTATATTTTAAAATTAAGATGTAACATAGATTATGTAAATTTTCATTAAAAAATTGCGAACAATTTACCTATAGTAAAATTTTCGTTTTTCTCCTTGACATATCGAAAGATACTAGGAATTCAAAAGAATAGGCTTGAAGAGTGCACTAGGCGAAGCATTATCTACTTTGTATCTTCGATGACTAACAAAAGTGTAATCTGTATCAAGACCGTAGTGATCAAATCTGTGGATTGCAATCCTTTAAACTTCTACTTACTTTAAAATGTGCATTTATTATGTTAAACATAGCAACTGCATGAAAGAACTTACCAACACGCCAGCAACACAAGAGTGTACAGGACGAAAAGCTTCATTGTAGTTACTTTGCAGAACGCAGTTCTAAGAGAAACTGATTGTTCCTGAAACAGCCGACACCGCTTTTATTGCTGCAAAATCGTACGCGAAACGACACGGATAACTGGCTGTAACAAATGTTTTATTTCCACTTGGCTTTTTAAATTAGATAGAAATTAACCAAGTGTCCGATATTGTTGGGTACACAATACCATTCATCGCCAGCGTATGATAACGCAGTTTCTTATCTGCATATAACAAAAAAAGTAACTAATTCCGTGATATTCTGTTTGTGTAAAAATAAACGCATAGAAATTAATGGAAGAGAATCGAAATATATCGAATTACAAATTAATCACATCTAAAATGTCCCAACCGTAAAGGTTAAATTTGAACACGTGTTCAGGTCTTGTGGTTCCCTCCATCTCAAACCTGACGTAAGTAGGAAGGGCAATCATTGCTAACATGTGAAAACCATTTCTCCAAAGAAGCACGATAGTCGACAGCACATCAGTGCGTACCTTTCTGGTTATGGCAATGTGCTCGGGTACCACATCCACTGCATCCGCATGTCTGTAAGTCTGTAAGCCACCCGGGTAGACTCAACGGATAGCCTTTAGTCAATGACGGGCAGTGTCTTACCATTTCCACCTTTTGTTCAATACAAAATAATACGAAGAATTTCTCTTCAATTTCTTGAGTCCTGCAAATATAAAAAAAAAAATTACACGCGCGCGCGCGCGCGTACACACACACACACACACACATGGTAATTTAACAAAAAAGGTTTTAATATAATACAACTTCGTCTTTAGCACTTCTTTACTACAACGTGAGCCATGGTTTCAAACATCAATCTCCTCCAGTGTCACTTAGCCATTTCCAGCTCGGTGTACCCCCCCTTTCGCCACCACATCATTCTTCTTAGATCTTCCAATAAACCATCCCACCATCATATCCTAGGTTGGCCCCCTTTCTCTTTTTACAGACTTGCGCCCTCAGGATTTTCCTTGATACGCTGATCATCCATCTGCTCTAGGTGATCTAGCCATTGTATTCGTTGAGCCTTTACAAATCTTACAATGTTCACCTGCTTCAATAGCTCATCTATCTCTTGGTTACTTTATTCTTTATTAGTCATCTTCTTCAACTGGGCCGGAAACACGTCTTAGAATATTTCTCTCAAACCTTCGTAGTGTTAATTGTTCCCTTGTCGTCAACGTCCATGTATCGCATCCAGAAGTAACAATTTAGTATAATACGCACAGTACTATAAGTTAGCATTATGAATTGAAATCAACATGTACAAACAGATAATAAAAATTAACATAGCAACGAAAAATTAGCAAACAAGTAATTCTCAATTGGCCTTTGAATAAGCATTTTCCGTTAGTTTGATGACATTGGCCGGCAAAGGTGTTTAACGGAGAATACATAATGAAATAAACGAAAATAAATGGTTACAAAAAAACTATATTATGAGAAAATAAAGTATATATGTGTGTCAGTTTAACCTGACTGATATCTTATATTTTCTTAACATTATTTAGTTCTTGCATAGTCTACACATCTTTAACTAGTTACATTTTTACACCAGTTGTTTTAAATTCATTATTATCACATATCACTAGTGTAGCAATCAAATGTGACGTAATATGTTGACGTAAATTACTTTTCCGTGTACCTCGTGGACAGTGGTCAGGTAGCAAGCAGGTTAGTTAGTGTGAATATAAAAAATAACCATAAAAAGTAATTTAAAATAGTATTCAGTAACAAATACTATACACTTGAAAATTTGATTAAAACCTCTTAAGGTTTTCGATGAAGCCTGAGCCGCCCTCGACCCCAGCTAGAACAAACCTTGTAAAGTAAGGCTAGTGGCTTTAGTGACCAATGACAGCGCAGTATCTTGTCCACACGATTCTAGCTGATCAGGGAATAACAGTATAGGACATGGAAGTAAGATTCAAGTGGATACATGTATGGATACATGCTAGTGAGATTTGTTTTAATTTGAGTTTTGATTGGATTCAAGTTGAGATTTCTAATGATTTGCGTCAATTTTTATTAATTAATAAAGCTAGACGTCAATGAAGCTATTCCCATAAGAAATACATGTAATAGTAAGGAACACTTATCTCAGTACTGGAACGAAATATCTTTACCAACGTTTTACCATAGACAATGTATATTTATTTATAAACTGGGTACCAATATCATGAGCCTATCTTAAAAAATGTCTAATCTAGAATTTATTGTATTCACTAAAAAATTAACAACAAAATTTCCATGGTTTCTTAGTATATTATAATTTTTTATTTCTTTTATGTATAAACCAAATGTTTTTATTTTGGTACACAATATCGCTTACATACTTCTAAACACAAATAAAATGTTTCATTGTTCTATCCTTACTAGATTAGGAGAAAAATGTTCCTAAATATTAAAAAACAACTTTCGGGGAATTGAAAAAACAAAAAAATATAATATGTTCCCACATTACTAAAATTCCCCAAGGTCATAGGATGCATTATCTCCTGCTTTTTCTTCTTCCTTCTTTCTTTTCCGGGCTCTTCTTTTCTGTCTTGGTTCTGTTGTTATTTCAAGAATGGCTTTTTCACCTTTTATATACGTAGATTGTCACTTTGAAGAAAACCAGAAATAGCGTTACACCCTGGTGTTATTCCCATTTCATGTAGCACTTTTGCTCTCCCCATACTTCCTTCATTAAATGTGATCACTGCATCTAGGACCCCTGTTTTTAAAGCTTTAACCCCACAAAGTTATTCTTTGGTACTCTACTCCAAATGACGTTGTTCAGACTCTCATTTGGATTTTGTGTGCGTCCATGTGCACACTTAGAGAGTAAATCTTTATTTGAAAGATCCCTTATATCGGTTTTATTGTTTCCATTACACAGACTGGCAAGGAATTCTTGTGATCACACTCTTCCCCAAGTGCCGCAAGCTTATTAAATTTACACCAGCTTTCTTCTTCTTGTGGACAAAGCCCATGATGAGGGTCTTCATTGGTGGATACCTTGTGATAGTAAATTGCCCATACTTCTTTACACATTTTCTCAACGTCCTCTGCATTCCTTCGAATTGCCAAGCCCTAGTAGTTTTGAAATTTATCAATTTCTACATCGGTCAACCTACCTTTCCCACCTAGAACCTTCCCATCCGCTTGCTTGATCCCCTTCATTTTATTCTTCAATCGCAGCAATCTAGATACCATCCTTTTTTGTTGTACGTGACCTATACATTCTAATTTTTGTATGGTTACATCAGAACCATAGGGTTTCTTTTCACACATTAAAGAGTAACTGTTAGAGTCACCATCACCCAAATATTTCAAGTACCTCACACCCCAGTTCTGTTCCGATCTAGAAAAAATTCTTTCCACTCCAACACACTCCATCCCTCCACTGGACCCAGTGTAGTTTTTCGCACAACCCTGAACACACTTTTTTTTGTTCATAACACATTTTTGGCAATATTTTGTCAAACACTCGACATCTAACACCTTGCCGGTGTCGAATGACGTAACCGTAACCACCCCATTTAGAGATGAATGACCCCTGCGTTGCCGGGTTCCGTCAAAGGCTCCTACTAAGTCTCTGTTTGCATCATTTTCCATGATAGCTTCATGAGCAGCTTCTTGTAGTGAGGTTTCACTAACTAATGTTTCAGCATTTAGTATATGGTTATTATGTTTTGTAAAACGCGTGTTAGGTGAGGGCAAATTCAGTACAGCACAAAGAGATCTACCTGCAATTTCACCTTTACCAATGCTACGTAAACCATAAGCAAAACGGCTATTTACCTCATATAACCGATGCCTTGTAACTTTTGAAGGCATGGCTGTCTTTTTTGAATCACATTTTGTACATGAAATTGAAAGTTTACATGCTAGTCCTTTACGAGCATTACAATCTTCCGTGAGCACAACACAATTTTCTTCTACACAATATTTACATTTTACAAATGTTTGTATCAATGCTGAAACAATGTCGAGGTCAATAATTACATTTTTGGATTCTGCTACATTTTTTACGAACTCAGAAATATACGACAGTTTCTTATTTGAACTAGATGTAGTTTCTTCATTGGACCTAACCTCAAAATCAAGGTGGCTATTTTCTTCATTTAGAGAAATGACATTTCCCTGTTGCTTATTTGATTTGTCTGAGTTGGATAATTGATTTCCCCTGAATTTTCTATTCCAAAGACTTTTGCAACGACGCATTTTATCACTCAAATAAAATAATAAACATTCAAACAAAAGTCACCACTAATCACAACAAATCAACAACAATAACCTATTAGCTGTTGTTTGCTACTATATGCAATCATATGAAAAGTAAAAGCCATCAAAATATCACACTCATCAACTGAAGTTTATACTGTATATAGTAATACGTACAAAATATTTTGTCACGCAGACAAGAGGATGCGCTAGGGTTTTGGTGAGGTCGTGCGGCAGAAATTACCGTGCATGCATGAATAAAATATTTTTTTTAGTTGCTTTCGAGCGTTACTTCCTATATAAATTATATATATTCTTAATCAGAAAAATACGAGGAATAATAAAACGAAAATGTAAAAAATTTCGAATTTTTGAAGATTTTCATTGACGTCTCCCCTTAGGAAATTTTATCCCCCACATTAATCTAATAATCTGATAACCTAGTCCCATATGTATTACTCTATTTTCATATTAAAAATCTAATATGTTCTAAATAACCCCACCATAATTGAGATTTCTATAGGAAAACGCTTCAAAATGATAATCTATTTTTGCGCAAATTATATTAATTAATATTTACGAGTATACAGTTGCTCATATCGCAGCGTAAATATAATTTAGAATTTTTTATAACCTGATAGAATGTAACAGTACTTTTGGGAATGGAGGTACCTATTTCTTAATTCTTAAATGGGCTTAACACAAAATAGAATCGTTAACCCGCTGTATATGTATCTAAGCATAATCTATTTCTAACTTAATACTCCCTACATTTGTTACCATCGGCTTTATTTAAAAACGTCCTGTTTGGGCGTTGAATTTCTCCGAAAACTATACACATATCCAAATGAGAAAAAACCATAATTAGTTAGAGGTAGTTACATTCTCTCCTAAAATACTACAGCATTGGGCACTCAAACATATTTCACCGCAGTAATGTCTACCAGTTAATGTCTCAGTTCCACACTCGTACAAACGATTTTAGTAATAATTGTTTCAGCTGTAAGCTCAAAGTTCCAGGGCCCTGGCACACGATTAATCAAAACTGCAGCTCTCTATTGAGAATGTGTTTAACAATATTTAATTACAAGCACATTATTATAGTAATCTAGAATTTATTACCACCAGCTAAGTTTTTTTTCGGAACAGCATCACTCTCCTCTAGCTGTTTTGTATATGTTTTTGGTAACTTCTGAGTATTATCACAAAATAAGATAATGAATTTACTATTTCTTTTTTAATTTAAGAAATCACAATTGATTGGTAACTTAACACTTAAATTTTGAACATATTACCTATAATTTTAATTTACAACCCATTTCTCAAACTTCATGACGTCCGATTTCGGGGAACTATGCTACTTCACTGTCATCACTATAATTTGTAAACATTTATGTTTTTCAACGGTTATTTAAATATTTGATAAATCGAATAAGAATATATGAATACGCGCGCGCGTGAGTAATTGAAGAAAATTTGTTACGATGAGACGTTCATGTCCTGAAATTAAATCTCACTATCACTAACACTTAGGATGTTAACAATAGAATTGCAACTAATAAATATCTAAAATCCAAACCACAGTTAAAATATAAACCAATACAGAGACAGCGTTTATTCAGGAAATTATTTAATTCATTAAATCTAATATATTCTTTTTAAAATAAATATAATACCCATAATTTTATTGTGTTCAGATAGCGTTGTGTAAAGGTATTTGTATGTTTAAAAGATGCTGTATGCTCTCCACAAAATAATCCTTATCTTGAAATTTTTTATTATTTTGATTGCAGTAATTAAAACATCAAATCAGGATTTAGCATGTGATGGAAGACAGCAGTCCAAGGTGGAAAAAGGTTTTTATTGTATGTTTCACAAACGGACCCCGAAAAAAAATCGGGATGTTGCAGCTTCGCCCAAGAAGCCCTGGCCTTTATAGGGGTCTTTCTTTAAAGACAAAGTATTTCTGAACCGTTATTCTGTAACTTTAAGCGGGTGCGTGTGTATTTCGTGCATGAATCCTGTCAGCTTTTTATTGCGCTTAATATTAATCATAAAACATTGGAAACGTAAACATTAAGTAATAAAAGTAATACAACCTACTTGCCGAATAAACACGGTTGGCCTTGGCGCTTCGAACCTTTAAAATGTAATGAAAAAAATATTTCTCTTTATTACCTGATAATGGGGATATTTTATTTTTAACATTTACCGTTTTGTAACACAATCCAAATGTATTTTCTTCTGAATTCATCAAATGTAGTATCTTGGAGTATCTTGGAGTAATGTAGTATCTATTTTCTTCTGAATATCATGGAGTAGTCCAAGATAGCCTAAAGTTCTGCTATTAATTATGTGAGACAGCCTATAATGTTATAGGAGCGAGTTTTTTGTTCAAAGTAGATTTCAGTCTGATGCAATTGAGTTTCAGTCATGAGTTCATTCAACCACTTTCAAATCTTTTACATCTAATAATGAAATTGTTGCCATCGTAATCTCAAATCTACTCTGTTTCATATTTCTGTGCTTTATTAAGCTGTACTGATTTAACATCAAGGAGAAAAACACATTAGTCATGTTTTATTAATTTCGCTGGAGTACACAATTTTAGGCACCTGGCTACTAATCTAGAGGCCCCGGGTTCAATTCCTGTGGAAAATGAATACCTGGGATAACATCCTGGGGATAATAATGGGCGGCTGAAGCGTACTGCTGGCCACACTGCCTTCCTTGTATGCCGTACGGCTCACATTAGGCAGCCTACCCTGCCTGACTCCTAACCTGCTTCCGTGGTACACATGGGAGCCATAATTATTTATTTTACATAAATTTAATATTTATGATAAAAATAATATTGTATGCTAATATCATTTATTTGTTATGTAAATCGCACTGGTAAATTAAAAAAGTCATTAGAAGTCTCACTTGAAAGTGATTTTCAAAAATAAACAAATTGTGGGTATTATTGTTTCAACTGAAAATAATTTAGAGGTACCGGGTTCGATTCCCGGGTCCGCACCATAAAATCAAGGTACGTTTTTCAGCCTCCAGGTCGACTCAGCCTGTTCAAAATGAGTACTTGGGGATAATAATGGGCGGCTGAAGCGTAGTACTGGCCACACTGCCTTCCTTGTATGCCGCATGGCTCGCATAAAGCAGCCTACCCTGGCTCACTTCTAAGCTGCTTCGGTGGTACACATGGGAGCCATAATTATTAAATAATTTAATTAGCAGCGTTTTGAACAAAAGAGACCGTTATTGAAAATATAGTTCGATTTTACAAGAAAACAAGGAAAACTAGAGTTAGTGTTACTCTAATTAATTAAAATTAAGGAACACAAAGGAAAACTGTCCTTGGTATTTATAAGGGCACTAGAAAACGTTGTTAACGATCGCGAACGAATCTATAAAAACCGGGCTGGAAGTTCAGGCAAACACGTATTTCACTCAAAAAGATTTGATGATAAATTCGGTTTAGGAGTAAAAATAGAATTAAATTTCGGACTAGTTTTACGATATTTAGCAGCTATTCTTTTGGCTTGTATTATGTTAAAAATGTTAATCTTCCTCTGAAAAAGAATACTGTGGGAAATGAAAAAGAAGATGGATACATTAGATGGATAAAACTGAAGTGAGGAATGATACGGTGTCTATGGGGAAT
The DNA here is from genome assembly GCA_034769895.1 of Magicicada septendecula. Taxonomy (NCBI): domain Eukaryota; kingdom Metazoa; phylum Arthropoda; class Insecta; order Hemiptera; family Cicadidae; genus Magicicada; species Magicicada septendecula. Next base: position 286,341,354 of record CM068370.1, on the reverse strand, counting down.
GCACAATAGTCGTAAGAGGAAGAAGATGATGCTGTGGTTAGGGTGTGGACGAAGGGAGGATTGTGAATTGTGTGAACATGTGTGGAGGCATAATCCTGGAGAGGAGGGACCGCTGCAAAGTAAGGGGACGCGGCGTTTAGAAAGAAAGATATCAAAGAATAGAAAACAAAAGCTACAAGTGGAAAAGCACGAAGGAAATTTATAAAGCTTTAACCCTAAATAGTCTGTATAAAAGTTATTTAGTAATATTAATAATAATTTTTGAAAGAGAGAGATAAATGCTTTATGCACCCTAAGAGGAAACCGTATGTCCCCTGGGTAGTGTGATTCTCACTCATTAAAAAACCCACCTCGAATTTAGGCACTGATATCTATCCTGGAACCACTTAACGTATTACTTCAGGATGGAGGCTATTGCGCTCTTATCGGGCTCCTTATAATTTTCCCTTATATGCTACTGCCCGTTGGGTGCAAGTTGGCTCTATCTTTTTTTCCCCGTAGGATCGACTGAAAAAATGTGCAAGGTGAGGTCTCATTCCGTCTTGCCATGAAGCAAAATCTCAACAGCACACTCTGGCGTGAACTCCCCGATCTCCTTATCAAGTTCTGTCCTCGCTCTTGTGAATCTGTTGCAGCTGGAAAGGTGTGAAGACATCTTCATTGGGACAGTCACGGTAGATGATGGGCTTTGCAGCTTTCCTTTCTGTGGAGGTAGGAGTTACAATTGCCGTGACCACTGAGGACCTACGTCAAATCGTATCCATGGAACGTGCCAGTGTCTGAGAACGAGTTCCCTGACCTAATTCTCTGCTGCATTTCTTTCAATTACCTCTCGTCTCTCGATAAGGTGCTTTCGCTCTTGAGCCGAAAGGTCTGTGAGAACCACTCCCGCTATCACCAGGACTACTAGCTCTGACATTATCAATTCGTTGCTTTTTGTTTCCAGTATTCTCTATTTTCAGTGAATCAACACAGATTTCGTAACCGTACAACAGGGTGGGTTCCGTGACAGCCATAAGCATATCGCCTCTTGCTTGCAGTGGAAACTCCTACATTTGCCATAAACCTGCTGGCTGTGTCGTGATTTATGCCGCCTAGTCAACTGCTTGACTTGGTCCCAGAAGGTGAACTTCGGCTCTAGCCTCACCCCAAGGAATTTAACTGCTTTCTTTGTCAGTATAGCCTCAGCACTACTTGGACCTGATTGATTGTGGGGATCAGTGGCCGGGTGAGCAGTACTACTTCTGTCTTTGGGTAGGTCCAGATGGTGTAGTAATAGTAACAACAACAACAAAATGATAATAATAATGGCGCATTGTAAAAAGTTTTACTACTGAATTGTCATAAATTGTCATATTTGTTAAAATGTTTATTTACATAAATTGTTGTTGCAACCACAGGTGTCTCGGCCGGGGGGACATGGGGGCCCCAATATTTTCCAAAAAGCTAAATTCCTGAATAATTTTTTATTAAAATTAATTGTTTAATTTTTGACTTATATTCTTAGTTGAATAAAAATATTAAGTTGACTGCCATTGACAGTCTAATTTGAGGCTTAGTGATTTATTTTCTTTGTATTGCTAGGCCTATGTAGAGATGATAATTTCTCGGAAGTAGTGTTGACAGCAAATGCGCGGGGTATGATAGTTTGTTGACACGTTGACACATCCATACAAATGTAAACACTTTCATTCCTCGTTTTTCTGGGCTTGGGGATCATTACAATGTTGACAGTTTTCTACAGGCGGGGAAAGTACTGTAGCCAGAAGCAGGAGTTGAACAGCTATAGAACGAAGTCAACGCCTGAGATGTTAGAGTGCAGCGGCCCGGATCAGATCGGAATCCAGAAAAGAAGTCCCGAACCTCTGTTGAGTAGACAGGGTCCTAGGCCTCGATGAACGGTGCTTCCATGCAGTCGGGTAAGAAGTCAGTCCTGCCTCCTGCCGATGACATAACCCCGTTCGGAGTTTCAAGTGAGTTACGAGTTGTATTCTTGCGGAACAGTCTACTCGCCGCTCTCCAAACGGAGGCGTGGTCGACTTCAAGACACACAAGATATTAGTCCCACCAGTCAGAGTATACGTTCTGCCAAAGTTGCTTGACGTAAAGAGAGTGGGCCTGATATCATCGTTTGACGGCGGGGTTTCGGGTTCTTACCGTCCGTAACGAGGCTTGAGCGTAGCCAGATGGCGTAGAGATCTTCCGGTGGAGGAGCCGATTTTTGATGATTTACCTCGAGCGCATAGGTGTATCGATCTATGACACCTTGGACCAACTCGTGAAGATTAGTTGCTCGGAGATCCAGATCATCATGGGTGACAATAGGGTTCGCGGGAAGAGAAGGTAACCGCCGCGAGAGCTCGTCATGATAGAAGCGCCATTTGACCCTCCTAACAAGACTAGCGGTTGAAGCCGTCATGTCTCGTACAGTTATAAAAAGATTGTGATCGGACGAGAAGTTCGACACAGATGAGTTCTGGATGTGATGAGTCACGTTCATGGCAATGACAATGTCAAGAACTCCGGTCGCTGACCGGAACAGGGGAAGTGGGTTGGATCTTCTGGTCCGATGATTTGGAGTCGTCAGAAACGAACTCGTAAATGTGTTTGCGATCCTGGTGTTCTATGTAGGATGTTTGGTGTTGAAGACGCAGACTACAACGGCAGGGAGGGGTGGCCGAGGAGAACTTCCCACTCATCGGGCGGAGGTGCCTCCGCAGAGCAGGCCGGAGGTATGCCGAAACAAGGCCCAACTCCGATCCGTCCGATTACAGCGTCACCGCGTAACCTTCTTCGACAGAAGTGTCTAGAAGGGGTAGTGGCGTATCGGACATCCGCCTGTGGATCAGAACAGCTGTACCCCCAAGGGGGGACCCCGAGGCCGTAGGGGACCTAGGGAGGACAAGGAGGCAACCGCCCCGGGCGGCATATCCAGGGGGCGTCAAAATGAGCATATACTGAAAAAAATTGTTTTCAGTTTATAAAACTACAAATAACTTCTTTCTTTGATATGACTGTTCCGTTCACAAAAGAAACATAACCAGCCAGCTTGTCTGTTGTCAAAAAATTTTCGTGATAAACAGTATCTATTTATGCTCAAGCATCGTAATTACGGTTCATTATGATAACAGTGACTTTGTAGTGAGTTGTGCTGGAAAGGAAAACTGATAATCATACAGTATTAGCTTTGTATAGATAATCGTAACTGCTATTCGTATACAGACGAATATATTATTTGCTAACTTATAAAAAAAACGTACGTGGGTTACGTATGTACAACTCTTCCCGGTTCAGCGAAGTTATTGATCATCAGTTATTGATGACCTTCCCGCAGTATCAAGCCGCAGTATATTGAGTGTGCGGATTGCTTTTGGTTTGTGTGTCTCATGGGTATAGGCCTATCTATAATTCTTCACTTGTATGTCATCACACTAATACTATTATTGAAAATATATTTTTTCAAATATTATTTGAACCTGATACGAAACGAAGTAAACTCCGTGGCACCCAGTTTCGGAAGAGGAGGTTAGAAAGATTAATAACTACGACAAGTTTCAAATTCTTGTGATACCAAAGAAGCCTTCATAGATTTTATTCCTTTAGAAGTGAAAACAGCGGAGGGAATCACACAAGCTCTTACAAGTAAACTTGAGGTTAACTAAGTTGAATCTTAGCGATTGCAGACGTCAGTCGTAATGACAATCACGTAACAATGGCTGGTATCCATTCAGGAGTTCAGAAGAGAATATTAGATTTGAATCCACTAGCTATGTTTGTTCCCTGTACAACCATTCACTTAACATGGTTGGATTTCATGCAGCTCATGTAAGTGTTCAGGCAGTGACATTTTTTGGGACAGTAGAACATCTATTCACCTTCTTTTCCTGTTCCAATCATAGGTCGAGTCTTACTCTCCACTTATTGGAGTGGCGTAAATATTACACTAAAAGGACACTGTGATACAAAGTGGAGTTCAAAAGCAGATGCGGTGAAAGTAATATCCACTCAGGTGGATGAAATGATCGCTGCACTGGAGAACCAGATACACCGACTGAAACAATTGATACGAGGAAGATGCAGCCTTAATAATTAAATTGATAGAAAATTTTCATTTTGTGACTTTGGTCTTTTTATTAATAGTTAATTATTAAAATGTTTATAAATAGAAGACCATTTGTTAAGTAATTTATTTTATTACTTTTAATGTAGTTCTTTGTTTAACTTTATGTTGCTTTAGGATATTGTTTAGACGATGCGTTTTAGACCTACAACGAATTCGCATTTTATTAGAACACATTTATGTTATAAATTTTGTACATTACTACATTTTTTATGGTCTACGTTTGTTACTAATAATTGTATATAAACTGAACAGCCTACTGGTAATATTATAATATGTAACTTCTTAATTTTGACTTAACAATTATTCTTAAGACGTTTGCTGGCCGTGCTTTCATACAAAAATCTACAAATTTGCATTTATTAAGTACTCTGTTCACTGGATGAGCCTTCATTTTTGCTCTTTTATCCCCTTTCAATTGTGATGGCGAGGCGACCGACGATCTCGTTGCCCCGGGCGCCAAAAATTCTTGCTACGCCACTGGTTACATTAATAATAGTAACAGATTAAAACTTATAAAAATTGAAAAAATGACCAATGTTTTTCAAAATTTGACCACAGAACAAATATTCAATATTACCATAACGTTTCTTCCCACCAATAATTAGGCACTGGCGACGACCATGTTTGAAATTATTTATTTTACAAATCATTCCAATGGCCTACTACTCCCATCGCGTAAGAGATGGTCCGAAGATTCTTTCAGATTTACAGAAGAGCGGTAAAACTCAGACTATAGTTGTGATCAAATGTTTCATCGCACGTACTCACGTTTGCATAAATGTAGGGGTATAGCCTACATACGCGCGCTTATGTATGTACAGGATAAATACGTATATAATTTTCTCCAGATGATCATAAATATTATTATTCGTAAACATTATTTATGACATAAAACGGTATAATTATTGAGTATATTTTGTGCGTGTTTTATGATACTTTTATGAAATATCTAAAATTTCATTTTCCAAACGTGCTTTTGACATATAAAAACCAAACTTTTACAGTCGCGTGTTTTTTATTACTTTATTATATTCAAGGACAGTCTTCCGGTAAATTATTTTTGCTCTTACGTTTGACATTCGTATTCAAGGTAATTTTAAAACATCAAGCAATGGAAAAGTTAGCGTTTCCTTTTTTATTGAAATGTGAGCAGAATTTTACAAAGAAAATGTTTCATGGTGAACTGGAACAAATCTACACTTTTTGTGCTAACAGCATATTGTTTTATTAGAGAATGAGCTAAAAACATTATTTAGCAAAGATATTTTATCCAAACAATTGTATTATAATTTTGTTATAAACTTTTTCTAGAATATTTGTGTAAGAGTGACAAACAAAAAGAATTTCTTCACACCCGACGCGATCTGTTTTTAACTCTGTTCGGCATGAACTTCTGAATGTTAATCAAAATACACTGAAATCTGAACAAACTACTATTTACTAATCCTACTTTGTATTTGTTAAATATGTAGTATGTATTAAACATGCGTTTCCTCAAATCAGCAACAGAAGTTTAGAATATAGGCCTATGTTGAAACATTATAGCCTATTCTTTTACAATTTTGAGTAAACGTTATATATTTAATGTTGTGTTTTCTAAATGTTATAAAACCGTAGTATTATATATAAACTTTACAAATTAACGGATAGTGAGGTGTGAAACTATAATGAGAGGTAAACATAAATGTGATGGCTTTCGTAGAGAAAAAATTTATATCCTATCTGATACCAACGATGGTTATTGGGAACACATTAGTAGAAGTTAAGCCGCAGTATCTGCTTTAGGTAGGACCTGACTGTGAAGACATGGGGAGTAGGTTACAGAGGAAGACTTAAAAGAAACACAAGAGATAATGAAGTTCCGGCACTTTTTTATGCAGTTTTATGCAGTCATTTTTAGGTAGTTAAGAGATAACATGTACGTAAATTTTAGGGCCAAAATGAATTTTATGAGACAAGACGAGAAGCCTTACTAGCGAGGCTACCGCGTCCAAAAAATAAGACGTATCATCAGTATTATAAACAACACTGTGATAAATTCAACGTAGACAGACAACGCAGGAAACTCTGCGTTAAGAAGAAGGTTGCTGTCATATCTAACATGTATGTCGATATCATGTAGGCCTATATCATGAACAATAATCTCAAAATCTAATGAAGTCGAAATAATAATGTGCATAGATAGTACAGGAAAAACATCTCGGTTTGCAGAACCGAATCAGTTCAGGAGACGAACATTGTAAAGTCACGTACATTGCAAACATATTGTGCTTACTAATTCGCGGTGAGGCTCGCTGTCTGTTTTCATTTTGCAGTCAAACTCCTTCTACATCTATCCTACATATTACCTGCCTTTACTTTTCGATTGGAAATTTTCTTTAGGAAGACATAGGCTATATGTAAACATATGTGTGTATGTGGCCGGGTTTTGTATATGTGAATGATTAGACGTACAGGTAGAATCTATGTCTAATATGTCTTTTCAACAACAAGTTCAGTTGAGTTTCCTTGTCACTGAAGTTATATTTATATTATTAACTCCTGAAATGTAGCATTCACATAAATAGTTATTAAATAATAGTCTTAAGTTAATAAATAAAATAGCTAACCTTAAACGTTCTTGGAATTGAGATGTCCAGAAAATTGACGATAATTTATAATACTTTACTCTCCATCACCAGTCATAAGTAGATGCCTAAACTACTTTTTGAAGTACTCATGTAGACTGAGCAAGTGCTCTGTCTTCCATGACCCCTCAACTTAATGAAATATAGGAGACCTCTATAGAAAAACAGGGCTTTAATTTGAGTTTTAGTTTTGTAAAAACATCTTTGTTGGGGAATGTTTGTGGATGACGTTTTTTGTGAAGTTGGATAGTCACAAGAAAGCAGCTAGTTTGTATTTTTGACTTTTATAATTCAATCTTTTATAAGTAAGTACATTATTTGCTTGACGTTGGACACGCACGCACACACACACACACACACACACACACACACACACACACACACACACACACACACACACACACACACACACACACACACACACACACACACACACACACACACACACACACACACAGCGTGTATGTAACTGTGCTGAATAAAAAAGTGATGCTTCAATAAAATATTTTCTTGTGGAGATTGCTGTTACAGTTCAACCGACACTATATTATATATAGTTACACGGGATAGTTTATTCAGTTGTGTACAAGCCAGAACGGTATATTTGTGCTTGCAAAGTACAGATGAAATTAATGGTAGAGTAGAATATCTTAACAACTCCTTATGATTCGTCAAACAGATAGTGTGCTAGCGGATCGTATTCAGTTGATGCAGTTAATTTCTCTGTCCGTAGACACATGTAATTAATAGCTAAATATAGTTATGTCCTATTATGTCACTTTTCTCTACATTTGTGTGTCTACATGAAATGAGAAGCAACCGATTGGATATAAGAAATCCCAACATAATTTGCTTTAGTAATTATTAAAAATATCTTTTGCATTAACAACGTAATTTAAAGAATTTCGTCTCTACTACTGATAACAGTATAATGAATGCATCTGGGAGATCGTGTTAGGATGGATGCCAGTCTGACTGTTTATAATAAACTATTAATGGTAATAGTGTCTTTCTATTCCTGGCATAATTTTTTAATAGCTGTTCTTATAGCTTACAGTTTAGTTAGTAATTTTTTTTTACCAGCAGATTTTCTTCCTTTTTTGTAATTACAAGCGTCATAACTAATGTTTGTTTGTAACGGCTGTTATCGTTTGCCATAAAAAAATTACCGTTGATAAAAAAACGTTTCTGGTAAACTACCCCTTTGCCTTAACCGATCTTCACCAAAAACAATAGGTCTTGAGAACTCTACAATTCAGGGCTGCATGCAAAACATTATTTGATTCTGTTTGAATTTGCGGCTGTTATCGTTTGCCATAGAAAACACCTTTGTTACAACATAAAACATTTCTGGTAAACTACCCCTTTCCCTTAACCGATCTTCACCAAAACCAAAGGTCCTGAGTACTTTACAAATAAGGGCTGTATGCAAAAAGTTATTTGATTCTGTTTGAATTTGCGGCTGTTATCGTTTGCCATAGGAAAACATTACCCTTGATTTAAAAAAAATTTTGCTGGTAAACTACCCCTTTCCTTTAACCGATCTTCACCAAAAACAAAATGTACTCTACAAATAAGGGCTGTATGCAAAACAGTTTTTGATTCTGTTTGAATTTGCGGCTGTTATCGTTTGCCATAGAAAAAATCTACACACACACACACACACACACACTTTTCTAAAAATGACTTTTTTCCATGTTTTGAGTGTAGTAAAATCAGAATCTGCAGTAATCTCGAAGACGATTTTTTTTGCCATCACCATACTTCCATTTCCTTAAGAAACATGGAAGTAAAACACCATTAGTATAAGGACATTTAAACGGCTATGGTGACACACAATAATTGCAGAAAAGTGCATTAATAAAGACATCATACAAATTAAAGTTAATTACTACCATATTTTGCTAGTAATTAAGTAGCGTGTTATATGAAAATTACGAGTGGAAAATTACAAAGGCAATGCAACCACTCGCCTAAAGATCAAGTTTACGTGATCGCGAAGACGGACTAATGTGAGTTAACAATACTGAACAATATCTCACATGTCAGAATTGCTGTCTACTAAAAACACGTTTAGCAATTTTGGACGGGTCACAGATTCCAAAACGTTTTACGGGAAGGACACTATGTCCGTTTTCTAATCAACAGACTCAAGAACGTTTCACACGAGGTCACTATGTCCTTCTGATAATCATCCTGAACTCATCATCATCATAACCATCATCTAACACCACGATTGATAGATGAGCACAGGACCACCATCAACAGCAGGTCATACAATATTGAGAAAGCGTAATCATCATCATCATCATCATCATCGTCATTGTCATCATTCCGCATACGCACGCACGCACGGACACAGGTACACACGCAGCGGTAACTTCAAAAATACGCTGGTTAAAATGAACAATTATATTTTTGTGTTAAAAAAAGATCTCATAAAATACAGAATATGGTACAATGTAATTACAAAGAATTCATTGTAAATAATGTAAGCATTCAGAGTAAAAGACGTAAACGTAAGTTGGTGTGGGTCTTAATTTTAATGTTAATGTTATTCTGTTAATTTAACAATTAAGTATATCATTATAAATCATAATTATTCTAAAAGTAAATATTATTGTTATTAAAATATTAATAGCAGAACTTTAATTTTTTTAATAACGTTAACATTATTTTATAAATGATTTGCTATGATTTAAAATTTTAATAGTGAATCAAAGTCAGGCACACGAGAATTTTGTAATGACAGCGCAAGAATGTTATAATTTGTTCATCATATATGATTAGATATTACTATTACAGTGTACTGAATCGCAAAAATATGTTGGAGAAGAAGATGAAAAAGAAAGAGAAGAAGATAAAGAGGAGGAGGAGGAGGTGGAGTAGGAGAAGGAGGAGGAGGAGCAGAAGCAGAAGCAGAAGCAGCAGCAGAAGAAGAAGAAGAAGAAGAAGAAGAAGAAGAAGAAGAAGAAGAAGAAGAAGAATAAGAAGAAGAAAAGAAGAAGAAGATGATGATGAAGACGAAGAAGAAGAAGATGAAGAAGAAGAAGAAGAAGAAGAAGAAGAAGAAGAAGAAGAAGAAGAAGAAGAAGGAGAAGGAGAAGGAGAAGGAGAAGGAGAAGGAGAAGAAGAAGAAGAAGAAGAAGAAGAAGAAGAAGAAGAAGAAGAAGAAGAAGAAGAAGAACAACAACAACAACAACAACAGCAGCAGCAGCAACAATAACAACAACAATTATAAAATGTTCTGACTCCCATATCAGTATGTCTACGGAGTTTTCCGTGACATAAGATGGTGCAGTGCAAATGTAATTCTTTCGATCGTTCAATTGATTACTAGGTTACTGTGAGTTTTAATTAAACAGACTCTTAATATTGTATATTTTCTTTTTCTTTTATTTATTTATATTTTTATTACATTATTTATACTTAAGTGTATCTGTTATTTTTTTTTTTTTTTTTTTTTTTTTTTTTTTGCTAGCCCCAAATTGTTGTGCCAATTATGTAAGTCGACTCGATCGTGATGGTTTTTCTTATGTGATTATCTTATTTGAATACTAAATCCTTATCTTATCTCCTAACTTCTTATACTTACCCTTCTTCTATGTAAGAATTACAGTTTTATGTTAAATAAATAATCATTTATTAAATGATTATCTAATTCTATAATTACTCCTTTTTTATCTTGACTGAATTTCAATAAAATTTATTATTTCTCTTTAACATTTCTTAATTGTATTGACATTCAATGTCCCTTCTTTTATTAGTAGCTCATTTCGGTTGGATTACATGGAAAATCTCAATCTCAGGGTTAATGTAAAATTAAAGTCAAAGTATTTTTCAAGTCATAATATAACGTAAAACATAATATTTATAATGAAAGTTTTGTAATTGGGGGTTGTGGATGTATGTTGACTAATGAGTCCTTTGGATCATACAAAAGAACAATTTAAAATATCGGTATGGAGAACCATAAATGCCTTCCATCTTCTAAGATTTATATTTAAAATCATATTCGAAATGAAATATGTCCATAGAAACTACTTCTTTCATTTGCTTCAGCCTTAACCACAGTACTGTGGTCACTAACGTATACCACCTCACGTTTTCGCACTCGATTTTCACTGACGAAGGCAGCCGATGACATTGCCAAAATGTCTGGTTTTGCAGAAAACCTTGCACTACGGCTAAACAGCCCGGGAAGAAATTTTAACAAAAACCTACTTCTTTCTTGCAGAAACGTAGTCACAAAAAATTCTCCCCTCCCTCTACAACTATAATTTTCATTAATAGAAAATTATCCCCACCCCGTTCAACTACCCTCTTCGTTTATAGATATTTCATCTTCGTTTCTGCAGTGGATTATTATGAGATTCTTCTCAGGATACTTTGTTTATCAAAATTAAGTACTTTACTCTTGTTAAAAAATAAAACGTTGCTGGTAAACTACCACTTTCTCTTAACCGATCTTCACCAAAATCAATAAGCCTTCAGTCCTCAACAATTCAGGGATGAATGCAAAAAAAAAAATTTGATTCTGTTTGAATGTGCGGCAGTTATCGTTCGTCATAGAAACAATTACTCTTAAAACATGAACAGTGACCGGTAAACTACCCCTTTCCCTTAACCGATCTTCACCAAAATCAACAGGCCTTCACTTCTTTACAACTCAGGGTGGTATGCAAAACAATATTAGATTCTGTTTGAATTGACGGCAGTTATCGTTCGTCATGGAAAAAATTACCCTTGTTAAAACATAAAATGTTGCTGGTAAACTACCCTTTTCCCTTAACCGATCATCATCTAACACAAAAAGACGTGAGTACTCTACAATTCAGGGCTGTATGCAAAACATTATTTGATTCTCTTTGAATTGACGGCAGTTATCGTTCGTCATAAAAAAAATTACCTTTGTTAAAACATAAAACGTTGCTGGTAAACTAGCCCTTTCCCTTAACCGATCTTTACCAAAACCAAAAAGTCTTGAGAACTCTACAATTCAGGGCTGTATGCAAAACATTATTTGATTCTGTTTGATTTTGCGGCTGTTATCGTTTGCCATATAAAATAACCTTGTTAAAACATAAAGCTTTGATGGTAAACTACCCCTTTCCCTTAATCGATCTTCACCAAAAACAATAGGTCTTCAGAAATCTACGAATAAGGACTGTATGCAAAACATTATTTGAATCTGTTTGCATTTGCGGCTGTTATCGTTTGCCATATAAAATACCCTTGTTAAAACATAAAACTTGCTGGTAAACTATCCCTTTCCCTTCACCGATCTTCACCAAAAACAATAGGTCTTGAGTACACTACAAATAAAGCCTGCATGCAAAAAATGATTTGATTCTGTTTGAATTTGCGGCTGTTATCGTTTGCAAAATAACATATCTTCAGACACGCACACACACACACACACACACTTCGAAAATTGACTTTATTAATGTTTTGAGTGTGTACTCCTTATTTAGTATGTTCACCTTATTCTTCTTTGTACTTTATTACTAAAAATATTGCGTTTATGCATATTTCACAGTGAATTTTGATGGTATACTTGTCTTTATTCTGAGGTGTAAACTTGTTATGTGACAATATGACTCGCAAACAAAAAATAAATAAATATGATAGAAGAACATCCTTAAATATATCTGAAGTTAATAATTTGAAAAGAGAGGAACAAGTCGGATTCCAATTTCTCCAATTCCAAACTTTCGATAATGTAAATTAATTACTTTATCCAATTGTCTATTGTTATTAGTTCTTATAAAGAGGGGGAACTGATAGCAAAACATAAAATTCAACACAAAATCGTGCTCGAGATTATTGGAGATTCTGATTGTACTACCCTCAAAACATGAAAAAGTCATTTTTCGAAAAGTGTATGTGTGTGTTTGTGTTTGTTTGTCTGTCTGTGTGTGTGTGTGTGTGTGTGTGTGTGTGTGTGTGTGGATTTTTTTTTTTTTGGAAAACGATAACAGCAGCAAATTCAAACAGAATCAAAAACTGTTTTGCATACAGCCCTTATTTGTTGAGTACTCAAGACCTATTGTTTTTGGTGAAGATCGCTTAAGGGAAAGGTGTAGTTTACCACCCACATTTTATGTTTTAACAAGAGTAATTTTTCCTATGACGAACGATAACTGGCGTAAACTCAAACAGAATCAAAACTTTTTTTGCACTCCTTCATGTTTAATAGAGTACACAAGGCCTGTTGATTTTAGTGAAGATCGGTTACGAGAAAAGGCTAGTTTACCAGTACCGTTTTATGTTTTAAAATGGTAATTTTATTTTTATGACGAATAATAACTGCCGCATATTCAAAGAGAATCAAATAATATTTTGCATACGTTCCCGAAGTTGTAAGTACTCAAGGTCTGTTGATTTTGGTGAAGATCGGTTAAGGCAAAGGGGTAGTTTAGCGGCCACATTTAATGTTTTAACAAGAGTAATTTTTTATATGAAGAACGATAACTGCCGCACATTCAAACAGAATCAAATAATGTGTTGCATGGTTCCCTGAATTGTAGAGGACTCAAGACCTATTGATTTTGGTAAAGATCAGTTAAGAGAAAGGGGTAGTTTACCGGCAACGTTTTATGTGATAACGAGGTTAATTTTTTCTAGGACGAATGATAACTGCCGTAAATTCTAATATAATCTAATAAGTTTTTGCATACGTCTGTAGCTTGTAGAGAGCTCAAGGTCTGTTGATTTTGGTGAAGATCGGATAAGGGAAAGGGGTAATTTACCGGTAACATTTTATGTTGTAACAAGAGAAATTTGTTCTATGACGAATGATAACTGCCGTAAATTCAAACAGATTCGAATAATTGTTTGCATACAGCCCTGAATTGTAGAGGACTCAAGGCCTATTGATTTGGCGAAGATCACTTAAGAGAAAGGGGTAGTTTACCAGCAACATTTTATGTTTTAACAAGGGTAAAGTACTTAATTTGGTAAATAAAGTATCCTGAAAAGCAGATCATAATAATCCACTGTAGAAACGTAGATGAAATACCTATAAATGACGAGGTGGGAGTAATTTTCTATAAATGAAATTGATTGTTGAAGGGGGAGAGGATAGTTTTTATTTATACGTCATGTGTACTACGTTATCGGGAACAAAGAAGTAGTTTGTTGTTAAAATTCCTTTCCGTCCTGTTTGGCGTAGTCCAATGTTTTCTACAAAACCAAACGTTTCGGCAGTACTATCGACTGTCATCATCAGTGAAAATCTAGTGCGCTAATTTGAGGTAGAATATGATAGTGACCACAGTACTGTGGTGAATGCTGAAGGAACAAGTAAAGTATCTATGAAAATATTTCATTTCGAAAATGATTTTAAATATAAATCTTAGAACATGGAAGTAATGTATGGTTCTCCATACCGATATTTAATTTAAATCACGTATAATTGAAAATATATCTTTCCTGGCAGGCAAGCATATCTCAGTAATATTTATTTTTCCAAAGTTGTATTATTGTGATTACCATAATAAAAAGGCCGGTAGCACACACACATACAAAATTCGCGTTATGTCTGGCTTCACTCATGTTTTTTTTATTATGTCTGCACTCTTTTTAAATGGAAAGTGCCGAAACCCACACCAACACAACGCGTGCAAGCCGAAAAAGTGGATATCGATTTGCTTCCTGTGGATCGCTGGGCAGTGTTGGTGTATTAAAGCAATTAATACAATCTGTGTACTTATTTCTATTATGATATGAGAATTATAAAATAATATGTCCATGTTTGTATGTATGGAAAAATATAAATATTTTTCTACTTTGGAAAATTGTTTGTCCCTCTTTGAAAATATTTTGACCTCCCTGATGGCTAGTTATTTACTAGCCTGTGTGGAATATAGCGTTATGACATAGACTCGATTTTAAAAAAGAAAAATGACTAGTATAGTATTGACAGGAAAGACTTTGATAACAGTATAGACATCACTCGGCCCTTCGCAGCGAGAGTCCAATTCATTACAGGAATCAGATTGCAGCTACCTTTAGCTAGCTCTTCGTTTGACCTACAGACATTTTATCCAAAAGTAGAGTCCTTTCTGACGAAGGTTGAGGATAGCCTTAATCCACCTGACATGCTGGTACCATTTTAGATGAGACGTAATTTCTTCAGAACTCAAGCATCCACTTATTTAATTAATATTTAAATAATTTTAAATATAAATTTTAGGATATGGAAGTCATGTATGGTTCTCCATACCGATTATTTTCTCAACTGATGTGTTTCATGCGTGCAGAAAAATGGTTTTCAGAATTTTTGACTACGCCTCGTCACTCCACAAACTTTAGGACATAAACTAACTGAAAAAATATAAATAAAATAAATGTCAGACCTGGACCGCTATTTTTAAACTACTGCAATTTTCAGCACATCAAAATTCGTTTAAGCCTGCGACAACTAATCAAAAAATTAAATTAAATTAAAAGTTTTCAAAAAGAGTTTCAGGCATTGCATATGTTCAAATGTTTCTGAGAGACTTGATTACATAAATTTTAAGAAAAAAGTGAAAACAAGTAAGAACGGAATTTTTTATAATGCAGAATAGGTGAAGGGAACAGGAGGATAGAAAACTGTTTACATTATCCTTTCTTGTTTGTTTATATTTCATAATTTTCATTTAAATTCGTTCTAAGTGAATTCTGTATGCTTTATGCAAGGATGCTTTTAGCGGGCGTATTCTGCCGAAAATGTGTGATTCGTAGGTATACATACATTCAAAAAGGGTATAAATCAATCTAAATACCGAAGACCACCGCTACACACACACACACACTCACACTGACATGTATATTAAAAGACCCTACTGTGTCACCTAAAGGACTATTTACTTCAAAATTTATCTTTAATACAGCATACGATAACACACTAAATTTATAACTCGGATTATATATAGACAGCTTTTTATTATTAAAAAGCGACGCCTGTAGTGTTACAAGATCTAGAATATGCGACTGACATTCAGAGACTAATTGTTGGATAATGATGATTTAGTTCACTGTTATCGTGAATGTCAATAGTTTCTATTATAATATTAAAATAAAAGAAATTGTTAAAATAAGTGAATGTTAAATAAGTGTTAGCAATGATATTCATGGCTGTATAAATACCATGAAGTCTCTGGTCTGATTTTTTGAATGGTCCATGGGGTCTATGATTCAAAATGATAATATCGTCCCGCGTAACACTGAATAAGGTAACACTGTGTCCGTGTATATAAGTATATTTACACTTATACCGTGTACAGGTGTATCAAACGTGTTCATACTTTATAGATTAAGACTTTTCTTGTGTGAAATGCAAGCTGTTTTCTTACACTATCCAGTTACAGTCACAGAGTTTCCAAGCGCCTACCCATTACTTGTGTCTCTTCCCAGTGGTCCTTCATTCAAATTACACAAAACCACACACAGTTTTCCTTTATTTGACACGTAAAGTTTCACATAATTGAAAAGTTCTCTCTTGTTACAATAATTGTTTTAGAAAGGTCCACGAAATAACATAATGTCTCTTGCTCATTAAAAAAATATTAACGTTTGATATTATCATTTTTTTCTCTTTCTTCCTTATCAAGTTACAGAGAGGCGGTAGATAATAAGAGGCTTTGGAGAAGAAGGTAACGTGTACGGAACCTGAGAGCCTGGAAAGTTTTGTCTGCGCAACGTATGAATAAAAAACGAAAGAATATATTTGATAATGCAGAAAAACGTGTTTTATTTCTTCCATGTTCAGGAGAGAAAAGTGCAATTTAGATAAAGTGCATGGTTACAATAATATTTATGTCTTCATTGTAACCATTGTATCTTAAACAAGAGTTGAAAAGGTGAAATAATTCCTATTATACCATGTGCATATACCTATACTATTTAATGTAATAGTCGAACATTGATGGACGCCTTAGTAGTGCTTCATGTTGTTAGTGCTGAATTGTCCACCATAGTTGCTGTTGTCAATATGGCTATTGTTAATACTGAGGTTGTTGTTGTTGTCGATATTGCTGTTGTTCATATTGCTGTTGATAGTACTGAGGCTGTTGTTGTTGTTGTCGATACTGAGGTTGTTGTTGTCGATATTACTGTTGTTGATATTCCTGTTGTTGTTGTCGATATTGCTGTTGATAGTACTGAGGTTGTTGTTGTTGTCGTCGAAATTGCTGTTAATAGTACTGAGATTGTTGTTGTTGTTGATATTCCTGTTGTTGTTGTCGATATTTCTGTTGATAGTACTGAGGTGGTTGTTGTTGTCGATATCGCTGTTGATAGTACTGAGGTTGTTGTCGATATTGCTGTTGTTGATATTCCTGCTGTTGCTGTTGTTGATATTGCTGCTGCTGCTGATATTGGACTTGTTCGCATTGCTGTTGTAGCCAGTACGATCGTGGTTGCCACAATTTACATTGCTGTTGTAGCCATTGCTGTTGTTGCCAATACTGTTGTTGTTCCTGTTGTTGCTCTTGTTCCCAATGCTGTTGTTGAACATTGATGGACGCCTTAGTAGTGCTTCATGTTGTTAGTGCTGAATTGTCAACCATAGTTGCTGTTGTCAATATGGCTATTGTTCATACTGAGTTTGTTGTTGTCGATATTGCTATTGTTCATATTGCTGTTGATAGTACTGAGGCTGTTGTTGTTGTTTTTGTTGTTGTTGTCGATACTGAGGTTGTTGTCGATATTGCTGTTGTTGATATTCCTGTTGTTGTCGTCGATATTGCTGTTGATAGTACTGAGGTTGTTATTGTTGTTGTCGATATTGCTGTTGATAGTACTGAGGTTGTTGTGGTTGTTGTTTTCGATATTGCTGTTGTTGATATTCCTGTAGTTGTTGTCGATATTGCTGTTGATATTACTGAGGTTGTTCTTGTTGTCGATATTGCTGTTGATAGTACTGAGGTTGTTGTTGTTATTGTTGTTGTTGTCGATATTGCTGGTATTGATATTCCTGTTTTTGTTGTCGATATTGCTGTTGATAGTACTGAGGTTGTTGTCGATATCTGCAGAACGATACAGGTATATTAGTCTCTTTAAATTGATAAGGGTGATAAGAGTAATCTCTTTAAATTGAGAAGGGAAGGTGATCGAATGTTTGCGGCTAATCTTCTATTGTAGCCGTCTGTGTATATGTCAAGAGATTATCTGGTTTCATTCCCAGTCTGCTGGTAAACACTGGGTTCATCATGAATCTTTGAAGATTAGACACAACGATTCGATCACCTTCTCTCCTCCAAAAATAATTGTTTCTTTTAGACGTTGTGTGCACCTGCACACGTTTCAAGTTTCAATCTCTGCGCTGCCAACTCCACTTCTAGCAGTTCCATTCCATCATCATCTTTCCCTACGTAGCTCCATCTCCTGAATGTCCCTCTACAGTAATCATTTCGAATCCTTAAAACCTATTTATTACGGCGGTTCACTTTTGCAATTTTGTCTTCAATATTTCGTGTATCTTTCCTGAATTTACGTCTCCAGGTTTTTAATTTCCTCTCAAAACTTTGGTTGGTTATCACAAAAGTTTTCTTCTTCAGTTAAAAATTAATCAGTTACAATTATTTGGAATCTGGAGCTCCATATTCATATCTGTTTCCCACGGCAAGAGTTTAGAAAGCAAGCTGTGTTTACCGACACGTGACAATTACTACTTTGCCTGTATTTGTTACTAAACAACGTGTTTTCCATGACTTAGACACTTTTCCTACGAAGAACAGTCATCCAAATTCGTCGCAGATAATGTACTATTAGTAATTATCAATAGTAGTAGTGGTAGCAGTGAGATTACTGGTTGTTGTGCAATGGGAAATGCTATTGTTAAAAACGTAAATATTACATGTAAAGGCTCCTCTTGCGTCTGCTGTTACCGTCCTCGACATCAAGTCTTCTGCGTTCACCGCGTTCCAATCTGAAAGAGAAATGAGTATTAGTCGCTGCAATAGAGACGTAAATGTTTGTATATTCTACATCACATAAGTTTCTAACACATAAGATTTAGTTTAGCACTAACCTAAACTTAGCGGAGAGCAGTAGCCGTACTGTGAAATTAATCATAAACTGCTGCTCATGTACGTAATGTGATAATATTCTTGATTTAAATATTATTATCATTTACATAATAATCGGTGTCTGTCGATTATTAATTATGTAAGGTTATTGTCTTATTACATATATATATATATATATATCTATTGAATGGCGGACATTTCGGCCAGCTGTGTAATAAATATTATTAGCAATTGCTGCTTCTCTTAATAGATTTTTGGTTTGAGATATATGTTGGTTTCTTTTGTTTTATGGTTCATCATATTTATATATTTACAGCTTCTTGAAATTTCTGCATGTATTTTGTTAACAATGATAAGGGTTGATTACATAAATCTAGAAATTAATGCCATGTTAATGACTAAATTAGGTAAAGAAATTTAATAATAATAATAATATTTATTATCAATTTTCCTTTACATATAATAAAAATTATACAATAAAGGAACTATAGGGGGCATAAATGCCTGTACGTAGTTTGTTCCTTAGAATTAATTTTTATATACTTAATACTAATTGTGAGTTTTACCTCACCAATCATAGTAATATATTAAAAATAAATTATTTTTAAATTTTAACAAAATTTTAGTTTGTACTATAATACAATTCAATAAATAAATGAAAAAAGAGAGAAAAATGGTCCTTCTCATAATAGACTGTTTTTTTGATTATTCAATAACAATGTTCCAATTTTTTTCTTTGATTTTTTTTTTAAGCACTTTTATATTTACACTTAGATTTTTCAGTTCATTAGGTAATTCATTAAAATATTTTATGGCATAATACACATAGCTTCTTTGCCCAATACTTAATAGGTGTCGCGGCAATATAATATTTTTATACCGTGTGTTGATTCGATTTTGTAAAAACTCACTTTTTAGATCATTGTATTGATAAACTATAGAATTCACTACAAACACCTGTTTAATATTTAATGGTTTATTCGAATCTTGTTCATTGACTCCTATAATTTTAAGAATACACTATTGCAGCCGATCCAAAGCGTCTAGAGATGATTTATATAGACCCCCCCCAGCCTATGATAGCATACCCTGCCACATTATGGAATAGTGCATAGTATATTTGTAGTAGTTGCTTTTTTGATAAAATTTGTTTAAGTCTGTAAAAAACGTAGACTAAGTATTTGGTTTTTTTTACAATGTTAGCCACATGTACATCCCACTTCATGTTAAAGTCATATGTTATTCCTAGATATTTACTAGTTTTAACTCTTTTCAATTTTTGACCATTTATCTTAATTTCAAAGTCATGCGGAACAGAGTCTCTATAATTTCCAAAGGTGATAAAAACAGACTTGCTTATGTTGAGTACTAGGTTATTGTGATAGAGCCAAGAGTATATAATATCTAATTTAGTTGACATATCTGTTGCAAGTTCAGGCCATGTCTTTGCTTTCATTGGTACTGCTGTATCATCAGCATATGCTATTAATACATCTTATAACACTAGTAACTCATTGATATATAAAATAAACAATAAAGGTCCTAATATAGAGCCCTGGGGCACTCCAACATTTGTTTTAATAGGCTGACATCTAGTCCCATTCACCTTTACAACTTGTGTCCTGTCATGTAAATAACTGGCTATCAGGGATAAGCTTACACCTCTTATTCCCATATTCTGTAATTTGGATATAAGTATGCCATGATCGACAGTGTCAAAAGCATTGGAGTAGATGTATGTACAGGGTCCGGCAGAGAAACCTGACGGTTTTCTAAGTGAAATTATGACCAGAATAAATAGTTTATAAACAAAATTTTATTTTAGAATTAAAGTACATCTCAAAGCATTTTACTTACATTAATTACTTTTTGAAAATCACATTCTTTAGATGGTGTCCCTCATTTTCAACACATTCTTCGAGCCGTAATGGTAAACCGTGCATTACGCGCCGCAGAACTTCCGGAGAGATTGTCGCCACTTCTGTCCGAATATTCCGCTTCAAATCGACGATTGTCCTTGGTCGGTTCTGGTACACCCTATTCTTGAGATACCCCCACAGAAAGTAATCGCAAGCGTTGAGGTCGGGCGATCTTGGAGGCCACTGAACATCCCCTCGGTGTGAGATCACTTGGGCTCCAAACATCTCTCTCAATTTATTCATGGAAGCCCTTGCAGTGTGAGCAGTTGCCCCATCCTGCTGGAACCATGTGGTTTCCAATGCAATACCATGTTGCCGTAACTCAGGTGCGAGAAATGTTGTAAGCATGTGAACGTAACGTTGTGAATTTACAGTCACTGCATTCCCCTCTTCGTCTTCAAAGAAGTAGGGGCCAATTATCCCGGAAGACGTTAACCCACACCACACAACAACCTTCTCACTGTGTAACGGTCGTTCAAACAGTTCTTGAGGATTCTCCGATGCCCAGTACCGGCAGTTCTGCGTATTGACATAACCACACAGATGGAAATTGGCCTCATCGGTCATGAGCAGATTGTTTAACACTTGGTCATTCACAATATTCACAAGTCCATGGCAACAATGCATGCGAATTCTCTTATCCTGGGCACTCAGTGTTTGCACTACAACAAGTTTGTAGGGATGAAAGTCGAGTTCCAGGTGCAAAATTCTGCGTACGGAGCGGTCAGAAATCTGTAAGGCACTTGCGTGTTTTAATGCCGATCGCCGAGGACTCCTACGAATAGCATGACGCACGCGTTCAACATTCTCCTGGGTTCGAACAGTACGCTGTTTCCCTGGTGGTATCTTCTTTAAGGCAGAGGCCGTTTCCCGAAAATTCGCCACCCACAACAGTATGGTATTGCGGCTTGGAACACTGTCATTTCGATGAATGCTGAAATGGCGGCGAAAAGCGCGCTGCGTAACAATAACTGACTCATTGTTTATAAAAAACGTTTCCACTACGAACGCACGACGTTGTGCTGACCAACGCTCCATGGCGACTGAAATGCTTTGAGCTGTCGAACACATGAGCGCAAGCTCGATTGCAGCGCTCCATGCTACACTCCACAGAACTACTTCAAAAATCGTCAGGTTTCTCTGCCGGACCCTGTATATGTATGTATGTATAAACCTGTGTGTATATACATCTGTGTGTGTTTGTACGTTTATTATTAATAATAAATATTTGTTATTTCATAAACGTATATAATTTATGTATGTAATTTACGATGTTTCAACAGTATTTTCAATCGTCATCTTCAGAAATACACAAAAACAGCTAATGCCATTTGAAATCAATTGTTATTAACAGCTGTTTTATGTAGGCTATGTTTACTTTGTTTATATTGTTACGACGGTCTCACTGAAGGTCGTATTGTACAGTGGGAAACAAAATACAAGACACCAATGAAGTCGGTAATAACCAATTTTAATTATCACAATTGATAATCTGTAATCAACAAGTTAGTCTTTTACAACAATTCAAGTAAAATTTGTCCACACCCAATAATAATGTCAACTAACAGCGTTCCGCGCAATAATCACTTTCCCCTAATAGCGTTATTACGGAAATGTACTTGAAAAGCAAAGAATAACCGCCCGAAGTAAACTGAAAACTAAGCGGCAGGTGTGGGCTATATATAGTCTACAGCAGTGGTTCTTAACCAGTGGTCCGCGGACCACTGGTGGTCCCTGGAAGTACCCGAAGTGGTCCGCGAAGCCATCCGAAAAATATTAAACAAGTGACAATGAGTCGTCGGACGGACGGAGCCGCCGACCTAGGCGAGGTGCGCGGTGGTGTGCGTAGCACGTACAGCGAGCAGCCAGTGTCTCATTCGGTTTGTTCCGTTCGCTTTTTGTTTGAACTAGTTAGTGATAGTCCAACTACCTACGTTCGTTGTTTTGTTCTGAGTGCTTGCTTATTTTCAATTTTAAAGTTTAACAGCAAAGGGCAAATATCGTTGGTCTACGAAGGTCTTTATAATAAGTAACTGCTCCAGATTTTAATACGTAAGTAAACTAAACCTTGTCTGTTTTGTTTGTCACACGTTAATTCTAAGTAGGTACTGTGAATACTACATCGTATTTAACATTTTACTATATTACGTCACATTGTCAAATCTGCTAGGTTTCTTTTTCATTGCGATTTACTTTGTACCACAGTTTCAGGGGTTTGTCATTAAAATGATGTATGTTTTATCCGTATTTTTTCTGTGACCACTTTCAATTATTAATGTACATAGGTTACTAAGTAGGTGGGAATGATATAATTATTTTGTTTTCAGAAAAATGCCACCGAAACGAAAGTATGACGACGATTATATTAGACTGGGCTTTACTTTAATAGAAATAAATGGGGAGACTACACCTCAATGCGTAATATGCACAACTGTTCTTGCCAATGATGCTTTAAAACCGGCAAAGTTGGAACGTCATTTAAAGACCGTACATCCGAATTATTGTGACCGTCCGCGAGAATTCTTCGAAGGCAAACTAATAAATCTGAAAAAATTAAACTTGGACCCAGTGGAACAAGTTATGTAACATCTGAAAAAACATTAGCTGCATCGTTTGAAATTTCAAAATTGATTGCCAAATTCAAAAAAGCACACACAATCGGTGAATCTCTAATAAAGCCTTGTATGCTTAAAGCTGTAGAAGAGCTTTTAGGGCAGGAAGCTCAAAAGGAAATTCGTGAAATACCACTTTCAAACGACACAGTGAAGTCGCGTATTCAAAAAATGTCAAATGATATTGAAGAACAAGTTATTGACAAGATAAAATGTAGTCCTTATTTTGCGCTACAATGTGATGAATCTACCGACGTTTCACAATGTTGTCAATTACTTGTATTTATTCGATTTTTGAATGACAATAAGAAGTTTAAAGAGGAGTTACTATTTTCTCAAGAACTGGAAACAATGACGCAAGGTGCAGATGTTATGGATGTAATAAGTCAAATTTGGAGAAACATGGACTTATGTGGCAAAAGCTTGCGGGGTTTTGTACGGACGGTGCTCCTGCTATGCTTGGTTCTCGCTCTGGTCTTGCAGCGTTGATAAAAACAAAAAATCCATCTGCAATTACGACGCACTGCGTTATTCATCGTCAAGCATTGGCTGCCAAAACGCTCCCGGAATGCTTTGCTATTGCGATGAAAACAGCTATAAATGTAGTTAACTTCATTAAAAACAGTGCACTTAACACTCGTCTCTTCAAACAATTGTGCTCTGATATGAACTCTGAACACGAAACTCTGCTTTTCCACACGGAAGTGCGTTGGCTTTCCAAAGGAAACATGCTGTCGAGATTGTACGAACTGAGAGAGGAAGTACAAATATTTTTAACGAAGAACAAAAAGCTGCTAGATCAGTTCTGTGAGTCCAAATTTCAAATACGTTTTGCTTATTTGGTCGATTTTTTCGCACAACTAAATAAATTGAACCTTCAACTGCAAGGGTCAGAAAATTTGAAGTTGTAAGGCACGAGTAATATATTTGCATATGAAGATAAAATCAGTGCATTTATCCCTAAAATCGAGCTATGGATCAACAAAGTTGAAAGAGAAAACTTTTCTGCCTTTAATACACTGAATCAAATTATTGACGGACAGTGTGCTGAGATTAAAGTAGAAATACAAAAGAACATTACACTCCATTTGAAAAACTTAAAAAGTGAATTCAATCGCTATTTTCCTGACTGCGAGGACAAAGGTATTCGAAAACTGAACCGCAGTCCTTTCATTGTCAACGTTTCTGAGGTGCCTGATGAAATTCAAGAAGAAGTGATTGAAATGCAACACGATAGTAACTTGTAAGATACATTCGAGACAGGAATTAATCTTGAAGATTTTTGGAACCAAAAGGCAATTTCTTTCCCAAAGATTCGAGAAATTGCTATACGTTACCTAACTTTATTTTCATCAACATATCTATGCGAGCAGGGGTTCTCGGCGCTTCTGATAATTATAAATAAGCACCTAAATCGGTTGGATGCCAGTGCCGACATGCGTTTGGCTTTGAGTAGCACTGAACCAAGGATTCAGAAGTTAGTAAAGAGTATGTAGTCACAAAAATCGCATTAAAATAATATCTTATCTCTGTAATGTAAAATTTTCGTAAAAAAATTAAAATACTGTTGGCTTTGAACAATTGTATGCGTTTTATTTATAGATAGAACAACCCTTTATTCGTTTACATGTACTGTATATTACCTCCAAACAGTTGGTGGTCCATGGCAAGACAGAAATTTTGTCAAATGGTCCTTCATCACTAAAAGGTTAAGAACCACTGGTCTACAGGGTTCCATAGTATTCTTCTTTAACAAGCACTTGAAAATTCTAGAGGATACTTCATTCCGGCCTTGGCATAAACACATACCGGCAGGGCTAGTCGAGAAGCTTCTAGAACGACACCATCGAACGCACGAGAACCTTCCGCATTACGTAACAGTGTACTAATGAGCCAAAATTAGATAAACATTTAAATAAAATAATCACAAATTCCCAAACAAATTTAAATAATATTAATTTATTAAAACATATTTCCAAAGATCAAAAACTGAAGGTTTGGGAAAGTTTGAAATTATTTAGACAAAATTAAGACCTGAACAAATCCAAAATAATACCAAAGAGCGATAGTACTTTCAAAATTACTAATTTAGTAAAAAAGCAAAATCTTTATTTCAAGCCATAGTAGTTTGAAGTTTATCAATTTCTACATCGGTCAACCTACCTTTCCCACCTAGAACCTTCCCATCCGTTAGCTTGATCCCCTTCATTTTATTCTTCAATCGCCGCAATCTAGATCCCATCCTTTTTTGTTGTACGTGACCTATACATTCTAATTTTTGTATGGTTACATCAGAACCATAGGGTCTCTTTTCACACATTAAAGAGTAACTCTTAGAGTCATCATCACCTAAATATTTCAAGTACCGCACACCCCAGTTCTGTTCCGATCTAGAAAAATTCTTTCCACTCCAACACACTCCATCCCTCCACTGGACCCAGTATAGTTTTTCGCACAACCCTGAACACACTTTTTTTTGTTCATAACACATTTTTGGCAAT
Organism: Magicicada septendecula; assembly: GCA_034769895.1. Taxonomy (NCBI): domain Eukaryota; kingdom Metazoa; phylum Arthropoda; class Insecta; order Hemiptera; family Cicadidae; genus Magicicada; species Magicicada septendecula. The sequence continues at coordinate 286,315,555 of CM068370.1, read as the reverse complement.
ATTTTGTAAAACACTCGACACCTAACACCTTGCCGGTGTCGAATGACGTAACCGTAACCACCCCATTTAGAGATGAATGACACCTGCGTTGCCGGGTTCCGTCAAAGGCTCCTACTAAGTCTCTGTTTGCATCATTTTCCATGATAGCTTCATGAGCAGCTTCTTGTAGTGAGGTTTCACTAACTAAAGTTACAGCATTTAGTATATGGTTATTATGTTTTGTAAAACGCGGGTTAGGTGTGGGCAAATTCAGTACAGCACAAAGAGTTCTACCTGCAATTTCACCTTTACCAATGCTACGTAAACCATAAGCAAAACGGCTATTTACCTCATATAACCGATGCCTCGTAACGTTTGAAGACATGGCTGTCTTTTTTGAATCACATTTTGTACATGAAATTGAAAGTTTACATGCTAGTCCTTTACGAGCATTACAATCTTCCGTGAGCACAACACAATTTTCTTCTTCACAATATTTACATTTTACAAATTTTTTTATCAATGCTGAAACAATGTCGAGGTCAATAATTACATTTTTGAATGTGTTTTCATCTGCTACATTTTTTAAGAACTCAGAACTCAGAAATACCCTGCCTGACTCCTAACCTGCTTCCGTGTTACACATGGGAGCCATAATTATTTATTTTACATAAATTTAATATTTACGATAAAAATAATATTGGATGCTAATATCATTTATTTGTTATGTAAATCGCACTGGTAAATTAAAAAAGTCATTAGAAGTCTCACTTGAAAGTGGTTTTCAAAAATAAACAAATTGTGAGTATTATTGTTTCAACTGAAAATAATTTAGAGGTACCGGGTTCGATTCCCGGGCCCGCACCATAAAATCAAGGTAGGTTTTTCAGCCTCCAGGTCGACTCAGCCTGTTCAAAATGAGTACTTGGGGATAATAATGGGCGGCTGAAGCGTAGTACTGGCCACACTGCATGCCTTGTATTCCGTATGGCTCGCATAAAGCAGCCTACCCTGCCTCACTTCTAAGCTGCTTCGGTGGTACACATGGGAGCCATTATTATTAAATAATTTAATTAGTAGCGTTTTGAAGAAAAGAGACCGTTATTGAAAATATAGTTCGTTTTTACAAGAAAACAAGGAAAACTAGAGTTAGTGTACTCTAATTAATTAAAACTAAGGAACACAAGGGAAAACTGTCCTTCGTATTTATAAGGGCACTAGAAATCGTTGTTAACGATCGCGAACGAATCTATAAAAACCGGGCTGGAAGTTCAGGCAAACACGTATTTCTCTAAAAAAGATTTGATGATAAATTCGGTTTAGGAGTAAAAATAGAATTAAATTTCGGACTAGTTTTACGATATTTAGCAGCTATTCTTTTGGCTTGTATTACGTTAAAAATGTTAATCTTCCTCTGAAAAAGAATACTGTGGGAAATGAAAAAGAAGATGGATACATTAGATGGATAAAACGGAAGTGAGGAATGATACGGTGTCTATGGGGAATGCACAATAGTCGTAAGAGGAAGAAGATGATGCTGTGATTAGGGGATGGACGAAGGGAGGATTGTGAATTGTGTGAACATGTGTGGAGGCAGAATCCTGGAGAGGAGGGACCGCTGCAAAGTAGGGTGACGCGGCGTTCAGAAAGAAAGATATCAAAGAATAGAAAACAAAAGCTACAAGTGGAAAAGCACGAAGCAAAAATTATAAAGCTTTAACCCTAAATAGTCTGTATAAAAGTTATTTAGTAATATTAATAATAATTTTTGAAAGAGAGAGATAAATGCTTTATGCACCCTAAGAGGAAACCGTATGTCCCCTGGGTAGTGGGATTCTCACTCACTAAAAAACCCACCTCGAATTTAGGCACTGATATCTATCCTGGAACCACTTAACGTATTACTTCAGGATGGAGGCTATTGCGCTCTTATCGGGCTCCTTATAATTTTCCCTTATATGCTACTGCCCGTTGGGTGCAAGTTGGCACTATCTTTTTTTCCCGTAGGATCGACTGAATAAATATCCAAGGTGAGGTCTCATTCCGTCTTGCCATGAAGCAAAATCTCAACAGCACACTCTGGCGTGAACTCCCCGATCTCTTTATCAAGTTCTGTCCTCGCTCTTGTGAATCTGTTGCAGCTGGAAAGGTGTGAAGACATCTTCATTGGGACAGTCACGGTAGATGATGGGCTTTGCAGCTTTCCTTTCTGTGGAGTTACAATTGCCTTGACCACTGATGACCTACGTCAAATCGTATCCATGGAACTTGCCAGTGTCTGAGAACGAGTTCCCTGACCTAATTCTCTGCTGCATTTCTTCCAATTACCTCTCGTCTCTCGATAAGGTGCTTTCGCTCTTGAGCCGAAAGGTCTGTGAGAACCACTCCCGCTATCACCAGGACTACTGGCTCTGGCATTATCAATTCGTTGCCTTTTGTTTCCTGTATTCTCTATTTTCAGTGAATCAACACAGATTTCGTAACCGTACAACAGGGTGGGTTCCGTGACAGCCATAAGCATATCGTCCCTTGCTTGCAGTGGAAACTCCTACATTTGCCTACAGCCTGCTGGCTCTGTCGTGATTTATGCCGCCTAGTCAACTGCTTGACTTGGTCCCAGAAGATGAACTTCGGCTCTAGCCTCACCCCAAGGTATTTAACTGCCTTCTTTGTCAGTATAGCTTCAGCACTATTTGGATCTGATTGATTGTGGTGATCAGTGGCCGGGTGAGCAGTACTACTTCTGTCTTTGGGTAGGTCCAGATGGTGTAGTAATAGTAACAAAAAAAAAATAAATAAATAAAAATAATAATAATAATAATAATAATGGCGCATTGTAAAAAGTTTTACTACTGAATTGTCATAAATTTTCATATTTTTTACAATGTTTATTTAGACAAATTGTTGTTGCAACCACGGGTGTCTCGGCCGGGGGGACCCAATATTTTCAAAAAAGCTGAACTCCTGAATAATTTTTTATTAAAATTAATTGTTTAATTTTTGACTTATATTCTTAGTTGAATAAAAATATTAAGTTGACTGCCATTGACGGTCTAATTTGAGGCCCAGTGATTTATTTTCTTTGTATTGCTAGGCCTATGTAGAGATGATAATTTCTCGGAAGTAGTGTTGCCAGCAAATTCGCCGGGTATGACAGTTTGTTGACACGTTGACACATCAATACAAATGTAAAAACTTTCATTCGCGGCTTTCTGGGCTTAGGGATCATTACAATGTTGACAGTTTTCTACAGGCGGGGAAAGTACTGTAGCCAGAAACAGGAGTTGAACAGCTGTAGAACGAAGTCAATGCCTGAGAGGTTAGAGTGCAGCGGCCCGGATCAGATCGGAATCCAGAAAAAAAGTCCCGAACCTCTGTTGAGTAGACAGGGTCCTAGGCCTCGATGAACGGTGCTTCCATGCAGTCGAGTAAGAAGTCAGTCCTGCCTCCTGCCTAGGACATAACCCCGTTCGGAGTTTCAAGTGAGTTACGAGTTGTATTCTTGCGGAACAGTCTACTCGCCGCTCTCCAAACGGAGGCGTGGTCGACTTCAAGACACACAAGATATTAGTCCCACCAGTCAGAGTATACGTTCTGCCAAAGTTGCTTGACGTAAAGAGAGTGGGCCTGATATCATCGTTTGACGGCGGGGTTTCGGGTTCTTACCGTCCGTAGCGAGGCTTGAGCGTAGCCAGATGGCGTGGAGATCTTCCGGTGGAGGAGCAGATTTTTGATGATTTACCTCGAGCGCATAGGTGTATCGATCTATGACACCTTGGACCAACTCGTGAAGATTAGTTGCTCGGAGATCCAGATCATCATGGGTGACAATAGGGTTCGCGGGAAGAGAAGGTAACCGCCGCGAGAGCTCGTCATGATAGAAGCGCCAGTTGACCCTCCTAGCAAGACTAGCGGTTGAAGCCGACATGTCTTGTACAGTTATAAAAAGATTGTGATCGGACGAGAAGTTCGACACAGATGAGTCCTGGATGTGATGAGTCACGTTCATGGCAATGACAATGTCAAGAACTCCGGTCGCTGACCGGAACAGAGGAAGTGGTCCGATATGGGGTCGTCAGAAACGAACTCGTAAATGTGTTGGCGATCCTGGTGTTCTATGTAGGATGTTTGGTGTTGAAGACGCAGACTACAACGGCAGGGAGGGGTGGCCGAGGAGAACTTCCCACTCATCGGGCGGAGGTGCCTCCGCAGAGCAGGCCGGAGATATGCCGAAACAAGGCCCAACTCCGATCCGTCCGATTACAGCGTCACCGAAGTGTCTAGAAGGGGTAGTGGCCTATCGGACATCCGCCTGTGGATCCGAACAGCTGTACCCCCAAGGGGGGACCCCGAGGCCGTAGGGGACGACCAGAGATCTTTTCAGAAATATAGAAAGTTTGGCTCGTCTTCTGTTTGTGTGCTCAGCATCTAGCTGTGAGGCAGAAAGAAGTTTCAGGGTTCTTCGAAATCTAAAGATTTATCTCAGTCAACTATGACCCAGATAAGGCTCAATTCTATAGCCCTATGCTACGTCCATAAAAAGGAATCCGATGACATCGACAGTATGAAGATAGCCAAAGTATTTATTTTTAAATTTGGGGCTAGGAGAAATGTGTTTCTAACTTTTTGATACTAAGCATAACCTAATGAAATTAATCGATGCTATCCACGCCTTGAATTGTCGAACTGTGTAATGGTGTAGTTTAGTGTACAGAAAAGTTGTTACAGTAATGTTTAATACTTTCTGTAGTCTACACTAAGCAACTGGATTTCTCTATTTGAATCATCTTAATTTCTACATCTAACGTTAACCTAGTGAATTAATACAGTTTTTAAATTACCTGACAATGAAAATATAAGTTATATATATATATCTACAATATACATATCTACAATATATAAAAATATATATAAATATATATCTACCTACGGAGGCCAAGGAGGCAGCCGCCCCGGGCGTCATATCCAGGGTGCGTCAAAATGAGCATAGACTGGAAAAAATTGTTTTCAGTTTATTAAACTACAAATAACTTATTTCTTTGATATGACTGTTCCGTTCACAAAAGAAACATAACCAGCCAGCTTGTCTGTTGTTAAAAAATTTTCGTGATAAACAGTATCTATTTATGCTCAAGCATCGTAATTACGGTTCATTATGATAACAGTGACTTTGTAGTGAGTTGTGCTGGAAAGGAAAACTGATAATCATACAGTATTAGCTTTGTATAGATAATCGTAACTGCTATTCGTATAGAGACGAATATATTATTTGCTAACTTTAAAAAAAAAAACGTACGTGGGTTACGTATGTACAACTCTTCCCGGTTCAGCGAAGTTATTGGTCATCAGTTATTGATGATCTTCCCGCAGTATCCAGCCGCAGTATCTTGAGTGTGCTGCTTGCTTTTGGTTTGTGCGTCTCGTGGGTATAGGCCTATCTATAATTCTTCACTTGTATGTCATCACACAAATACTACTATTGAAAATATATTTTTTTAAATTTTATTTGAACCTGATACGAAACGAAGTAAACTCCGTGGCACCCAGTTTCGGAAGAGGAGGTTAGAAAGATTAATAACTACGACAAGTTCCAAATTCTTTTGATACCAAAGAAGCCTTCATAGATTTTATTCCTTTAGAAGTAAAAACAGCGGAGGGAATCACACAAGCTATTACAAGTAAACTTGAGGTTAACTAAGTTGAATCTTAGCGATTGCAGACGGCAGTCGTATTGACAATCACGTAACAATGGCTGGTATCCATTCAGGAGTTCAGAAGAGAATATTAGATTTGAATCCACTAGCTATGTTTGTTCCCTGTACAACCATTCACTAAACTTGGTTGGATTTCATGCAGCTCATGTAAGTGTTCAGGCAGTGACATTTTTTGGGAGAGTAGAACATTTATTCACCTTCTTTTCCTGTTCCAATCATAGGTGGATTCTTACTCTCCACTTATTGGAGTGGCGTAAATATTACACTAAAAGGACACTGTGATACAAAGTGGAGTTCCAATTAAATTGGAGTGCAGCTTTAATAATTAAATTGATAGAAAATTTTCATTTTGTGACTTTGGTCTTTTTATTAATAGTTAATTATTAAAATGTTTATAAATAGAAGACGATTTGTTAAGTGATTTATTTTATTACTTTTAATGTAGTTCTTTGTTTAACTGTATGTTGCTTTAGGATATTGTTTAGACGATGCGTTTTAGACCTACAAGGAATTCGCATTTTATTAGAACAATTTTATGTTATAAATTTTGTACATTACTACATTTTTTATGGTCTACGTTTGTTACTAATAAATGTATATAAACTGAACAGCCTACTGGTAACATTATAATATGTAACTTCTTAATTTTGACTTAACAATTATTCTTAAGACGTTTGCTAGCCGTGCTTTCATACAAAAATCTACAAATTTGCATTTATTAAGTACTCTGTTCACTGGATGAGCCTTCATTTTTGCTCTTTTATCCCCTTTCAATTGTGAAGCCGAGGCGACCGACGATCTCATTGCCACGGGCGCCAAAAATTCTTGCTACGCCACTGGTTACATTAATAATAGTAACAGATTAAAACTTATAAAAATTGAAAAAATGACCAATGTTTTTCAAAATTTGACCACAGAACAAATATTCAATATTACCATAACGTTTCTTCCCACCAATAATTAGGCACTGGCGACGACATTGCTTGAAATTATTTATTTTACAAATCATTCCAATGGCCTACTACTCCCATCGCGTAAGAGATGGTCCGAAGATTCTTTCAGATTTACAGAAGAGCGGTAAAACTCAGACTATAGTTGTGATCAAATGTTTCATCGCACATACTGACGTTTGCATAAATGTAGGGGTATAGCCTACATACGCGCGCTTATGTATGTACAGGATAAATACGTATATAATTTTCTCCAGATGATCATAAATATTATTTTTTCGTAAAGATTATTTATGACATAAAACGGTATAATTATTGAGTATATTTTGTGCGTGTTTTATGATACTTTTATGAAATATCTAAATTTTATTTTCCAAACGTGTTTTTGACATATAAAAACCAAACTTTTACAGTCGCGTGTTTTTTATTACTTTATTATATTCAAGGACAGTCTTCCCGTAAATTATTTTTGCTCTTACGTTTGACATTCGTATTCAAGGTAATTTTAAAACATCAAGCAATGGAAAAGTTAGCGTTTCCTTTTTTATTGAAATGTGAGCAGAATTTTACAAAGAAAATGTTTCATGGTGAACTGGAACAAATCTACACTTTTTGTCCTAACAGCATATTGTTTTATTAGAGAATGAGCTAAAAACATTATTTAGCAAAAATATTTTATCCAAACAATTGTATTATAATTTTGTTATAAACTTTTTCTAGAATATTTGTGTAAGAGTGACAAACAAAAAGAATTTCTTCACACCCGCCGCGGTCTGTTTTTAACTCTTTTCGGCATGAACTTCTGAATGTTAATCAAAATACACTGAAATCTGAACAAACTACTATTTACTAATCCTACTTTGTATTTGTTAAATGTGTAGTCTGTATTAAACATGCGTTTTCTCAAATCAGCAACAGAAGTTTAGAATATAGGCCTATGTTGAAACATTATAGCCTATTCTTTTACAATTTTGAGTAAACATTATATATTTAATGTTGTGTTTTCTAAATGTTATAAAACCCAAGTATTATATATAAACTTTACAAATTAACGGATAGTGAGGTGTGAAACTATAATGAGAGGTAAACAAAAATGTGATGGCTTTCGTAGAGAAAAAATTTATTTCCTATCTGATACCAACGATGGTTATTGGGAACACATTAGTAGAAGTTAAGCCGCAGTATCTGCTTTAGGTAGGACCTGACTGTGAAGACATGGGGAGTAGGTTACAGAGGAAGACTTAAAAGAAACACAAGAGATAATGAAGTTCCGGCACTTTTTTATGCAGTTTTATGCAGTCATTTTTATGTAGTTAAGAGATAACATGTATGTAAATTTTAGGGCCAAAATGAATTTTATGAGACAAGACGAGAAGCCTTCCTAGCGAGCCTTACTAGTGAGGCCCGCTGTCTGTTTCCATTTTGCAGTCAAACTCCTTCTACATCTATCCTACATATTACCTGCCTTTACTTTTCGATTGGAAATTTTCTTTAGGAAGACATAGGCTATATGTAAACATATGTGTGTATGTGGCCGGGTTTTGTATATGTGAATGATTAGACGTACAGGTAGAATCTATGTCTAATATGTCTTTTCAACAACAAGTTCAGTTGAGTTTCCTTGTCACTGAAGTTATATTTATATTATTAACTCCTGAAATGTAGCCTTCATATAAATAGTTATTAAATAATAGTCTTAAGTTAATAAATAAAATAGCTAACCTTAAACTTTCTTGGAAATGAGAGGTCCAGAAAATTGACGATTGACGATATTTTATAGTACTTTACTCTCCATCGCCAGTTATAAGTAGATGCCTAAACTACTTTTTGAAGTACTCATGTAGACTGAGCAAGTGCTCTGTCTTCCATGACCCCTCAACTTAATGAAATATATGTGACCTCTATAGAAAAAGAGGGCTTTGATTTGAATTTTAGTTTTGTAAATACATCTTTGTTGGGGAAAGTTTGTGGATGACGTTTTGTTGTAAAGTTGGGTAGTCACAAGAAAGCAGCAAGTTTGTATTTTTGACATTTATAATTCAATCTTTTATAAGTAAGTACATTATTTGTTTGACGTTGGACACACACACACACACACACACACACACACACACACACACACACACACACACACACACACACACACACACACACACACACACACACACACACACAGCGTGTATGCAACTGTGCAGAATAAAAAAGTGATGCTTCAATAAAACATTTTCTTTTGGAGATTGCTGTTCCAGTTCAACCGACACTATATTATATATAGTTACACGGAATAGTTTATTCAGTTGTGTACAAGCCAGAACGGTATATTTGTGCTTGCAAAGTACAGATGAAATTAATGGTAGAGTAGAATATCGTAACAACTCCTTATGATTCGTCAAACAGATAGTGTGCTAGCGGATTGTATTCAGTTGATGCAGCTAACTTTCTCTGTCCGTAGACACATGTAATTAATAGCTAAATATAGTTATGTCCTAGTATGTCACTTTTCTCTACATTTGTGTGTCTACATGAAATGAAAAGCAACCGATTGGATAGAAGCAATCCCAACATTTTTAGCTTTAGAAATTTTTAAAAATATCTTTTGCATTAACAACGTAATTTAAAGAATTTCGTCTCTACTACTGATAACAGTATTATGAGTGCATCTGGGAGATCGTGTTAGGATGAATACCAGTCTGACTGTTTATAATAAACTATTAATGGTAATAGTGTCTTTCTATTCCTGGCATAATTTTTTAATAGCTGTTCTTATAGCTTACAGTTTAGTTAGCATTTTTTTTTACCAGCAGATTTTCTTTCTTTTTTGTAATAACAAGCGTCATAAATAATGTTTGTTTGTAATAGGCCGTTATCGTTTGCTATAAAAAAATTACCCTTGATAAAAAAAAACGTTGCTGGTAAACTACCCCATTATCTTAACCGATCTTCACCAAAAACAATAGGTCTTGAGAACTCTACTATTGAGGACTGTATGCGAAACATTATTTGATTCTGTTTGAATTTGCGGCTGTTATCGTTTGCCATAGAAAATACCCTTGTTAAAACATAAAACGTTGCCGGTAAACTACCCCTTTCCCATAACCGATCTTCACCAAAACCAAAGGTCCTGAGTACTTTAAAATAAGGGCTGTATGCAAAAAATTATTTGATTCTGTTTGAATTTGCGGCTGTTATTGTTTGCCATAGGAAAACTTTACCCGTGATTAAAAAAAATATTTTGCTGCTAAACTACCCCTTTCCCTTAACCGATCTTCACCAAAAACAAAAGGTACTCTACAAATAAGGGCTGTATGCAAAATAGTTTTTGATTCTGTTTGAATTTGCGGCTGTTATCGTTTGCCATAGAAAAAAATCTACACACATACACACACACACACACACTTTTCGAAAAATGATTTTTTTCCAAAACGAGTGTAGTACAATCAGAATCTGCAATAATCTCGAAGACGATTTTTTTTGCCATCACCATACTTCCATTTCCTTAAGAAACATGGAAGTAAAACACCATTAGTATAAGGACATTTAAACGCCTATGGTGACGCATAATTATTGCAGAAAAATGCAATAATAAAGACGTCATACAAATTAAAGTTAATTACTACCATATTTTGCTAGTAATTAAGTAGAGTGTTATATGAAAATTACGAGTGGAAAATTACAAAGGCAATGCAACCACTCGCCTAAAGATTAAGTTTACGTGATCGCGAAGACGGACTAATGTGACTTAACAATACTGAACAATATCTCACATGTCAGAATTGCTGTCTACTAAAAATACCTTTAGCAATTTTGGACGGGTCACAGATTCCAAAACGTTTTACGGGAAGGACACTATGTCCGTTTTCTAATCAACAGACTCAAGAACGTTTCACACGAGGTCACTATGTCCTTCTGATAATCAACGTGAACTCATCATCATCGTCGTCGTCGTCGTCGTCGTCGTCATTGTCATCATTCCGCATACGCACGCACGCACGCACACAGGTACACACGCAGCGGTAACTTCAACAATACGCTGGTAATAAATGAACAATTATATTTTTGTGTTAAAAAAAGATCTCATAAAATACAGAATATGGTACAATGTAATTACAAAGAATTCAGTGTAAATAATGTAAGCATTCAGAGTAAAAGACGTAAACGTAAGTTGGTGTGGGTCTTAATTTTAATGTTAATGTTATTCTGTTAATTTAACAATTAAGTTTATCATTATAAATCATAATAAATCTAAAAGTAAATGTTATTGTAATTAAAATATTAATAGCAGAACTTTAATTTTTTAATAACGTTAACATTATTTTATAAATGATTTGCTATGATTTAAAATTTTAATAGTGAATCAAAGTCAGGTACACAAGAATTTGGTAATGACAGCGCAAGAATTTTATAATTTGTTCCTCATCATATATGAATAGATATTACTATTACAGTGTGCTTTATCGCAAAAATATGTTGGAGAAGAAGATGAAAAAGAAAGAGAAGAAGATGAAAGAGGAGGAGGAGGAGGACAAGGAGTAGGAGGAGGAGGAGGAGGAGGAGGAGGAGGAGGAGGAGGAGCAGAAGCAGAAGCAGAAGCAGAAGAAGAAGAAGAAGAAGAAGAAGAAGAAGAAGAAGAAGAAGAAGAAGAAGAAGAAGAAGAAGAAGAAGAAGAAGAAGAACAACAACAACAACAACAACAACAACAACAACAACAACAACAACAACAATAACAACAAAAAGTATAAATATGTATAGATATATATGTATATATATGTTCTGACTCCCATATCAGTATGTCTACGGAGTTTTCCGTGACATAAGATGGTGCAGTGCAAATGTAATTCTTTCGATCGTTCAATTGATTACTAGGTTACTGCGAGTTTTAATTAAACAGACTCTTAATATTGTATATTTTATTTTTCTTTTATTTATTTATATTTTTATTACATTATTTATACTTAAGTGTATCTGTTATTTTTTTTTTTTTTTTTTTTTTTTGCTAGCCCCAAATTGTTGGTGCCAATTATGTAAGTCGACTCGATCGTGATGTTTTTTCTTATCTGATTACCTTATTTGAATCCTAAATCCTTATCTTAACTCCTAACTTCTTATACTTACCCTTCTTCTATGTACGAATTACAGTTTTATGTTAAATAAATAATCATTTATTAAATGATTATCTAATTCTATAATTACTCCTTTTTTATCTTGACTGAATTTCAATAAAATTTATTATTTCTCTTTAACATTTTTTAATTGTATTGACATTCAATGTCCCTTCTTTTATTAGTAGCTCATTTCGGTTGGATTACATGGAAAATCTCAATCTCAGGGTTAATGTAAAATTAAAGTCAAAGTATTGTTCAAGTCATAATATAACGTAAAACATAATATTTATAATGAAGGTTTTGTAATTGGGTGTTGTGCATGTATGTTGACTAGTGAGTCCTTTGGATCATACAAAAGAACAATTTAAAATATCGGTATGGAGAACCATACATGCCTTCCATCTTCTAAGATTTATATTTAAAATCATATTCGAAATGAAATATGTCCATAGAAACTACTTCTTTCATTTGCTTCAGCCTTAACCACAGTACTGTGGTCACTAACGTATACCACCTCACGTTTTTTTCGCACTCGATTTTCACTGACGAAGGCAGCCGATGACATTGCCAAAACGTCTGGTTTTGCAGAAAACCTTGCACTACGGCTAAACAGCCCGGGAAGGAATTTTAACAAAAACCTACTTCTTTCTTGCAGAAACGTTGTCACAAAAAATTCTCCCCTCCCTCTACAACTATAATTTTCATTAATAGAAAATTACCCCCACCCCGTTCAACTACCCTCTTCGATTATAGATATTTCATCTTCGTTTCTACAGAGGATTATTATGAGATTCTTCTCAGGATACTTTGGTTATCAAAATTAAGTACTTTACTCTTGTTAAAAAATAAAACGTTGCTGGTAAATTACCACATTCTCTTAACCGATCTTCACCAAAATCAATAAGCCTTCAGTCCTCAACAATTCAGGGATGAATGGAAAAAAAATATTTGATTCTGTTTGAATGTGCGGCAGTTATCGTTCGTCATAGAAACAATTACATTTCAAACATGAACAGTGACCGATAAACTACCCCTTTTCCTTAACCGATCTTCACCAAAAACAACAGGCCTTCACTTCTTTACAACTCAGGGTGGTATGCAAAACATTATTAGATTCTCTTTGAATTTACGGCAGTTTTCGTTCGTCAAAGAAAACATTACCCTTGTTAAACCATAAAACGTTGATGGTAAACTACCCCTTTCCCTTAACCGTTCTTCAACAAAATCAACAGACCTTGTGTTCTCTATAATTCAAAAAGGTATGGAAAAAAGTAGTTGATTCTGTTTGAATTTACGGCAGTTATCGTTCGTCATAAAAAAATTACCCTTGTTAACACATAAAATGATGCTGGTAAACTACCTTTTTCCCTTAACCGATCTTCACCAAACACAAAAAGTCTTGAGTACTCTACAATTCAGGGCTGTATGCAAAACATTATTTGATTCTCTTTGAATTGACGGCAGTTATCGTTCGTCATAAAACAAATTACCTTTGTTAAAACATAAAACGTTGCTGGTAAACTACCCCTTTCCATTAACCGATCTTTACCAAAACCAAAAAGTGTTGAGAACTCTACAATTCAGGGCTGTATGCAAAACATTATTTGATTCTGTTTGATTTTGCGGCTGTTATCGTTTGCCATATAAAATAACCTTGTTAAAACATAAAACTTTGATGGTAAACTACCCCTTTCCCTTAATCGATCTTCACCAAAAACAATAGGTCTTCAGAACTCTACGAATAAGGGCTGTATGTAAAACATTATTTGAATCTGTTTGAATTTGCGGCTGTTATCGTTTGCCATATAAAATACCCTTGTTAAAACATAAAACGTTGCTGGTAAACAATCCCTTTCCCTTCACCGATTTTCACCAAAAACAATAGGTCTTGAGTTCACTACAAATAAAGCCTGCATGCAAAAAATTGTTTGATTCTGTTTGAATTTGCGGCTGTTATCGTTTGCAAAAAAATATCTTCAGACACGCACACACACACACACACACACACACACACACTTCGAAAATTGACTTTTTTAATGTTTTGAGTGTGTACTCCTTTTTTAGTATGTTCATTTTATTCTTCTTTGTACTTTATTACTAAAAATATTGCGTTATTCATATTTCACAGTGAATTTTGATGGTATACTTGTCTTTATTCTGAGGTGTAACCTTGTTATGTGACAATATGACTCACAAACAAAAAATAAATAAATATAATAGAAGAACATTCATAAATATATCTGAATTTATGAATTTGAAAAGAGAGGAACAAGTCGGATTCCAAATTCTCCAATTCCAAACATTCGATAATGTAAATTAATTACTTTATCCAATTGTCTATTGCTATTAGTTCTTATAAAGAGGGGAAACTGATAGCAAAACATAAAATTCAACACAAAATCGTGCTCGAGATTATTGCAGATTCTGATTGTACTACACTCAAAACATGAAAAATCATTTTTCGAAAAGTGTATGTGTGTGTGTGTGTGTGTGTGTGTGTGTGTTTGTGTGTTTGTGTGTCTGTCTGTGTGTCTGGTTGTGTGTGTGTCTGCGTGCATGCGTGTCTGCGTGCGTGCGTGCGTGCGTGCGTGCGTGTGTGTGTGTGTGTGTGTGTGTGTGTGTGTGTGTGTGTGTGTGTGTGTGTGTGTGTGTGTGTGTGTGTGTGTGTGTGTGTGTGTGTGTGTGTGTGTGTGTGTGTGTGTGTGTGTGTGTGTGTGTGTGTGTGTGTGTGTGTGTGTGTGTGTGTGTGTGTGTGTGTGTGGATTTTTTTCTATGGAAAACGATAACAGCCGCAAATTCAAACAGAATCAAAAACTGTTTTCCATACAGCCCTTTTTTGTAGAGTACTCAAGACCTGTTGTTTTTGGTGATGATCGCTTAAGTGAAAGGTGTAGTTTACCACCCACATTTTATGTTTTAACAAGAGTAATTTTTTTTGAGGAACGATAACTGGCGTAAATTCAAACAGAATCAAATAAAGTGTTGCATGGTTCCCTGAGTTGTAGAGGTCTCAAGACCTATTGATTGTGGTAATGATCAGTTAAGAGAAAGGGGTAGTTTACCGGCAACGTTTTATGTGATAACGAGGTTAATTTTTCTAGGACGAATGATAACTGCTGTAAATTCAAATATAATCTAACAAGTTTTTGCATACCTCTCTAGCTTGTAGAGAGCTCAAGGCCTGTTGATTTTGGTGAAGATCGGATAAGGGAAAGGGGTAATTTACCGGTAACATTTTATGTTGTAACAAGAGAAATTTGTTCTATGACGAATGATAACTGCCGTAAATTCAAACAGAATCGAATAATTTTTTGCATAAAGCCCTGAATTATAGAGGACTCAAGGCCTATTGATTTGGTGAAGATCACTTAAGAGAAAGGGGTAGTTTACCAGCAACGTTGTATGTTTTAACAAAGGTAAAGTACTTAATTTGGTAAATAAAGTATCCTGAAAAGCAGATCATAATAATCCACTGTAGAAACGTAGATGAAATACCTATAAATGACGAGGTGGAGGTAATTTTCAATAAATGAAGGGGAGGGTAATTTTCTATAAATGAAATTGATTGTTGAAGGGGGAGAGGATAATTTTCATTTATACGTCATGTGTACTACGTTATCGGCAACAAAGAAGTAGTTTGTTGTTAAAATTCCTTTCCGTCCTGTTTGGCGTAGTCCAATGTTTTCTAAAAAACCAAACTTTCGGCAGTACTATCGACTGTCATCATCAGTGAAAATCTAGTGCGCTAATTTCAGGTGGTATATGATAGTGACCACAGTACTGTGGTTAATGCTGAAGAAACAAGTAGTTTCTATGAAAATATTTCATTTCGAAAATGATTTTAAATATTAATCTTAGAACATGGAAGTAATGTATGGTTCTCCATACCGATATTTAATTTAAATCACGTATAAGTAAAAATATATCGTTCCTTGGTAGGCAAGCATATCTCAGTAATGTATATTTTTCCAAAGTTTTATTATTGTGATTACCGCAATAAAAAGGCCGGCAGGAAACACACATACAAAATTCGCGGTATTTCTGGCTTCACTCATGTCTATTTTATTATGTCTGCACACTTTTTAAATGGAAAGTGCCGAAACCCACACCAACACAACGCGTGCAAGCCGAAAAAGTGGATATCGATTTGCTTCATGTGGATCGCTGGGCAGTGTTGGTGTATTAAAGCAATTAACACAATCTGTGTACTTATTTCTATTATGATATGAGAATTATAAAATAATATGTCCATGTGTGTATGTATGGAAATTTATGAATTTTTTTTCTCCTTTGGAAAATTGTTTGCCCCTCTTTGAAAATTTTTTGACCTCCCTGATGGCTAGTTATTTACCAGCCTGTGTGGAATATAGCGTTATGACATAGATCAGAATGGTGGGTGTTAAACAGGAGACACAAACGTATTAAGGAAGAAATGTTTTGCTGAGAAATGTATAATTATAAGGGTGAACAGAATAGTCGTTCAGGAAATCAGAAGACAAATGGAAAGAAAGAAATCAAGACTCGATTTTAGAAAAGAAAAGGGACTAGTATAGTACTGACAGGAAAAACTTTGATAACACCATAGACATCACTCGGCCCTTCGCAGCGAGAGTCCAATTCATTACAGGAATCAGATTGCAGCTACCTTTAGCTAGCTCTTCGTTTGACCTACAGACATTTTATCCAAAAGTAGAGTCCATCCTCACGAAGGTTGAGGATAGCCATAATCCACCTGACATGGTGGTACCATTTTAGATGATACGTAATTTCTTCAGAACTCAAGCATCCACTTATTTAATTAATATTTAAATAATTTTAAATATAAATTTTAGGATATGGAAGTCATGTATGGTTCTCCATACCGATTATTTTCTCAACTGATGTGTTTCATGTGTGCAGAAAAATGGTTTTCAGAATTTTTGACTACGCCTCGTCACTCCACAAACTTTAGGACATAAACTAACTGAAAAAATATAAATAAAATAAATGTCAGACCTGGACCGCTATTTTCAAACTACTGCAATTTTCAGCACATCAAAATTCGTTTAAGCCTGCGACAACTAATCAAAAAATTAAATTAAATTAAAAGTTTTCAAAAAGAGTTTCAGGCAGTGCATATGTTCAAATGTTTCTGAGAGACTTGATTACATAAATTTTAAGAAATAAGTGAAAACCATTAAGAACGGAATTTTTTATAATGCAGAATAGGTGAAGGGAACAGGAGGATAGAAAACTGTTTACATTATCCTTTCTTGTTTGTTTATATTTCATAATTTCTATTTAAATTCGTTCTAAGTGAATTCTGTATGCTTTATTCAAGGATGCCTTTAGCGGGCGTATTGTGCCGAAAATGTGTGATTCGTAGGTCTGTGATTCGTAGGTATACATACATTCAAAAAGGTATAAATCAATCTAAATACCGAAGACCACCGCTACACACACACACACACACACACGCTCACACTGACATGTATATTAAAAGACCCTACTGTGTCACCTAAAGGTCTATTTACTTCAACATTTATCTTTAATACAGCATACGATAACACACTAAATTTATAACTCGGTTTATATATAGACAGCTTTTTATTATTAAAAAGCGACGCCTGTAGTGTTACAAGATCTGGAATATGCGACTGACATTCAGAGACTAATTGTTGGATAATGATGATTTAGTTCACTGTTATCGTGAATGTCAATAGTTTATATTATAATATTTAAATAAAAGAAATTTTTAAAAGAAGTGAATGTTAAATAAGTGTTAGCAATGATATTCATGGCTGTGTAAATACCATGAGTAATATGGTGAAGTCTCTGGTCTGATTTTTTGAATGGTCCAAGGGGTCTATGATTCAAAATGATAATATCGTCCCGCGTAACACTGAATAAGGTAACACTATGTCCGTGTATATAAGTATATTTACACTTATACCGTGTACAGGTTTATCAAACGTGTTCATACTTTATAGTTTAAGACTTTTCTTGTGTGAAATGCAAGCTGTTTTTTTACATTATCCAGTTACAGTATACCTCTTCACAGAGTTTCCAAGCGCCTACCCATTACTTGTATCTCTTCCCAGTGGTCCTTCATTCAAATTACACAAAACCACACACAGTTTTCCTTTATTTGACCCGTAAAGTTTCACATAATTATAAAGTTCTCTCTTGTTACAATAATTGTTTTAGAAAGGTCCACGAAATAACGTAATATCTCTTGCACATTAAAAAAATATTAACGTTTGATATTATCATTTTTTTCTCTTTCTTCCTTATCAAGTTACAGAGAGGCGGTAGATAATAAGAGGCTTTGGAGAAGAAGGTAACGTGTACGGAACCTGAGAGCCTGGAAAGTTTTGTCTGCGCAACGTATGAATAAAAAACGAAAGAATACATTTAATAATGCAGAAAAACGTGTTTTATTTCTTCCATGTTCAGGAGGAAAAAGTGCAATTTAGATAAAGTGCATTTTTACAATAATATTTATGTCTTCCTTGTAACCATTGTATCTTAAATAAGAGTTGAAAAGGTGAAATTTTTCCTATTATACCATATGCATATACCTATACTATTTCATGTAATAGTCGAACACTGATGGACGCCTTAGTAGTGCTTCATGTTGTTAGTGCTGAATTGTCCACCATAGTTGCTGTTGTCAATATGGCTATTGTTGATACTGAGGTTCGTGTTGTCGATATTGCTGTTGTTCTTATTGCTGTTGATAGTACTGAGGCTGTTGTTGTTGTTGTCGATACTGAGGTTGTTGTTGTCGATATTGCTGTTGTTGATATTCCTGTTGTTGTTGTCGATATTGCTGTTGATAGTACTGAGGTTGTTGTTGTTGATATTCCTGTTGTTGTTGTCTATATTGCTGTTGATAGTACTGAGGTTGTTGTTGTTGTCGATGTTGCTGTTGATAGTACTGAGGTTGTTGTCGATATTGCTGTTGTTGATATTCCTGCTGTTGCTGTTGTTGATATTCATGCTGTTGCTGTTGTTGATATTGCTGCTGCTGCTGCTGATATTGGACTTGTTCGCATTGCTGTTGTAGCCAGTACGATCGTGGTTGCCACAATTCACATTGCTGTTGTAGCCATTGCTGTTGTTGCCAATACTGTTGTTGTTCCTGTTGTTGCTCTTGTTCCCACTGCTGTTGTTGCCAATACTGTTGTTGTTCCTGTTGTTGCCATTGCTGTGGGTATCTGCAGAACGATACAGGTATATTAGTTTCTTTAAATTGATAAGGGTGATAAGAGTGATCTCTTTAAATTGAGAAGGGAAGGTGATCGAATGTTTGCGGCTAATCTTATATTGTAGCCGTCTGTGTATATGTCAAGAGATTATCTGGTTTCATTCCCAGTCTGCTGGTTGACACTGGGTTCTTCATGAATCTTTGAAGATTAGACACAAAAATTCGATCACCTTCTCTCCTCCAAAAATAATTGTTTCTTTTCGACGTTGTGTGCACCTGCACACGTTTCAAGTTTCAATCTCTGCGCTGCCAACTCCACTTCTACCAGTTCCATTCCATCATCATCTTTCCCTACGTAGCTCCATCATCATCTTTCCCTAAGTAGCACTCATTCCTTTCTTCCCCATTAACATCTTGATCCTATTTCCTGAATGTCTCTCTGCAGTAATCATTCCGTATCCTTAAAACCTATTTATTACGGCGGTTGACTTTTGCAATTTTGTTTTAAATATTTCGTGTATCTTTCCTGAATTTAGCTCTCCAGGTTTTATAATTTCCTGTTACAACTTTTGTTGGTTATCACAAAAGTCTTCTTCTTCAGTTAAAAATTAACCTATGGTATTGTCATGCAGCAAAAAAGAAAGATTTATATATGAATAAAAACTTTCCTCAATTTGTTCAGATATAATATCAAGTTGAACATTTCTGGCTTTCTCATCTTACCGATAAGAGCTACGTAGTTAAAGAGGAGATTGAAGGCAATTTTGGGGCTTTTATGTAAAACGTTTGCTTCATATATTGGTGTTCTTTAACGGTTAAAATTTTCTAGGGTTAGAAATATTTTGTTTTTTAATCAGATATGTATGAACAACTCTAGAAGCAATTAAGGTAGAAAGTTGTTTTATTTTACATTTAAGATAAAACTTATATTGTACTACTGACCGGTAAATATAAATTGAAAAACATACACGATAAACAAGAACAGGCAGTTTGCTGAATGTGTTGGAAACGAACTCACTAAAGTGCAGGCTACTGAGCCGTGGTCCGCTCTTGTTGTTACTAACAGACGATAAAGAACTGTTGCCTCAGTACTGTGGTGCAAATGACGAAGAACGTGCCAGTTAGGGAATCGTTTCGCGCAATGATGATGACCTCCAGAGGAAAGTCTCTTAGCATCAACAGGAGATTTGTATACGGATGTCAAATTTTCAAATACATTTCCTTCAATTGCAAAATATGATTACCGTATTAATAACAAAATGCGAAAGTTTTATGCCTCTGAGAGCGTCTAATTGCTGGAGCTACCAGTAGTTGTGACCATTACCAGTCAGGTGTTTATACAGGTATTCAGAAGCGGCTTCGTACGACAGCCACTTGTAGCGGGTTCGTCACTGTCACATTTACGCGGAGATCGAACTCAGCTTGGGCGGTGTAGCAAACCAACACACTGCCACTACGCTACGATTACTCCCAGCCAATAACAATCAGATAAAGGTGCAGTTCACCGATGCAGAAGAGTTACAATTATTTGGAATCTGGAGCTCCATATTCATATCTATTTCCCACGGCAAGAGTTTAGAAAGCAAGCTGTGTTTACCGACACGTGACAATTACTACTTTGGCTGTATTTGTTACTAAACAACGTGTTTTTTCCATGACTTAGACACTTTTCCTACGAAGAACAGTAATCCAAATTCAACGAGGCTAATGTACTATTAGTAATAATCAATAGTAGTAGTGGTAGCAGTGAGATTACTGGTTGTTGTGCAATGGGAAATGCTATTGTTAAAAACGTAAATATTACATGTAAAGGCTCCTCTTGCGTCTGCTGTTGCCGTCCTCGACATCACGTTTTCTGCGTTCACCGTGATCCAATCTGAAAGAGAAATAAGTATTAGTCGCTGCAATAGAGACGTAAATTTTTGTATATTCTACATCACATAAGTTTCTAACACTGACCTAAACTTGGCGGAGAGCAGTAGCCGTAATGTAAAATTAATCATAAAATGCTGCTCATGTACGTAATGTGATAATATTCTTGATTTAAATATTATTATCATTTACATAATAATCGGTGTCTGTCGATTATTAATTATGTAAGGTTATTGTCTTATTATATATTTCTATTGAATGGCTGACATTTCGGCCAGCTGTGTAATAAATATTGTTAGCAATTGCTGCTTCTCTTAATAGATTTTTGGTTTGTGATATATGTTGGTTTCTTTTGTTTTAAGATTCATCATATTTATATATTTACAGCTTCTTGAAATTTCTGCGTGTATTTTGTTAACAATGATAAGCGTTGATTGCATAAATCTAGAAATTAATGCCGTGTTGATGACTAAATTAGGTAAAGAAATTTTCTGATGACGATTTATCTCTAGGCTTGGTTTCCTAGGATTCAAGTAGCCTATATTTTACAAGTAGTCAAGAATACGTTTAGAGTAATGCAATAATGATTTCGCTGCAGATTAATAATATTTTATATACTCTTAACAAATTTGGTGAAACCTTTATATAAATATGTCTATCTCAAATCATATTGGCAAATTGCTCTCCGAATTTTTGGACTCACTGCAAAACACTAATTCATACTCAAATGTAGTAAGCGTACTACGTTAGTAATATACATTTTTGGTATGTATAAACTGGTAATGCTGACGCAGTGTGCTGAGGAAATACAGAGTCCCTTTTGCTACTTCTGGTTCTGTGCTTCCTCTATGTAAACAAGTCACAGGCAGCCTTTAAATTTATGAGGAAGCATATATAACAGAGGTCCAGTACGATGGGCGCACTCCTCCCCATCCCATCAATGGAAAATAGAAAGGTGCGGAGTTTAATTACCGGACGTTACAAACTTTAACTGTTGTCTCATTGGAAGGGAATAAGAAGATTCCCGAAACTTGAACTAAATAAAGGAAAATAACGTCTTGAAGAAAAGAATTTATAAATATTTAAAATTATATATGGGTCAAGAAAGAGACTTTAGCAAAAAGTATTTGAATACGCACGCACGCACGCACGCACGCACACACACACACACACACACACACACACACACACACACACACACACACACACACACACACACACACACACATTAAAAGCGAGAAAATTTTACATATATTTTAAATTGAATTTGTACATTCTGTAACTTATACTCTTACGTGTTCAAATTTCCCCGGCGACCTATGTGTCGTGTGGTCATTCAACCACATTACACTTCACCACAGTGCTATAACAACATAGCATATTGTCGCGTTTACATGTTCGTAATTAACTTAATGCCTATTTAATATTTATAAAAATTTAAGTTCATAAAAGTCTGTAATATGTCAAATGGAGGCTACGCAATGCCTTAATTTGATTTAATTGCGTTCTATCACGCGTTAAATGTGCCGTATACACCTATGTGTATATACATCTGTGTGGTTTGTACGTTTATTATTAATAATAAATATTTGTTATTTCATAAACGTATATCATTTTTGTATGTAATTTACGATCTTTCAACAGTATTTTCATCGTCATCTTCAGAAATATACAAAAACAGTTAATGCCATTTGAAATCAATTGTTATTAACAGCTGTTTTATGTAGGCTATGTTTAATGTATTTATATTGTTGCGACGGTTTCACTGAAGGTCGTATTGTACAGTGGGAAACAAAATACAAGACACCAATGAAGCCACTAATAATCAATTTTAATTATAACAAAATACAAGACACCAATGAAGCCACTAATAACCAATTTTAATTATCACAATTGATAATCTGTAATCAACAAGTTAGTCTTCTACAACAATTCAAGTAAAATTTGTCCACACCCAATAATAATGTCAACTAATAGCGTTCCGCGCAATAATCACTTTCCCCTAATAGCGTTCCGCGCAATAATCACTTTCCCCTAATAGCGTTATTAGGGAAATGCACTAGAGAAGCAAAGAATAATCGCCCAAAGTAAACTGAAAACTAAGCGGCAGGTGTGAGCTATATATAGTCTACAGAATTTCATAATATTCTTCTTTAACAAGCACTTGAAAATTCTATAGGATACTTTATTCCGGCCTTGGCATAAACACATACCGGCAGGGCTAGTCGAGAAGCTTCTAGAACGACACCATCGAACGCACGAGAGCGTTCCGCATTACGTAACAGTGTACTAATAAGCCAAAATTAGATAAACATTTAAATAAAATAATCACAAATTCCCAAAGAAATTTGAATAATATTAATTTATTAAAACATATTTCCAGAGAACAAAAAATGAAGGTTTGGGAAAGTTTGAAATTATTTAGACAAAATTTAAATAATAAATTAAGACCTGAACAAATCCAAAATAATACCAAAGAGCGATAGTGTTTTCAAAATTACTAATTTAGTAAAAAAATAAATCTTTATATTAAATTTCTCTATTAATTTGTATAACATGTTCTTATATACATATTGAACATACATTAAATGTAACCTATAAAAAACAGCTGCTAATAACCAGTGATTTCCAGTTGCGTTAACGATTTTTGTTTATTTCTAAAGATGACAGATAAAATACTGATGGAAATAATTAATTATATACAAAAGTACATATTCTTTTATGAAATTGCAAATATTATTTGTTATTGATAATCACAATAAAACGAGAACAATCGTAATGAAAGATGAATATTCGTGCACGTGTGTTATATTATATTACAAACAGCGCTATACACATTTCCTTAACACTGACTGTCGTGTTACACGCGTATATGACACAATATAACATATACATATTGATAGCATAATCTTTGTGTGTTTCTTGTATAAATATTTCTGCGTTTCTTTACCCCCCCCCCCCCCGGCTTTGTTTTATTTCACAACGTTTCTGTAAAGTTACTATCTATCCACATTTAGCACGAGGCGTCTAAAACTCAATTGTACACACGAATCAAAGCACACACGCTTATTCACTTGAAAATCAAGTTAACTCTAATTTAAATGGAAGAGTTGACACACACACACACACACACACACACACACACACACACACACACACACACACACACACACACACACACACACACACACACACACACACACACACACACACACACACACACACACACACACATATAAAACGATACCAGGCATTTAAACAGGTATAACGATACCAGGTGTTTAAACAGTTATAACGATACCAGGTGTTTAAACAGTTATAATGATACCAGGTGTTTTATCAGTTATATCGATACCAGGTGTAACTGTAATAAGAGTAGTAAATTTATGAGTAGTTAAAATTTCATGTTTATTGTTTAAAAAGCATTATAAATAATAAGACATTGTTAATAATCTCCGATCAAGATATCACTCATTATTAAGTGTTTATCTCTTAAGCTATTCGGTGTTACACACATTTAAAACACTCTTACATCTAGACATGTTAATAATCTTAATCTAGACATTTATTCACATTGATTTAGTAAAAGAAATAAAATTTAAATATAATTAAGTTTTATTTTTAATTGAATTCATTTAAATCAGATCTGACCTCAGCTTGCTCAGACTATACCAATTTTTTTTAAAATAAATTTAAAATTATATTAATTATTCTTAGACTGGCATTTGTTTCGTATTCAAAATTTAAATTATTCTTTTCTACAAAATGCAAATATCAAATCATTTCAATTATTTTTCTTTGATAAAAAAAATACTACCTCAAAATTAAACCCTTTTTTTTCTTCTATATTTATCTATATGCGATAGTTCATCCTTACGATTAAACATTTACATAAGGCTCTATTACATTATTTACCTAATTATAAACTTTTTTTAAAATTCATTGTCTCTTTATATAGTCTTTATGAGCTCTTTAAAAAAAATTTTTATAAATGCATTATGCATGTCACCTTGAGTTTTGATGACCCTACGACTTATTGACGGGGTCCAGCGTTGTCCAGAGTTGTGTTACCGTTACTCCTGACTTGGCGAGGTCCTGGAAATGTCCAGAGTTCAGCGTCGTTATCCAACAATGTGTGGTCCGTCCCAGAGAATTAATATCGGCTGCGAGGTGGATATCGTTCGGCTATTAGACGTCTAAGAGTCATCTCCTAACGTCCAGCATGTCGCGTCGCTCTTTGTAGCTTCTCTGTAGATACTCTTGCTGACTTAAACGGTCCCGGTACTCTACGTTTCCCGTAATAGTGTAAACATAATTACTGAAAACGTCTTTATTCGTTCATAGATGAGACTTATAAAAAAATAACACTGTTCTGCCGACGGACAGCGTGTACGACTGCAACTGTGTCTTGAAATGAAGAGAAGGGCTTCCAGTCGAACCCTTAATTTATACCCTCTCGAGATTCCGCACCTGTTGGTTCCGAACTTGTCCTGTCGAGACCTGCAGATCACATGATAGCCCCCACTCTCGAACGTTTTCATATATTTGCAATTTTCTGCAAATGGCAATATTTTGTAAGGAATCGAGATAGCACAAATCATAGATAATTTGATGAAGCACTCACTGTATTAATTTGAGCGTCTTAGTGTAATTTGCGTATTTTTTGCACACTTTATTTCAAACTGACTTCGCGTAGTGTGTCCTACTATTGTCATTTTCTTTCTGTGAATACCTATAAAATTTACACACATTTTGGTGCCTTTTGTTTGTTTATACACTAATTAGTTTTCACACAGTGAATTAAAATAATTATTTGAGTAATTAATTGGGGAGGGTTGCTGGGATTCATGTCTGTACATGCATCACTAACACACACAAGATACACACAAATGCAATCGAGCAGGTGTTCCTTGCCAGTTGGAACAGGTTAATTTCTCCCCTAGTGTAAAAATGAAACATTTTTACAATCCAGACATGTCCATTTACCCCAAACTTATAATAATTTTACAAATTTTACATTTATTTAAATCAATGCTCAATACAGCATATGGCTGTATCGTTGCAGTATGTATGTATATGTATAAAAGTATTAAATTACCGTTTCGCAAGACTCAAAACGTCTTGTGGCTCTCCGTCAAGGGATGCTTCTTGTGCAGCTTCCGAAACCTGCCATGACCTGTGTAACATACAGTATAAGGTTTCTACATTGCATATAAAGTAAAATATTAAATATCTGATACAAAATATACACTACACAAAAGTATACTGAAGCCTACCGAAATAAGTATATTTTATTTTAATAATAATATTGATTATTTTTAATTAAAAATTATAGCCCATTACTGTATAAGGTTGTCATGACTGAAAATATGCATGATACGTTGTGACCAAATAAATAATAATTTAAACCGAAGTGTGTTACAGTTTTCTTTTCGATCATGAATGGAAACGCAGATGTTACAATAACCAACATAACGGATACATTATAACATGTAGGAAAATCTCATAAGCCGTGAACTACTGAACTGGTTAAAGGTTGCTACGCATATAAAACTTCTATTATAAAAATACACATTCTCTTTAATAAGACTTTAATTTCTGTATTCAACAAAATAATAACAAGCTGTTATGTTAAGTAGTAAAAGAAGTTGGAACACGCTAATCATAAAGTTTAACCTGAAGAAGTATTACAGTCGGCGTGCACTGTCTCCCTGAATTACAGTGCATGAGTCTGTAACACGTTGTAGTTCGGAATCAACCAATGAGTAAACGGTCTCATTGAAAAACGGAAAGATGTTGGAAAGCTAATTTTGTGTCAGTTATTTGTTATATATTGTTTGTATTAAATTATTTGTTAACGTTTACATGTATGCTGGACGGCAAAATGAGAATTAAAACACTTTCGTGACTCTTTATGTCTGATAGAATCTGTCTTTGTACTTAGTTATTAGCAGCAGGTATGGTAGTAAAGGTAGCGCCACCATATTTGCAATCGCATGTAAACTATTCTTTTGGTTTTGTTTGATGTAGACCGAATGTTGTGCTGTATGAGTCTGTTATGAGAATTTAACACGAACTACCACATAGGCCTACTAGAGAACATGGTTTAATTTCCAGTTAATATTGTGATAATATTATATAAATTATTATGCAAATAAAATTTTTGCCTACCTATCTGTCCACCTTCTGTGAGAACAATGACTATATTTATACATTAAATTAAGTAATCGATTTTAATGTATCCGAACCTCTCTGATGTAAAATATTCATATCTAGTATAATATTAGAAGGGAGTAAGCATTTAAGATATCTTGAAAACGATATGCCTATAGCTTAATTTTATGACTAAATGTAAGCCTATCTTATAAAATTAAGATCTAACAAAAATTATGAAAAATTCTCATTAAAGAAGTTTCAATAATTTAGCTTTCAGTAAAATTTCCGTTTTTCTCTCTGACATATCCAAAGAGATTAGTGATTCAAAAGAATAGGCTTGAATAGTGCACTAGGCGACGCATTATCTACTTTATATCTTCGATGACTAACAACAGTGTAATCTGTAACAAGACCGCAGTGATCAAATCTGTGGATTGCAATCCTTTAACCTTCTACTTACTTTAAAATGCTCATTTATTATGTTAAACATAGCAACTGCATGAAAGAACTTACCAACACGCCAGCAACACAAGAGTGTACAGGAGGAAAAGCTTCATTGTAGTTACTTTGCAGAACGCAGTTCTAAGAGAAACTGATTGTTCCTGAACCAGCGGACACCGCTTTTATTGCTGGCAAAACGTACGCGAAACGACACGGATAACTGGCTGTAACAAATGTTTTATTTCCACTTGGCTTTTTAAATTAGATAGAAATTAACCAAGTGTCCGATATTGTTGGGTACACAATACCATTCATCGCCAGCGTATGATAACGTAGTTTCTTATCTGCATATAACAAAAAAGGAACTAATTCCGTGATATTCTGTTTTTGTAAAAACAAAAGCATAGAAATTAATGGAAGAGAATCGAAATATATCGAATTACAAATTAATCACATTTAAAATGTCCCAAACGTAAAGTTTAAATTTTAACACGTGTTCAGGTCTTGTGGTTCCCTCCATCTCAACCATGACGTAAGTAGGAACGGCAATCATTGCTAACATGTGATAACCATTTCTCCGAAGTAGCATGATAGTCGACAGCACATCAGTGCGTACCTTTCTGGTTATGGCAATGTACTCCGGTACCACATCCACTGCATCCGCATGTCTGTCAGTCTGTAAGCCACCCAGGTAGACTCAACGGATAGCCTTTAGTCAATGACGGGCAGTGTCTTACCATTTCCACCTTTTGATCAATACAAAATAATACGAAGACGTTCTCTTCAATTTCTTGAGTCCTGCAAATATAAAAAATAAATTACACGCGCGCGCATCACACACACACATACACACATGGTAATTTAACAATAAAGGTTTTAATATAATACAACTTCTTCTTTAGCACTTCTTTACTACAACGTGAGCCATGTTTTCGAACATCAATCTCTGTGACGATTTAAATGGTAATAAAAAAATTAATAATAAAGAAGAAGAAAAAGAAAATAAGTAAATATTTTAAATCGCACGATTAAACCAAATTTCCCCTGAACTAACTCAGAATAGTTATGAGAATTAAATTAAGAAAATCTAACTAAATAAGTAATAAAAAAAATCGAAATGTAAAAAGTTAAACATAATGCAGTTAACCCTTTAGTAAATTATCGTGCGTTGACCTGCTTAATTCCGGACACAACGTGCATAGCGAACCGTCTGTAACTTAGAAATATCTGAAAATCGTAAAGTTAATAATTAATAATTTGAAGTCACAAGAATTAGTTATAATAATCCCTGTAAACTAAATAAGTCTAGATAAATTGTTTTGTATTACTATAAGAATGTATATTTAATAAAAAGTTGGAACTATATTATGGCGGAGTACTCACTCTGCTTCTATGCAATCTACCAGTCGTAGCTATGCAAGAGTTACGATGCGGCGTTCAGCCTGTAAACACCTCCAAGCGAGGGCTCTTCAAAAAATGTTTGTTTTAAAATTTTAAATGAGTGTTAGCTACCACTAAAAACGTGGAGAGCTAGTTCTAATTATATATAAGATGTAGTGAGGAATTCGTTAAAGAAATGTGTTAATGTAAAATAAAAAGAACTCGTATATAAGGTGATGTCTCAAGTTAATTAAAAGACGATCTCTCGAATATTGTTCGCGTGATGTAATTCAGATAGTAATGTAAAAAGAAGAAGATGCAAACTCCAGTACTACTCTACCAGTGAACATGTGACGTGCTCAACTGCATATACGGACGACTACCACCTATACTACACTTACCAGAACCGCCGAGGATTAACCCGACTTCACGCAGCATAACAACCATCTCCTCATTAATACACCTAGAAGACTTTCACCGGAAACACGACCCAGATGACTACCCCGACTACCAGAGTTCCGAAGATTCAAGCCCCAGGACAAGGACAACAAAGGCTTATTTGAGAGGTGACTCGGTGGCTTGCCTACCGAGAATTATGTACATTTAAAATATAAATTTTCATACATGCCAGAGACTTTTCAGAGACAATAATCTTCTCTAAGCATTAAGTAAAACAAAAAGAAATGCAAACAGTAATTTCTAAAATCATACGTTGTAACATTAATCTTGAAATATAAATTATAATCCCTTAACTAAATAATACCATTCTTCAAATGGTTCATGTAATCATACAAGCTCTTTGATAAGCAAAGTAAAATTCAGACGTCTTTACTAGATTTAACGAGACTCGGATCCGAGGTAAATTACATGATCAATATGATCCCTTGTTTGACAGAAAACCCTTTTTAAATATATCAGTATAAATTTTTTATGTAATGGGATCTATATATATAATTTGTTAATAAAGAGATGTCATCTTATTACAGATTGAAGTGAGTGCATAAATCAGTGAAAATACCTTCCCTTGTGTCCTAATAATTAGAGTAAATATTATTTGTTTAATGTGTTGAGTTGATTTTCAGTTTGTTACAACGTAGGCAGCCTGTATAATTGGCTAGCGTCAATTATCACGGGTTTCCTGGATTTGTAACGTAGCCCGGAACGTTACAAAGTTGCGCCTCTCTGCTTCTTTGTAAAAAAAAAAGGTTAATTGTTTACAGAGTGTCACATACAAAGTTGCGCCACTCTGCTTAATAAAAAAGGTTTGTGAGCATCGTGACGTATAAAGTTGCGCGTGTAAAATGATTGTTACGTACTAAAATAAAATAGATAACTCTCTGTTGATCTATGCACTCAGTTAAAGTATTTCATTTTAATATTAATTTACATAATGTATTTCATGTATTAGCGGTTAATACTGTCGCTACCATTAATAGATTATTACACTATATTAATTGACCAATTAGAATTTATTTTGTATAAGATTACGCAAAATAATACAAACTATCATTGTATTACACCAATGCAAGTACGTACATGAATTTTAGTGCTTGTCAGACTGTTCAGTCTTTAACAGGTTTATATTGCGACAATTCAAGACCTGTAGTTTCCTGAATATGCCTGCATAGAATGTAAGTTGTATGTCTGTCGTCACGGTGAAACATATAAACTCTTGACTAAAGTAGACCAGGTTAATTACGTGTAAATAAATTCGTAACTTAATTTTGTTACTAAACAAAAAAAAAATTAAATTACAGAAATTAAAATTAGAACGTAAGACAATTAATAATTAAACTCAGCTTGTTACAGCCCGTAATACACCTTGTAACTTGTAAAGCGTGTACCATTGCATCGGATTCACCCCTTGTTGAGACTGGCTTCCCCCAGTTGAAACCGGTCGATAAAGATAGCCGTCAGCTATTGTTATATAGAACAATACCTGAGTGTGTTTCTCGCGTTCCCACGCATACAACAAGTATGCCATTGTTTACAAAGTAAACTAGGGTGACCTACATTCCAGCGAACAGCTGATCGTTGACTTTAAAATGACGTCTTTGTGGAATTTTTGTCTTTCCCTTAGAAGAGAGATTATTCTCTTATGAACAATGCAACTGCTTTAACCATGAATTAAATTGTCTATGTAATAACTGTATAGTATAGTAGAGCAAGTATTTTCACCATGACGACAATTAAATAATATAGTGACTTAAATTTCAAATAAATAAATGACTTAGTTAACCCTCCATTGTTAGATAAAGTGTTAAACCTTATGCCCCAAACAGTAAACTTTTAAACTGTGCAAAACTGAAAACAAAGTAAATAAAGTGTCCTAAATAAATATGGTAATTCAATAGGAAATAATTCTAAGTAAGATTCTTAGATCTCCCCCAAAGCAAATAATAAATAAATAAAAGAAAAAGTAAGTTTCTTAGAAAGAGACCAAAAGCAAAATAATAATAAGTGAATAATAATTGCTTGAAATAATAAGGCTGAATAAATCTTAAATTTAAACTAAATTGTGTAAAGTGTAGCAGTAAATAAGGGAAAAGAAAATAATAATAAAAGTATAGTTGAATAGTGTAAACACCCAGTCGTGGCCTGTTCGAGAAAAATAAAGCGTGTTGAGAAATGTAGTAAGCAGCCACCCTCCCCCTATTGTTCTGAAGTGGTACCGAAATAAACCACCCCTGTGTATATTACAATGCACCTGTGTAAAGTGTGTCCCCTCTCGCATAGTTTGTAACAGCTGATCGTTTAAAGAGAGAATAAAAATTATCTTCGTGAAATTCCGCTTCTCTCAGTAGCGTAAGAAATTAGGATTAGAAATAATCTAAAGTGGAGTATGGGATCCGCTTTAGGTTATATTAGAGGTAATTAAGAATTATATATGTAACGTAAAATAGTCACAACGGCGCCAATTGAAAAGGGTAATGATGGTGCAGAAAGCTAACTGATATAGTTAGAGGGTGCCAAGGTAATCATTAGAGAGTGCTGAAAGCTAACTGATGTAGTTAGAGTAAGCCGATGTCAGTCGGGCCACGATATTGTGAGTTACGGAAATTAGTATTCAGAATTAAAATCTAAGTTAGCGTTTTAAGAAACGAGACAAAGGGAATTTCACGAATGAGAACAAGACAAGAAATAAATAAAATTTCAAGAGAGATACAGAAAACTAACCGTGTACTAAATTAAACTTCACACAGTAACGGCAAGCATACTCCCAGTACCCCACTATCGAATTTTCCTTATTAAAATTCCCCATGTCGATTTTAAGCGGCGGAGTATGTGACGATTTAAATGGTAATAAAAAAATTAATAAAAAAAAAAGAAAATGAAAGTAAGTAAGTATTTTAAATCGCACGATTAAACCAAATTTCCCCTGAACTAACTGAGAATAGTTATGAGAATTAAATTAAGCATATCTAACTAAATGAGTAATAAAAATAATCGAAATATAAAAAGTTAAAAATAATGCAGTTAACCCTTTAGTAAATTATCATGCGTTGACCTGCTTAATTCCGGACACAACGTGCATAGCGAACCGCCTGTAACTAAGAAATATCTGAAAATCGTAAAGTTAATAATTAATAATTTGAAGTCACAAGAAGAAGTTATAATAATCCCTGTAAACTAAATAAGTCTAGATAAATTGTTTTGTCTTACTATAAGAATGTATATTTAATAAAAAGTTGAAACTATATTATGGCGGAGTACTCACTCCGCTTCTATGCAATCTACCAGTCGTAGCAATGCAAGAGTTACGATGCGGCGTTCAGCCTGTAAACACCTCCAAGCGAGGGCTCTTCAAAAAATGTTTGTTTTAAAATTTTAAATGAGTGTTAGCTACCACTAAAAACGTGGAGAGCTAGTTCTAATTATATATAAGATGTAGTGAGGAATTCGTTAAAGAAATGTGCTAATGTAAAATAAAAAGAACTCGTATATAAGGTGATGTCTCAAGTTAATTAAAAGACGATCTCTCGAATATTGTTCGAGTGATGTAATTCAGATAGTAATGTAAAAAGAAGAAGATGCAAACTCCAGTACTACTATACCAGTGAACATGTGACGTGCTCAACTGCATATACGGACGACTACCACCTATACTACACTTACCAGAACCGCCGAGGATCAACCCGACTTCACGCAGCATAACAACCATCTCCTCATTAATACACCTAGAAGACTTTCACCGGAAACACGACCCAGATGACTACCCCGACTACCAGAGTTCCGAAGATTCAAGCCCCAGGACAAAGACAACAAAGGCTTATTTGAGAGGTGACTCGGTGGCTTGCCTACCGAGAATTATGTACATTTAAAATATAAATTTTCATACATGCCAGAGACTTTTCAGAGACAATAATCTTCTCTAAGCATTAAGTAAAACAAAAAGAAATGTAAACAGTAATTTCTAAAATCATACGTTGTAACATTAATCTTGAAATATAAATTATAATCCCTTAACTAAATAATACCATTCTTCAAATGGTTCATGTAATCATGCAAGCTCTTTGATAAGCAAAGTAAAATTCAGACGTCTTTACTAGATTTAACGAGACTCTGATCCGAGGTAAATTACAAGATCAATATGATCCCTTGTTTGACAGAAAACCCTTTTTAAATATTTCAGTAAAAAATTTTTTATGTAATGTGATCTATATTGTAACATGACCAGGAGTTACATAACCTAGACATATACCCATAGAATGAATAAATACATGAAGGTAATGTAAGTAGATAATATAATGATAAAAGTAGCGAAGAAGAGAAGAACCATCGAAGAAGAAAGAAGAAGAAGTGCCACAAGAAGCAGTAAACAAAACACTGCTTGACACTACAACCAATACTATAACTGACACGAACTAATAGACAAATTAAATTCACTTTAAGCTGTCAAGGGAGTCAGTGAATAACTTGAATGTAATGTCACATGTTAATAAAAAATAATTAAGTAACGACCCGAATAATATGATATGAGCAACAGTATTTGGCTGAGAATAAATCAACAATGACTAGTAACTATCAATGCCTAGGACTAACATTAGCTATGGCCACAATATAAAATTGAAGCTGTATTACAGCCTCAAACGTGCTTATGATAAGTAAAAATAACTGTAAGAGGGAACCTTATATAAGTAAGTTACCTCATCAAGGTACCAAAATGTAAACTAATAAACATTATTCAGGCAGAAATCCGATGCAAACGGTATGCCTAGGCAACGCCTAAAACGATCAATTGTCGGTAAGGTGATAAGTAGAAAGTACTACGAGTGTAAATCACATACACTGAACAATCTTTATACCAAACGTAGCAATAAGCATGGTTAATATATTATACAAGTAATAACTCAATTATTAATGAATAGCATAGAGCAAAATAGTGTAAACCAAAATGTTATTAGGAAGTAAGGATAGTTCATAGCAATGTATTACATCAATAAGTTAAGATTTAATCATTATATTCGCTAAATAAGTATAAAGACGGTTATATTAGCATTCCAACACAGACGTTTAAGTGAAAACGCGATGTGCAGTACCAATAATGTATTGATAAGAGAAAATCATAGCCGGCGGCGTTAGCAGACGACAGCGCGAAGCCATATATCTGAACATTATTTATTAAAAAATGTCAGTGAAAGTGTAAATAAACCAGTGTCAAACTATATCAAATTGAAGAGTAAAAAATATCGTTTAATTTGATAGCGATACGACCACGATCGCAACTATAATAAGTGCGTGACATGCGTTAGCATCATTTGTAAATAGAAAGTAAAAAATCTGTTTATTAATAACAACAACAACGACAGCTGTCAATCGTCTTAGCAAAAAAACCGTTAGTGACAGTTGGAAAACAATGCGTCATTTTCGTAACGTCTGGTTAAGCCAATCAGAAAATAGCTTACTAAATGAAACAATCGCCTAAGCCTTATCAAAACTGAGGGTATATAATGGAATGCAGTTAATTTCCGTTAGACACTTTTGACATTCATCACGAGCAAGCAGGTGCCGCTCGTCTCATCAAAATTTTTATCAACTTATAGCTTCATATAATAGTGCGTCCATTGAATTATTTCGGCAACAACCAATACAGTTTACATAGAATCAGTGCATCGAAGTGAAATATTATTTTATTTAGTGCGGGATATATCGAACAGGAGAAAATAATTAAATAGTATTATAAAAAAGGTCCTTTTTAGTCAAAAGCGGACCAATATTCTCTGTTCAAGTGCGTGTGTAGTGTATAGCATAGCCAGGGTAATTACAATCCGATCCCTGGAGAGTGTAATTAAATTTTAATCGAAAAGATTAAAATAAAGAGGTAACAGCGTGACAATTTATTCCATTACTCTGAGTGCACTAACCTATATATTTTGTAAACAAAATTTGTACTGACGCATAACACTAAAAATTTTCTGTGTTACACAATGTCTGAATTTATTTAGTGGATTTGTCAATCCTGTTTAAGAATGATGTTAGTCTTAAGTGGTCTCACTATATAACTTTTATGAATAATTAAGCAAGCGTGACGAACGCCTAACCTAAATAGGTTTGATTTTTTGTTAGTAAACAACAAGGCATTACTAGTCAATACTGTTTTATAAAATAATTAACTTTTGTGTAGGCATGAGCATTTTTTCTTGTGTTTCAAAGAATTTACGCCCGAGATACAAATAAATTTAATGTTTAAAGTAAAGTTTATCTGGACATAACCAGAACTGTTGTATATGCTCTGAGCTAGCGTAATAGGGCAAGTTAACGAACCAATTTCAATTGTATATCAATGTATTTTCTTAATTATATTTGTTTGAATTCATTATCAAGGGTACAAATAAAACCCAGTTACTAGCAGCATAACTTGACTTAATTTATTTCAAAAAATAAATAAGTAATTCATTAAAAATAATCAGAGTAACTTTTCGTTGCAATCATACGTTGTTGAATTTGAATTGCCATAAGGGTAATAAACACCATTTCAGTTTTTTTTTTTAAATAATTATTTGATTCTATTAATCGGTTTTACACGGGATTTTCCCGACATAAACCTGTGTGGCGCCCATTATAAAACAAGGTAACCTAACCTTGTAAAGAAAGTAAGCTGGTTTTGTAAACCGTCTTGGCAGCTTATTAATTTATTAAAAAAGTGAACTTCCGAACTTCCAGAATCACGACCAGGTACGTGGAAGTGTATTTTATTAATTTTATTGTCCAGACGTGACTAGACTTTACGTACTTAGACGACTGTCAACCTGGAAGAGGAGTCTCACTGCCAGAATCAACACGACGGCTACCTTCATCAAGCGACCAGCTAGTACGCTTTATTTATTAAATTAAGCAACGTTGTTGTTCAAACAACATTACTGCAACCATTTTATTTTTATCTAAAGGAATTCTTTTAAGACAATTATATTTTTTTTTTGATTCATCATAACTTGTAACTTTAATTGTCAATTGTAAACACACTTTTAACTTCAAATACTACACAATTTTAAACGTTTATAACTCAGTTTAAATACATTTTAAATATTTTATAAACCAGTTTTAAATTGGTATAAACCAGTTTGTTTACAAATTGGCGACCAGCAACGTGAGGCTGAAAAATATTAGACGAAAATATTTTTTATATTTATAATCAGCCCGGCAGACACAAAAGAACAAACATGCCACACACACATCAATACGACACAAGATACAAGGACAGCCGAGTAGGAGAGGTACAACCAAATACAGAGACATATGAGGCACCACCAACACCCGAAATGGAAGTCATTACAATTAATAACATAGAAACCCGACCAGAAGAAACACCCCATGCAGAACCGGAAGTAGAAGTGAAGGCCGACAACCAGCCTAAACAACCTGAAAGGACTTCGCAAACGGGGATGGCCGACTTTCAAGATTGGTTGAAGAATATGATGGAAGCGACAAATAAAAATATAGAGTCAATGAAGGAGAATCATCGTGACTTAAATAAAAATATGGAATCGATCAACAGGAAAATGGATGACGGCCAGAAAAATATCGAATCATTAAGAGAAGATCTCCATAAAAAATTAGACGATACCAATAGATCCATGGACGCGTTGAACCGTAAAATAGACGACAGCAACAGAGCGTTAAAGGAAGAGTTGAATACCACATTAAATGAGATTAGCAAGAAAATGGATGAAATGAATAAGAAATATACGGAAGAATTGGGTCAGACCATAAGAGGAGAATTACGAAACGACAACAACTCAGAAACTGAAGAAGTACCCAATGATGAAACCACAGAAGAATTGCAACCTGAAGATGAGGTCGAACAAACTGAGAATGAAGGGGACTCAAATACATCATCATCTGAAAATGAGCTTGACAGCAACGAGGAAGATATTCAATATAAGGAGAGCGATGCCGAAGGTATAAAGGAGACTCAGGTAATTAAAGAAGCGGAAGAGTTAGTAGCCGAGAATGAAGACTTAGAACAAAATAATCTGCCCATGTGTGATGATCAAGTGGAGACAAAAGAATTACCCAGAAATAAAAACACCGAACAAGTGAATTTAAAAATTTAAAATCATGAAGAAAGGAACAAAATAATTAAGAAAACGG
The DNA here is from genome assembly GCA_034769895.1 of Magicicada septendecula. Taxonomy (NCBI): domain Eukaryota; kingdom Metazoa; phylum Arthropoda; class Insecta; order Hemiptera; family Cicadidae; genus Magicicada; species Magicicada septendecula. Next base: position 286,278,180 of record CM068370.1, on the reverse strand, counting down.
AAGAAAAGGAGGCGAAGATAAGAAGAATAATACGCCCAAAAAGACTAGGGCAACAAAGGAATTAATCGAAATGACTCGAAGTGGTCCAATTAATATGATTTATTTCCCAGTCATCAACGGTAAAGAAGGAGTCTATAGGAAGGAGTATCGAAGGAGCTTCATGAAGATGGACGAAGAGAAGAAATGTGCTACAACAAAGAAGACTATAACCAATAAAATACTTAAAGCAGATATTTCCAAAGGGAGAATAAGGCATTCTAAGAAAAGGAAAGGGTATCAAGAACAACTGGACCGGATCATTGAAGGTTATGCCCAAGAAATAAAGGAATTACGGAAGAAGAGCGACCAATCAGTGGAAAAATCCAACCAGAAAACTAATGACGATCAACCAGGGTTAGAAGAGGTACTGGAAGTCGATAATAAAGACCAGGAGGACACTGGACACATGGATACCGAAGATGATGAGAAAAGGAAGGCGAGAAAACGGGAAGCCGATGACTATCTGGTAGCCACAAAGTGGAAGAACCGCATGATAGGAAGGTATCTCCCAAGCTACTAGTACTGGACATAGGCCCTTATACCATAACAAAGGACCATGAAAATAATATGTATGAACTTACCGACATAATAAATAAAAAGGTCAAAGGTACCTACAACCAAGCATCGTTAAAGAAATACTATATGTAAGGAAGTTTGTTATGAGGTGTTATTATAGGGTGCCAAATACCATAAACATGTTGTACTAGAGACAGCTATAAAAAGGGTACCTGTGAAACGTAATTGTCCCAACCAAAGGACCCAATAGAATGGAAAAGCCCATAGAACCCCAAATATATAAACGATAAATGTAAGTATTATTATAAAAGGAGAAATTATATTATTGTACGACGATTACTACAAGAATGTTTATTGTATAAGAAATGCTAAAAGTATCTACTATAAAAGGATTAAATTAGTGATCAGGAGGGTCATTTAGTATACCCAAGGTATTGAAAGTGGCTAATTGCCTATGGCAAGCCCATTTACCATATTGTGTTATAAAAAGTGTGTAGTATAAGTGTGTATGCCAAAACTATTTGTTACATATTAAATAAGAACCAGATTTATCATATTAAGTGGTAGAAAAAATGTGTATTATAAACTAAATAATCTAATGATAAGGAAGATATCTATTATATTGTGTAGAACAAAAGAGTATCATATAACAAAAATGTACCTAAGATAGTGATATAAAATTACTCTAATATTCCTATGTTAAAACAAAACTAAGAATTATGCATAAAACCGTCCAGAATAAATGATTTGAAACCTATCATTTGAAGGAGTAGAGAGGCAGAATACCAAAGTGAGTAATTTAAGAGGATGGCTATATTTATTATGGAATGAAGGGAGAGAAAGTCAACTATTGTCTAATAATATGTTAGAGTAAAATAAATAACAAAAATAAGTGTCAAAATACTACTGGCATCAAGAAAAAAAAAGATATATTAATTAGACGATGGAAAAGTATCTATTGTATTTACCAAGAAGATATGTCAGAGAATATCTAACAAAAACGTTTAGTATATGAATACTGTAAACCCTGATAATTCAGGATAATTGCAAACTATTGATGAGAGTAAAACTTGTAAACTATTGTAAGAGTGAAATATTGTAGACTCTATATTTAAGAAACAACTGCATGATTGTATGATGATCCATATAAGTGTGTAATTTTAAGAATACTCAGATGAACCAAAACAAATTGTCAGCTAGTATAGAAAAGTAACAACAAGGCTAATAAAGAACATGGCCAATATGTCAAGTCTGAAAAGGGATAATTACCTGTGAAAAGGGAGTATGTTAGAAAGTATAAAGGAATGAGATGTAATACAAATGAAACCTCTAATACCTTGAATGTTATCTTGAATATGTTATATTATTGAAAAATGAATGATATGTTATATTTTATGTGTTGTGATAGTGCAACTGTTGCTACGTGCAATTTTTATGTTGTCTCAGACAGAGATGAGAATGCCTCTGATTCTGAGGACGTGTAGCTGAGGAACGGCGGAGAATGGATGCCAAATAGAGCCCCTCTGACTCCGAACCCACTACAAATGTTAGGGAATTATATGATAATATATCAAGGAATAATGAAAAAAATTTGTGAGGTAAAAAATGAAAGAACCATAGAGCTTATCACGAAAATAAAGATATGTAATAAGAAAGAAAAAATGTATTATTGTAAGACAGGAAATTATTAGTTTAAGAAGTGAAACCTATTGTAATTAAATGACTTAGAATATGAGAAATGTGAAAGAAAAAAATACATACTAGTAAGCTAAGAATTATATCACTAGCTAAGAACTCAATCTAGTGCAACACACTAAGAGTATGTTAAATTCAATGCAGAGAGTACAAGACAAAAAGCACTAATAATATACTAAAACTGGACTGAAATGATAATTTTATCAAAAATAAAATTTTCCCACAAATTATCAATTTTGAGAGGGGAGTATATGTAACATGACCAGGTGTTACATAACCTAGACATATACCCATAGAATGAATAAATACATGAAGGTAATGTAAGTAGATAATATAATGATAAAAGTAGCGAAGAAGAGAAGAACCATCGAAGAAGAAAGAAGAAGAAGTGCCACAAGAAGCAGTAAACAAAACACTGCTTGACACTACAACCAATACTATAACTGACACGAACTAATAGACAAATTAAATTCACTTTAAGCTGTCAAGGGAGTCAGTGAATAACTTGAATGTAATGTCACATGTTAATAAAAAATAATTAAGTAACGACCCGAATAATATGATATGAGCAACAGTATTTGGCTGAGAATAAATCAACAATGACTAGTAACTATCAATGCCTAGGACTAACATTAGCTATGGCCACAATATAAAATTGAAGCTGTATTACAGCCTCAAACGTGCTTATGATAAGTAAAAATAACTGTAAGAGGGAACCTTATATAAGTAAGTTACCTCATCAAGGTACCAAAATGTAAACTAATAAACATTATTCAGGCAGAAATCCGATGCAAACGGTATGCCTAGGCAACGCCTAAAACGATCAATTGTCAGTAAGGTGATAAGTAGAAAGTCCTACGAGTGTAAATCACATACACTGAACAATCTTTATACCAAACGTAGCAATAAGCATGGTTAATATATTATACAAGTAATAACTCAGTTATTAATGAATAGCATAGAGCAAAATAGTGTAAACCAAAATGTCATTAGGAAGTAAGGATAGTTCATAGCAATGTATTACATCAATAAGTTAAGATTTAATCATTATATTCGCTAAATAAGTATAAAGACGGTTATATTAGCATTCCAACACAGACGTTTAAGTGAAAACGCGATGTGCAGTACCAATAATGTATTGATAAGAAAAAATCATAGCCGGCGGCGTTAGCAGACGACAGCGCGAAGCCATATACCTGAACATTATTTATTAAAAAATGTCAGTGAAAGTGTAAATAAACCAGTGTCAAACTATATCAAATTGAAGAGTAAAAAATATCCTTTAATTTGATAGCGATACGACCACGATCGCAACTATAATAAGTGCGTGACATGCGTTAGCATCATTTGTAAATAGAAAGTAAAAAAATCTGTTTATTAATAACAACAACAACGACAGCTGTCAATCATCTTAGCAAAAAAACCGTTAGTGGCAGTTGGAAAACAATGCGTCATTTTCGTAACGTCTGGTTAAGCCAATCAGAAAATAGCTTACTAAATGAAACAATCGCCTAAGCCTTATCAAAACTGAGGGTATATAATGGAATACAGTTAATTTTCGTTAGACACTTTTGACATTCATCACGAGCAAGCAGGTGCCGCTCGTCTCATCAAAATTTTTATCAACTTATAGCTTCATATAATAGTGCGTCCATTGAATTATTTCGGCAACAACCAATACAGTTTACATAGAATCAGTGCATCAAAGTGAAGTATTATTATTTAGTGCGGGATATATCGAACAGGAGAAAATAATTAAATAGTATTATAAAAAAGGTCCTTTTTAGTCAGAAGCGGACCAATATTCTCTGTTCAAGTGCGTGTGTAGTGTATAGCCAGGGTCATTACAATCCGATCCCTGGAGAGTGTAATTAAATTTTAATCGAAAAGAATAAAATAAAGAGGTAACAGCTTGACAATTTATTCCATTACTCTGAGTGCAGTAACCTATATATTTTGTAAACAAAATTTGTACTGACGCATAACACTAAAAATTTTCTGTGTTACACAATGTCTGAATTTATTTAGTGGATTTGTCAATCCTGTATAAGAATGATGTTAGTCTTAAGTGGTCTCACTATATAACTTTTGTGAATAATTAAGCAAGCGTGACGAACGCCTAACCTAAATAGGTTTGATTTTTTCTTAGTAAACAACAAGGCATTACTAGTCAATATTGTTTTATAAAATAATTAACTTTTGTGTAGGCATGAGCATTCTTTCTTGTGTTTCAAAGAATTTACGCCCGAGATACAAATAAATTTAATTTTTAAAGTAAAGTTTATCTGGACATAACCAGAACTGTTGTATATGCTCTGAGCTAGCGTAATAGGGCAAGTTAACGAACCAATTTCAATTGTATATCAATGTATTTTCTTAATTATATTTGTTTGAATTCATTATCAAGGGTACAAATAAAACCCAGTTACTAGCAGCATAACTTGACTTAATTTATTTCAAAAAATAAATAAGTAATTCATTAAAAATAATCAGAGTTACTTTTAGTTGCAATCATACGTTGTTGAATTTGAATTGCCATAAGGGTAATAAACATCATTTCAGTTTTTTTTTTTTAATAATTATTTGATTCTATTAATCGGTTTTACACGGGATTTTCCAGAAATAAACTTGTGTGGCGCCCATTATTAAACAAGGTAACCTAACCTTGTAAAGAAAGTAAGCTGGTTTTGTAAACCGTCTTGGCAGCTTATTAATTTATTAAAAAAGTGAACTTCCGAACTTCCAGAATCACGACCAGGTACGTGAAAGTGTATTTTATTAATTTTATTGTCCAGACGTGACTAGACTTTACGTACTTAGACGACTGTCAACCTGGAAGAGGAGTTTCACTGCCAGAATCAACACGACGGCTACCTTCATCAAGCGACCAGCTAGTACGCTTTATTTATTGAATTAAGCAACGTTATTGTTCAAACAACATTACTGCAACCATTTTATTTTTATCTAAAGGAGTTCGTTTAAGACAATTATATATTTTTTTGATTCATCATAACTTGTAACTTTAATTGTCAATTGTAAACACACTTTTAGCTTCAAATACTATAATACCAAATATTAGATAACACAGTTTTTAAACACAACGGATCTAGTTTCGTTACAATATATATAATTTGTTAATAAAGAGATGTCATCTTATTACAGATTGAAGTGAGTGCATAAATCAGTGAAAATACCTTCCCTTGTGTCCTAATAATTAGAGTAAATATTATTTGTTTAATGTGTTGAGTTGATTTTCAGTTTGTTACAACGTAGGCACCCTGTATAATTGGCTAGCGTCAATTATCACGGTTTCCCTGGTTTTGTAACGTAGCCCGGAACGTTACATCTCCTCCAGTGTCACTTAGCCATTTCCAGCTCGGTGTACCCCCCTTTCGCCACCACATCATTCTTCTTAGATCTTCCAGTAAACCATCCCACCATCATATCATAGGTTGGCCCCCTTTCTCCATTTACAGACTTGCGCCCTCACGATTTTCCTTGGTATACGCTGATCATCCATCTGCTCTAGGTGATCTAGCCATTGTATTCGTGTTGAGCCTTTACAAATCTTACAATGTTCACCTGCTTCAATAGCTCATCTATCTCTTGGTTACTTTTTATTCTTTATTAGTCATCTTCTTCAACTGGGCCGTAAACACGTCTTACAATATTTCTCTCAAACCTTCATAGTGTTAATTGTTCCCTTGTCGTCAACGTCCATGTATCGCATCCAGAAGTAACAATTTAGTATATTACGCACAGTACTATAAGTTAGCATTTTGAATTGAAATCAACATGTACAAACAGATAATAGAAATTAACATAGCAACGAAAAATTAGCAAACAAATAATTCTCAATTGGCCTTTGAATAAGCATTTTCCGTTAGTTTGATGACATTGGCCGGCAAATGTGTTTAACGGAGAATACATAATGAAATAAACGAAAATAAATGCTTACAAAAAAACTATATTATGAGAAAATATAGAATATATGTGTGTCAGTTTAACCTGACTGATATCTTATATTTTCTTAACATTATTTAGTTCTTGCATAGTCTATAAATCTTTAACTAGTTGCATTTTTACACCAGTTGTTTTAAATTCATTATTATCACATATCACTAGTGTAGCAATCAAGTGTGACGTAATATGTTGACGTAAATTACTTTTCCCGTGTACCTCGTGGACAGTGGTCAGGTACCAAGCAGGTTAGTTAGTGTGAATAAAAATAATAACCATAAAAAGTAATTTAAAAAAATATTCAGTAACAAATACTATACACTTGAAAATTTTATTAAAACCTCTTAAGGTTTTCGATGAAGCCGCCCTCGACTCCAGCTAGAACAAACCTTGTAAAGTAAGCCTTGTAAAGTAAGGCTAGTGGCTTTAGTGACCAATGACAGCGCAGTATCTTGTCCACACGATTCTAGCTAATCAGGGAATAACAGTATAGGACATGGAAGTAAGATTCAAGTGGATACATGTATGGATACATGCTAGTGAGATTTGTTTTAATTTGAGTTTTGATTGGATTCAATTTGAGATTTCTAATGATTTGCGTCAATTTTTATTAATTAATAAGGGGAGACGTCAATAAAGCTATTGCCATAAGAAATACATGTAATGTTAAGGAACACTTATCTCAGTACTGGAACGAAATATCTTTACCAAATGTTTACCATAGACAATGTAAATTTATTTATAAGCTGAGTACCAATATCATGAGCCTATCTTAAAAAATGTCTAATCTAGAAATTATTATATTCACTAAAAAATTAACGACAAAATTTCCATGGTTTCTTAGTAAATAATAATTTTTTATTTCTTTTATGTATAAACCAAATGTTTTTATTTTGGTACACAATATAGCTTACATACTGCTAAACAAAAATACAAAGTTTCATTGTTCTATCCTTACTAGATTAGGAGAAAAATGTTCCTAAATATTAAAAAACACAACTTTCGGGGAATTGAAAAAAACAAAAAAATATATGTTCCCACCTCACTAAAATTTCCCAGGGCCATAGGATGGGTTATCTCCTGCTTTTTCTTCTTCCTTCTTTCTTTTCCGGGCTCTTCTTTTCTGTCTTGGTTCTGTTGTTATTTCAAGAATGGCTTTTTCCCCATTTATATACGTAGATTGTCACTTTGAAGAAAACCAGAAATAGCGTTACACCCTGGTGTTATTCCCATTTCATGTAGCACTTTTTCTCTCCCCATACTTCCTTCATTAAATGTGATCACTGCATCTAGGACCCCTGTTTTTAAAGCTTTAACCCCACAAAGTTATTCTTTGGTACTCTACTCCAAATGACGTTGTTCAGACTCTCATTTGGATTTTGTGTGCGTCCATGTGCACACTTAGAGAGTAAATCTTTATTTGAAAGATCCCTTATATCGGTTTTATTGTTTCCATTACACAGACTGGCAAGGAATTCTTGTGATCACACTCTTCCCCAAGTGCCGCAAGCTTATTAAATTTACACCAGCTTTCTTCTTCTTGTGGACAAAGCCCATGATGAGGGTCTTCATTGGTGGATACCTTGTGATAGTAAATTGCCCATACTTCTTTACACATTTTCTCAACGTCCTCTGCATTCCTTCGAATTACCAAGCCATAAAAGTTTATCAATTTCTACATCGGTCAACCTACCTTTCCCACCTAGAACCTTCCCATCCGCTAGCTTGCTCCCCTTCATTTTATTCTTCAATCGCCGCAATCTAGATCCCATCCTTTTTTGTTGTACGTGACCTATACATTCTAATTTTTGTATGGTTACATCAGAATCATGGGGTTTCTTTTCACACATTAAAGAGTAACTGTTAGAGTCACCATCACCCAAATATTTCAAGTACCTCACACCCCAGTTCTGTTCCGATCTAGAAAAAATTCTTTCCACTCCAACACACTCCATCCCTCCACTGGACCCAGTATAGTTTTTCGCACAACACTGAACACACTTTTTTTTGTTCATAACACATTTTTGGCAATATTTTGTCAAACACTCGACACCTAACACCTTGCCGGTGTCGAATGACGTAACCGTAACCACCCCATTTAGAGATGAATGACCCCTGCGTTGCCGGGTTCCGTCAAAGGCTCCTACTAAGTCTCTGTTTGCATCATTTTCCATGATAGCTTCATGAGCAGCTTCTTGTAGTGAGGTTTCACTAACTAATGTTTCAGCATTTAGTATATGGTTATTATGTTTTGTAAAACGCGTGTTAGGTGAGGGCAAATTCAGTACAGCACAAAGAGATCTACCTGCAATTTCACCTTTACCAATGCTACGTAAACCATAAGCAAAACGGCTATTTACCTCATATAACCGATGCCTCGTAACTTTGAAGGCATGGCTGTCTTTTTTGAATCACATTTTGTAGATGAAATTGAAAGTTTACATGCTAGTCCTTTACGAGCATTACAATCTTCCGTGAGCACAACACAATTTTCTTCTTCACAATATTTACATTTTACAAATTTTTGTATCAATGCTGAAACAATGTCGAGGTCAATAATTACATTTTTGGATTCTGCTACATTTTTTACGAACTCAGAAATATACGACAGTTTCTTCTTTGAACTAGATGTAGTTTCTTAATTGGACCTAACCCAAAATCAAGGTGGCTATTTTCTTCATTTAGAGAAATGCCATTTACCTGTTGCTTATTTGATTTGTCTGAGTTTGATAATTGATTTCCCCTGAATTTTCTATTCCAAAGACTTTTGCAACGACGCATTTTATCACTCAAATAAAATAATAAACAGGCAAACAAAAGTCACCACTAATCACAACAAATCAACAACAATAACCTATCAGCTGTTGTTTGCTACTATATGCAATCATATGAAAAGTAAAAGCCATCAAAATATCACACTCATCAACTGAAGTTTATACTATATATAGTAATACGTACAAAATATTTTGTCACGCAGACAAAGGCGATGCGCTAGGGTTTTGGTGAGGTCGTGCGGCAGAAATTACCGTGCATGCATGAATAAAATATTTTTTTTAGTTGCTTTCGATCGTTACTTCCTATATAAATTATATATATTCTTAATCAGAAAAATACGAGGAATAAGAAAACAAAATTTAAAAAGTTTCGAATTTTTGAAGATTTTCATTGACGTCTCCCCATAGGAAATTTTATCCGCCACATTAATCTAATAATCTGATAACCTAGTCCCATATGTATTACTCTATTTTCATATTAAAAATCTAATATGTTCTAAATAACCACACCATAATTGAGAGTTCTATAGGAAAACGCATCAAAATGATAAACTATGTTTGCGCAAATTATATTAATTAATATTTACGAGTATACAGTTGCTCATATCGCAGCGTAAATATAATTTAGAATTTTTTATAACCTGATAGAATGTAACAGTACTTTTGGGTGTGGAGGTAATTATTTCTTAATTCTTGAATGGACTTAACACAAAATAGAATCGTTAACCCGCTGTGTATGTATCTAAGCATAATCTATTACTAACTTAATACTCCCTACATTTGTTACCATCGGCTTTATTTTAAAAACGTCCTGTTTGGGCGTTGAATTTCTCCGAAAACTATACACATATCCAAATGAGAAAAAACCATAATTAGTTAGAGGTAGTTACATTCTCTCCTAAAATACTACAGCATTGGGCACTCAAACATATTTCACCGCAGTAATGTCTACCAGTTAATGTCTCCGTTCCACACTCGTACAAACGATTTTAGTAATAATTATTTCAGCTGTAAGCTCAAAGTTCCAGGGTCCTGGCACACGATTAATCAAAACTGCAGCTCTCTATTGAGAATGTGTTTAAAAATATTTAATTACAAGCACATTATTATAGTAATCTAGAATTTATTACCACCAGCTAAGTTTTTTTTTCGGAACAGCATCACTCTCCTCTAGCTGTTTTGTATATGTTTTTGTAACTTCTGAGTATTATCACAAAATAAGATAATGAATTTACTGTTTCTTTTTTAATTTAAGAAATCACAATTGATTGGTAACTTAACACTTAAATTTTGAATATATTACCTATAATTTTAATTTACAACCCATTTCTCAAACTTCATGCCGTCCATGACGTCATGCATAACGTCCGATTTCGGGGAACAGTGCTACTTCACTGTTTTCACTATAATTTGTAAACATTTACGTTTTTCAACGGTTATTTAAATATTTGATAAATTGAATAAGAATATATGAATACGCGCGCGCGTGAGTAATTGAAAAAAATTTGTAACGATGAGACGTTCATGTTCTGAAATTAAATCTCACTATCGCTAACACTTAGGATGTTAACAATAGAATTGCAACTAATAAATATCTAAAATCCAAACCACAGTTAAAATATAAACCAACACAGAGACAGCGTTTATTCAGGAAATTATTTAATTCATTAAATCTAATATTTTCTTTTTAAAATAAATATAATGCACACAAAATTATTGTGTCCAGATAGCGTTGTGTAAAGGTATTTGTATGTTTAAAAGATGCTGTATGCTCTCCACAAAATTATCCTTATGTTTTGAACATTTTTATTATTGTGATTGCAGTAATTAAAACATCAAATCAGGATTTAGCATGTGATGGAAGACAGCAGTCCAAGGTGGAAAAAGGTTTTTATTGTATGTTTCACAAACGGACCCCGAAAAAAAAACGGGACGTTGCAGCTTCGCCCAAGAAGCCCTGGCCTTTACAGGGGTCTTTCTTCAAAGACAAAGTATTTCTGAACCGTTATTCTGTAACTTTAAGCGGGCGCGTGTGTATTTCGGGCATGAGTCCTGTCTGCTTTTTATTGCGCTTAATATTAATCATAAAACATTGGAAACGTAAACATTAAGTAATAAAAATAATACAACCTACTTGCCGAATAAACATGGTTGGCCTTCACGCTTCGATTCTTTAAAATGTAATGAAAAAAATATTTCTCTTTATTACCTGATATCGTTATTTTTAACATTTACCGTTGTGTAACACAATCCAAATGTATTTTCTTCTGAATTCATCAAATGTTTACTCCAAGATAGCCTAAAGTTCTGCTATTAATTATGTGAGACAGCCTATAATGTTATAGGAGCGAGTTTTTTGTTCAACGTAGATTTCAGTCTGATGCAATTGAGTTTCAGTCATGAGTTTCATTCAACCACTTTCAAATCTTTTACATCTAATAATGAAATTGTTGCCATCGTAATCTCAAATCTAATCTGTTTCATATTTATGTGCTTTATTAAGCTGTACTGATTTAACATCAAGGAGAAAAACACATTTGTCATGTTTTATTAATTTCGTTGGATTACATAATTTTAGGCACCTGGCTACTAATCTAGAGGCCCCGGGTGAATTCCTGTGGAAAATGAGTACCTGGGATAACATCCTGGGGATAATAATGGGCGGCTGAAGCGTAGTGCTGGCCACACTGCCTTCCTTGTATGCCGTACGGCTCACATTAGGAAGCCTACCCTGCCTGACTCCTAAGCTGCTTCCGTGGTACACATGGGAGCCATAATTATTTATTTTACATAAATTTAATATTTACGAGAGAAATAATATTGTATGCTAATATCATTTATTTGTTATGTAAATCGCACTGGTAAATTTAAAAAGGTCATTAAACGGAAAATAATTTAGAGGTACCGGGTTTGATTCCCGGGCCTGCACCATAAAATCAAGGTACGTTTTTCAGCCTCCAGGTCGACTCAGCCTGTTCAAAATGAGTACTTGGGGATAATAATGGACGGCTGGAGCGTAGTACTGGCCACACTGCCTTCCTTGTATGCCGTATGGATCGCATAATGCAGCCTACCCTGCCTGACTTCTAAGCTGCTTCTGTGATACACATGGGAGCCATTATTATTAAATAATTTAATTAGCAGCGTTTTGAAGAAAAGAGACCGTTATTGAAAATATAGTTCGATTTTACAAGAAAACAAGGAAAACTAGAGTTAGTGTTACTCTAATTAATTAAAACTAAGGAACACAAAGGAAAACTGTCCTTGGTATTTCTAAGGGCAGTAGAAATCGTTGTTAACGATCGCGAACGAATCTATAAAAACCGGGCTGAATGTTCAGGCAAACACGTATTTCTCTAAAAAAGATTTGATGATAAATTCGGTTTATGAGTAAAAATAGAATTAAATTTCGGACTAGTTTTACGATATTTAGCAGCTATTCTTTTGGCTTGTGTTACGTTAAAAATGTTAATCTTCCTCTGAAAAAAATACTGTGGGAAATGAAAAAGAAGATGGATACATTAGATGGATAAAACAGAAGTGAGGAATGATACGGTGTCTATGGGGAATTCACAATAGTCGTAAGAGGAAGAAGATGATGCTGTGGCTAGGGGATGGACGAAGGGAGGATTGTGAATTGTGTGAACATGTGTGGAGGCAGAATCCTGGAGAGGAGGGACCGCTGCAAAGTAGGGGGACGCGGCGTTTAGAAAGAAAAATATCAAAGAATAGAAAACAAAAGCTACAAGTGGAAAAGCACGAAGCAAAAATGATAAAGCTTTAACCCTAAATAGTCTGTATAAAAGTTATTTAGTAATAATAATAATAATTTTTGAAAGTGAGAGATAAATGCTTTATGCACCCTAAGAGGAAACCGTATGTCCCCTGGGTAGTGGGATTCTCACTCACTAAAAAACCCACCTCGAATTTAGGCACTGAACATATCCATCCTGGAACTACTTAACGTATTACTTCTGGATGGAGCCTATTGCGCTCTTATCGGGCTCCTTATAATTTTCCCTTATATGCTACTGCCCGTTGGGTGCAAGTTGGCTCTATTTTTTTTCCCGTAGGATCGACTGAATAAATGTGCACGTCCCATTCCGTATTGCCATGAAGCAAAATCTCAACAGCACCCTCTGGCGTGAACTCCCCGATCTCCTTATAAAGTTCTGTCCTCGCTCTTGTGAATCTGTTGCAGCTGAAAAGGTGTGAAGACATCTTCATTGGGACAGTCACGGTAGATGATGGGCTTTGCAACTTTCCTTTCTGTGGAGTTACAATTGCCCTGACCACTGAGGACCTACGTCAAATCGTATCCATGGAACTTGCCAGTGTCTGAGAACGAGTTCCCTGACCTAATTCTCTGCTGCGTTTCTTCCATTTACCTCTCGTCTCTCGATAAAGTGTTTTCGCTCTTCAGCCGAAAGGTCTGTGAGAACCACTCCCGCTATCACCAGGACTACTAGCTCTGGCATTATCAATTCGTTGCCTTTTGTTTCCTGTATTCTCTTATTTCAGTGAATTAACACAGATTTCGTAACCGTACAACAGGGTGGGTTCCGTGACAGCCATAAGCATATCGCCTCTTGCTTGCAGTGGAAACTACTACATTTGCCTACAGCCTGCTGGCTGTGTCGTGATTTATGCCGCCTAGTCAACTGCTTGACTTGGTCCCAGAAGATGAACTTCGGCTCTATCCTCACCCCAAGGTATTTAACTGCCTTCTTTGTCAGTATAGCCTCAGCACTACTTGGACCTGATTGATTGTGGGGATCAGTGGCCGGGTGAGCAGTACTACTTCTGTCTTTGGGTAGGTCCAGATGGTTTAGTAATAGTAACAAAAAAATAAATAATAATAATAATAATATTAATAATAATAATAATAATATTATTATTATTATTATTATTATTAATAATAATAATAATAATAATAATAATGGCGCATTGTAAAAAGACATAACCCCGTTCGGAGTTTCAAGTGAGTTACGAGTTGTATTCTTGCGGAACATTCTACTCGCCGCTCTCCAAACGGAGGCGTGGTCGACTTCAAGACACACAAGATATTAGTCCCACCAGTCAGAGTATACGTTCTGCCAAAGTTGCTTGACGTAAAGAGGGTGGGCCTGATATCATTGTTTGACGGCGGGGTTTCGGGTTCTTACCGTCCGTAGCGAGGCTTGAGCGTAGCCAGATGGCGTGGAGATCTTCCGGTGGAGGAGCCGATTTTTGATGATTTACCTCGAGCGCATAGGTGTATCGATCTATGACACCTTGGACCAACTCGTGAAGATTAGTGGCTCGGATATCCAGATCATCATGGGTGACAATAGGGTTCGCGTGAAGAGAAGGTAACCGCCGCGAGAGCTCGTCATGATAGAAGCGGCAGTTGACCCTCCTAACAAGACTAGCGGTTGAAGCCGACATGTCTCGTACAGTTATAAAAAGATTGTGATCGGACGAGAAGTTCGATACAGATGAGTCCTGGATGTGATGAGTCACGTTCATGGCAATGAAAATGTCAAGAACTCCGGTCGCTGAACGAAACAGAGGAAGTAGGTTGGATCTTCTGGGCCGATGATTTGGGGTCGTCAGAAAAGAACTCCTAAATGTGTTGGCGATCCTGGTGTTCTATGTAGGATGTTTGGTGTTGAAGACGCAGACTACAACGGCAGGGAGGGGTGGCCGAGGAGAACTTCCCACTCATCGGGCGGAGGAGCCTCCGCAGAGCAGGCCGGTGATATGCCGATACAAGGCCAACTCCGATCCGTCCGATTACAGCGTCACCGCGTAACCTTCTACGACAGAAGTGTCTAGAAGGGGTAGTGGCCTATTGGACATACGCCTGTGGATCAGAACAGCTGTACCCCCAAGGGGGGACCCCGAGGCCGTAGGGGACAACCAGAGATCTTTTCAGAAATATAGAAAGTTTGGTTCGTCTTCTGTTTGTGTGCTCAGCATCTAGCTGTGAGGCAGAAAGAAGTTTCAGGGTTCTTCGAAATCTAAAGACTTATCTCAGTCAACTATGACGCAGATAAGGCTTAATTCTATAGCCCTATGCTACGTCCATAAAAAGGAATCCGATGACATCGACAGTATGAAGATAGCCAAAGTTTTTTATTTTTAAATTTGGGGCTAGGAAAATGTGTTTCTAACTTTTTGATACTAAGCATAATCTAATGAACTTAATGGATGCTATCCACGCCTTGAATTGTCGAACTGTTTAATGGTTTAGTTTAGTGTACAGAAAAGTTGTTAATGTAATGTTTAATACTTACTGTAGTCTACACTAAGCAACTGGATATCTCTATTTGAATCATCTTAATTTCTACATCTAACTTTAACCTATTGAATTAATACAGTTTTTAAATTACCTGACAATGAAAACATAAGTTATATATATATATATATCTACAATAATATATATATATATATATATTGTATATATACAATATATACCGGTTACATTCAGAGCGGTACCTAGGGAGGCCTAGGAGGCAGCCGCCCCGGGCGGCATATCCAGGGAGCGTCAAAATGAGCATAGACTGGAAAAAATTGTTTTCAGTTTATAAAACTACAAATAACTTATTTCTTTGATATGACTGTTCCGTTCACAAAAGAAACATAACCAGCCAGCTTGTCTGTTGTCAAAAAATTTTCGTGATAAACATTATTAGTCTATTTATGCTCAAGCATCGTAATTATGGTTCATTATGATAACAGTGACTTTGTAGTGAGTTGTGCTGGAAAGGAAAACTGATAATCATACAGTATTAGCTTTGTATAGATAATCCTATATGGTATTCGTATACAGACGAATATATTATTTGCTAACTTATAAAAAAAACGTACGGGGGGGACGTATGTACAACTCTTCCCGGTTCAGCGAAGTTATTGATCATCAGTTATTGATGATCTTCCCACAGTATCAAGCCGCAGTATCTTGAGTGTCCGGCTTGCTATTGGTTTGTGCGTCTCGTGGGTATAGGCCTATCTATAATTCTTCACTTGTATGTCATCACACAAATACTATTATTGAAAATATGTTTTTCAAATTTTATTTGAACCTGATACGAAACGAAGTAAACTCCGTGGCTCCCAGTTTCGGAAGAGGAGGTTAGAAAGATTAATAACTACGACAAGTTCCAAATTCTTTTGATACCAAAGAAGCTTTCATAGATTTTGTTCCTTTGGAATTGAAAAAAGCGGAGGGAATCACACAAGCTCTTACAAGTAAACTTGAGCTTAACTAAGTTGAATCTTAGCCATTGCAGACGTCAGTCGTAATGACAATCACGTAACAATGGCTGGTATCCATTCAGGAGTTCAGAAGAGAATATTAGATTTGAATCCACTAGCTATGTTTGTTCCCTGTACAACCATTCACTTAACGTGGTTGGATTTCATGCAGCTCGTGTAAATGTTCAGGCAGTGACATTTTTTGGGAGAGTAGAACATCTATTCACCTTCTTTTCCTGTTCCAATCATAGGTCGAGTCTTACTCTCCACTTATTGGAGTGGCGTAAATATTACAATAAAAGGACACTGTGATACAAAGTGGAGTTCAAAAGCAGATGCGGTGAAAGTAATATCCACTCAGGTGGATGAAATGATCCCTGCACTGGAGAACTAGATACACCGACTGAAACAATTGATACGAGGGAAGATGCAGCCTTAATAATTAAATTGATAGAAAATTTTCATTTTGTGACTTTGGTCTTTTTATTAATAGTTAATTATTGAAATGTTTATAAATAGAAGACGATTTGTAAGTGATTTATTTTATTACTTTTAATGTAGTTCTTTGTTTAACTTTATGTTGCTTTAGGATATTGCTTAGACGATGCGTTTTAGACCTACAAGGAATTCGCACGTTTATTAGAACAATTTTATGATATAAATTTTGTACATTACTACATTTTTTATGGTCTACGTTTGTTACTAATAATTGTATATAAACTGAACAGCCTACTGGTAATTTTATAATATGTAACTTCTTAATTTTGACTTAATTATTTTTAAGACGTTTGCTGGCCGTGCTTTCATACAAAAATCTACAAATTTGCATTTATTAAGTACTCTGTTCACTGGATGAGCCTTCATTTTTGCTCTTTTATCCCCTTTCAATTGTGATGGCGAGGCGACCGACGATCTCGTTGCCCCTGGCGCCAAAAAATCTTGCTACGCCACTGGTTACATTGATAATAGTAACAGATTAAAGCTTAAAAAAACTGAAAAAACGACCAAGGTTTTTCAAAATTTGACAACAGAATAAATATTCAATATTACCATAACGTTTCTTCCCACCAATAATTAGGCACTGGCGACGACCATGGTTGAAATTATTTATTTTCCAAATCACTCCAATGGTCTACTACTCCCATCGCGTAAGAGATGGACCGAAGATTCTTTCAGATTTACAGAAGAGCGGTAAAACTCAGACTATAGGTGTGATCAAATGTTTCTTCGCACGTACTCACGTTTGCATAAATGTAGGGGTATAGCCTACATACGCGCGCTTATGTATGTACAGGATAAGTACGTATATAATTTTCTCCTGATGATCATAAATATTATTATTCGTAAACATGATTTATGACATAAAACGGTATAATTATTGAGTATATTGTGTGCGTGTTTTATGATACTTTTATGAAATATCTAAAATATTATTTCCAAACGTGTTTTTGACATATAAAAACCAAACTTTGACAGTCGCGTGTTTTTTATGATTTTATCATATTCAAGGACAGTCTTCCGGTAAATTATTTTTGCTCTTACGTTTGACATTCGTATTCAAGGTAATTTTAAAACATCAAGCAATGGAAAAGTTAGCGTTTCCTTTTTTATTGAAATGTGAGCAGAATTTTACAAAGAAAATGTTTCATGGTGAATTGCAACAAATCTACACTTTTTGTCCTAACAGCATATTGTTTTATTAGAGAATGAGCTAAAAACATTATTTAGCAAAGATATTTTATCCAAACAATTGTATTATAATTTTGTTATAAACTTTTTCTAGAATATTTGTGTAACAGTGACAAACAAAAAGAATTTCTTCACACCCGCCGTGGTCTGTTTTTAACTCTGTTCGGCATGAACTTCTGAATGTTAATCAAAATGCGCTGAAATCTGAAAAAACTACTATTTACTAATCCTACTTTGTATTTGTTAAATATGTAGTCTGTATTAAACATGCGTTTTCTCAAATCAGCAACAGAAGTTTAGAATATAGGCCTATGTTGAAACATTATAGCCTATTCTTTTACAATTTTGAGTAAACGTTATATATGTAATGTTGTGTTTTCTAAATGTTATAAAACCCAAGTATTATATATAAGCTTTACAAATTAACGGATAGTGAGGTGTGAAACTATAATGAGAGATAAACATAAATGTGATGACTTTCGTTTTTATATCCTATCTAATACCAACGATGGTTATTGGGAACACATTAATAGAAGATAAGCCGCAGTATCTGCTTTAGTTAGGGCCTGACTGTGAAGACATGGGGAGTAGGTTACAGAGGAAGACTTAAAAGAAACAAAAGAGATAATGAAGTTCCGGCACTTTTTTATGCAGTTTTATGCAGTCACTTTTTAGGTAGTTAAGAGATAACACGTACGTAAATTTTAGGGCCAAAATGAATTTTATGAGACAAGACGAGAAGCCTTACTAGCGAG
The DNA here is from genome assembly GCA_034769895.1 of Magicicada septendecula. NCBI lineage: Eukaryota > Metazoa > Arthropoda > Insecta > Hemiptera > Cicadidae > Magicicada > Magicicada septendecula. The sequence continues at coordinate 286,259,513 of CM068370.1, read as the reverse complement.
GCTATCGCGTCCAAAAATTAAGACGTATAATCAGTATTATAAACAACACTGTGATAAATTCAACGTAGACAGACGACGACGGAAACTCTGCGTTAAGCAGAAGGTTGCTGTCATATCTAACATGTATGTCGATATCATGTAGGCCTATATCATGAACAATAATCTCAAAATCTAATGAAGTCGAAATAATAGTGTGCATAGATAGTACAGGAAAAACATCTCGGTTTGCAGAACCGAATCAGTTCAGGAGACGAACATTGTAATGTCACGTATATTGCAAACATATTGTGCTTACTAATTCGCGGTGAGGGTCGCTGTCTGTTTTCATTTTGGAGTCAAACTCCTTCTACATCTATCCTACATATTACCTGCCTTTACTTTTCGATTGGAAATTTTCTTTAGGAAGACATAGGCTATATGTAAACATATGTGTGTATGTGGCCGGGTTTTGTATATGTGAATGATTAGACGTACAGGTAGAATCTATGTCTAATATGTCTTTTCAACAAGTTCAGTTGAGTTTCCTTGTCACTGAAGTTATATTTATATTATTAACTCCTGAAATGTAGCCTTCACATAAATAGTTATTAAATAATAGTCTTAACTTAATAAATAAAATAGCTAACCTTAAACGTTCTTGGAATTGAGATGTCCAGAAAATTGACGATAATTTATAATACTTTACTCTCCATCACCAGTCATAAGTAGATGCCTAAACTACTTTTTGAAGTACTCATGTAGACTGAGCAAGTGCTCTGTCTTCCATGACCCCTCAACTTAATGAAATATATGTGACCTCTATAGAAAAAGAGGGCTTTCATTTGAGTTTTAGTTTTGTAAAAACATCTTTTTTGGGGAAAGTTTGTGGATGACGTTTTTTTTTGAAGTTGGATGGTCAGAAGAAAGCAGCTAGTTTGTATTTTTGACATTTATAATTCAATCTTTTATAAGTAAGTACATTATTTGTTTGACGTTGGACACACACACACACACACACACACACACACACACATACAGACACACAGCGTGTATGTAACTGTGCAGAATAAAAAAGTGATGCTTCAATAAAACATTTTCTTGTGGAGATTGCTGTTACAGTTCAACCGACACTATATTATATATAGTTACACGGGATAGTTTATTCAGTTGTGTACAAGCCAGAACGGTATATCTGTGCTTGCAAAGTACAGCTGAAATCAGTGCTAGAGTAGAATATCTTAACAACTCCTTACGATTCGTCAAACAGATCGTGTGCTAGCGGATTGGATTCAGTTGATGCAGTTAACTTTCTCTGTCCGTAGACACATGTAATTAATAGCTAAATATAGTTATGTCCTAGTATATCACTTTTCTTACATTTGTGGGTCTACATGAAATGTGAAGCAACCGATTGGATATAAGAAATCCTAATATAAGTTGCTTAGAGATTATTAAAAATATCTTTTGCATTAACAACGTAATTTAAAGAATTTCGTCTCTACTACTGAAAAGAGTATTATCAGTGCATCTGGGAGATCGTGATAGGACGATTACCAGTCTGACTGTTTATAATAAACTATTAATGGTAATAGTGTCTTTCTATTCCTGGCATAATTTTTTAATAGCTGTTATTATAGCTTACAGTTTAGTTAGTAATTTTTGTTTACCAGCAGATTTTCTTTTTTTTGTAATTACAAGCGTCATAAATAATGTTTGTTTGTAACGGCTGTTATCGTCTGCCATAAAAAAATTACCCTTGATAAAAAAAAAACGTTGCTGGTAAACTACCCCATTCCCTTAACAGATCTTCACCAAAAACAATAGGACTTGACAACTCTACAATTGAGGACTGTATGCGAAACATTATTTGATTCTGTTTGAATTTGCGGCTGTTTTCGTTTGCCATAGAAAATACCCTTGTTACAACATAAAACGTTTCTGGTAAACTACCCCTTTCCCTTAACCGATCTTCACCAAAAACAATAGGTCTTGAGAACTCTACAATTCAGGGCGGCATGCAAAACATTATTTGATTCTGTTTGAATTTGCGGCTGTTATCATTTGCCATATAAAATACCCTTGTTAAAACATAAAACGTTGCCGGTAAACTACCCCTTTCCCTTAACCGATCTTCACCAAAAACAAAAGGTCCTGAGTACTCTACAAATAAGGGCTGTATGCCAAAAATTATTTGATTCTGTTTGAATTTGCGGCTGTTATGGTTTGCTATACGAAAACATTACCCTTGATTAAAAAATAATTTTGCTGGTAAACTATCCCTTTCCCTTAACCGATCTTCACCAAAAACAAAAGGTACTCTACAAATAAGGGCTGTATGCGAAACAGTTTTTGATTCTGTTTGAATTTGCGGCTGTTATCGTTTGCCATAGAAAAAAATCTACAGACACACGCACACACACACACACTTTTCGAAAATGACTTTTTTCCATGTTTTGAGTGTAGTACAATCAGAATCTGCAATAATCTCGAAGACAATTTTTTTGCCATCACCATACTTCCATTTCCTTAAGAAACATGGAAGTAAAACACCATTAGTATAAGGACATTTAAACGCCTCTGGTGACGCACAATTATTGCAGAAAAGTGCAATAATAAAGACGTCATACAAATTAAAGTTAATTACTACCATATTTTGCTAGTAATTAAGTACGTGTTATATGAAAATTACGAGTGGAAAATTACAAAGGCAATGCAACCACTCGCCTAAAGATCAAGTTTACGTGATCGCGAAGACGGACTAATGTGACTTAACAAAACTGAACAATATCTCACATGTCAGAATTCCTGTCTACTATAAATACCTTTAGAAATTTTGGACAGGACACAGATTCCAAAACGTTTTACGGGAAGGACAATATGTCCGTTTGCTAATCAACAGACTCAAGAACATTTCACACGAGGTCACTATGTCCTTCTGATAATCGACGTGAACTCATCATCATCATAACCATCATCTAACACCACGATTGATAGAGGAGCACAGGACCACCATCAACAACAGGTCATACAATATTGAGAAAGCGTAATCATCATCATCAACATCATCATCATCATTGTCGTTGTCATCATTCAGCATACGCACGCACGCACGCACACAGGTACACACGCAGCGGTAACTTCAACAATACGCTGGTGATAAATGAACAATAATATTTTTGTGTTAAACAAAGAACTCATAAAATACAGAATATTATACAATGTAATTACAAAGACTTCAATGTAAATAGTGTAAACATTCAGAGTAAAAGACGTAAACCTAAGTTGGTGTGGGTCTTAATTTTAATGTAAATGTTATTCTGTTAATTCTACAATTAAGTATATCATTATAAATCATAATTATTCTAAAAGTAAATATTATTGTTCTTAAAATATTAATAGCAGAACTTTAATTTTTTTAATTACGATAACATTATATTATAAATGATTTGCTATGATTTAAAAATTTAAAAGTGAATCAGAGTCAGGCACTCAAGAATTTTATAATTTGTTCATCATATATGAATAAATATTACTATTACTGTGTGCTGAATCGCAAAAATATGTTGGAGAAGAAGATGAAAAAGAAAGAGAAGAAGATGAAACAAGAGGAGGAGTAGGAGGAAGAGAAGAAGAAGAAGAAGAAGAAGAAGAAGAAGAAGAAGAAGAAGAAGAAGAAGAAGAAGAAGAAGAAGAAGAACAACAACAACAACAACAACAACAACAACAACAACAACAACAACAACAACAACAACAACAACAACAATAACAACAACAACAACAACAACAACAAGTATAAAATGTTCTGACTCCCCATATCAGTATGCTTACGGAGTTTTCCGTGACATAAGATAGTGCAGTGCAAATGTAATTCTTTCGATTGTTCAATTGATTACTAGTTTACTGTGAGTTTTAAATAAACAGACCCTTAATATATTATATTTTATTTTTATTTTATTTCTTTATATTTTTATTATATTATTTATACTTAAGTGTATGTTTTTTTTTTTTTTTTTTTTTTTTTTTTGTTTTTTTTTTTTTGCTAGACCCATATTGTTGGTGCCAATTATGTAAGTCGACTCGAACGTGATGTTTTTTCTTATGTCATTATCTTATTTGAATCCTAAATCCTAACTTCTTATACTTACCCTTCTTCTATGTAAGAATTAAAGTTTTATGTTAAATAAATAACCATTTATTAAATGATTATCTCATGCTATAATTACTTCTTTTTTATCTTGACTGGATTTCAATAAAATTTATTATTTCTCTTTAACATTTCTTAATTGTATTGACATTCAATTTCCCTTCTTTTATTAGTAGCTCATTTCGGTTGGATTACATGGAAAATCTCAATCTCAGGGTTAATGTAAAATTAAAGTCAAAGTATTGTTCAAGTCATAATATAACGTAAAACATAATATTTATAATAAAGGTTTTGTAATTGGGTGTTGTGGATGTATGTTGACTAGTGAGTCCTTTGGATCATACCAAAGAACAATTTAAAATATCGGTATGGAGAACCATACATGCCTTCCATCTTCTAAGATTTATATTTAAAATCATATTCAAAATGAAATATGTCCATAGAAACTACTTCTTTCATTTGCTTCAGCCTTAACCACAGTACTGTGGTCACTAACGTATACCACCTCACGTTTTCGCACTCGATTTTCACTGATGATGGCAGCCGATGACATTGCCAAAACGTCTGGTTTTGCAGAAAACATTGCACTACGGCTAAACGGCCAGGGAAGGAATTTTAACAAAAAACTACTTCTTTCTTGCAGAAACGTAGTATACAAAAAATTGTCCCCTCCCTCTACAACTATAATTTTCATTAATAGAAAATTACCCCCAACCCGTGCAACTACCCTCTTCGTTTATAGATATTTCATCTTCGTTTCTACAGTGGATTATTATGAGATTCTTCTCAGGATACTTTGTTTATAAAAATTAAGTACTTTACTCTTGTTAAAAAATAAAACGTTGCTGGTAAACTACCACTTTCCCTTAACCGATCTTCACCAAAATCAATAAGCCTTCAGTCCTCAACAAATCAGGGATGAATGCAAAAAAAAAATTTGATTCTGTTTGAATGTGCGGCAGTTATCGTTCGTCATAGAAACAATTATTCTTAAAACATGAACAGTGACCGATAAACTACCCCTTTCCCTTAACCGATCTTCACCAAAATCAACAGACCTTCACTTCTTTACAACTCAGGGTGGTATACAAAACATTATTAGATTCTCTTTGAATTTACGGCAGTTCTGTTCGTCAAAAAAACATTACCCTTGTTAAAATATAAAACGTTGATTGTAAACTACCCCTTTCCCTTAACCGATCTTCAACAAAATCAACAGACATTGAGATCTCTATAATTCAAAAAGGTATGCAAAAAAGTAGTATAACCCCTCTTTAAGTGTAGTATTGACTCTTAAAAAAAGAGTTTTTTTTTTTTTTTTTTTTTTAAAGAGGGGCCACAAGATAATTAAAACTAGTCCAAAACCTAGAGAAGCCAAAAATGCGCTGGATCTAGTGAGACCGGACTTGCAATTAAAACTTACAAAATTAACAATCAATAAATTCCTTTTTTATTATTGTATCTCCTTTAAAATTGTTACCTACAAAAATCAATAAATATAACATTTAGATTCTATGTTCTCCTTAAAAATGTTAATTGAAAAAATTAATTCTCCTTAAAAAAATATTAATTGAAAATTAATAGAGATATAATCTATATTCTCCTTAACAATGTTAAATAAAAAAAATTAATTCTCCTTAAAAATATTAATTGAAAAATAATAGAGATAAAATCTATATTCTCCTTTTAGCCCTATGTCTAACCCCCAATAATACACGCGAATATACAATACACATACACGTTCCACAACACAGGACAATTATAACATCTATCATTAAATCTTGCCACACCCTTTTCACGCCATGAGGTACATAATTAACAATTTATAAATCTCCTTGTACGTAACACCTATTGAAGGTCTTAATACCTAACAGATGTATAACATATTATATGTGTATAATAAGATATATGCTTGTAACACCAGTGGCCCCAGGACATACTAAATTCAGAAGTTGGCATAGTGCCTGTTACTATTATAATGTGCTCCCACATTGAGCGCTTAGACTTGGAGTAATTATAATTAGAATTTAAATATGATAAATTTTGTTAAATATTGAAAATAGTAACGTGTCGTAATGCCTTATGACCTTTTAAAATTAATTTGGCCCAAAGGCCGACATGTTCCTAGGCAAGATGGTGCATAACTCAACCTGTCCCAAGAGCATGTTCAAGTCTGCATGAAAATGCACCTATACAGGATTAAACTGGTGACCCGACTTAACTAACAAAGAAACTTCTATCCCTATATGAACCAAACTTCATTTAAAAATGAGAAATTAAAGCATAAAATGAAAACTAAATTTAACCAGTGAAATTACATGTTGATTGAATGAATTAGTGGCACTAAGGAAACCCTTATACTGAAAATAAGAAGGAAATTTACACGCCTGAATGGGAAGCAGCCACAGATACATGCCAACCTCTGAGCTCACAGATTATACAAACAAAGTTACAAAATGTACAAAAGATCCCCCCCCAAGTCCGCGCAATATTCTGTCCCGTTAACCGGGGACCCAATTAAAATGTTTAAAGCTTAAAGTCATTGGTGTAGAGTGACTCTATGTCCACTGGTTCTAGTGGGTTACATCACACTGTGTAAAATAATATGGATTGGTGTCACCTTATATATTGCATGGTGTGAAGCGGTGGTCTCCTGGTCTACATGATAGGGTGTTTGTGGCCCGTCCTCGCTATTCTCCTCCGGCAGATGAAGTTGAGAGAGAGTCTAGATGTTAATTGTTCCGGATGGAGCTGTTCCTCGACTTCCGGCGAGGGACCCTGTTTATACAAATATTATCAGCGATAAGTTCTCAAAACTAATTCCCCCAGAAACCTCACACGCACCGAAATCCATATATAATATTAAACACAGCTTTAGGCCTACTTAAAATGATAGTTTTACACACTTTGCAACGGTTATACGGCCACATGGCCCTATCTTGAAAACATTTAGTTTTGTTAAATTTCATATTATAAACTTTACCCCTGTGGGTTAACATAATTCAATTAAGGTTATATAATTATTCAGTTTGTTATACAATTAATAAAATTTACACATAGTCTTATTTGCCACGTGGTGTGAGAGGTTACCTGATTACAATCATTTCTGTACATATTAAACAAATACCTTTTTGCATTTACATTATTCTCAATTCTGGTGCCTTAGTTAAGACTTCTGAAATTAATATAGTATTACTATAATTACCAATAAAAGTTACATTTAAATTACTCAAAATTACGCATTTCACAACTCACCACGTGGCGTGAGGTTAACTGATGTTACTCAATGTGGGCTTATTAAACAATTTTTTTTTTCGTATTACTTTAAATTAATGTATATAATCATATTGACGTAACTTACCGCAGATCTGTATTAGTTTAGCCTGCCATAGATGAAGATGGTACAACTAAAAGCTCCTTTCTGTCGGAGAAGAAATGCAGGCGAGGCGATCGTTTGGAAGACCAGCGAGAGACAGCCTTTTAGAACGCAATCTTGCTTTTGTTTGCTCGCAATCAGTAACGAGCACCAGAGCGCAGCACCGATCAAGCGCAGCTTAATTACCACTGCTGTAGATTGTATGCGTATATCTACCGCTAAATACAGTACAGTATTTTTCGTAAGCTTTGGCATTAAATGCCGAATACGCGCCGATCTTTCATAGACTCGGCACAGTAGTTGATTCTGTTGAATTTACGGCAGTTATCGTTCGTCATAGAAAAAATTATCCTTGTTAAAACATAAAATGTTGCTGGTAAACTACCCTTTCCCCTTAACCGATCTTCACCAAACACAAGAAGTCTTGAGTACTCTACAATTCAGGGCTGTATGCAAAACATTATTTGATTCTCTTTGAGTTTACGGCAGTTATCGTTCGTCATAAAAAAAATTACCTTTGTTAAAACATAAAACGTTGCAGGTAAACTACCCCTTTCCCTTAACCGATCTTTACCAAAACCAAAAAGTCTTGAGAACTCTAAAATTCAGGGCTGTATGCAAAACATTATTTGATTCTGTTTGATTTTGCGGCTGTTATCGTTTGCCATATAAAATAACCTTGTTAAAACATAAAACTTAGATGGTAAACTACCCCTTTCCCTTAATCGATCTTCACAAAAAACAATAGGTTTTCAGAACTCTACGAATAAGGGCTGTATGTAAAACTTTATTTGATTCTGTTTGAATTTGCGGCTGTTATCGTTTGCCATATAAAATACCCTTGTTAAAACATAAAACGTTGCTGGTAAACTACCCCTTTCCATTCACCGATCTTCACCAAAAACAATAGGTCTTGAGTACACTACAAATAAGTCCTGCATGCAAAAAATGATTTGATTATGTTTGAATATGCGGCTGTTATCGTTTGCAAAAAAGAATATCTTCAGACACGCACACGCACACACACACACACACACACACACACACACTTCGAAAATTGACTTTTTTAATGTTTTGAGTGTCTACTCTTTTTTCAGTATGTTCATTTTATTCTTCTTTGTACTTTATTACTAAAAATATTGCGTTTATGCATATTTCACTATGAATTTTGATGGTATACTTGTCTTTATTCCGAGGTCTAATCTTGCTATGTTACAATATGACTCACAAACAAAAAATAAATAAATATAACAGAAGAACATTCATAAATATATCTGAAGTTATGAATTTGAAAAGAGAGGAACAAGTCGGATTCAAAATTCTCCAATTCCAAACATTCGATAATGTAAATTAATTACTTTATCCAATTGTATGTTGCTATTAGTTTTTATAAAGAGGGGAAACTGATAGCAAAACATAAAATTCAACACAAAATCGTGCCCGAGATTATTGCAGATTCTGATGATTGTACTACCCTCAAAACATGAAAAAGTCATTTTTCGAAAAGTGTGTGTGTGTGTGTGTGTGTGTGTGTGTGTGTGTGTGTGTGTGGATTGTTTTCTATGGAAAACGATAACAGCCGCAAATTGAAATAGAATCAAAAACTGTTTTGCATACAGCCCTTATTTGTAGAGTACTCAAGACCTATTGTTTTTGGTGAAGATCAGTTAAAGGAAAGGGGTAGCTTACCACCCACATTTTATGTTTTAACAAGAGTAATTTTGTTGACGAACGATAATTGCCGTAAATTCAAACAGAATCAAATACTTTTTTTGCACTCCTTCCTTTTTAATAGAGTACGCAAGGCCTGTTGATTTTAGTGAAGATCGGTTACGAGAAAATGCTAGTTTACCTGCACCGTTTTATGTTTTAAAATGGTAATTTTATTTTTTGACGAATGATAACTGCCGCATATTCAAAGAGAATCAAATAATATTTTGCATACGTTCCCGAAGTTGTAAGTACTCAAGGTCTGTTGATTTTGGTGAAGATCGGTTAAGGCAAAGGGGCAGTTTAGCGGCCACATTTAATGTTTTAACAAGAGTAATGGTTTATATGACGAACGATAACTGCCGCACATTCAAACAGAATCAAGTAATGTGTTGCATGGTTCCCTGAATTGTAGACTCAAGACCTATTGATTTTGGTGAAGATTAGTTAAGAGAAAGGGGTAGTTTACCGGCAACGTTTTATGTGATAACGATGTTAATTTTTTCTAGGACGAATGATAACTGCCGTAAATTTAAATATAATCTAATAAGTTTTTGCATACGTCTCTAGTTTTCAGAGTGTTCAAGGCCTGTTGATTTTTGTGAAGTTCGGATAAGGGAAAGGGGTAATTTACCGGTAACATTTTATGTTGTAACAAGAGAAATTTGTTCTATGACGAATGATAACAGCCGTAAATTCAAACAGAATCGAATAATTGTTTGCATACAGCCCTGAATTGTAGAGGACTCAAGGCCTATTGATTTGGTGAAGATCAGTTAAGAGAAAGGGGTAGTTTACCTGCAACGTTTTATGTTTTAACAAGGGTAAAGTGTTTAATTTGGTAAATAAAGTATCCTGAAATGTAGATCATAATAATCCACTATAGAAACGTAGATGAAATACCTATAAATGACGAGGTGGGAGTAATTTTCTATAAGTGAAGGGGGGGTAATTTTCTATAAATGAAATTGATTGTTGAAGGGGGAGAGGATAGTTTTTATTTATACGTCATGTGTACTACGTTATCGGCAACAAAGAAGTAGTTTGTTGTTAAAATTCCTTTCCGTCCTGTTTGGCGTCGTCCAATGTTTTCCACAAAACCAAACGTTTCGGCAGTACTATCGACTGTCATCATCAGTGAAAATCTAGTGCGCCAATTTGAGGTGGTATATGATAGTGACCACAGTACTCTGGTTAATGCTTGATGAAACAAGTAGTTTCTATGAAAATATTTCATTTCGAAAATGATTTTAAATATAAATCTTAGAACATGGAAGTAATGTATGGTTCTCCATACCGATATATAATTTCAATCACGTATAAGTGAAAATATATCGTTCCTGGCAGGCAAGCATATCTCAGTAATGTATATTTTTCCAAAGTTTTATTATTGTGATTACCGCAATAAAAAGGCCGGAAGGACACACACATACAAAATTCGCGCTATTTCTGGCTTCACTCATGTTTATATTATTATGTCTGCACGCTTTTTAAATGGAAAGTGACGAAACCCACACCAACACAACGCGTGCAAGCCGAAAAATTGGATATCGATTTGCTTCCTGTGGATCGCTGGGCAGTGTTGGTGTATTAAAGCAATTAATACAATCTGTGTACTTATTTCTATTATGATATGAGAATTATAAAATAATATGTACATGTGTGTATGTATGGAAATTTATAAATATTTTTCTCCTTTGGAAAATTGTTTGCCCCTCTTTGAAAATATTTTGACCTCCCTGATGGCTAGTTATTTACTAGCCTGTGTGGAATTTAGCGTTATGACATAGATTAGAATGGTGGGTGTTAAACAGGAGACACAAACGTATTAAGGAAGAAAAGTTTTGCTGAGAAATGTATAATTATACGGGTGAACAGAATAGTCTTTCAGGAAATCAGAAGACAAATGGAAAGAAAGAAATCAAGACTCGATTTTAAAAAAGAAAAATGACTAGTTTAGTATTGATAGGAAATACTTTGATAACACTATAGACATCACTCGGCCCTTCCCAGCGAGAGTCCAATTCATTACAGGAATCAGATCGCAGCTAGCTTTAGCTAGCTCTCCGTTTGACCTACAGACATTTTATCCAAAAGCAGAGTCCTCGCTCACGATGGTTGAGGATAGCCTTAATCCACCTGACATAGTGGTACCATTTTAGCTGATACGTAATTTCTTCAGAACTCAAGCATGCACTTATTTAATTAATATTTAAATAATTTTAAATATAAATTTTAGGATATGGAAGTCATGTATGCTTCTCCATACCGATTATTTTCTCAACTGACGTGTTTCATGTGTACAGAAAAATGGTTTTCAGAATTTTTGACTACGCCTCATCACTCCACAAACTTTAGGACATAAACTAACTGAAAAAATATAAAGAAAATAAATGTCAGACCTGGACCGCTATTTTTAAACTACTGCAATTTTCAACACATCAAAATTCGTTTAAGCCTGCGACAACTAATCAAAAAATTAAATTAAATTAAAAGTTTTCAAAAAGAGTTTCAGGCAGTGCATATGTTCAAATGTTTCTGAGAGACTTGATTACATAAATTTTAAGAAAAAAGTGAAAACAAGTAAGAACGAAATTTTTTATAATGCAAAATAGGCGAAGGGAACAGGAGGATGGAAAACTGTTTACATTATCCTTTTTGGTTGTTTATATTTCATAATTTTTATTTAAATTCGTTCCAAGTGAATTGTGTATGCTTTTTTCAAGGATGCCTTTAGCGGGCGTATTCTGCCGAAAATGTGTGATTTGTAGGTATACATACATACAAAAAGGGTACAAATCAATCTAAGTACCGAAGACCACCGCTACACACACACACACACACACACACACACGCTCACACTGACATGTACATTAAAAGACACTACTGTGTCACCTAAAGGACTATTTACTTTAACATTTATCTTTAATACAGCAGACGGTAACATACTAATAACTCGGATTATATATAGACAGATTTTTATTATTAAAAAGCGACGCCTGTAGTGTTACAAGATCTAGAATATGCGACTGACATTTGGAGACTAATTGTTGGATAATGATGATTTAGTTCACCGTTATCGTGAATGTCAATAGTTTATATTATAATATTCAAATAAAAGAAATTGTTAAAATAAGTGAATGTTAAATAAGTGTTAGCAATGATATTCATGGCTGTGTAAATACCATGAATATTATGGTGAAGTCTCTGGTCTGATTTTTTGAATGGTCCAAGGCGTCTATGATTCAAAATGATAATATCGTCCCGCGTAACACTGAATAAGGTAACACTGTGTCCGTGTATATAAGTATATTTACACTTATACCGTGTACAGGTGTATCAAACGTGTTCATACTTTATAGTTTAAGACTTTTCTTGTGTGAAATGCAAGCTGTTTTTCTACACTATCCAGTTACAGTATACCTCTTCACAGAGTTTCCAAGCGCCTACCCATTACTTGTGTCTCGTCCCAGTGGTCCTTCATTCAAATTACACAAAACCACACACAGTTTTCCTTTATTTGACACGTAATGTTTCACTTAATTAAAAAGTTCTCTCTTGTTACAATAATTGTTTTAGAAATGCCCACGAAATAACATAATGTCTCTTGCACATTAAAAAAGTATTAACGTTTGATATTATCATTTTTTTCTCTTTCTTCCTTATCAAGTTACAGAGAGGCGGTAAATAATAAGAGGCTTTGGAGAAGAAGGTAACGTGTACGGAACCTGTGAGCCTGGAAAGTTTTGTCAGCGCAACGTATGAATAAAAAACGAAAGAATACATTTGATAATGCAGAAAAACGTGTTTTATTTCTTCCATGTTCAGGAGAGAAAAGTGCAATTTAGATAAAGTGCATGGTTACAATAATATTTATGTCTTCATTGTAACCATTGTATCTTAAACAAGAGTTGAAAAGGTGAAATAATTCCTATTATACCATGTGCATATACCTATACTATTTCATGTAATAGTCAAACATTGATGGACGCCTTAGTAGTGCTTCATGTTGTTAGTGCTGAATTTTCCACCATAGTTGCTGTTGTCGATATTGCTGTTGTTGATACTGAGGTTGTTGTTGTCGTTATTGCTGTTGTTCATATTGCTGTTGATAGTACTGAGGCTGTTGTTGTTGTTGTTGTTGTTGTTGTTGTTGTTGTTGTTGTTGTTGTTGTCGATACTGAGGTTGTTGTTGTTGTTGTTGTTGTTGTTGTTGTCGATACTGAGGTTGTTGTTGTTGTTGTTGTTGTTTTTGTTGTTGTTGTTGTCGATACAGCTGTTGTTGATATTCCTGTTGTTGTCGTTGTTGTTGTTGTCGATATTGCTGTTGATAGTACTGAGGTTGTTGTTGTTGTTGTTCTTGTCGATATTGCTGTTGTTGGTATTCCTGTTGTTGTTGTTGTTGTCGATACTTAGGTTGTTGTTGTTGTAGTTGTTGTTGTTGTCGATATTGCTGTTGATAGTACTGAGGTTGTTGTTGTTGTTGTTGTTGTCGTCGATATTGCTGTTGTTGGTATTCCTGTTGTTGTTGTTGTTGTTGTTGTTGTCGATATTGCTGTTGTTGATATTCCTGTTGTTGTTGTTGTTGTTGTTGTTGTTGTTGTTGTCGTCGTCGTCGATATTGCTGTTGATAGTACTGAGGTTGTTGTTGTTGTTGTTGTTGTTGTCGATATTGCTGTTGATAGTACTGAGGTTGTTGTTGTTGTCGATATTGCTGTTGTTGTTGTTGTTCATATTGCTGTTGATAGTACTGAGGTTGTTGTTGTTGTTGTTCTTCTTGTTGTTGTCGATATTGCTGTTGATAGTACTGAGGTTGCTGTTGTTGGTATTCTTGTTGTTGTTGTCGATATTGCTGTTGTTGCCAATACTGTTGTTGCTGTTGTTCCCACGGCTGTTGTTGCCAATATTGTTGTTGTTCCTGTTGTTGCTGTTGTTGCCATTGCTGTGGGTATCTGCAGAAAGATACAGGTATATTACTTTCTTTAAATTGATAAGGGTGATAAGAGTGATCTTTTTCAATTTAGAAGGGAAGGTGATCGAATGTTTGCGGCTAAACTCCTATTGTAGTCGTCTGTGACAATGTCAAGGGATTATCTGGTTTCATTCCCAGTCTGCTGGTAAACACTGGGTTCATCATGAATCTTTGAAGATTAGACACAACAATTCGATCACCTTCTCTCCTCCAAAAATAATTATTACTGTTAGACGTCGTGTGCAACTGCACACGTTTCAAGTTTCAATCTCTGCGCTGCCAACTCCACTTCTACCAGTTCCATTCCATCATCATATTTCCCTACGTAGCTCCATTACCATCTTTCCCTACGTAGGGCTCATTCCTTTCTTCCCCATTAACATCTTGATCCTATTTCCTGAATGTCTCTCTACAGTAATCATTCCGTATCCTTAAAACCTATATATTACGGCGGTTCACTTTTGCAATTTTGTCTTAAATGTTTCATGCATCTTTCCTGAATTTACCTCTCCAGGTTTTAAATTTCCTGTCAAAACTTTGGTTGGTTATCACAAACGTTTTCTTCTTCAGTTAAAAATTAATCTATGGTATTGTCATTCAGCAAAAAAGAAAGATTTTTATATGAGTAAAAACGTTCCTCAATTTGTTCAGATATACTATCAAGTTGAACATTTCTGGCTTTCTCATCTTACCGATAAGAGCTACGCAGTTATTAAGAGGAGATTAAAGGCAATTTTGGGGCTTTTATATAAAACTTTTGCTTCATATATTGGTGTTCTTTAACGGTTAAAATGTTCTATGGTTAGAAATATTTTGTTTGTTAATCAGATATGTATGAACATCTCTAGAAGCAATTAAGGTAGAAAATTGTTTTATTTTACTTTTAAGATAAAACTTATATTATACTACTGACCGGTAAATATAAATTGAAAAACATACACGATAAACAAGAACAGGCAGTTTGCTGAATGTGTTGGAAACGAACTCACTAAAGCGCAGGCTACTGAGCCGTGGTCCGCTCTTGTTTTTACTAACAGACGATAAAGAACTTTTGCCTCAGTACTGTGGTGCAAATGACGAAGAACGTGCCAGTTAGGGAATCGTTTCGCGCAATGATGGTGACCTCCAGAGGAAAGTCTCTTAGCATCAACAGGAGATTTGTATACGGATGTCAAATTTTCAAATAGATTTTCTTCAATTGAACAATATGATTACCGTATTAACAACAAGTTGTATGCCTCTGAGAGCGTCTAATAGCTGGAGCTACCAGTAGTTCTGATCATTACCACTCAGGTGTTTATACAGGTATCTAGAAGCGGCTTCGTACGACAGCCACTTGTAGCGGGTTCGTCACTGTCACATTTACGCGGAGATCGAACTCAGCTTGGGCGGTGTAGCAAACCAACACACTGCCACTACGCTACGATTACTCCCAGAAAATAACAATCAGATAAAGGTGTAGTTCACAGATGCAGAATAGTTACAATTATTTGGAATCTGGAGCTCCATATTCATATCTATTTCCCACGGCAAGAGTTTAGAAAGCAAGCTGTGTTTACCGACACGTGACAATTACTACTCTGGCTGTATTTGTTACTAAACAACGTGTTTTTCCATGACTTAGACACTTCTCCTACGAAGAACAGTCATCCAAATTCAACGCCGATAATGTACTATTAGTAATTATCAATAGTAGTAGTGGTAGCAGTGACATTACTGGTTGTTGTGCAATGGGAAATACTATTGTTAAAAACGTAAATATTACGTGTAAAGGCTCCTCTTGCGTCTGCTTTTGCCGTCCTCGACATCACGTTTTTTGCGTTCACCTTGTTCCAATCTGAAAGAGAAGAAAGTATTAGTTGCTGCAATAGAGACGTACATTTTTGTATATTCTACATCACATAAGTTTCTAACACATAAGATTAAGTTTAGCACTAACCTAAGCTTAGCGGAGAGCAGTAGCCGTACTGTGAAATTAATCATAAACTGCTGCTCATGTACGTAATGTGATAATAATCTTGATTTAAATATTATTATCATTTACATTGTAATTGGTGTCTGTCGATTATTAATTATGTAAGGCTATTGTCTTATTATATATTTCTATTGAATGGTGGACATTTCGGCCAGCTGTGTAATAAATATTGTTAGCAATTGCTGCTTCTCTTAATAGATTTTTGGTTTGTGATGTATGTTGGTTTCTTTTGTTTTATGGTTCATCATATTTATATATTTACAGCTTCTTGAAATTTCTGGTGTATTTTGTTAACAATGATAAGCGTTGATTGCATAAATCTAGAAATTAATGCCATGTTAATGACTAAATTAGGTAAAGAAATTTTCTGATGACGATTTATCTATAGGCTTCGTTTCCTAGGATTCAAGTAGTCAAGAATACGTTTATAGTAATGCAATAATGATTTCGCTGCAGATTAATACTATTTTATATACTCTTAACAAATTTGGTGAAACCTTTATATAAATATGTCTACCTCAAAACATATTGGCAAATTCCTCTCCGAATTTCTGGACTCACTGGAAAACGCTAATTCATACTCAAATGCAGTGAGCGTACTACGTTAGTAATATACATTTTTGGTATGTATAAACTGGTAATGCAAACGCAGCGTACAAAGGAAGTACAGAGTCCCTTTTGTTACTTCGGGTACTATCCTCTATGTAAACAAGTCACAGGCAGCCTTTAAATTTATGGGGACGCATATATATCTGAAGTCCAGTACGATCGGCGCACTCCTCCCCTTCCCATCAATGGAAAATAGACAGGTGCGGAGTTTAATTACCGGACGTTACAAACATTAACTGTCGTCTCATTGGATGGGAATAAGAAGATTCCCGAAACATGTACTAAATAAAGGAAAATAACATCTTGAAGAAACGAATTTATAAATATTAAAAAAATTATATATGGGTCAAGAAAGAGACTTTAGCAAAAAGTATTTGAATATATACGCGCTCGCGCGCGCGCGCGCACACACACACCCACACACACACACACACACACATATTAAAAGCGAGATAATTTTACATATATTTTAAATTGAATTTGTACATTCTGTAACTTATACTCTTACGTGTTCAAATTTCCCCGGCGACCTATGTGTCGTGTGGTCATTCAAGCACATTACACTTCACCAGAGTGCTATAGCAACATAGCATATTGTCGCGTTTACATGTTCGTAATTAACTTAATGGCTATTTAATATTTATGAAAATTTAGTTTCATAAACGTCTGTAATATGTCAAATGGAGGCTACGCAATACATTTATTTGATTCAATTGCGATCTATCACGCGTTAAATGTGCCGTATACATAGGTATCTGTGTGTGTTTGTAGTTTATTATTAATAATAAATATTTGTTATTTTATAAACGTATATAATTTTTGTATGTAATTTACGATGTTTCAACAGTATTTTCAATCGTCATCTTCAGAAATATACAAAAACAGTTAATGGCATTTGAAATCAATTGTTATTAACAGCCGTTTTATGTAGGCTATGTTTAATGTATTTGTATTGTTGCGACAGTCTCACTGAAGGTCGTATGCTACAGTGGGAAACAAAATACAAGACACCAATGAAGCCACTAATAACCAATTTTAATTATCACAATTGATAATCTGTAATCAACAAGTTAGTCTTTTACAACAATTCAAGTAAAATTTGCCCACACCCAATAATAATGTCAACTAATAGCGTTCCGCGCAATAACCACTTTCCCTTAATAGCGTTATTAGGGAAATGTACTAGAAAAGCAAAGAATAATCGCCCAAAGTAAACTGAAAACTAAGCGGCAGGTGTGGGCTATATATAGTCTACAGGATTTCATAATATTCTTCTTTAACAAGCACTTGAAAATTCTAGAGGATACTTCATTCCGGCCTTGGCATAAACACATACCGGCAGGACTAGTCGAGAAGCTTCTAGAACGACACCATCGAACGCACGAGAACGTTCCGCATTACGTAACAGTGTACTAATGAGCCAAAATTAGATAAACATTTAAATAATATAATCACAAATTCCCAAACAAATTTAAATAATATTATTTTATTAAAACATATTACCAAAGAACAAAAAATGAAGGTTTGGGAAAGTTTGAAATTATTTAGACAAAATTTAAATAATAAATTAAGACCTGAACAAATCCAAAATAATACCAAAGAGCGATAGTATTTTCAAAATTACTAATTTAGTAAAAAAATAAACCTTTATATTAAATTTCTCTATTAATTTGTATAACATGTTCTTATAAACATATTGAACATACATTAAATGTAACCTATAAAAAACAGCTGCTAATAACAAGTGATTTCCAGTTGCTTTAACGATTTTTGTTTATTTCTAAAGATGACAGATAAAATACTGTTGGAAATAATTAATTATATACAAAAGTACATATTCTTTTATGAAATTGCAAATATTACTTTTTATTAATAATCACAATAAGACGAGAACAATCGTAATGAAAGATGAATATTTGCGCACGTTTGTTATATTATATTACAAACAGCGCTATACACATTTCCTTAACACTGACTGTCGTGTTACACGTATATGACACAATATAACATATACATATTGATAGCATAGTCTTTGTGTGTTTCTTGTATAAATATTTCTGCGTCTCTTTACCCCCGTCTTCATCTTATTTCACACCGTTTCTGTAAAGTTACTATCTATCCACATTTAGCACGAGGCGTCTAAAACGCAATTGTACACACGAATCAAAGCACACACGCTCATTCACTTGAAAATGATGTTAACTCTAATTTAAATGGAAGAGTTGGTACACACACACACACACACACACACACATATATATATATTTCAATCACTTTCTGCTACAGTCCGTTTCTTGATGTATATAATACTATAATACTTATAACTATTTTACCTCAAGATGTATTTTTTCTTTAGGGACATGTTTCGGGAGATCCTGTTCTCCCATCTTCAACCTTCGCCATCTTGCTTCTGGTGCAGTATTTGTGTGTTGTTGTGTAACATCCAGAAGCCAACACACAAATACTGCACCAGAAGCAAGATGGCGAAGGTTGAAGATGGGAGAACAGGATCTCCCGAAACATGTCCCTAAATAAAAAATACATCTTGAGGTAAAATAGTTATAAGTATTATAGTAATATATATATATATATATATATATATATATATATAAAACGATACCAGGCATTTAAACAGGTATAACGATACCAGGTGTTTCAACACTTATATCGATACCAGGTGTAACTGTAATAAGAATAGTAAATTTATGAGTAGTTAAAATTAAAATGTTTATTGTTTAAAAGCATTATTAATAACAAGACATTGTTAATAATCTCCGATCAAGATATCACTCATTATTAAGTGTTTATCTCTTAAGCTATTCGGTGTTACACACATTTAAAACACTCTTACATCTAGACATGTTAATAATCTTAATCTAGACATTTATTCACATTGATTTAGTAAAAGAAATAAAATTTAAATATAATTCAGTTTTATTTTCACTTGAATTCATTTAAATCAGATCTGACCTCAGCTTGCTCAGACTATACCAATGTTTTAAAAATAAATTTAAAATTATATTAATTACTCTTAGACTGGCATTTTTTTCGCATTCAAAATTTAAATTATTCTTTTCTACAAAATGCAAATATCAAATCATTTCAATTACTTTTCTTTGATAAAAAAATACTACCTCAAAATTAAACCATTTTTTCTTCTATATTTATCTATATGCGATAGTTCATTCTTACGACTAAAACATTTACATAAGACTCTATTACATTATTTACCAAATTATAAACTTTTTTTTTAAATTCATTGTCTTTTTATATAGTCTTTAGGAGCTCTTCAAAAAAATCATTTATAAATGCATTATGCATGTCACCTTGAGTTTTGATGACCCTACGACTTATTGACGGGGTCCAGCGTTGTCCAGAGTTGTGTTACCGTTACTCCTGGCTTGGCGAGGACCTGGAAATGTCCAGAAACCAGCGTCCTTATCCAACAATGTGTGGTCCGTCCCAGAGAATTAATATCGGCTGCGAGGTGGATCTCGTTCGGCTGTTAGACGTCTAAGAGTCATCTCCTAACGTCCAGCATGTCGCGTCGCTCTTTGTAGCTTCTCTGTAGATACTCTTGCTGACTTAAACGGTCCCGGTACTCTACGTTTAAACGGTCCCGGCACAAATCATAGATAATTTGATTAAGCATTCACTGTATTAATTTGAGCGTCTTAGTGTAATTTGCGTATTTTTTCCACACTTTATTTCGAACTGATTTCGCGTAGTGTGTCCTACTATCGTCATTTTCTTACTGTGAATAACTATAAAATTTACACGCATTTTGGTGCCTTTTTTTGTTTAGAGACTAATTAGTTTTCACACAGTGAATTAAAATAATTATTTTAGTAATGGGGAGGGTTGCTGGGATTCCTCTCTGTACATGCATCTCTAACACACACAAGATACACGCGTAATACACATACAATCGAGCAGGTGTTCCTTGCCTGTTGGAAGAGGTTAATTTCTCCCCTAGTGTAACAATGAGACATTTCTACAATCCCAGACATGTCCATTTACCCCAAACTTATAATAATTTTACAAATTTTACATTTATTTAAATCAATGCTCAATACAGCATATGGCTGTATCATTGCAGTATGTATGTATATGTATAAAAAAATTAAATTACCGTTTCGCAAGACTCAAAACGTCTTGTGGCTCTCCGTCTAGGGATGCTTCTTGTGCGGCTTCCGAAACCTGCCATGACCTGTGTAACATACAGTATAAGGTTTCTACATTGCATATAAAGTAAAATATTAAGTATCTGAAACAAAATATACACTACACAAAAGTATACTTAAGCCTACTGAAATAAGTATATTTTAATTTAATAAGAATATTGATTATTTTTAATTAACAATTATAGTCCATTACTGTGTAAGGTTATCTCGACTGAAAATATGCATGATACGTTGTGACCAAATAAATAATAATTTATACCGAAGTCTGTTAAAGTTTTCTTTTCGATCATGAATTGAAACGCAGGTATTACATGACTACATAGCGCGTATTCATTAATGAGTCATAGTGGCTCATTTATATATTACAAAACAGTTCGAGTTTGATTGTTAAATTCCACGTCAAGGAAGGAATTTTTCCTAGTCCTACGACACAGTCGCTCATTATTTCACAGGTTTCATATACTTCAACTGAGCTGGGCCTGATTTTAATGTTATAAAAAAACAGCTGTATTTATATAACTAGCCAACATAACGGATACCTTATAACATGTAGGAAAATCTCATAAGCCGTGAACTACTGAACTGGTTAAAGGTTGCTACGTATATAAAATCTCTATTATAAAAATACACATTCTCTTTAATAAGACTTTAATTTCTGTATTCAACAAAATAATAACAAGCTGTTATGTTAAGTAGTAAAAGAAGTTGGAACACGCTAATCATAAAGTTTAACCTGAAGAAGTATTACAGTCGGCGTGCACTGTCTCCCTGAATTACAGTGCAGAGTCTGTAACACGTTGTAGTTCGGAATCAACCAATGAGTAAACGGTCTCATTGAAAAACGGAAAGATGTTGGAAAGCTAATTTTGTGTCAGTTATTTGTTATATATTGTTTGTATTAAATTATTTGTTAACATTTACATGTATGCTGGACGGCAAAATGAGAATTAAAACACTTTCGTGACTCTTTATGTCTGATAGAATCTGTCCTTTGTACTTAGTTATTAGCAGCAGGTATGGTAGTAAAGGTAGCGCCACCATATTTGCAATCGCATGTAAACTATTCTTTTGGTTTTGCTTGATGTAGACCGAATGTTGTGCTGTATGAGTCTGTTATGTGCATTTAACACGAACTACCATATAGGCCTACTAGAGAACATGGTTTAATTTCCAGTTAATATTGTGATAATATTATATAAATTATTATCCAAATAAAAGTTTTTGCCTACCTATCTGTCCACCTACTGTGAGAACAATAACTATATTTATACATTAAATTAAGTAATCGATTTTAAAGTGTCCGAACCTGTGTGATGTAAAATATTCATATCTATTAGAATATTAGAAGGGAGTAAGCATTTAAGATATCTTGAAAACGATATGCCTATAGCTTAATTTTATGACTAAATGTAAGCCTATCTTATAAAATTAAGATCTAACAAAAATTATGAAAAATTCTCATTAAAGAAGTTTCAATAATTTAGCTTTCAGTAAAATTTCCGTTTTTCTCTCTGACATATCCAAAGAGATTAGTGATTCAAAAGAATAGGCTTGAATAGTGCACTAGGCGACGCATTATCTACTTTATATCTTCGATGACTAACAACAGTGTAATCTGTAACAAGACCGCAGTGATCAAATCTGTGGATTGCAATCCTTTAACATTCTACTTACTTTAAAATGCTCATTTATTATGTTAAAAATGGCAACTGCATGAAAAAACTTACCAACACGCCAGCAACACAAGGGTGTACAGGAGGAAAAGCTTCATTGTAATTACTTTGCAGAACGCAGTTCTAAGAGACACTGATTGTTCCTGAAACAGCGGACACCGCTTTTATTGCTGCCAAAACGTACGCGAAACGACACGGATAACTGGCTGTAACAAATGTTTTATTTCCACTTGGCTTTTCAAATTAGATAGAAATTAACCAAGTGTCCGATATTGTTGGGTACACAATACCATTCATCGCCAGCGTATGATAACGCATTTCTTATCTGCATATAACAAAAAAAGGAACTAATTCCGTGATATTCTGTTTGTGTAAAAATAAACGCATAGAAATTAATGGAAGAGAATCGAAATATATCGAATTACAAATTAATCACATCTAAAATGTCCCAAACGTAAAGGTTAAATTTGAACACGTGTTCAGGTCTTGTGGTTCCCTCCATCTCAAACCTGACGTAAGTAGGAAGGGCAATCATTGCTAACATGTGAAAACCATTTCTCCAAAGAAGCATGATAGTCGACAGCACATCAGTGCGTACCTTTCTGGTCATAGCAATGTGCTCCGGTACCACATCCACTGCATCCGCATGTCTGTAAGTCTGTAAGCCACCCGGGTAGACTCAACGTAGAGCCTTTACTCAATGACGGTCAGTGTCTTACCATTTCCACCTTTTGTTCAATACAAAATAATACGAAGAAGTTCTCTTCAATTTCTTGAGTCCTGCAAATATAAAAAATAAATTACACGCGCGCGCGCGCACGCACACACACACACACACACACATACACACACACGGTAATTTAAGAATAAAGGTTTTAATATAATACAACTTCTTCTTTAGCACTTCTTTACTACAACGTGAGCCATGGTTTCGAACATCAATCTCCTCCCGTGTCACTTAGCCATTTCCAGCTCGGTGTACCCCCCTTTCGCCACCACATCATTCTTCTTAGATCTTCCAATAAACCATCCCACCATCATATCCTAGGTTGGCCCCCCTTTCTCCTTTTACAGACTTGCGCCCTCAGGATTTTCCTTGATACGCTGATCATCCATCTGCTCTAGGTGATCTAGCCATTGTATTCGTTGAGCCTTTACAAATCTTACAATGTTCACCTGCTTCAATAGCTCATCTATCTCTTGGTTACTTTTTATTCTTTATTAGTCATCTTCTTCAACTGGGCCGGAAACACGTCTTAGAATATTTCTCTCAAACCTTCATAGTGTTAATTGTTCCCTTGTCGTCAACGTCCATGTATCGCATCCAGAAGTAACAATTTAGTATAATACGCACAGTACTATAAGTTAGCATTATGAATTGAAATCAACATGTACAAACAGATAATAAAAATTAACATAGCAACGAAAAATTAGCAAACAAATAATTCTCAATTGGCCTTTGAATAAGCATTTTCCGTTAGTTTGATGACATTGGCCGGCAAAGGTGTTTAACGGAGAATACATAATGAAATAAACGAAAATAAATGCTTACAAAAAAACTATATTATGAGAAAATAAAGTATATATGTGTGTCAGTTTAACATGACTGATATCTTATATTTTCTTAACATTATTTAGTTCTTGCATAGTCTACAAATCTTTAACTGGTTACATTTTTACACCAGTTATTTTAAATTCATTATTATCACATATCACTAGTGTAGCAATCAAATGTGACGTAATATGTTGACGTAAATTACTTTTCCCGTGTACCTCGTGGACAGTGGTCAGGTAGCAAGCAGGTTAGTTAGTGTGAATATAAAAAATAACCATAAAAAGTAATTTAAAATAGTATTCAGTAACAAATACTATACACTTGAAAATTTTATTAAAACCTCTTAAGGTTTTCGATGAAGCCTGAGCCGCCCTCGACCCCAGCTAGAACAAACCTTGTAAAGTAAGGCTAGTGGCTTTAGTGACCAATGAAAGCGCAGTATCTTGTCCCCACGATTCTAGCTGATCAGGGAATAACACTATAGGACATGGAAGTAAGATTCAAGTGGATACATGTATGGATACATGCTGGTGAGATTTGTTTTAATTTGAGTTTTGATTGGATTCAAGTTGAGATTTCTAATGATTTGCGTCAATTTTTATTAATTAATAAGGTGAGACGTCAATGAAGCCATTCCCATAAGAAATACATGTAATATTAAGGAACACTTATCTCAGTACTGGAACGAAATATCTTTACCAAAGTTTTACCATAGACAATGCATATTTATTTACAAACTGGGTACCAATATCATGAGCCTACCTTAAAAAATGTCTAATCTAGAAATTATTGTATTCACTAAAAAATTAACAACAAAATTTCCATGGTTTCTTAGTAAATAATCATTTTTTATTTCTTTTATGTATAAGCAAAATATTTTTATTTTGGTACACAATATCGCTTACATACTTCTAAACACAAATACAATGTTTCATTGTTCTATCCTTACTAGATTAGGAGAAAAATGTTCCTAAATATTAAAAAACACAACTTTCGGGGAATTGAAAAAACAAAAAAATATAATATGTTCCCACATGACTAAAATTCCCCAAGGTCATAGGATGCATTATCTCCTGCTTTTTCTTCTTCCTTCATTCTTTTCCGGGCTCTTCTTTTCTGTCTTGGTTCTGTTGTTATTTCAAGAATGGCTTTTTCCCCTTTCATATACGTAGATTGTCACTTTGAAGAAAACCAGAAATAGCGTTACACCCTGGTGTTATTCCCATTTCATGTAGCACTTTTGCTCTCCCCATACTTCCTTCATTAAATGTGATCACTGCATCTAGGACCCCTGTTTTTAAAGCTTTAACCCCACAAAGTTATTCTTTGGTACTCTACTCCAAATGACGTTGTTCAGACTCTCATTTGGATTTTGTGTGCGTCCATGTGAACACTTAGAGAGTAAATCTTTATTTGAAAGATCTCTAAATATCGGTTTTATTGTCTCCATTACTCAGACTGGCAAGGAATTCTTGTGATCACACTCTTCCCCAAGTGCAGCAAGCTTATTAAATTTACACCAGCTTTCTTCTCCTTGTGGACAAAGCCCATGATGAGGTTCTTCATTGGTGGATACCTTGTGATAGTAAATTGCCCATACTTCTTTACACATTTTCTCAACGTCCTCTGCATTCCTTCGAATTGCCAAGCCATAGTAGTTTTGAAGTTTATCAATTTCTACATCGGTCAACCTACCTTTCCCACCTAGAACCTTCCCATCCGCTAGCTTGATCCCCTTCATTTTATTCTTCAATCGACGCAATCTAGATCCCATCCTTTTTTGTTGTACGTGACCTATACATTCTAATTTTTGTATGGTTACGTCAGAACCATAGGGTTTCTTTTCACACATTAAAGAGTAACTCTTAGAGTCACCATCACCCAAATATTTCAAGTACCTCACACCCCAGTTCTGTTCCGATCTAGAAAAAATTCTTTCCACTCCAACACACTCCATCCCTCCACTGGACCCAGTATAGTTTTTCGCACAGCACTGAACACACTTTTTTTTGTTCATAACACATTTTTGGCAATATTTTGTCAAACACTCGACATCTAACACCTTGCCGGTGTCGAATGACGTAACCGTAACCACCCCATTTAGAGATGAATGACCCCTGCGTTGCCGGGTTCCGTCAAAGGCTCCTACTAAGTCTCTGTTTGCATCATTTTCCATGATAGCTTCATGAGCAGCTTCTTGTAGTGAGGTTTCACTAACTAAAGTTAAAGCATTTAGTATGGTTATTATGTTTAGTAAAACGCGTGTTAGGTGTGGGCAAATTCAGTACAGCACAAAGAGTTCTACCTGCAATTTCACCTTTACCAATGCTACGTAAACCATAAACCTACGTAACCGATGCCTCGTAACTTTTGAAGATATGGGTGTCTTTTTTGAATCACATTTTGTAGATGAAATTGAAAGTTTACATGCTAGTCCTTTACGAGCATTACAATCTTCCGTGAGCACAACACAATTTTCTTCATCACAATATTTCCATTTTACAAATGTTTGTATCAATGCTGAAACAATGTCGAGGTCAATAATTACATTTTTGGATTCTGCTACATTTTTTACGAACTCAGAAATATACGACAGTTTCTTATTTGAACTAGATGTAGTTTCTTCATTGGACCTAACCTCAAAATCAAGGTGGCTATTTTCTTCATTTAGAGAAATGCCATTTACCTGTTGCTTATTTGATTTGTCTGAGTTTGATAATTGATTTCCCCTGAATATTTTATTCCAAAGACTTTTGCAACGACGCATTTTATCACTCAAATAAAATAATAAACACGCAAACAAAAGTCACCACTAATCACAACAAATCAACAACAATAACCTATCAGCTGTTGTTTACTACTATATGCAATCATATGAAAAGTAAAAGCCATCAAAATATCACACTCATCAACTGAAGTTTATACTATATATAGGCCTAGTAATACGTAAAAAATATTTTGTCAAGCAGACAAGGGCGATGCGCTAGCGTTTTGGTGAGGTCGTGCGGCAGAAATTACCGTGCATGCATGAATAAAATACTTTTTTTAGTTGCTTTCGAGCGTTACTTCCTATATAAATTATATATATTCTTAATCAGAAAAATACGAGGAATAAGAAAACAAAATTTAAAAAATTTCGTTTTTTTGAAGATTTTCATTGACGTCTCCCCTTAGGAAATTTTATCCGCCACATTAATCTAATAATCTGATAACCTAGTCCCATATGTATTACTCTATTTTCATATTACAAATCTAATATGTTCTAAATAACCCCACCATAATTGAGATTTCTATAGGAAAACGCTTCAAAATGATAAACTATTTTTGCGCAAATTATATTAATTAATATTTACGAGTATACAGTTGCTCATATCGCAGCGTAAATATAATTTAGAATTTTTTATAACCCGATAGAATGTAACAGTACTTTTGGGTATGGAGGTACCTATTTCTTAATTCTTAAATGGGCTTAACACAAAATAGAATCGTTAACCCGCTGTATATGTATCTAAGCATAACCTATTACTAACTTAATACTCCCTACATTTGTTACCATCGGCTTTATTTTAAAAACGTCCTGTTTGGGCGTTGAATTTCTCCGAAAACTATACACAAATCCAAATGAGAAAAAACCATAATTAGTTAGAGGTAGTTACATTCTCTCCTAAAATACTACAGCATTGGGCACTCAAACATATTTCACCGCAGTAATGTCTACCAGTTAATGTCTCAGTTCCACACTCGTACAAACGATTTTAGTAATAATTGTTTCAGCTGTAAGCTCAAAGTTCCAGGGTCCTGGCACACGATTAATCAAAACTGCAGCTCTCTATTGAGAATGTGTTTAACAATATTAAATTACAAGCACATTATTATAGTAATCTAGAATTTATTACCACCAGCTAAGTTTTTTTCGGAACAGCATCACTCTCCTCTAGCTGTTTTGTATATGTTTTTGGTAACTTCTGAGTATTATCACAAAATAAGATAATGAATTTACTGTTTCTTTTTTAATTTAAGAAATCACAATTGATTGGTAACTTAACACTTAAAATTTGAATATATTACCTATAATTTTAATTTACAACCCATTTCTCAAACTTCATGCCGTCCATGACGTCATGCATGACGTCCGATTTCGGGGAACTATGCTACTTCACTGTCATCACTATAATTTGTAAACTTTTATGTTTTTCAACGGTTATTTAAATATTTGATAAATTGAATAAGGATATATGAATACGCGCGCGCGTGAGTAATTGAAGAAAATTTGTTACGATCAGACGTTCATGTCCTGAAATTAAATCTCACTATCACTAACACTTAGGATGTTAACAATAGAATTGCAACTAATAAATATCTAAAATCCAAACCACAGTTAAAATATAAACCAATACAGAGACAGCGTTTATTCAGGAAATTATTTAATTCATTAAATCTAATATTTTCTTTTTAAAATAAATATAATACACATAAAATTATTGTGTCCAGATAGCGTTGTGTAAAGGTATTTGTATGTTTAAAAGATGCTGTATGCTCTCCACAAAATAATCCTTATGTCTTGAAAATATTTATTATTGTGATTGCAGTAATTAAAACATCAAATCAGGACTTAGCATGTGATGGAAGACAGCAGTCCAAGGTGGAAAACGATTTTTATTGTTTGTTTCACAAACAGACCCCGAAAAAAAAACGGGACGTTGCAGCTTCGCCCAAGAAGCCCTGTCCTATACAGGGGCCTTTCTTTAAAGACAAAGTATTTCTGAACCGTTATTCTGTAACTTTAAGCGGGCGCGTGTGTATTTCGGGCATGAGTCCTGTCTGCTTTTTATTGCGCTTAATATTAATCATAAAACATTGGAAACGTAAACATTAAGTAATAAAAATAATACAACCTACTTGCCGAATAAACACGGTTGGCCTTGACGCTTCGAACCTTTAAAATGTAATGAAAAAAAAAATTTCTTTTTATTACCTGATAATGGAGATACTTTATTTTTAACATTTACCGTTGTGTAACACAATCCAAATGTATTTTCTTCTGAATTCATCAAATGTAGTATTTGGAGTATCTTGGAGTAATTTAGTATCTATTTTCTTCTGAATATCTTGGAGTAGTCCAAGATAGCCTAAAGTTCTGCTATTAATTATGTGAGACAGCCTATAATGTTATAGGAGCGAGTTTTTTGTTCAAAGTAGATTTCAGTCTGATGCAATTGAGTTTCAGTCATGAGTTCATTCAACCACTTTCAAATCTTTTACATCTAATAATGAAATTGTTGCCATCGTAATCTCAAATCTAATCTGTTTCATATTTCTGTGCTTTATTAAGCTGTACTGATTTAACATCAAGGAGAAAAACACATTAGTCATGTTTTATTAATTTCGTTGGAGTACACAATTTTAGGCACCTGGCTACTAATCTAGAGGCCCCGGGTTCAATTCCTGTGGAAAATGAGTACCTGGGATAACATCCTGGGGATAATAATGGGCGGCTGAAGCGTACTGCTGGCCACACTGCCTTCCTTGTATGCCGTACGGCTCACATTAGGCAGCCTACCCTGCCTGACTCCTAACCTGCTTCCGTGGTACACATGGGAGCCATAATTATTTATTTTACATAAATTTAATATTTATGATAAAAATAATATTGTATGCTAATATCATTTATTTGTTATGTAAATCGCACTGGTAAATTAAAAAAGTCATTAGAAGTCTCACTTGAAAGTGATTTTCAAAAATAAACAAATTGTGGGTATTATTGTTTCAACTGAAAATAATTTAGAGGTACCGGGTTCGATTCCCGGGTCCGCACCATAAAATCAATGTACGTTTTTCAGCCTCCAGGTCGACTCAGCCTGTTCAAAATGAGTACTTGGGGATAATAATGGACGGCTGGAGCGTAGTACTGGCCACACTGCCTTCCTTGTATGCCGTATGGCTCGCATAATGCAGCCTACCCTGCCTGACTTCTAAGCTGCTTCTGTGATACACATGGGAGCCATTATTATTAAATAATTTAATTAGCAGCGTTTTGAAGAAAAGAGACCGTTATTGAAAATATAGTTCGATTTTACAAGAAAACAAGGAAAACTAGAGTTAGTGTTACTCTAATTAATTAAAACTAAGGAACACAAAGGAAAACTGTCCTTGGTATTTCTAAGGGCAGTAGAAATCGTTGTTAACGATCGCGAACGAATCTATAAAAACCGGGCTGGAAGTTCAGGCAAACACGTATTTCTCTAAAAAAGATTTGATGATAAATTCGGTTTATGAGTAAAAATAGAATTAAATTTCGGACTAGTTTTACGATATTTAGCAGCTATTCTTTTGGCTTGTATTACGTTAAAAATGTTAATCTTCCTCTGAAAAAGAATACTGTGGGAAATGAAAAAGAAGATGAATACATTAGATGGATAAAACGGAAATGAGGAATGATACGGTGTCTATGGGGAATGCACAATAGTCGTAAGAGGAAGAAGATGATGCTGTGGCTAGGGTGTGGACGAAGGGAGGATTGTGAATTGTGTGAACATGTGTGGAGGCAGAATCCTGGAGAGGAGGGACCGCTGCAAAGTAGGGGGACGCGGCGTTTAGAAAGAAAGATATCAAAGATTAGCGAACGAAAGCTACAAGTTGAAAAGCACGAAGGAAAAATTATAAAGCTTTAACCCTAAATAGTCTGTATAAAAGTTATTTAATAATAATAATAATAATAATAATTTTTGAAAAGAGAGATAAATGCTTTATGCACCCTAAGAGGAAACCGTATGTTCCCTGGGTAGTGGGATTCTCACTCACTAAAAAACCCACCTCGAATTTAGGCACTGATATCTATCCTGGAACCACTTAACGTATTACTTCAGGATGGAGGCTATTGCGCTCTTATCGGGCTCCTTATAATTTTCCCTTATATGCTACTGCCCGTTGGGTGCAAGTTGGCTCTATCTTTTTTTCCCCGTAGGATCGACTGAATAAATGTGCAAGGTGAGGTCTCATTCCGTCTTGCCATGAAGCAAAATCTCAACAGCACTCTCTGGCGTGAACTCCCCGATCTCCTTATCAAGTTCTGTCTTCGCTCTTGTGAATCTGTTGCAGCTGGAAAGGTGTGAAGACATCTTCATTGGGACAGTCACGGTAGATGATGGGCTTTGCAACTTTCCTTTCTGTGGAGTTACAATTGCCGTGACCACTGAGGACCTACGTCAAATCGTATCCATGGAACTTGCCAGTGTCTGAGGACGAGTTCCCTGACCTAATTCTCTGCTGCATTTCTTCCATTTACCTCTCGTCTCTCGATAAGGTGCTTTCGCTCTTGAGCCGAAAGGTCTGTGAGATCCACTCCCGCTATCACCAGGACTACTAGCTCTGGCATTATCAATTCGTTGCTTTTTGTTTCCTGTACTCTCTAATTTCAGTGAATCAACACAGATTTCGTAACCGTACAACAGGGTGGGTTCCGTGACAGCGATAAGCATATCGCCTCTTGCTTGCAGTGGAAACGCCTACATTTGCCATAAGCCTGCTGGCTGTGTCGTGATTTATGCCGCCTAGTCAACTGCTTGATTTGGTCCCAGAAGGTGAACTTCGGCTCTAGCCTCACCCCAAGGTATTTAACTGCCTTCTTTGTCAGTATAGCCTCAGCACTACTTGTACCTGATTGATTGTGGGGATCAGTGGCCGGGTGAGCAGTACTACTTCTGTCTTTGGGTAGGTCCAGATGGTGTAGTAATAGTAAAAAAAAAAAAAAATTAATAATAATAATATTAATGGCGCATTGTAAAAAGTTTTACTACTGAATTGTCATAAATTGTCATATTTGTTACAATGTTTATTTACACAAATTGTTGTTGCATCCACGGGTGTCTCGGCCGGGGGGACATGGGGATAGGATCGACTGAATAAATGTGCAAGGTGAGGTCTCATTCCGTCTTGCCATGAAGCAAAATCTCAACAGCACTCTCTGGCGTGAACTCCCCGATCTCCTTATCAAGTTCTGTCTTCGCTCTTGTGAATTTGTTGCAGCTGGAAAGGTGTGAAGACATCTTCATTGGGACAGTCACGGTAGATGATGGGCTTTGCAGCTTTCCTTTCTGTGGAGTTACAATTGCCTTGACCACTGATGACCTACGTCACATCGTATCCATGGAACTTGCCAGTGTCTGAGAACGAGTTCCCTGACCTAATTCTCTGCTGCATTTCTTCCAATTACCTCTCGTCTCTCGATAAGGTGCTTTCGCTCTTGAGCCGAAAGGTCTGTGAGAACCACTCCCGCTATCACCAGGACTACTGGCTCTGGCATTATCAATTCGTTGCCTTTTGTTTCCTGTATTCTCTATTTTCAGTGAATCAACACAGATTTCGTAACCGTACAACAGGGTGGGTTCCGTGACAGCCATAAGCATATCGTCCCTTGCTTGCAGTGGAAACTCCTACATTTGCCTACAGCCTGCTGGCTCTGTCGTGATTTATGCCGCCTAGTCAACTGCTTGACTTGGTCCCAGAAGATGAACTTCGGCTCTAGCCTCACCCCAAGGTATTTAACTGCCTTCTTTGTCAGTATAGCTTCAGCACTATTTGGATCTGATTGATTGTGGTGATCAGTGGCCGGGTGAGCAGTACTACTTCTGTCTTTGGGTAGGTCCAGATGGTGTAGTAATAGTAACAAAAAATAAATAAATAAATAAAAATAATAATAATAATAATAATAATGGCGCATTGTAAAAAGTTTTACTACTGAATTGTCATAAATTTTCATATTTTTTACAATGTTTATTTAGACAAATTGTTGTTGCAACCACGGGTGTCTCGGCCGGGGGGACCCAATATTTTCAAAAAAGCTGAACTCCTGAATAATGTTTTATTAAAATTAATTGTTTAATTTTTGACTTATATGCTTAGTTGAATAAAAATATTAAGTTGACTGCCATTGACGGTCTAATTTGAGGCCCAGTGATTTATTTTCTTTGTATTGCTAGGCCTATGTAGAGATGATAATTTCTCGGAAGTAGTGTTGCCAGCAAATTCGCGGGGTATGAAAGTTTGTTGACACGTTGACACATCAATATAAATGTAAAAACTTTCATTCGCGGCTTTCTGGGCTTAGGGATCATTACAATGTTGACCGTTTTCTACAGGCGGGGAAAGTACTGTAGCCAGAAACAAGAGTTGAACAGCTCTAGAACGAAGTCAACGCCTGAGATGTTAGAGTGCAGCGGCCCGGATCAGATCGGAATCCAGAAAAGAAGTCCCGAACCTCTGTTGAGTAGACAGGGTTCTAGGCCTCGATGAACGGTGCATCCATGAAGTCGGGTAAGAAGTCAGTCCTGCCTCCTGCCGAGGACATAACCCCGTTCGGAGTTTCAAGTGAGTTACGAGTTGTATTCTTGCGGAACATTCTACTCGCCGCTCTCCAAACGGAGGCGTGGTCGACTTCAAGACACACAAGATATTAGTCCCACCAGTCAGAGTATACGTTCTGCCAAAGTTGCTTGACGTAAAGAGAGTGGGCCTGATATCATCGTTTGACCGCGGGTTTTCGGGTTCTTACCGTCCGTAGCGAGGCTTGAGCGTAGCCAGATGGCGTAGAGATCTTCCGGTGGAGGAGCAGATTTTCGATGATTTACCTCGAGCGGATAGGTGTATCGATCTATGACACCTTGGACCAACTCGTAAAGATTAGTGGCTCGGAGATCCAGATCATCATGGGTGACAATAGGGTTCGCGGGAAGAGAAGGTAACCGCCGCGAGAGCTCGTAATGATAGAAGCGCCAGTTGACCCTCCTAACAAGACTAGCGGTTGAAGCCGACATGTCTCGTACAGTTATAAAAAGATTGTGATCGGACGAGAAGTTCGACACAGATGAGTTCTGGATGTGATGAGTCACGTTCATGGCAATGACAATGTCAAGAACTCCGGTCGCTGACCGGAACAGAGGGAGTGGGTTGGATCTTCTGGGCCGATGATTCGGAGTTGTCAGAAACGAACTCGTAAATGTGTCGGCGATCCTGGTGTTCTATGTAGGATGTTTGGTGTTGAAGACGCAGACTACAACGGCAGGGAGGGATGGCCGAGGAGAACTTCCCACTCATCGGGCGGAGGTGCCTCCGCAGAGCAGGCCGGAGATATGCCGAAACAAGGCCCAACTCCGATCCGTCCGATTACAGCGTCACCGCGTAACCTTCTTCGACAGAAGTGTCTAGAAGGGGTAGTGGCCTATCGGACATCCGCCTGTGGATCCGAACAGCTGTACCCCCAAGGGGGGACCCCGAGGCCGTAGGGGACGACCAGAGATCTTTTCAGAAATATAGAAAGTTTGGCTCGTCTTCTGTTTGTGTGCTCAGCATCTATCTGTGAGGCAGAAAGAAGTTTCAGGGTTATTCGAAATCTAAAGAATTATCTCAGTCAACTATGACCCAGATAAGGCTCAATACTATAGCCCTATGCTACGTCCATAAAAAGGAATCCGATGACATCGACAGTATGAAGATAGCCAAAGTATTTATTTTTAAATTTGGGGCTAGGAGAAATGTGTTTCTAACTTTTTGATACTAAGCATAACCTAATGAACTTAATCGATGCTATCCACGCCTTGAATTGTCGAACTGTGTAATGGTTGAGTTTAGTGTACAGAAAAGTTGTTAATGTAATGTTTAATACTTACTGTAGTCTACACTAAGCAACTAGATTTCACTATTTGAATGATCTTAATTTCTACATATAACGTTAACCTAGTGAATTAATACAGTTTTTAAATTACCTGACAATGAAAACATAAGTTATATATATATCTACAATAACATACCGGTTACATTCAGAGCGTGGAGATTCAGAGGTTAAATATTTTCTTGTGGAGATTGCTGTTACAGTTCAACCGACACTATTTTATATATAGTTACACGGGATAGTTTATTCAGTTGTGTACAAGCCAGAACGGTATATTTGTGCTTGCAAAGTTCAGATGAAATTAATGGTAGAGTAGAATACATTAACAACTCCTTATGATTCGTCAAACTGATAGTGTGCTAGCGGATTGTATTCAGTTGATGCAGTTAACTTTCTCTGTCCGTAGACACATGTAATTAATAGCTAAATATAGTTATGTCCTATTATGTCACTTTTCTCTACATTTGTGTGTCTACATGAAATTAGAAGCAACCGATTGGATATAAGAAATCCCAACATAATTTGCTTTAGAAATTATTAAAAATATCTTTTGCATTAACAACGTAATTTAAAGAATTTCGTCTCTACTACTGATAACAGTATTATGAATGCATCTGGGAGATCGTGTTAGGATGAATGCCACTCTGACTGTTTATAATAAACTATTAATGGTAATAGTGTCTTTTTATTCCTGGCATAATTTTTTAATAGCTGTTCTTATAGCTTACAGTTTAGTTAGTAATTTCATTACCAGCAGATTTTCTTCCTTTTTTGTAATTACAAGCGTCATAAATAATGTTTGTTTGTAACGGCTGTTATCGTTTGCCATAGAAAAATTACTCTTGATAAAAAAACGTTTCTGGTAAACTACCCCATTCCCTTAACCGATCTTCACCAAAAACAATAGGTCTTGAGAACTCTACAATTGAGGGCTGTATGCGAAACATTATTTGATTCTGTATGAATTTGCGGCTGTTATCGTTTGCCATAGAAAATACCCTTGTTACAACATAAAACGTTTCTGGTAAACTACCCCTTTCCCTTAACCGATCTTCACCAAAAACAAATGGTACTCTACAAATAAGGGCTGTATGCAAAACAGTTTTTGATTCTGTTTGAATTTGCGGCTGTTATCGTTTGCCATAGATAAAAATCTACACACAAACACACACACACACACACACACACAGACACACACTTTTCGAAAAACGACTTTTTTTCAATTTTTTACTGTAGTACAATCAGAATCTGCAATAATCTCGAAGACGATTTTTTTTGCAATCACCATTGTGACGATTTAAATTGTAAAAATAATCAAGAAAAAATAAAAATTTTAAAAAGTTAAGGTTGCGAGCTATTAAGCCTTTTAAATGTCACTGTAATAATAAAAAAACCTGTATGTACTCAGTATGAGAGGAAGCAGTAATTAGTTAGTACGAAGATACTGTAATAAAAAGACTAATTGTAAAGAGTTATTAATATCGTATTTAACCCTTTGCTTGTTATCAGGCGCTGACCTGTTGATTCCAGACTCGACATGTTTTCCGAGTCTTGTGTAAGTTAGAATAAGATAAAAAAACCAAATGTTAATAATTAAAAAACTGAAGACACTGATAATCGCTAAAACAACTTATTTAAATTATGTATATTTATTTAGGGATAGTTTGTATAAATAAAAATGTTAACTTAAAGAGAGACAGGGACTATATTCTCGCGCAGTAATTGCCCCTCTACCATTTTGTACAGTACCAGACGAAGCGAGCAAAAATCTCTCTCTCGCAATGGTGACTTCATGCAGTATAGACGTACGAGCTATGCTCTTACACTATGTGACCAATACTTTCGTTTACTTTAATGTGGTATACAAGAAATTGCTGCTGGAAGTATATGTATGTGTTAACTAGTATAGCTATGTAAAAGACAAAAGACTTAAAGTGTAACTCGAAACGTAAAACAAAAAGGTGTAACACAAGATGACTTCGAACTTCAAGAACTAACAACACTTCCAACATCATACCTGGAGATGTGAACTTTCAGAACTCACAAACTCTAGTAGACACGACAGAATATGCAGATCAGGACATCCGAGAATCTACAAGTACCATCGTAGAAAGTTCAATCTACCCTGCGGACTTTTGGAACCCTTTGATGACAAAGACCAGACCGAGATGACGACGCCGCTATTCCGGATTCCCAAGACGGACACCCCAGGACGAGGTTTCTGCATACCAATTAAAAGGTGACTCGATAGCCTGTCTATCGAGGGTTACTAATATTTGTTACACAACACACCTTAAAAGAGACTTTTCAGAGACTATTAACTTTGTAAAGATAAAACAAATTAAATCTAAGAATTTAATGTAACTATTCAAACTTCATACGTTGTAACAGTTTATAGGCTAATGTGTAGTAATATAATTCTAGTAATGATACCATTCTTCAAATGGTTAAATAAAAGAAAGTCTTGCAAGCTAATATCATGAATTGATTATAACTAAAAGTTTTAATGACTAAATAGCGAAGGTTACCCGGATCCGAGGTATAACTAAATAGAATCAATTTTTATCCCAAAGTTTAAAGAAAGCATTCAAATAACTTTTATAATTTAATTAGTAATGTCATGGGATCTGTCAGTAAATGTTTTAAATGTTAAATAAAGAGAAGTCGTCTTGTTACACACATATGAGGAGTGCTTAAATCAATAGTATACCTTCCCATTGTTTCCTTACACAGTTAGTAAGTAATTTGTTATATTAATTATTTGTGATACATTCTGTTACAACGTAGGCAGCCCATCTAATTAACGGAGCTTAATTATGTTGGGTTCCCTGGATTTGTAACGCGGCGAGAAGACGTTACAAAATTGCGCGACTCTGCTTAATTAAAAGTTAAAGTAGTTGCGAGCATCGTGACGCTAACAAAATTGCGTCAATATGTTTAGATAATTTGTATGACTATTAACTGAATATATAATATTGATCTATGCACTCAGAAAGTTACCTTAATAACTTTAATGTTCAAAACATATTTAATTTTTTGTTAAGTTATGTAAATGAGAGTATGTATAAGTTGAAATTTCATTAGCGTCATACAATGCATATAGCTTTTGCATTACTATATGCCAGTAGGAACCTGCATTACTCTATATAATTACTTGCATATATGAATTGTGACCAAACATAACAATTTTGGTCAACCGAACAATTTGTAACAGGTTTGTTTACGACAATCCGTGACCTGTTGTTTCCTGAATCATTCTGCACCGTGTATGTCCAACAATATAGCTTACATGCACTAGTATGTGTTAAAATAAAAAAAAATTAATTTAAAAATAACTTTGTTAATAATAATGTAATGAAGTAGAAGTTCGTAATTTATGAACAAAATAATTAATTTATTTAATTGGGAAAGTATACGAACGAAGGGAGTTAAAGTGTTGTCAAGCGTAATAATAATAGTAGATTTGTTGAATAAGATTGCTCTCCCCTTCTCTTGTTTATACCGGTAGTTGTGTTATTCAGTCGCATTGTGTAGAGAACAATAAGAGTAAAACCCCCCTTTCTCACTGACACACACGCTCAGCCTTCCTTTGTTAACTAAATACAGAGGGTGACCTACATTCCATAAAACAGCTGATCGGCTATTTAACTTGGTGAACTTGATAAATATGTGTGTGGAATTTCTG
Organism: Magicicada septendecula; assembly: GCA_034769895.1. NCBI lineage: Eukaryota > Metazoa > Arthropoda > Insecta > Hemiptera > Cicadidae > Magicicada > Magicicada septendecula. The sequence goes on along the minus strand of CM068370.1, from coordinate 286,220,985 downwards.
TCTCTCCCTTAGAAGAGAAATGGTTCTTTTCTAATTTGTGTAAATTGATTACTTAAGAATTTATTATATATATGTGTAGTGTGCTAGTATTAAGTTTAAGTACGTGCTAATGTGTTAGAACAACAATGGCCCAATTTAACCCGGATTTGTTATTAAAAGACGAGCTGTCTTACGAAGCCCTTTTGCGTGGACTACCCCATGCTGATGTAACAGTCGCGGAATTACGAAGGTCAATTCGCGAATGTGGATTTGATGCGCCCGTGCAATTAAACTATCTAAGCCAACTCGATTATGAAAGCGAGAAAGAAATTTGTAATGCCAAGTATAGTGAACTATACTTATTGTCCCAAACACTCCAAGACGAGAAATCTCCGGCAATAATTTTGCGGACTACCCAGAGAATAGAGCATTTAACCAGGCGAATAAAAAATTTGTCGATCTGGCCGAATCTCACAGCAATACCCGTTGATGTACAAAAGCTAGCAGACGAAGCTCTACGCCGCTTACCTTCAATTATTAACGACCTAAGACGAAAATCCGACTCATTCAGGATGGACGAAATAGAGAAGTCATTAATGAAATTACACATCTCCCCAGTACAATCACCCACCACTGGTTTACCCCCGCCTAACACGGATCTGAACTCACCCATCGTATCGCAAGTGCAAGCGAACCCAGAACACAATACTGATACAGATGTAAATGCCCCTCCTCCCGAGCATTTTCAGTTTCGTCCCGGAAATAATGAATTGACCACCACCTCCAATGAATCCAATCGCCCTCATCGAGGAATTACACCTATGAACTATAACGCGGATCTATACGGTAAGATGACTCATCCTGTGGAGAAGATTTTAACCGAAATCCCTTATACAGATGGCTTAAATGTTTCCAAATTACTAACATTCATTAGTTATCTTCTTCAGATAAAGGATCTACAGCAGTTGAATGACTGGCAAATTTTACAAGTTCTGTTACCAAAGTGTAAACCCCCGTTAAAAAATCGTGTCTTAGAAGCCCTAACCTCTACATCTCCAATAGAAGAGCTACATAGCTCTATAATAAAATACTTTATTCCCACCGGCATCTATGAGGAAATAAAAAGAAAGACAGTACTCCGAGTACAAGGACATCAGGAGAGATTAGCTCACTACATCTCCGATATTAGGGAGTCCTCTCGACTATTACGTGTAAGCTGGAATGAAACACAACTCGTGGACACCATTTTAATAGGCGTGTCACCTGAGGAAAGATCTCGACTATCATTGATGAATAGACCCAATACAATTGCTGATCTAGAACAGTGCAGTATCCATTCTTCAAATGTATGGTACTCAGATCAAAATAGAGAAGCAATGAAAACCTCTGGAACTAATAGACATCAATTGCGAGCACTACTGCCTGATGTAACAACCTCGTATGAAAGACAAGTTTCTTGTAGACCTCACCATGTGCGCAAAGCTGGTAAGTTTAGTGTAAACCCAGATAAAGCGGAAACCAAGTACCGACCTCGCAGAAAACCCACCTGTTATAATTGTGGCAAATATGGGCACATAAGAAGAGAGTGCAAAAGTAAGCCATTGGAACGGAATAACCCCAATTCAAAAAACATGTAAGGCTGGGAGACCCGAAAACCTGTGTCTTCCGCAGCTACTCGAAATTGGTAAACTAAAAGAAACCAATAATAATAATAATAATGAATTAAATTGTAACCAAGTAAAAAACAAAAAAGGTGCGAAAGAAATCGACCCCTATGTGAGAGAATTTCGTGAAAAGTGTAATGCGATTAATAAATGTAAATGGAAAAAAAATCTACTACCATTAATACGAGTCGACTTAGGCGTTACATCCCCCATCGCCTTAATTGATTCGGGATCTAGTAGAACTTTAATCAGCCAAGAATTAGCGGACATGTTAGCTAAACATCATCTAGTAAAACGGAACCAACCCGTGAAAATAAAGTGTGCTACCGCTGATAAACGTAAAATAAACATAAACCTGAGTATTACCGTTAAGGTTAAAATAAAAAACCTAACTTGGATGTTTACTATGTTAGTGTGTAAAGAATTAGGACCTGATTTAATATTAGGTGCAGATTTTATTAGTAAGACAGGAATGATTCTTGACATCTACGAGCAAGTATATTATTTCAGATTTGACCGTACACGGAAACATAAATTTGATAGTAATGAAGATGAATATTGTTCATCTACTGCACATGTAATACACCAAGATTCAGATTTATCTCACCTAGAACGAAGAGATAGAGTCAGCATACTAAAACTAATAAAAGAATTTTCCTCGGTTCTTACACCTAAATTAGGACTTACGAACCTAATAGAGTATAAAATTAATCTGAGTGATCAGAAAGTAATAAGACTACTTCCGTACAAGTTGTCGCCTCCCAAGATGGAAGTAATGCGAAACCATATCAACAAGTTATTAGACCAAGGAGTCATAGAACCCTCTACGTCCCCATATTCTTCACCCTCCTTTTTAGTACCAAAAGGACAAGGTAAACACCGACTAGTTGTAGACTACAGGCAATTAAATAAAAGAATAGAATTTGAATCGATCCCTCTTCCAGACATCCATGGTGCCTTTCATTATTTTACTAAAGCTATGGTCTTTACGGTAATGGATCTGAATCAAGCTTTTCACCAAATACCTCTTTCAGAAGAATCAAAACGTCTAACCGCGTTTGCAGTTCCTTTTAACTTGTACCAATTTACTAGGGTACCCTTTGGAATATCTCAAGGAAGTTCCGTATGTAGTAGACTATTGGAAAAGATATTTCACGACATTAAATTTAAATATGTGTATCACTATTTGGACGACATCGTTATATACAGTGAATCAATGGAACAACATCTCAAACATTTGCGTGAAGTGTTATCCCGTTTACTAAGAGCAGGATTAACGGTGAACCCAAATAAGGTAAGTTTTGCCGTCCCTCAGTTTTCTTTCTTAGGACACATCGTGAAAGCGAATGGAAAGGTAAGCATTGACCCCGAACGTACCCGCGCTATTAGAGAATTTGCACCCCCACGAGATGCAAAAGGTATAGCCCGATTTTTAGGTATGGTGCATTATTTCCACAAATATATTCCCCATCTTGCCGAAATAGCAGCACCCCTAAACTCCTTACGAAAGAAGGGAACGAAGTTCGAATGGAGCTCAATACATCAAAACGCGTTTGAGCAACTTAAAGAAATTATTATATCTCCCCCAGTTTTGCAACTAGCTGATTTCACAAAACCATTCGTTGTGCAAACCGACAGTTCCAGTGTAGCGTTAGGTGCAGTGATATACCAAGAGATAGATAACTGTAGACTACCAATTAGTTATGCATCACGAACACTGAGCGATCAAGAAAGAAAGTATTCCGCATATGAATTGGAATGTTTAGCAATTGTTTTTGCATTCGAAAAGTTTAAACCCTTCCTGGAACATAAAGAATTCCTTTTAGAAACCGACAATCAGGCGTTATCATGGTTATTGAATCACCCTAAACAGTTAGGACGAATTGGACGATGGATATTGAAATTAAACTGCTACAAATTCAGAGTGCAGCATATAAAAGGTACTCAAAGTGTAGTCGCCGATACCCTGTCCCGTATGTTTCAGTCACCCACTAAAACTTCCGAAAACATAGTGAAGCCGGAAATAGGAAGTGCTAACGCCGTAATTACTGATTTCCCCCTTGCCTTTACAAACATTGCCCTGTATCAACAACAAGACCCCTTCCTGAAGCCTATTATAGAACAACTTACCCAAGGTATGAAATCCGAGAAGTACTTATTGAGTAAGAATGTATTGTGTCTCAAGATAAGAGACGGAAAGGAATTAAGAATAATAGCCCCGGATGTAATTAAGCCCATGCTAATGGAATACTTCCATTCATCTACCATAGGAGCCCATATGGGAATCAATAAGACGATACATCGTATTCGAAAGGAATATCATTGGAACAATATGAACTGCGAAATAGCTAACTTCGTAAAGAAATGTTCATTATGCGCCCTTAGTAAACCAGCTAGGAATACTCAAGTAAGCCAATAGATTTCAGAAATCCCAAAGACTCCTTTTTCGAAACTTTATCTAGATTTCTCAGGTCCGTATCCACGATCCAAATCAGGAAATACCATGTTACTGATCTGTGTAGATTCGTTCACCAAATTTGTGTGGATGTATCCCATGCGACGAGCATTAGCGTCGACAACTGTTAAAATACTACAGGAAAGACTATTTAAAGACTACGGTACTCCAGTACGTACAGTATGTGATAACGGTCCGCAGTTTAAAGCAAAAGAATTTAAGAATATGTGCTTCAAGTTAGGGATAGACCATATAACCACTACAGAGTATCGACCGCAAGGCAATATTGCTGAAAGGTATCTACGAAACCTCAAATCTGCGCTAATCGCCTATCATGCGAACGATCACACGTCGTGGGACCAAAATCTATCCTGGATTCAATAAGCTTTTAATTCAGCTTACCACGAAGGTCACAAGTCGACCCCGTTCGAGTTACTATACAAGTATCGACCAAACCACCCTTTGTCCACAAGATGGAATATACACGATCTGCTGCCTCCGCAAATAACGGATAAGCAGAGAAAGCGAATATGGAAAAAAGCCCGCTCTAACTTAAGAGCTAGCTTGGAAAAATCCAGAAGATACCACGAGAAAGGTAATCATAGCAACCCAGTCAGGTACCAAGTAGGTGACTTAGTAATGTACAAGACTCACCCCATTAGTAGTGCGATTGATAAGACCACCTCTAAACTATCATTCCGATGGTGTGGCCCTTACCAAATCCAGAAGTACCTAACTCCCGTTACAGTAGCCCTGTGCGAACCTGCAACTCAGAAATATGTGCGGAGAACGCATATTTCGCAACTAAAGTTGTATAAGAAGAAGTGACGGTATAGTATAACCCAAAATAGAAAAGGGAATACTAGGCAGTAAAGAAAATTATATTTCTGAATCCACGTGGAAAAAGTGTAAAACGTAGAGTTTGGAAACGAGGCCTGATCAACCTGAGTTCCAGTTCTGCGAAGTATACGTTAATGAATAATCATTAACTAGATGGGTACTAACACTCATTGACTACATGAGTTATCTAGGACTCACAGAAGACAAAATTGAGGAGATTAAAGGCAATTTTGGGGCTTTTATGTAAAACGTTTGCTTCATATATTGGTGTTCTTTAACGGTTAAAATTTTCTAGGGTTAAAAATACTTTGTTTGTTAGTCAGATATATATGAACATCTCTAGAAGCAATTAGGGTAGAAAGTTGTTTTATTTTACTTTTAAGATAAACCTTATATCATACTACTGACCGGTAAATATAAATTGAAAAACATACACGATAAACAAGAACAGGCAGTTTGCTGAATGTGTTGGAAACGAACTCACTAAACTGCAGGCTATTGAGCCGTGGTCCGCTCTTGTTGTTACTAACAGACGATAAAGAACTGGTGCCTCAGTACTGTGGTGCAAATGACGAAGAACGTGCCAGTTAGGGAATCATTTCGAGCAATGATGATGACCTCCAGAGGAAAGTCTCTTAGCATCAACAGGAGATTTGTATACGGATGTCAATCTTTCAAATAGATTTTCTTCAATTGCAATATATGATTACCGTATTAATAATAAATTGCGAAAGTTTTATGCCTCTGAGAGCGTCTAATTGCTGGAGCTACCAGTAGTTGTGACCATTATCACTCAGGTGTTTATACAGGTATTCAGAAGCGGCTTCGTACGACAGCCACTTGTAGCGTGTCCGTCACTGTCACATTTACGCGGAGATCGAACTCAGCTTGGGCGGTGTAGCAAAACAACACACTGCCACTACGCTACGATTACTCCCAGCCAATAACAATCAGATAAAGGTGCAGTTCACAGATGCAGAAGAGTTACAATTATTTGGAATCTGGAGCTCCATATTCATATCTGTTTCCCACGGCAAGAGTTTAGAAAGCAAGCTGTGTTTACCGACACGTGACAATTACTACTTTGGCTGTATTTGTTACTAAACAACGTGTTTTCCATGACTTAGACACTTTTCCTACGAAGAACATTCATCCAAATTCAACGCCGATAATGTACTATTAGTAATTATCAATAGTAGTAGTGGTAGCAGTGAGATTACTGGTTGTTGTGCAATGGGAAATGCTATTGTTAAAAACGTAAATATTACATGTAAAGGCTCCTCTTGCGTCTGCTTTTGCCATCCTCGACATCACGTCTTCTGCGTTCACCGTGTTCCAATCTGAAAGAGAAATAAGTATTAGTCGCTTCAATAGAGACGTAAATTTTTGTATATTCTACATCACATAAGTTTCTAACACATAAGATTTAGTTTAGCACTAACCTAAACTTAGCGGAGAGCAGTAGCCGTACTGTGAAATTAATCATAAACTGCTGCTCATGTACGTAATGTGATAATATTCTTGATTTAAATATTATTATCATTTACATAATAATCGGTGTCTGTCGATTATTAATTATGTAAGGTTATTGTCTTATTATATATTTCTATTGAATGGCGGACATTTCGGCCAGCTGTGTAATAAATATTGTTACCAATTGCTGCTTCTCTTAATAGATTTTTGGTTTGAGATGTATGTTGGTTTCTTTTGTTTTATGGTTCATCATATTTATATATTTACAGCTTCTTGAAATTTCTGCGTGTATTTTGTTAACAATGACAAGCGTTGATTACATAAATCTAGAAATTAATGCCATGTTAATGACTAAATTAGGTAAAGAAATTTTCTGATGATGATTTATCTATAGGCTTGGTTTCCTAGGATTCAAGTAGCCTATATTTTACAAGTAGTCAAGAATACGTTTAGAGTAATGCAATAATGATTTCGCTGCAGATTAATAATATTTTATATACTCTTAACAAATTTGTTGAAAGCTTTATATAAAAGTGTCTACCTCAAAACATATTGGCAAATTCCTCTCCGAATTTCTGGACTCACTGGAAAACGCTAATTAATACTCAAATGCAGTGAGCGTATTACGTTAGTAATATACATTTTTGGTATGTATAAACTGGTAATGCAGACGCAGTGTACAGATGAAGTACAGAGTCCCTTTTGCTACTTCTGGTTCTGTGCTTCCTCTATGTAAACAAGTCACAGGCAGCCTTTAAATTTATCGGGAACGCATATATAACTGAGGTCCAGTAGGATGGGCGCACTCCTCCCAATCCCATCAATGGAAAATAAAAAGGTGCGGAGTTTAATTACAGGACGTTACAAACATTAACTGTCGTCTCATTGGATGGGAATAAGAAGATTCCCGAAACTTCTACTAAATAAAGGAAAATAACATCTTGAAGAAAAGAATTTATAAATATTAAAAAATTATATATGGGTCAAGAATGAGACTTTAGCAAAAAGGATTTGAATATATACGCGCGCGCACACCCACCCACCCACCCACCCACCCACCCACACACACACACACACACACACACACACACACACACACACACACACACACACACACACATTAAAAGCGAGATAATTTTACATATATTTTAAATTGAATTTTTACATTCTGTAACTTATACTCTTCCGGGTTCAAATTTCCCCGGCGACCTATGTGTCGTTTGGCCATTCAACCACATTGCTATAACAACATAGCATATTGTCGCGTTTACATATTCTTAATTAACGTAATGCCTATTTATTATTTATAAAAATTTAATTTCATAAACGTCTGTAATTTGTTAAATGGGGGCTACGCAATTCCTTAATTTGATTTAATTGCGTTCTATCACGCGTTAAATGTGCCGTATACACCTGTGTGTATATACATCTGTGTGTGTTTGTACGTTTATTATTAATAATAAATATTTGATATTTCATAAACGTATATAATTTTTGTATGTAATTTACGATGTTTCAACAGTATTTTCAATCGTCATCTTCAGAAATACACAAAAACAGCTAATGCCATTTGAAATCAATTGTTATTAACAGCTGTTTTATGTAGGCTATGTTTACTTTGTTTATATTGTTACGACGGTCTCACTGAAGGTCGTATTGTACAGTGGGAAACAAAATACAAGACACCAATGAAGTCGCTAATAACCAATTTTAATTATCACAATTGATAATCTGTAATCAACAAGTTAGTCTTTTACAACAATTCAAGTAAAATTTGTCCACACCCAATAATAATGTCAACTAACAGCGTTCCGCGCAATAATCACTTTCCCCTAATAGCGTTATTACGGAAATGTACTTGAAAAGCAAAGAATAACCGCCCGAAGTAAACTGAAAACTAAGCGGCAGGTGTGGGCTATATATAGTCTACAGCAGTGGTTCTTAACCAGTGGTCCGCGGACCACTGGTGGTCCCTGGAAGTACCCGAAGTGGTCCGCGAAGCCATCCGAAAAATATTAAACAAGTGACAATGAGTCGTCGGACGGACGGAGCCGCCGGCCGTGGCGTGGTGCGCGGTGATGTGCGTAGCACGTGCAGCGAGCAGCCAGTGTCTCATTCGGTTTGTTCCGTTCGCTTTTTGTTTGAACTAGTTAGTGATAGTCCAACTACCTACGTTCGTTTTTTTGTTCTGAGTGCTTGCTTATTTTCAATTTTAAAGTTTAACAGCAAAGGACAAATATCGTTGGTCTACGAAGGTCTTTATAGTAAGTAACTGCTACAGATTTTAATACGTAAGTAAACTAAACCTTGATTGTTTTGTTTGGCACACGTTAATTCTAAGTAGGTACTGTGAATACTACATCGTATTTAACATTTTACTATATTACGTCACATTGTCAAATCTGCTAGGTTTCTTTTTCATTGCGATTTACTTTGTACCACAGTTCCAGGGGTTTGACATTAAAATTAGGTATGTTTTATCCGTATTTTTTCTGTGACCACTTTCAATTATTAATGTACGTAGGTTACTAAGTAGGTGGGAATGATATAATTATTTTGTTTTCAGAAAAATGCCACCGAAACGAAAGTATGACGACGATTATATTAGACTGGGCTTTACTTTAATATAAATAAATGGGGAGACTAGACCTCAATGCGTAATATGCACAACTGTTCTTGCCAATGATGCTTTAAAACCGGCAAAGTTGGAACGTAATTTAAAGACCGTACATCCGAATTATTGTGACCGTCCGCGAGAATTCTTCGAAGGCAAACTAATAAATCTGAAAAAATGAAACTTGGACCCAGTGGAACAAGTTATGCAACATCTGAAAAAACATTAGCTGCATCGTTTGAAATTTCAAAATTGATTGCCAAATCCAAAAAAGCACACACAATCGGTTAATCTCTAATAAAGCCTTGTATGCTTAAAGCTGTAGAAGAGCTTTTAGGGCAGGAAGCTCAAAAGAAAATTCGTGAAATACCACTTTCAAACGACACAGTGAAGTCGCGTATTCAAAAAATGTCAAATGATATTGAAGAACAAGTTATTGACAAAATAAAATGTAGTCCTTATTTTGCGCTACAATGTGATGAATCTACCGACGTTTCACAATGTTGTCAATATTACTTGTATTTATTCGATTTTTGAATGACAATAAGAAGTTTAAAGAGTAGTTACTATTTTCTCAAGAACTGGAAACAACGACGCAAGGTGCAGATGTTATGGATGTAATAAGTCAAATTTGGAGAAACATGGACTTATGTGGCAAAAGCTTGCGGGGTTTTGTACGGACGGTGCTCCTGCTATGCTTGGTTCTCGCTCTGGTCTTGCAGCGTTGATAAAAACAAAAAATCCATCTGCAATTACGACGCACTGCGTTATTCATCGTCAAGCATTGGCTGCCAAACGCTCCCGGAATGGTTTGCTATTGCGATGAAAACAGCTATAAATGTAGTTAACTTCATTAAAAACAGTGCACTTAACACTCGTCTCTTCAAACAATTGTGCTCTGATATGAACTCTGAACACGAAACTCTACTTTTCCACACGGAAGTGCGTTGGCTTTCCAAAGGAAACATGCTGTCGAGATTGTACGAACTGAGAGAGGAAGTACAAATATTTTTAACGAAGAACAAAAAGCTGCTAGATCAGTTCTGTGAGTCCAAATTTCAAATACGTTTTGCTTATTTGGTCGATTTTTTCGCACAACTAAATAAATTGAACCTTCAACTGCAAGGGTCAGGAAATTTGAAGTTGTAAGGCACGAGTAATATATTTGCATATGAAGATAAAATCAGTGCATTTATCGCTAAAATCGAGCTATGGATCAACAAAGTTGAAAGAGAAAACTTTTCTGCCTTTAATACACTGAATCAAATTATTGACGGACAGTGTGCTGAGATTAAAGTAGAAATACAAAAGAACATTACACTCCATTTGAAAAACTTAAAAAGTGAATTCAATCGCTATTTTCCCGACTGCGAGGACAAAGGTATTCGAAAACTGATCCGCAATCTTTCATTGTCAACGTTTCTGAGGTGCCTGATGAAATTCAAGAAGAAGTGATTGAAATGCAACACGATAGTAACTTGAAAGATACATTCGAGACAGGAATTAATCTTGAAGATTTTTGGAGCCAAAAGGCAATTTCTTTCCCAAAGATTCGAGAAATTGCTATACGTTACCTAACTTTATTTTCATCAACATATCTATGCGAGCAGGGGTTCTCGGCGCTTCTGATAATTAAAAATAAGCACCGAAATCGGTTGGATGCCAGTGCCGACATGCGTTTGGCTTTGAGTAGCACTGAACCAAGGATTCAGAAGTTAGTAAAGAGTATGCAGTCACAAAAATCGCATTAAAATAATATACTTATCTCTGTAATGTAAAATTTTCGTAAAAAAATTAAAATACTGTTGGCTTTGAACAATTGTATGCGTGTTTTATTTATAGATAGAACAACCCTTTATTCGTTTACATTTACTGTATATTACCTCCAAACAGTTGGTGGTCCATGGCAAGACAGAAATTTTATCAAATGGTCCTTCATCACTAAAAGGTTAAGAACCACTGGTCTACAGGGTTCCATAATATTCTTCTTTAACAAGCACTTGAAAATTCTAGAGGATACTTCATTCCGGCCTTGGCATAAACACATACCGGCAGGGCTAGTCGAGAAGCTTCTAGAACGACACCATCGAACGCACGAGAACCTTCCGCATTACGTAACAGTGTACTAATAAGCCAAAATTAGATAAACATTTAAATAAAATAATCACAAATTCCCAAACAAATGTAAATAATATTAATTTATTAAAACATATTTCCAAAGATCAAAAACTGAAGGTTTGGGAAAGTTTGAAATTATTTAGACAAAATTAAGACCTGAACAAATCCAAAATAATACCAAAGAGCGATAGTATTTTCAAAACTACTAATTTAGTAAAAAAATAAATCTTTATTTCAAGCCATAGTAGTTTTGAATTTTATCAATTTCTACATCGGTCAACCTACCTTTCCCACTTAGAACCTTCCCATCCGTTAGATTGATCCCCTTCATTTTATTATTCAATCGCCGCAATCTAGATCCTATCCTTTTTTGTTGTACGTGACCTATACATTCTAATTTTTGTATGGTTACATCAGAACCATAGGGTTTCTTTTCACACATTAAAGAGTAACTCTTAGAGTCATCATCACCCAAAATATTTCAAGTACCGCACACCCCAGTTCTGTTCCGATCTAGAAAAAATTCTTTCCCCTCCAACACACTCCATCCCTCCACTGGACCCAGTATAGTTTTTCGCACAACCCTGAACACACTTTTTTTTTTCATAACACATTTTTGGCAATATTTTGTCAAACACTCGACATCTAACACCTTGCCGGTGTCGAATGATGTAACCGTAACCACCCCATTTAGAGATGAATGACCTCTGCGTTGCCAGGTTCCGTCAAAGGCTCCTGGTAAGTCTCTGTTTGCATCATTTTCCATGATAGCTTCATGAGCAGCTTCTTGTAGTGAGGTTTCACTAACTAAAGTTACAGCATTTAGTATATGGTTATTATGTTTTGTAAAACGCGTGTTAGGTGAGGGCAAATTCAGTACAGCACAAAGAGATCTACCTGCAATTTCACCTTTACCAATGCTACGTAAACCATAAGCAAAACGGCTATTTACCTCATATAACCGATGCCTCGTAACGTTTGAAGACATGGCTGTCTTTTTTGAATCACATTTTGTACATGAAATTGAAAGTTTACATGCTAGTCCTTTACGAGCATTACAATCTTCCGTGAGCACAACACAATTTTCTTCTTCACAATATTTACATTTTACAAATTTTTTTATCAATGCTGAAACAATGTCGAGGTCAATAATTACATTTTTGAATGTGTTTTCATCTGCTACATTTTTTAAGAACTCAGAACTCAGAAATACCCTGCCTGACTCCTAACCTGCTTCCGTGGTAAACATGGGAGCCATAATTATTTATTTTACATAAATTTAATATTTACGATAAAAATAATATTGTATGCTAATATCATTTATTTGTTATGTAAATCGCACTGGTAAATTAAAAAAGTCATTAGAAGTCTCACTTGAAAGTGGTTTTCAAAAATAAACAAATTGTGAGTATTATTGTTTCAACTGAAAATAATTTAGAGGTACCGGGTTCGATTCCCGGGTCCGCACCAAAAAATCAAGGTACGTTTTTCAGCCTCCAGGTCGACTCAGCCTGTTCAAAATGAGTACTTGGGGATAATAATGGGCGGCTGAAGCGTAGTACTGGCCACACTACATGCCTTGTATTCCGTATGGCTCGCATAAAGCAGCCTACCCGGCTACACTTCTAAGCTGCTTCGGTGGTACACATGGGAGCCATTATTATTAAATAATTTAATTAGCAGCATTTTGAAGAAAAGAGACCGTTATTGAAAATATAGTTCGTTTTTACAAGAAAACAAGGAAAACTAGAGTTAGTGTTACTCTAATTAATTAAAACTAAGGAACACAAAGGAAAACTGTCCTTGGTATTTCTAAGGGCAGTAGAAATCGTTGTTAACGATCGCGAACGAATCTATAAAAACCGGGCTGGAAGTTCAGGCAAACACGTATTTCTCTAAAAAAGATTTGATGATAAATTCGGTTTATGAGTAAAAATAGAATTAAATTTCGGACTAGTTTTACGATATTTAGCAGCTATTCTTTTGGCTTGTATTACGTTAAAAATGTTAATCTTCCTCTGAAAAAGAATACTGTGGGAAATGAAAAAGAAGATGGATACATTAGATGGATAAAACGGAAGTGAGGAATGATACGGTGTCTATGGGGAATGCACAATTGTCGTAAGAGGAAGAAGATGATGCTGTGATTAGGGGATGGACGAAGGGAGGATTGTGAATTGTGTGAACATGTGTGGAGGCAGAATCCTGGAGAGGAGGGACCGCTGCAAAGTAGGGGGACGCGGCGTTCAGAAAGAAAGATATCCAAGATTAGAGAACGAAAGCTACAAGTTGAATAGCACGAAGGAAAAATTATAAAGCTTTAACCCTAAATAGTCTGTATAAAAGTTATTTAATAATAATAATAATAATAATAATTTTTGAAGAGAGAGATAAATGCTTTATGCACCCTAAGAGGAAACCGTATGTCCCCTGGGTAGTGGAATTCTCACTCACTAAAAAACCCACCTCGAATTTAGGCACTGATATCTATCCTGGAACCACTTAACGTATTACTTCAGGATGGAGCATATTGCGCTCTTATCGGGCTCCTTATAATTTTCCCTTCTATGCTACTGCCCGTTGGGTGCAAGTTGGCTCTATCTTTTTTTTCCCGTAGGATCGACTGAATAAATGTGCAAGGTGCGGTCCCATTCCGCCTTGCCATGAAGCAAAATCTCAACAGCACTCTCTGGCGTGAACTCCCCGATCTCCTTATCAAGTTCTGTCTTCGCTCTTGTGAATCTGTTGCAGCTGGAAAGGTGTGAAGACATCTTCATTGGGACAGTCACGGTAGATGATGGGCTTTGCAACTTTCCTTTCTGTGGAGGTAGGAGTTACAATTGCCGTGACCACTGAGGACCTACGTCAAATCGTATCCATGGAACTTGCCAGTGTCTGAGAACGAGTTCCCTGACCTAATTCTCTGCTGCATTTCTTCCAATTACCTCTCGTCTCTCGATAAGGTGCTTTCGCTCTTGAGCCGAAAAGTCTGTGAGAACCACTCCCGCTATCACCAGGACTACTAGCTCTGGCATTATCAATTCGTTGCTTTTTGTTTCCTGTATTCTCTAATTTCAGTGAATCAACACAGATTTCGTAACCGTACAACAGGGTGGGTTCCGTGACAGCCATAAGCATATCGTCTCTTGCTTGCAGTGGAAACTACTACATTTGCCTACAGCCTGCTGGCTGTGTCGTGATTTATGCCGCCTAGTCAACTGCTTGACTTGGTCCCAGAAGATGAACTTCGGCTCTATCCTCACCCCAAGGTATTTAACTGCCTTCTTTGTCAGTAGAGCATCAGCACTACTTGGACCTGATTGATTGTGGGGATCAGTGGCCGGGTGAGCAGTACTACTTCTGTCTTTGGGTAGGTCCAGATGGTGTAGTAATAGTAACAACAACAAAAAATAATAATAAAATAGTAATAATAATAATAATAATGGCGCATTGTAAAAAGTTTTACTACTGAATTGTCATAAATTGTCATATTTGTTACAATGTTTATTTACACAAATTATTGTTGCAACCACGGGTGTCTCGGCCGGGGGGACCCAATATTTTCCAAAAAGCTGAACTCCTGAATAATATTTTATTAAAATTAATTGTTTAATTTTTGACTTATATTCTTAGTTGAATAAAAATATTAAGTTGACTGCCATTGACGGTCTAATTTGAGGCCCAGTGATTTATTTTCTTTGTATTGCTAGGCCTATGTAGAGATGATAATTTCTCGGAAGTAGTGTTGACAGCAAATTCGCGGGGTATGACAGTTTGTTGACACGTTGACACATCCATACAAATGTAAACGCTTTCATTCGCGGCTGTCTGGGCTTAGGGATCATTACAATGTTGACAGTTTTCTACAGGCGGGGAAAGTACTGTAGCCAGAAACAGGAGTTGAACAGCTCTAGACGAAGTCAATGCCTGAGATGTTAGAGTGCAGCGGCCCGGATCAGATAGGAATCCAGAAAAAATTCCCGAAATTCTGTTGAGTAGACAGGGTCTTAGGCCGCGATGAACGGTGCTTCCATGCAGTCGGGTAAGAAGTCAGTCCTGCCTCCTGCCGAGGACATAACCCCGTTCGGAGTTTCAAGTGAGTTACGAGTTGTATTCTTGCGGAACAGTCTACTCGCCGCTCTCCAAACGGAGGCGTGGTCGACTTCAAGACACACAAGATATTAGTCCCACCAGTCAGAGTATACGTTCTGCCAAAGTTGCTTGACGTAAAGAGAGTGGGCCTGATATCATCGTTTGACCGCGGGGTTTCGGGTTCTTACCGTCCGTAGCGAGGCTTGAGCGTAGCCAGATGGCGTGGAGATCTTCCGGTGGAGGAGCAGATTTTTGATGATTTACCTCGAGCGCATAGGTGTATCGATCTATGACACATTGGACCAACTCGTGAAGATTAGTTGCTCGGAGATCCAGATCATCATGGGTGACAATAGGGTTCGCGGGAAGAGAAGGTAACCGCCGCGAGAGCTCGTCATGATAGAAGAGCCAGTTGACCCTCCTAGCAGGACTAGCGTTTGAAGCCGACATGTCTCGTACAGTTATAAAAAGATTGTGATCGGACGAGAAGTTCGACACAGATGAGTCCTGGATGTGATGAGTCACGTTCATGGCAATGACAATGTCAAGAACTCCGGTCGCTGACCGGAACAGAGGAAGTGGGTTGGATCTTCTGGTCCGATGATTTGGGGTCGTCAGAAACGAACTCGTAAATGTGTCGGCGATCCTGGTGTTCTATGTAGGATGTTTGGTGTTGAAGACGCAGACTACAACGGCAGGGAGGGATGGCCGGGGAGAACTTCCCACTCATCGGGCGGAGGTGCCTCCGCAGAGCAGGCCGGAGATATGCCGAAACAAGACCCAACTCCGATCCGTCCGATTACAGCGTCACCGCGTAACCTTCTTCGACAGAAGTGTCTAGAAGGGGTAGTGGCCTATCGGACATCTGCCTGTGGATCAGAACAGCTGTACCCCCAAGGGGGGCCCCGAGGCCGTAGGGGACGACCAGAGATCTTTTCAGAAATATAGAAAATTTGGCTCGTCTTCTGTTTGTGTGCTCAGCATGTAGCTGTGATTCAGAAAGAAGTTTCAGGGTTATTCGAAATCTAAAGAATTATCTCAGTCAACTATGACCCAGATAAGGCTCAATTCTATAGCCCTATGCTACGTCCATAAAAAGGAATCCGATGACATCGACAGTATGAAGATAGCCAAAGTATTTTGTTTAAATTTGGGGCTAGGAGAAATGTGTTTCTAACTTTTTGATACTAAGCATAACCTAATGAACTAATCGATGCTATCCACGCCTTAAATTATCGAACTGTGTAATGGTTTAGTTTGGTGTACAGAAAAGTTGTTAATGTAATGTTTAATACTTTCTGTAGTCTACACTAAGCAACTGGATTTCTATATTTGAATCATCTTAATTTCTACATCTAACGTTAACCTATTGAATTAATACAGTTTTTAAATTACCTGACAATGAAAACATAAGTTATATATATATCTACAATATATATATATCTACAATATATATATATCTACAATATATATATATCTACAATATATATAAATATATATTTACCTAGTGACGCCAAGGAGGCAGCCGCCCCGGGCGGCATATCCAGGGGGCGTCAAAATGAGCATAGACTGTAAAAAATTGTTTTCAGTTTATAAAACTACAAATAACTTATTTCTTTGATATGACTGTTCCGTTCACAAAAGAAACATAACCAGCCAGCTTGTCTGTTGTCAAAAAATTTTCGTGATAAACAGTATTAGTCTATTTATGCTCAAGCATCGTAATTACGGTTCATTATGATAACAGTGACTTTGTAGAGAGTTGTGCTGGAAAGGAAAACTGATAATCATACAGTATTAGCTTTGTATAGATAATCGTATCTGCTATTCGTATACAGACGAATATAATATTTGCTAACTTATACAAAAAAAACGTACGTGGGTTACGTATGTACAACTCTTCCCGGTTCAGCGAAGTTATTGGTCATCAGTTATTGATGATCTTCCCGCAGTATCCAGCCGCAGTATCTTGAGTGTGCGGCTTGCTTTTGGTTTGTGCGTCTCGTGGGTATAGGCCTATCTATAATTCTTCACTTGTATGTCATCACACTAATACTATTATTGAAAATATATTTTTTTAAATTTTATTTGAACCTGATACGAAACGAAGTAAACTCCGTGGCACCCAGTTTCGGAAGAGGAGGTTAGAAAGATTAATAACTACGACAAGTTCCAAATTCTTTTGATACCAAAGAAGCCTTCATAGATTTTGTTCCTTTAGAAGTGAAAACAGCGGAGGGAATCACACAAGTTCTTACAAGTAAACTTGAGGTTAACTAAGTTGAATCTTAGCGATTGCAGACGTCAGTCGTAATGACAATCACGTAACAATGGCTGGTATCCATTCAGGAGTTCAGAAGAGAATATTACATTTGAATCCACTAGCTATGTTTGTTCCCTGTACAACCATTCACTTAACATGGTTGGATTTCATGCAGCTCATGTAAGTGTTCAGGCAGTGACATTTTTTGGGACAGTAGAACATCTATTCACCTTCTTTTCCTGTTCCAATCATAGGTGGATACTTACTCTCCACTTATTGGAGTGGCGTAAATATTACACTAAAAGGACACTGTGATACAAAGTGGAGTTCAAAAGCAGATGCGGTGAAAGTAAAATCCACTCAGGTGGATGAAATGATCGCTGCACTGGAGAACCAGATACACCGACTGAAACAATTGATACGAGGAAGATGCAGCCTTAATAATTAAATTGATAGAAAATTTTCATTTTGTGACTTTGGTCTTTTTATTAATAGTTAAATATTAAAATGTTTATAAATAGAAGACGATTTGTTAAGTGATTTATTTTATTACTTTTAATGTAGTTCTTTGTTTAACTTTATGTTGCTTTAGGATATTGTTTAGACGATGCGTTTTAGACCTACAAGGGATTCGCATGTTTATTAGAACAATTTTACGGTATAAATTTTGTACATTACTACATTTTTTATGGTATAATTTTGTTACTAATAAATGTATATAAACTGAACAGCCTACTGGTAATATTATAATATGTAACTTCTTAATTTTGACTTAACAATTATTCTTAAGACGTTTGCTGGCCGTGCTTTGATACAAAAATCTACAAATTTGCATTTATTAAGTACTCTGTTCACTGGATGAGCCTTCATTTTTGCTCTTTTATCCCCTTTCAATTGTGATGGCGAGGCGACCGACGATCTCGTTGCCCCGGGCGCCAAAAAATCTTGCTACGCCACTGGTTACATTAATAATAGTAACACATTAAAACTTATAAAAATTGGAAAAATGACCAATGTTTTTCAAAATTTGACAACAGAACAAATATTCAATATTACCATAACGTTTCTTCCCACCAACAATTAGGCACTGGCGACGACCATGTTTGAAATTATTTACTTTACAAATCATTCCAAATGGCCTACTACTCCCATCGCGTAAGAGATGGTCCGAAGATTCTTTCAGATTTACAGAAGAACGGTAAAACTCAGACTATAGTTGTGATCGAATGTTTCATCGCACGTACCCACGTTTGAATAAATGTAGGGGTATAGCCTACATACGCGCGGTTATGTATGTACAGGATAAATACGTATATAATTTTCTCCAGATGATCATAAATATTATTATTCGTAAACATTATTTATGACATAAAACGGTATAATTATTGAGTATATTTTGTGCGTGTTTTATGATACTTTTATGAAATATCTAAAATTTTATTTTCCAAACGTGTTTTTGACATATAAAAACCAAACTTTTACAGTCGCGTGTTTTATATTACTTTATCATATTCAAGGACAGTCTTCCGGTAAATTATTTTTGCTCTTACGTTTGACATTCGTATTCAAGGTAATTTTAAAACATCAAGCAATGGAAAAGTTAGTGTTTCCTTTTTTATTGAAATGTGAGCAGAATTTTACAAAGAAAATGTTTCGTGGTGAACTGGAACAAATCTACACTTTTTGTCCTAACAGAATATTGTTTTATTAGAGAATGAGCTAAAAACATTATTTAGCAAAGATATTTTATCCAAACAATTGTATTATAATTTTGTTGTAAACTTTTTCTAGAATATTTGTGTAAGAGTGACAAACAAAAAGAATTTCTTCACACCCGCCGCGGTCTGTTTTTAACTCTGTTCGGCATGAACTTCTGAATGTTAATCAAAATGCGCTGAAATCTGAACAAACTACTATTTACTAATCCTACTTTGTATTTGTTAAATATGTAGTCTGTAATAAACATGCGTTTTCTCAAATCAGCAACAGAAGTTTAGAATATAGGCCTATGTTGAAACATTACAGCCTATTCTTTTACAATTTTGAGTAAACGTTATATATGTAATGTTGTGTTTTCTAAATGTTATAAAACCCAAGTATTATATATAAGCTTTACAAATTAACGGATAGTGAGGTGTGAAACTATAATGAGAGATAAACAT